>CM033988.1:11453928-12674642 GCA_019706035.1 Raphanus raphanistrum subsp. raphanistrum | reverse complement strand
AAGCCCTTACATATGCGTTCCATGTGATTTCAAAATCCATCAAGATTGTCTTAGCCTTCCTCATGTCATTAACATCAATCGACATGATCACCGTGTTTCTCGTACTTCGGTTCTTGGTGTTGTTAATTCTGTGTGCGGAGTTTGCCGCAATAAGGTGGACTGGACTTGTGGTGGGTATTCTTGTAAGAGGTGTCTTGGCTATGTCGTTCATTCCAAATGTGCCACCATTTATGATGTATGGAACGGGAAAGAACTCCAAGGAGTACCTGAAGAAGAAGAAGATACCGAACCATATGTGGTGATAGATGAAAATACAATTCAACATTTCAGCCACGAAGAGCATTACTTAAGTCGAATCCATGGGAATGGCATTGTGTATGAGGAGAACAAGCGATGCAGGGCATGCACCCATCCCATCGGTCTCCAATCCTTTTATTGCTGTCTGGATTGTGATTTTTCTCTCCATGAGAAATGTGCTGAATGTCCTAAAAGGAAACGGCATGTGCTACACAACGACAGGCTCACTTTAGAGACAAACAAGGAGCAATATACCTTCACTTGTCATGCTTGCGATCGAAGGTGCAATGGATTCATGTACAAGCATGGGTATAAGAAGTTGGATGTCTTGTGCGGTTCAATTTCTGAGCCATTTGTCCATCCAAGTCATCCCCACCATCCCTTATATTATATGCCAACAGAAAATAAGGAAGCATGCAATGGTTGCAAAAGATTGCTCGTGGTAAATTATTTTGGATTACAACATATACTATATGTCCTTCGGTGCATTGAAGATGATTGTGGATTTGTACTGTGCTTCAAATGCGCCACTCAACCAAAAGTGGTAAAGCATATAACTTACGATCATCCTCTCTCACTATGCTATGGAGAAGAAGAGGCAAGTGGTAAATACTGGTGTGACATTTGTGAGACAGAAACCAATCCAGAGAACTGGTTCTACACGTGTAAGGATCACCTGGCTAGTTTGCATACTGAGTGTGTGCTCGGAGACTTAATGGGGCTCATGCCAAGAACCGTAGCAAATATTCATGGCGAATCGTGTGAGGTGGTGCTGAATAATAGTGTGACTCGACCATTTTGCAGCTATTGTGAGTCTCGTTGCATGTACCCTATCTTCCTTAAGCTTCCTGAAACCTCAGAGACATACTGGTGCTCTATTAGATGCGAGCTCCAAACGTGCCGGAATCTTCATCTGAAGATTCAGAACTATAAAGTATAATAAAATGCACGTTTATGGAGGCAGAATATTTATTCGTTTTGGTTCCTTATATTGCACTTGGACAAGTTTACTTCATATATGTCCCTAATGTAGTTATTTTATCCATAAGGTCAGTTATAAAAAAAGGCTAGCTGTTTGGAGGTCTACAGAACTCTAATTTGTAATAAAGTAGGTTCCTGGAGGCAAGATATTTATTCGTTTCAGTTTCTTTATACCCTTCCTTGGACAAGTTTGACTTCTATTACGAGTTGATCTGCCTAATGTACTTATTATATCCTTATAACAAAAAGGCATAACGAGTAACAGATTCTTCAGGAAGTAACAGATTCTTCAGGACTAAAAGAGCATAGTGAGTGTCGTCACAAATAGCACCATGGTCTCTGTTGTCAGCGGAAATTCAAGCATAGAAGAAGAAAGACTCTTTGGAAGCTATCATAATCCACGGGAATACTGGATACTGTGTGAGTGAGATCACTGTATCCACGCCCTGAAAGGAAGCAGCACAAACTTTCAGATGACAAGAAACCATCCATGGGAAATGGCGATGACAAAAGATTCTAATGATGATTCAACTTATCAGAGCTTTACTACTGCTGCTCCACTGAATCAGCAGCAGCAGGAGCTAGCTGAAAAGCTGAATCAGCAGGCGTGTTACTTATACTCTCAGATTGGCATGAATTCCAAACATGAAGAGATGAAGAAGATACTGAATGGGAAGAAGAGGGGCTCCTGTTGCAGAAAAACGGAGACTACAAGGTGGACTTAAATGTGGGAAATGAAGAAGAAAAAGCTCCTCCTGTCAAGTTTCTCATGATGTTTGTACCTGCAAAATTAAGCTAGTGATTTTGCAAGAGCCAAAAAAAGACATGACTGGTATTCCTGAAATAAACAAATCTTCTTCTTAATCTTCCTTAACGTTTGCACAAAGTCGTCATCCTCAAGTGAAGTGGGCTGAGACCACTGACAAGATCTTTCTCACTGTAGTGTTAGCGGACTCCAAGGATACTAAAGTTAATCTAGACCCTGAAGGTGTCTTTGATCTCTCTGCGAAAGCTGGTCCTGAGAACCACGTTTACGAACTTAAACTCGAGCTTCACGATAAAGTCAATGTAGAGGTGAGACTCGTAGACTAACCTGGTCTTACTTGTGAAGGTTCTGAAAACCTTTCTTTAATATTTCAGGAAAGCAATACTAACATTGGAGTAAGAAATATCTTCTGCATAATAGAGAAAGCAGAGTCTGAAAGGTGGAACAGGCTGATTCGTGGAGGAAAAGCGCCTCACTATGTCAAGATTGATTGGGACAAGTGGGTTGATGAGGACGACGAAGGCACCGCTGGTTAGCCTTCGTCTTAATATGAAGAAGATACTGAATGGGAAGAAGAGGATCCTGTTGCAGAAAACGGAGACTATACAAGGTGTGGACTTGAATGTGGGAAAAGAAGAAGCAGCTCCTCCTGTCAAGTTTGTCTTGTTTAGCAAGAGCCAAACCATGACTACTATGCCTGAAATAAATAAATAGACTTTTCTTCTTCCTTAACGTTGCATAAAGTCAAAAAGAGTTTGGTGCCAAATAACTCATGTCTCCTTATGAAATGAATTCATGAATTAATGTAATCAGGGTTCTCGCGCTTAAGCACCACACTTCAACAGTGATGGAGAAAGTTAGGCATGGAACTAAAGACTTATGCAATGGCTTCAGCTTTGCCTAGTCAAAATTTGAATGCTTTCATTACTGTGGAGAAATTAAAGAAACACAACATGAAAACACAAGAGTATACCATCCACATTAATCTTTTAGTTGCTACAGTGCTGGACTCCCCAGCTTTTTCAACCGGTCCAAAAATGTTTTCGACATTGACCATCCTCTTTCACTCTCCTATGGAGAAGAAGAGGCAAGTGGTAAATACTGGTGTGACATTTGTGAGTAAGAAACCAATCCAAAGGAATGGTTCCACACGTGTGTGGTCGGAGACACTAGGTGGCTCATGCGAGGGAACAAACTGAAGTATTTTGGCATACCATTTGAGGTTGTGCTCAATAGAGGTATATCACGTCCACTTTGCAGGCACTGCAAGTCGCATTGCAACACGCTATCATCTTAAAGGTGCCTAGAACGTCAGGTACATACTTTTGCTGTGTGAGGTGAATTAACAAGCTTGTCTTTGGGCTCTATGCTATAATAAACCTCTCTCACAATTTCAAGAGTAATCTGCAATAGTAAGTAAGGTTGAAAAAGGTTATAAGCATTTTTGATTAGACAAGGGGAAGTGGGCGTACAGGTTTTGTAAATTATGTTTGTCAAGTAAACATCAGAGACTGTTTTTTCTATCTTCCTTTCTTAATTCCTGCAAAAGTAAGCTAGTGATTTTGCAAGAACCAAAAAAAAAACATGACTAGTATGTCTGAAACAAACAACTCTTCTTATTCTTACTTTTCCACACAGAGATATAGATGAGAAGCCAAGAAGAGAAAAAAAGACTGTAGCAGCAATTATTAATGGGCATTATTAATAGCGGCAGAGAAACGTTTTTGTAAGGGGTTTTCAAAAAAAATAAAAATAAATAAAATAAGAAAGAAACTTGAGAGGAGGGGATAATGTTTGAGTGGGCAGAGAAAGAGATATAGCTTTGAGGATACACACCACAGAGCATTATTCAAGAGATCTCCATTATTCAACCTTCCTTCTTCTTCTTCATCTTCTTTAGTATACGAGAGCAAAAATGGAATTTGAGGGAGGAGTGTTGTTACCATTGTTTCACGAGCATCCTATGATGCCTTGGAATGATCATATGAGGAAAGGTGATTGTTGTGAATGCTTTGAACCTCAGAGTGATGATGGCTACTATTGTAAACTCTGTGATTTCTTCGTGCACAAGAAATGTGGCGACGAGCTCTCTGAATTCATCGACCACCCATCTCACCCTGATCACACTCTCCGGCTTCAAGAAAAACGAGGTAACAACGTATGTGATATATGTGAAAGGAAAATCCAGAATCTAGGCTATCGCTGTGAGGTGTGTGACTTCGACATGGATCTACCCTGTGCCAAGTACCCACTACCAGATGTTATTGACAATTTTGAGATGCATCCGCACAAGCTCACACTTGTCAAGGAACAGACCTTGTTCAGATGTTCTGCTAAATGCGAGAAGACTTTTGAATATTCTTCAAAACTTCCTACTGGATTTGCTGCTGGACTTTCGTACAAATGTGAAGAATGTGAAGCTGTAAACTTCCATGTGGATTGTGTATGGCACCAAGAAGCACTAGATCATCAACCAGAGGTAAACCACCCTTGTCACTCCTTGCATCCTCTTAAGCTCCTCACGGGTGGACCACCCGACTATTCTGATGGAAAATGTCGTCTTTGCGGAACAAAGGTTAATAAAGGATTTTTCTATCATTGTTCTACTTGTAACTTCACATTGGATTGGCGTTGTCTTGTGAACCCGCCACCACAATCTATTGTGGACTTGAAAGAACATGATCACCAACTCACCCTCCTTCCAAGACTCCTTTCTTTTACATGTAATGCTTGCGGTCTCAAGGGTGATCGAAGCCCTTACATGTGTGTTCAATGTGATTTCATGATCCATCAAGATTGTCTTGGCCTCCCACGTGTCATTAACATCAATCGCCATGATCACCGTGTTTCTCGTACTTTGCTTCTTGGAGTTGTTAATTCTGTGTGCCAAGTTTGTCAGAAGAAGGTGGATTGGACTTGTGGAGGGTTTTCTTGTTTGAGCTGTCCTGGCTATGTCGTTCACTCTAAATGTGCTACAAGATTTGATGTGTGGAACAGGAAAGAACTAGAAGGAGTACCTGAAGAAGAAGAAGATGTAGAACCATATGTGGTGATAGATGATAACACAATAGTTCATTTCAGCCACAAAGAGCACTACCTCAGACGAATCCATGGGGATGGTGTTCTTTACGAGGAGAACAAGTGGTGCAGCGCTTGCTCCCATCCCATCGGCCTCCAGTCCTTTTATAGCTGTATAGATTGTGTTTTTTCGCTTCACCAGAACTGTGCTGAATGTCCAAAAAAGAAACGGCATGTTCTATACAACGAAAGACTCACTTTAGTTATTAACGAGGAGCTTGAATTCTTCGGTTGTTATGCTTGCAGAAGACTAAGCAATGGTTTCATGTACAAGCATGGGCCGATGAAGTTAGATGTGTTGTGTGGTTCAATTTCAGAGCCATTTGTCCATCCAAGTCATCCCCACCATCCCTTATATTCCATTCTAACCGAAATAGATGGAATATGCAAAGGTTGCAATTTAGAGCAATTGTGGCCGATCAATGGGATTTTATTGCGTTCAACACTCAGGTGCATCAAAGATGATTGTGGATTTGTATTGTGCTTCATATGCGCCACTCTACCACAAGTGGTAAAGCACAGAGTAGATGATCATCCTCTCTCACTATGCTATGGCGAAGAAAAAGAGGCAAGTGGTAAATACTGGTGTGACATTTGTGAGAAAGAAACCAATCCAAAGGAATGGTTCTACACTTGTAAAGATCAACAAGCTAGTTTGCATACAGAATGTGTGCTGGGAGACCTTACAGGATTCATGCCAAGAAGCATAGTAAACCATTCGGAGAGATCGCTTGAGGTGGTGCTCAATAATAGTGTAACTCGCCCATTTTGCTTCCGCTGTAAGTCTCGTTGCATGTACCCTATCATTCTCAAGTTGCTTGGAACCTCGGAGACATACCTTTGCTCTTTGAAGTGATATGAATAATCAGAACTATAAATTGTAATAAAATACGCCATGGAGGCAAGATGTTCATTCGTTTTAGCTTCTTATATTCCTTCTTGGACAAGTTCATTTCATCTATGAGTTGATCTCCCTAATCTACTTATCGTATATCCATAAGGTTTGTTATAACAAAAGATGAACTGTTTTCTTAGCAAACAAGAATTTTGGTGGTTAAAGTTTTAACTGAAAGTAACCTCTGAAATTTTTGGTAAAGAGAAAGCACCTCTAAATCTGGCTACTCAAACGGTTCATCTTAACCGTTAATTAGTCGCAATCCACCTAATGTTTTGTACACTAGCTCGTACAGGATAACACAACCTATGTCGAACATCTATGTTTTTCTTGTCGTTAGTCCATCTAACGCCGCTTCTTCTCTCTTCTCCAAGGGTTCTTCTTTCTCCAAGCTTCATCCATTAAACATGAGGTAGATTAGAATCCCTTTCATGACTCCATCATCATCTTATTCTTGGTCTCTCCTTAACCTTTTCATGTGATGAATCGTCCTCTCGGATTCATTCGAGGTGCTGTTTATTTTTTATTTTCTTTCCCTCGTGTGTTTCTCTTGATTCTTAATAGTATCGGTGGATTTTAAAGCTAAGCTACCATTGTTTTCCTGAGGAATCCGGGAATCAAATTTGGGTTTAGGGTTTAAGCTTGTGCTATAAATTTGATTTTATTTGTTTGGTATTAATTGAAGTTCCCAGTTGATGGTATTGAATCAGATGACAGTTACTTTACCTGTTTGGTGTGGTGTTTTCTCTTTTGTTATGTTTGCTATGTTCTTTCTTTGGTATTGAAAGGTGATATGCTTTGTCATGTGTGTTTGCAGTCGTCATCCTGAAGTGAAGTGGGCTGAGACCACTGACAAGATCTTCCTCACTGTAGTATTAGCTGATTCCAAGGAGACTAAAGTTAATCTAGACCCTGAAGGAGTCTTTGATTTCTCTGCAAAATCTGGTCCCGAGAACCACGTCTATGAACTTAAACTCGAGCTTCACGGTAAAGTCAATGTAGAGGTGAGATTCGTAGACTAACCTGGCGTTCATTGTTTCGTATGTTGCCTGGTGAAAGGTTCTGAAACCTGTCTTTGACTTCAGGAAAGCAAGATTAACATTGGAGTCAGAAGCATCTTCTGCATAATAGAGAAAGCAGAGCCTGAAAGGTGGAATAAGCTAGTCCGTGGAGGGAAAGCGCCTCACTATGTCAAGATTGATTGGGACAAGTGGGTTGATGAGGACGACGAAGGCACCGCTGGTTAGCATTCGTCATTTTTTGCTTATGCACGCTCTCTGCAATTTATATAAAGTTCTAGAGGTGTTAACTTGTTTCTACTTTTTGTTTTGATACAGGTGCTGGAGATATGGATATGGGAGGAATGGGTGGAATGGATTTCTCGGTTTATTTCTAGCTTTTGAATCTTGTCTATCTTCTATTTTATATACTATAAGCTTTGAGAATTGACTTCAATCTCGATTCTTTCTTTGTGCAGAACTTTGGTGGAATGGGTGGTATGGAAGGACTTGGCGGTATGGGTGGCATGGGTGGACTTGGTGGTATGGCCGGACTTGAAGGACTTGGCGGCATGGGTGGTATGGGTGGCATGGGAGGCATGGGTGGTATGGGTGGCATGGGAGGGATGGGTGGGATGGAAGAGTTTGAAGACAGTGATGATGAAGGTAAGGGTTTATAAAGATCTTCTTAGTCTCTATGTTTTTGTCACATCTTCTTGATGAACTGAGAGGCACTTTACCGAGTTGAATGTCTTTGTTGGTCAATTAGCTCATACTGCATTTGAGATGATGTTAACTAGTCGTAAGGAAACATTTTGTTCAGACTTTGGTGTTTCTCTGGTCTGTGTCATTAGTTGTAATAGCGTAGTGAAATGGGTTTTTGTGATTGCAACAGAATTTGCAAAACCAGGAGACAAGAAAGATGAAGCCGTCAAGGAAGAAGCGAAACCAGTAGATGTCAAGGAAGACAAGTGAAGAAGATGCTGTTCGATCCAGAGATGAACTCATTACTGTGTTTTGCTTTCAAGTTTATTATTAGCTAAGGGTTATTATTATTATTAGCTTTTTGAGTTTATTAAACCCTCTGTTTTACTTCCTCTTTTCTACCATGTTTTGTTTTTATGGATTTGTTCACAGTTTTTAAGTATCTGCATTTTTGGCATTGCCAAATCATCGTGTTTGCGTGGTAGCCTTCTTCTATTCTATGTGGAGCTGCTGGACGACCAAATCTAAACGGGCTTGTAAAGGCCAACAAAATATTCATCTTTAACAGGCCTGGACCCACAACTACATGCCAATCATGGCCTACAACCAGCCAATAAATCCTTTTTATACATATGCTGTCAAACAGATTATGTTCATATTCATTCAATGCTTGTATCACAAAACATGTCTTTTTTTTTGCTAAATATCACAAAACATGTCTTAACACATTGTTATACAAAATGGACTAAGCATTCCTCTAAACCTTTAAGATAATGTGTCCAATGAAACAATCATAAGATAAAGATTCAAGATATTTTAACAATCACGAGATCAAGATAGTGTAACAATCATAGATCAAGATTCAGGATGTGGAAACAATCATAAATCTTTTTCTTTTTTGAATATTAAAATTATTCGAATCAAAACAAACAAAAACATTTTTACAATGAATGTAGCCTTTAGCTGAACGAGTTTAGAAGTTTTTGAAAAAGTGATTTACAAGAATCAAGATAACGAGACAACAATTAGATCCAAGATAAAACTGAACCTCAATTCATATTGAAACCACCACATCAACGTAGAGCTTATACATGAATCAGAATATTAAAAACACACACAACACAAACGATCACAGTTCCTACAAAGCATCAAACAATCCAAGACCAAATCGATAAAGACACAGTTTCCTCTTTTTTTTTAAGACACGACCTTTTACCATTTTCAAGTGTAGAGAGGTAAATTAGTCCAAGCACCAGAGACATGACCATTCTCACAGACATAAGCCCTCACAACAGGCTCGCCATCATCATGAAACCCAAACACTCTCCTCAAGCAAAACGACGAGTGCATATCCCACGTCTCGTCGCACTCACAAAACGCACACCTCAACCCCGTCACCTTACTCCCATCACCACCGTCCTTGATCGTTCTCCACACTCTAGACCTCTTGAAGTCCTTGAACACGCCTCTGAACAGCATGTAGTTACGCTTCTCCTCCACGTGGATGCACCCGGGCCAGTTGCATATGTACAGACAGTCGCCGCGGAACCTGCTCGCGAGGAGCTTGTTGCCCTGCTCGCGGCTGAGGTTCCACCCGCCGGAAGCGAGGTGAGATCCGAGAGATCGGGAGATCTTGCGGCGTTTCCTCGCCGGGAGATCGATGCGGCCGGGTCGGATCTCGGTGGTTTCGGTGGGTTCTTGTGGTTCGTTGAGGGAATCTTCTGGAGGAGCGGAGAGTGTGTCTGTGTAGAGATCGTCGTAGAGCGACCAAAACGGCGCCGGTTCTGAACCAGATCCGACTTGTTTCGAAGCAGGTGGAAACGACGACGTTTCTAAAACAGATCCCACTGGTTTTGAACCAAGCTGAAACGACGGCGTTTCGATTAAACCAGATTCGATTGGTTTCGAAACAGGCTGAAACGACGGCGTTTCTACTAAACCAGATCCTACTGGTTTCGAAACAGGCCGAAACGACGGCGTTTCCTCTAAACCAGATCCGACTTGTTTCGAAACTTGGCCCGGATTTGTCGGTTTAGGCTTCGGATCGAGGCTTTGATCTGGACCGAGCTCACGTTCCAAACCGAAATCGGAGTTCTCGAGGAGGATCCCTGCGTGGAAGAGACCGGGACAGCAGACGGCGAGTTTGTAGAGAGAAGCCCAGCCGCCGGGAGGAGGAAGAGAGGAAGATGAAGAAGCGGAAGCGGCGGAGGGAGAAGGGAGGAGTTCGGAGACGACGGTGGGGACGGAGGAGTAGCACCGAGTTTTGCAGCAGACGTTTCGTACGATCGAGGAGAATTTGGTGCAGACGCATGCGAGGCGAGCCCAGTTTCGAGGATCGTCTTGGAGCTTGAAGAAGATGTTGAAGACAACGTCTTCTGGTATGAAGGAGAAGCAACCAGATTCCGACATGGATGACTCTCCCTTCGCTCTCGGCCTCTGAAATTTAATGTCTTATCCACTCTTCTTCACTTTCTCTTTAATTTTTAATTTCTAAATGTGTATTTATCCGGTGGTTCGACTAAACCGGAATAATTTAATACGTTTAATGTGGATCACACATTCAAACAAGTGAATAATGCGCGACACAATGCAATAAAACGAGATCTTTTTGGAGATTCTTCGAACACACATTGTTGCAGTGAATATGTTAAAATATATTTTCCTGCATTTTATAATATAATGCTTTAACTAACAGCACAAATACTAAGAAAATAACATTTTCAAAAATATTTTTCCAAATGTCTATTTTACATACAATTCAACTAATCATATAGAAGCTACATGGATATAACTACTTCCCTTACTTCTACAGTATTTAAATAAATATACAAATTTCTTAAAAAATATGGAAATAATTTATATTTTCAAAATAAAACATTTTTGAAAATAAGTTATTTTATCAATCTTTTAAAACAACTTGTATAATTGAAAAAGAAGAGAATATTGAACTCATATTGCTGCAAAATATATCAAAATATCAAATATAAAAGTAAAGATCTTTTAAGAGAATCTTAAACACAAATTGTGACATTTAAAAATTAAATAAAAAACAAGAGTAATATAGGTACTTAAGTCTTAGCCAAACGACAACATATAATGTAGATATGATCCTTAGGAGAATCTTCCAACCAAACCCAGCTCTCTTATCTTTCTGTTTACCTGTAACAAGTTGGTGAGAGATTCAGACAAGGAGCCAGACTGTTCCAAACAAGTAAAAGATAGTGAGTGCAGTCTAGTGTGCATTACCGAGATGGACTCCTGCTTCTGCTCTTGCTCCTGCTACGCATAGGGCTCTTGCCTGGACTCACCTTGCTAGGGCTCTTGCTTGCTTCCTTCTGAACCTGCAACACGCAAAAGATAAATGAGTATAATTACCTTAACATGTATCTATCTTTTGGATGGTATGGCTCAAAAAAAACCATATATAGAGCTCAGTAAAGTGTATCACTTACAGGAGGCAGAGGGGATCTTGACCTTGAACGAGATCTGCAAAATTCCGAGAAACAAAATCCAGTTTTAAAATCCTAATATGTTTTCCGTGTATAACAGCTGTTTCACCAAGTGCCTTGATGCCTCATTCCATATCACAAGAAAGTAAAAAGAACACAAAATTTAGACGATTTCTAGCAGAGAAGGTAAACTAAGACACACAGGCTCTTCTAAGTTAAAACAGAGGGCAGAGATCAAGTGTCCAAATCTATCACACCCTGTATCCTAAGCACATCATCTGTTCCATGAAGAATCCAGAACGCTTGACGAAATTTGCAGGTAATGAAAGTAACTTTTCCTAGCTCATCGATGGATCCATATCGATGACACTATAACAATGCGATCCAATGTCTCTCCACTGTTATCCATCTAGCAGCAACGGATATTATCAGAAAACAAAGGAGAAAAAGTTTCAATTCCAAAGTTTCCCATCTAAGGAGCATATACCTCTGAGACGAAACACTTGTGTACAACCAACCAAGTAAGTAATCCATGATCCAGATATTAATCCCCAATATTAAGTTGATTGTACGTATATCCATATCTAGGAAACAAAACCATTCTCAGTAATAAAAGGCCAGACTTTCAGAAGAAAATAACTAATAACCTAAACTAGAAGGAATCATCATTGATCATTCTTAATACATCATAACTCAGTAAGTCTCCCCAATGACTGATTTTAATGAGATGTCAACAAACTCCAAGGGAGGAGCTGAACCATATTCTAGACTATATTTAGATGATATCCGGTGAAATCTAGCATCAACATAATACAAGAAACGAAACATACCCTCTTGGAGGTGGTGTCCTTGACTTAGAGCGGGAGCGGCGAGGAGATCTCGATGTTGATTTTGCAGGCGACCTACGCGAAGATTTAGCCTTTGGACTCCTGCTCCTGCTTCTGCTGCGGCTAAGACTGCGACTGTGGCTCCTTCCACGGCTGCGACTACGGCTACGACTGCGGCTTTTAGAATAAGATCTTCCACGGCTAGGGCTTCTCGAGTCCCTCCTTGAATCATATTCTCTAACCTAAAATTAACGATGTACGGAGATGTTAAGTGCAATAATGAAAGAGAATACAGCTCTCAGAATACTCGCATTAGCGTACCCGGACATAACCACGGGAAAAAGCATTCCTAAACTCTGTGTCATCGAGCTTTTTTATCTGTTGAAAATGAAGAATATACTCATGAGTAATCAAGGATGAAAAAACCACGAAAACAATCAAAGATTAGGAACAAGAAGAACATCTCACCGCATACTTCATGTCTTCATAGCTGGTATAGTCTACGATTCCAGTTGTACCTGTACATAAAATAGTCCAAGATGAAGATATAGATTTTTAAAGCAGGCCACAGACTACGAAGCAGTTAAAACACGTAGAAAAACACAAACAGCTTGACAAACATCTCTATTCTTGTGTAAGATATGAGAATATACCTCTACCATCACGGAACACTTGAGAGAAACAGACTTCTCCTCCTTTACGCATGTGATCCTAAACACACACAAAACAAAAGATGATTTACACAAACAACTTTAAAGAGTTTATCCACACCGAGGTCTTAAGAGTCTTAAATGTGAACCTTGAGGTCTTGCCAAGAAGCAGATGAAGGCAAACCTGACACAATAACTGTATAGTGGGAAAAAAAAAAACCAAATTAGAGACCTCTCCAATAACTTTAAACACACTTAATCAAAATCCTAAACTAATCATATGTACCTCGGTACTCGGATCTCCTAGATGGGCCGCGTCCACGGTCACCACCATCACGACCACCGCCGCCACCACGGCTACCACCACCGTAACTACTACGAGCATCATTAGACGAGCGCCTCCCACCATGTGCTAGCTCCACCTGAAATGGACTAACACTTGAAAAACCAAGCTTTTGTGGTTGAAGTTGTGAAACATTGAATGAGTAACAAACCCGTAAAGAATGGCCATCGAAGTCATATCCATCACGACCATGAATTGCATCTTCAGCATCTCGAGGATCCTCAAACTAAATCAAATATATATCACAAGTGAGCTCATTTGTGAAATAGAAAAAAACAATGTTGATTTTGTATAACAAGCTGACCTCGACGAAGGCGTAGCCAGGAGGCCTTGGTGGGATCTTCAAATCGATTTGAACAACAGGTCCATACTGCCAAGAACAACAATTGTTAATCAGATCCAACATTCAAGAAACCAAACTGAAGAATCAGCGGGAACAGAAGTTGTGTATACCTTACTGAACAAATCTTCGACTTCTCTCTCGCGGATATCGCCGGGAAGGTTCCCGACGTATATAGTTCTACTCGAACGGCTGCTCATCTTTCTTTCCTTTAATCCAAAATCAAAAACGCGATTTAAACGATACGTTAGTAATTGAAACGGAGAAGCCTTTCACACATAAAAAAAACTCGGCTAAGCTATAAGAGAAGACAAGAGAAAACCCTAGATTTGATCTGTATTTAAAATCCGGTATTGATTCCGTTAACCTAAGGAGAGACTCCGATAAAACAGAAGAGGAAGAAGAAGAGAGAGGCGTGGGGTTTCACCTGAATGGGAGATTGAGATCTGGGTTGGTGGTTTGGTGGGGGAGAAAGCTTCGGAAAGTAGAGAGAACTCTGGGGCTCTAGGGCTTTCGAATTGGTCGAGTTGATATTAAAAGTTGAGAGGATCGATCACGTGCCTCACGTGTTCTTCTTTTTATCTTTACAATTACAAGTTTACCACTGGGGTAAAGTTTAAACGGTATCAATTACATCTGACCCGTTTGGTAAAAAAAATATTAGCGTATTGACCCAGAGGTACCAATCTCAATCTTACATCGCAAGCAATGACCCTCGCTGGCTGCTTCCCTTGATTGCTGCAGAATCTACTGCTCTGAGTTCATGAGCTGGAACGTACACTTCTGGACTACCCCTCGTTGGGTAAGGAGTCGTTCGTTTCTGGAATTTATGTTTGTTTTTGAAGTAAACCATTCTTTATATACTGTATAAATTTAAAAAAAAAAAAAAAAAAAAAAAAAAAAAAAAATATACTGTATAAATTTTATGGTTTTTGTTAAATGAAATTTTGTTTAAAAAAAAAAACTACAGATCAAAATCTGATACTTTTTAGTTTTTACACATGATAAAAAGGTTTAAAACCGCAGTTTTAATCAAGAGGACCAAGTTAGAGCTACCTTAAACCAAAAAGAAAAGATGATACCTGCCGGACATTTCCCTTGATCGGAAACAGTACGACTTTTCTACGCTCTCTCCACACCACAAATTGATTTTAGTTCCTCGTAAACTCAAATATACCACACAAACAAACAAATTATAGAGAAAAGAAAAAACAGCCATGTTCGTGAAGCTCTTCACCATCATCTTCTTTGTCATTCTACTCTCTCAACTCCTAAAATCCTCTTCCCAGTTTCTCGACAACTTCACTTACAATGGCTTTCATCCTCCATTCGATCTCATATCCCTCCAAGGGATCGCTAGCGTCACACCTAGGGGTCTATTAGAGCTAACAAATTCAACATCGCATCAAACCGGTCACGCCTTCTACACCCAACCAATCCGGTTCAAAGATACTCCAAACGACACCGTCTCATCCTTCTCCACAACATTTGTCTTCGCCATCCACTCACAGATTCCGACACTTGGCGGCGACGGCATCGCCTTTGTCGTGGCACCTACCTCCAGCCTCCCGTTCGCAAGATCCGGACAATACCTAGGACTCTTCAACCTTATGAACAACGGTAATGAAACGAACAATATATTCGCTGTTGAACTAACACGATTCAGAACAACGAGTTCAATGACACGAACGATAACCATGTCGGGATCGATATCAATAGCTTGAAGTCAGTGAAAAGTTCACCAGCAGGGTACTGGGACGAGAAAGGTCAGTTTAAGGACCTTACGTTGATCAGTGGTAAGCCCATGCAGGGTTGGGTCGATTACAATGGTCGTACTGATCAGATCAATGTAACAATAGCTCCGTTTAGAAAGGATAAACCTACAAAACCTCTCGTCTCTACTGTCAGGGATCTATCCCCTGTTCTTTTGCAAGATATGTTCGTAGGTTTCTCGTCTTCAACTGGTTTGATTAAGACAAAACATGTTGTCCTTGGGTGGAGTTTTCGCGTGAAGGGGAAAGCTCCTCCGTTAGCCTTACAGAGACTTCCAAAGATTCAAAGAGCCGCAGGCCACGACATCCGGAATCTCACCATTTACTTCCGTGTTTGTTCCAGTGTCGGTTCCCATTATTGTGTTTATCTTTTCGATCATCTTCCTAGTGCGCTTCATATTAAGGAGGAGGAGAAAGTTTTCGGAGAAGCTAGAAGATTGGGAAACAGAGTTTATGAAGAACCGACTCAAGTTCAAAGACTTGTACTATGCCACCAGAGGATTCAATAACCTTCTCAGATCTGGCGGGTTTGGAAGTGTTTACAAAGGTGTCATGAAAAAGAAAGAGATCGCTGTGAAAAGAGTGTCGAACGAATCCCGACAAGGGTTGAAAGAGTTTGTGTCTGAGATCGTGACTATTGGTCGGATGAGTCACCGAAACTTAGTCCCTCTCTTGGGTTATTGCCGCCGGAAAAAGGAGCTTCTTCTGGTGTACGAGTACATGCCCAATGGAAGCTTAGACAAGTATCTGTATAATAGTCCCGAGGCTACCCTCAACTGGAAACAGAGAATTACAATCGTTAAAGGTGTGGCCTCTGCCTTATTCTTCCTCCACGACGACTGGGAACAAGTGGTGATTCACCGCGACATCAAAGCCAGCAACGTCTTATTAGATGCAGAGTACAATGGGAGACTCAGAGATTTCGGTTTAGCTCGGTTGTGTGGTCACGGTACAGATCTTCAAACCACTCGCGTCGCTGGAACATGGGGATACATATCCCCCGACCTCATGAGGACAGGAAAAGCCACGACCGCTACTGATGTTTTTGCGTTTGGAGTGCTCCTACTAGAAGTTGTGTGCGGTAGACGTCCTATCGAGATTGATTACGAGAGTGGTGAGAGGGCCTTGCTCGTGGACTGGGTTTTTAGGATTTGGAATGAGGGAAACATTTTGGATGCTAAGGATCCGAATCTTGGGATGAAGTATGACCAAGGAGAGGTTGAAATGGTTTTGAAGCTAGGTTTGTTGTGCTCTCACTTCAACCCCCAGGCTAGACCAACTATGAGACAAGTGTTACATTACCTAAGCGGAGATGTAATGTTACCAGATTTGTCGCCTTTGGACTTGCATGGGATTGAGATGATGTGGGGAACACAACACGGACTTAGCAAGATAGGCATGTGTACAGGTGGATCTTCGATGGTTGATTCTATAGTCTCCGGTGGGAGGTTATTTTTTGAATATCAGAATATTTTGTGCCTTACATTACATATCGCAGAAAAATATTATCGACACAAAGACATGGAACCATATTGTACGTAGAGCTGGTCATGGACTAGCAAAGTAAAATATTTGCATTAGACTGCGAAGTTATTATTTTTAAAAAATTATTTAAGTTCTTACTAAATTGACTTTACCCCAAAATATTAGGGTCAGTTCTGGTTGTACAAACTTTATATAGAAGACCAGTTCATTCTTAAATTTAACTAGTGTAGACTGTAGAGGTGGTTGATAGCTGGTTGATGTCCAATTTGGCCAGTATCTGACGACGATGGAGATGAGCATAATTTTCAAGTTAATAACTTCTTCAACTACAACCCTTAGTGACATTTCCTCAGAAGCCATCTGAGACAAGCACATGTATAATGGTTCTATATAAAACGGTTCTCCTTCTCGTTCGGTTCATAGCAAAGGTTTGCAAACGGGACAGTGAAATACAATCTATAATCCTAAACTTTTATAAACATTTTATACTAAAAACAGTGTTTTGATTCAACAGATTTGCACTAAAACAAAATGAGAACAACAAGTACAAGAAGATTCTACATCTTGTAAAAGAAGATTCTAAAAGTACATTACAAACAACCAACATGTCTCCCCGTTACACTAGGATTTAAACTGACCAACAAAGAGAGGTGGAATCATCATGTGGGAACAGTGTGGTAACGAACATCATCATCCTGATTGAACATCATCACACTTGTAAACAGCACCACCACAAAAAAGGATATAGGAAACATGAGTTTGCTGTAGCTCATGTTCTTCTTACTCATTATCATCTGTGATTGAGGTATTGTTTCTTCACTATATTTGACAGTGGATTATGATGAGATTGTTTCAGCAGCCTTGGTTGGCGATTGCTTTTAGAGTTAAGTTCTGGCGAGATAGCACTGGACTCTGAATGTCAGAATGATACAAGTCCACATCATCAGGATACTGAAGAGAACTGATTAGCTTCCTAGGTGTGCTAAAGATGTTAAAATCTTCAGCATTCATGTTTCTTTGAACAACACTGTCTCTGTTGCATCAGAAAAAGAGCCAGATGTGTTAAAAAGAAACTAGCAAATATTAGCAAGAAAGATGGTTTTTATGATGATCAAAGTGTCTCTCACCTGTGGACTAGTAGGAGTTGAGTTCTGCACCCTCCTGTTCCTCAAAGTTCCCATTACAAAACCTTTAAACTCATCACTTCCATTCTCACAACTACCATAGGGGACAAGAGGTGAATCAGACACAGTGGTGTCTCCAGAGAACAAACCATCCTTCAAAGAGATATCAACCACTCCATGAGTTCTCCACTGTTTATGGTTCACACTCCTCCCATCAAACTCAGAATTACAAGAAGCACGTGGTGAGAACTCAACTGAAGAATCATATCCCCTAAAAGACCCACCTAGAGTTTGTGACTCAGGTGACAAAGACTCATCAAGAGAATGAGGAAAACACTTCCTTCTACTGAAATACGAGCCAGTCACAGAACGACAAGAACCTTTCTTCTCCATCTTCGCCTCAAGCTCACCAGCTATCCTCTTCGAAATAAGCAGCTCCTCTAACGTAGGCCATCTGATCAGACTGGCACCTCTCCATCTCTTTAAAAATCAACTCAACTTCAGAGTATATACTTCTCGAGTCCAAACACTTCATCAAGAAGTTCAGCATCTGCACCCCGACAACTTCTTCTGCGAGTTCCATTCCCTCACGCCAAGAGGCAGAAACATTGGTAGCAGTCGTTTTATTGCTACTGATCAATGACTGGTTTTATCCTGCTTCTATGGTTCAAAATGCATGTCCTAGGCGGTAGACGAACCGCTGCGGTTAATTGTATATGTGGATGCATAATAGGGTCTATGCAAATATTTTTTTTTATATAACTAAGTAAAGTTCGTAAATTCGTTCGCTAGACCGCATAAACATTTTTGTATGCCCAAGTGATTCAAAAAAATAAAAGTATGCCCAAATTATTTACATCCAAATAAAGCACTCTATAACATGAAATTGGGACGGTAGATTACTGCTCAGTTCCGGGACGATGTCTAGGCGTTCGCCTATTCCGCATTTTGCAACACTGGTCCTTACTGGAGAATGATTTGGCAACATCATTTATTGCGAGACACACGTATATGGTTGATTTGATCCCCCGTTCTTATCATCATCTTTGGACAGCATAACAAGGAGCGTTAAGCATCCAAGTCTTGTATTAATTTTCCACCATGGAGATTCGAAAACGAGTTAAATTTTTGGTGAAGACTTTTCCCTTGACGAATACTTTTCTACACTTCTCCACACAGCTAGTGTCTGAGATGGTGAGTATCGGTCGGATGAGTTATCAGAGTTCTAGACGTATACAGGGCCGGCTTAACCATTTCATAGGCCCTAGGGCAATTTTTCAAAATAGGCCCTTAACTCTTAAAATATTGTTTAATTCCTAGAAAAATTGTATAGGCTTGTTTTTGTAAGATAGAATGTATATTTTTTTATTTTTTTTTTGAAACTGAAAATTGTATAGTTTATGAAAAACAATATCTCACATGTGGGATTACAACTGATTAGAGTCGTATTAAGACAATATCTTAGAAAATGTTTTTTTATACAATCAAATTTTCAAATTTGTATTAGCACTTGTTTTTAAAAATTTGTTAAAATGGTCAGCATGAATGATACAATCTAATTGTCAAGTAGTAGAAAGAAGTGACACGTATAATAAAATAATATTTTAAAATAGAGCATGATCTCATAAAACAACAAAAATTGGAATAGTTTGGGGAAAGAAGAATTTTAGTGGGGAAAAGAGGTTTTTGGAATGTGAACCGTTTTTGATTAAATGAAAATTAAGTGAAATCAGTATATACGAACATTCCTATTTTCTTTTCCAACTACATAGTTATTCTACCACTTAGAAGTCTTGAACTTTCGATACTTGTTGACAAAAAAAAAATTCAATACTTAAAAAATATATGGGCCCCTCTTGTTTGTGGGCCTTGGACGGTCGTTCTCTTTGCCCCAGTATCTGAGCTGGCACTGGATGTATAGCATCTCTAGTGATTGGAGAAACTTTTTAAAAGTTTTCAATAGTAAAATATTACTAATTAAGTAATTATAGAATCCAAAACAATCCAAATAATCAATACGGCTATATACAAGTTTTATTTGTATTTTTGTCTGTATTTTATTAGTCAGAATCTTTTTAAAAATGTACCCATCCACGAACTTGATATAATCATATAATCTCCTGTTACTATTACATGTGACAGTGAAATAGCACTGAAGTCTTCGCATAAGGTTAAGCTACGAAACTTCCCGTGTGAAAAAGTACGACTTTTCTTCATCCTCTACCCACCATAAATTGACCTAATAATTTCCCAAAAACTCAAACACATACCCAAAAAAAAGTTCATAGAGAAAAAATAGATAGCCATGTTCGTGAAGCTCCTCACCATCGTCTTCTTCTTCGTCAGTCTATTCTCTCAACTCCTAAAATCATCTTCTCAGTCTCTCGACAACTTCACTTACAATGGCTTCTATCCTCCTCTGACTGCTAACCTAACCCTCCAAGGGATCGCCAGCGTCACACCCGAGGGTCTATTACAGCTAACGGATATAGAAAGGCATAGAACCGGCCAGGCCTTCTATAACCAATCAATTCGGTTCAAAGACTCTCCAAACGGCACCGTCTTCTCCTTCTCAACTACGTTTGTCTTCTCCATAAAGGCTATGTTCCGGACACTTAGCGGCCACGGCATCGCCTTTGTGGTGGCTCCTAACTTCGTCCTCCCGGTGGCCGATTCCAGCTCCGAACACCTCAACCCCAATATCGCACGTGATGGAACAAATGATACATTTGCTGTTGTTTTAAACACGATCCACAATGCAGAGCACAGTGATATTAACGATAACACCATCGGAATCGCTGGCTTATATTCAGTGAAAAATTCACCGGCGGGGTACTGGAACGAGACAGGTCAGTTTATTGACCTTACTTTGAACAGTGGTGATCAAATGCAGGTTTGGGTTGATTACGATGGTCTTACCCATCAAATTGATGTAACAATTGCTCCTTTTAACCATGACAAACCTATAAAACCACTTGTCTCGTCTGTCAGGGATCTATCCCTGGTTCTCCTGCAAGATATGTTTGTAGGTTTCTCGTCTTCAACCGGTTCGGCTTGGTCGGAACATTTTGTCTTTGGGTGGAGTTTCCGGCTGAAGGGGAAAGCTCCCCCGTTAGACTTACAAAGACTTCCAAAACTTCCAGAGTGGCAGTATGGGGGAGGAGTCATCAGTCGGTTGGCTGTCTTGTTTATTGTAATGTTGATAATTACACTCTGTTTTATCTTTTCGATCATCTTCCTCGTGCGCTTCATCTTAAGGAGGAGGAAAAAGTTTGCAGAGAAGCTAGAAGATTGGGAAACAGAGTTCAAGAAAAACCGGTTGAAGTTCAAAGACTTGTACTATGCCACCAAAGGATTCAAGGAGAAGAACCTTCTCGGATCTGGCGGGTTTGGGAGCGTTTACAAAGGTGTCTTGCCCAAGACAGAGAAAGAGATCGCGGTGAAAAGAGTGTCGGACCAATCCCAACAAGGGTTGAAAGAGTTTGTGTCAGAGATTGTGACTATTGGTCGGATGAGTCACCGAAACTTAGTCCCTCTCTTGGGCTATTGCCGCCGGAAAAAGGAGCTTCTTCTGGTGTACGAGTACATGTCCAATGGAAGCTTAGACAAGTATCTGTATAATAGTTCCGAGGCTACCCTCAACTGGAAACAGAGAATTACAATCATTAAAGGTGTGGCCTCTGCTTTATTCTTCCTCCACGACGACTGGGAACAAGTGGTGATTCACCGCGACATCAAAGCCAGCAACGTCTTATTAGATGCAGAGTACAATGGGAGACTAGGAGATTTCGGTTTAGCTCGGTTGTGCGGTCACGGTACAGATCTTCAAACCACTCATGTCGCTGGGACATGGGGATACCTAGCCCCCGATCTAATGAGGACAGGAAAGGCCACGACTGCTACCGATGTTTTTGCATTTGGGGTGCTCCTACTAGAAGTTGGGTGCGGTAGACATCCTATCGATATTGATAAGGAGAGTGGTGAGAGGGTCTTGCTTGTAGATTGGGTTTTTGGGCTTTGGAGTGAGGGAAACATTTTGGATGCTGCGGATCCGAATCTAGGGACAGAGTATGATCGAATAGAGGTCGAAATGGTTTTGAAGCTAGGGTTTTGGTGCTCTCACTTCAACCCTGAGGCTAGACCAACTATGAGACACGTGTTACATTATCTAAGTGGAGATTCAATGTTACCAGATTTCTCGCCTTTGGACTTGCGTGGGAGCGAGATGATGTTGGGAACCCACCACGGACTTTGCGAGATAGGCATGTTTACAGGTGGATCTTCAATGGTTGATTCTGTACTCTCCGGTGGGAGGTGACTTTTAATATTACAACGTTTGTATGCCTTGCATTACATATTGCAGAAAAGTATTTATCCACACAAGACATGGAACCATATTGTACGTAGATCTGGTCATGGACTACCAAATGACATATTGGCATTGGACCGCAAAGTTATTATTATTTTTAAGTTCTTAATAAATTGACTTTACCCTAAAATATTAGTGTCAGTTCTGGTTGTACAAACTTTATATAGAAAACCAGTTCATTCTTATATTTAATTAGTGTATAGGTGGTTCCTTGACAAAAAATAATTAGTGTATAGGTGGTTGATAGCTGGTTGATGTCCAATTTGGCCAAAGTATCTGACGACGATGGAGATGAGCATATTTTTTCATGATAATAACTTCTTAAACTACAACCTTTATTGATTTCTATGTTCAAACACTTGCACATTTCCTCATAAGGCGTCTGAGACGAGCACAAGTATAGCAGCCAAAGGAGTCTCCAACGATGCATGCAACACATAGATGTTTTCCTTAAAACCTACTTTCTAACAGAAACATACAAACCTTTTTTGAAACAATTAAGAAAAAAAAAACGGCTCGACTTAAACCGGAAATATTAAATCTCAACCTTTGAACCGGTTCTATGCATAGAAAAAATTTGCAACCAGGATAGTGCAATTATATAAGTGACAAAAAAGGATAGTGCAATTATACAACCTATAATCATAAACTTTTCTAAACATTCTATACTAAAAAGCAAAAAAAGTTTTTGTTTCAACAGATTTGCATTGAAAAACAAAATGAGAACAAAGAGTAGAAGAAGATTTTACATCTTGTACTAAAAGTACATTACAAACAACCAACATGTGAATTGTATAACTAAATAACCTTGTCTCCCCGTTACACTAGGATTTAAACTTACCACCAAAGAGAGGTGGAATCATCATGTGGGAACAGTGTGGTAACCAACATCATCATCTTGATTGAACATCATCACACTTGTAATCAGCACCACCACAAAAAAGGATATAGCAAACATGAGTTTGCCATAGCTCATGTTCTTCTTCTTCTTCTTCTTACTACTCATTAACAGCTGTGATTGAGGTGTTGTTTCTTCTCTATCATATATGACAGTTGATGATGATGAGATTGTTTCCACTGCCGCCACGGTTGGAGCTTGCTTCCTGAGTTTAGTCTTCTGGCGAGATGGCATTGGACTCTGAATGTCAGAATGATCCAAGCCCATATCATCAGGATACTGAAGAGAACTGATTAGCTTCCTTGGTGTGCTATAGATGTTGAAATCTTCAGCATTCATGTTTCTTGAACAACACTGTCTCTGTTGCATCAGAACAGAAGTCAGAAACTAGCAAATCATAACAACAAAGATGGATTTGATAATGATCAAAGTTTCTCACCTGTGGACTAGTAGGAGTTGAGTTCTGCATCCTCCTGTTCCTCAAACTTCCCATTACAAAACCTTCAAACTCATCACTTCCATTCTCACAACTACCATAGGGGACAAGAGGTGAATCAGACACAGTGGTGTCTCCAGAGAACAAACCATCCTTCAAAGAGATATCAACCACTCCATTAGTTCTCCACTGTTTCCGGTTCACACTCCTCCCATCAAAGTTACAAGAACTACGCGGCGAGGACTCAAGAGGAGAATCATATCCACTAAAAGACCCACCAAGAGTCCGCGACTCAGGTGACAAAGACTCATCAGGAGAATGAGAAGAACACTTCCTTCTACTGAAATTCGAACCAGTCACAGAACGACAAGAGCCTTTCTTCTCCATCTTCGCCTCAAGCTCACCAGCTATCCTCTTAGAAGTCATCATCGCTTCGTAAGCAGCTCCTCTAACATAAGCCATCTGGTCAGACTGGCACCTCTCCATCTCTTTAACAATCAACTCAACCTCAGAGTATATACTCCTCGAGTCCAAACACTTCATCAAGAAGTTCAGCATCTGCACCGCCGACAACCTCTTCTGCGAGTTCCCTTCCCTCACGCCAAACCCGAGAATCCTTATCCCCGTGTGTATCAACAGCCTCGCGTAGGCCTCCACGATCAAAGGGTTGTGCTTAGCAAGGGCCATCACCAAACCCATATGAAGATGCGTCTGGTTCGAGTTCGCATCCAACGCAACGACGACGTTTTGGCAGACTTTATTCACCATCTCGTCAGAAGCAAACCGCCAGTTATCGCAATCCACGAGAGCTTTGAGACACAGCGCGGATCCAGAAGCTAAGCTCTCTTGAGAACACAAGAGAGAGTCAGTGAGAGGCTTACACAGAGAGTGGATGATACCCCTTTTCTTGTCTTCCCCCGTTGTTGTCGTCGGGTCGATCCCGTACCTAGCGATGGCTGGGATGACTTTGGAGCAGGCTTGCTGAAGAGGGAAAGAGCCGGCGCTGGAAGCTAAGGTCTTGACGATGGTGGACATGATGGTGTCGATCTGGGGGACGATGTTGGGTCCGTGGACACGAGCGAGGATCTCGTAGAGGGAGATTGTGTATTCGCCGGAGAGAGAGTTCGTCTCTTTGGTCTCGGAGACTTGCGCTAGGAAACTCGGGATGGCTTTTGAGTCCAAGTCTTTGACGTAGGATTTGAGAGCTTTCATGGCGGTTTTGCGGCTCTCTGTGTCTTTGTCGAGATTGGCTAGCTCTTGTCGGAGAATCGGGTTGAGATTCAAACCCATTATTACTCTCAAACTGTGTTAACAGAGACAAAAGTCAAACACTTTAGCAAAACCCATATCTCAGATCTGTTAAAGTCATAAACTTTAGATACATTCTTCAAATCTAATCCTCTGTAAAATGTAAAGGAGTGAACTTTCCGACAGAAACTGAAAAAAAACATACAGCTAGTTCGAAATCAGACAGCTTTCTAGAATGTCGGAGAAACAGATCCGTACCTTGTTGGTTTTGTACTGGAGATGTTGTTGCGGGTTTGAAGGTAAGAGAAACAGATCTGTGTATCAGCTGCTTGCTTCTACCTGGAGCTAGCTAGCTCTCTTGAGAGATCTTGTTTGAAAGAAAACTCTCTCAAGGGAGAAGAAACCAATGTAGTAGAAGAAGAGAAGCTGAAACTCTCTCTCTTGAGAGATGTTCTATGAAAGAAAAGTCCCGCACATTTTCAAATGTATTGAGGCAAGTGTTGGTCTGTAGCGGATTTAGGGTTTTTTTTGTTTCTTCTCTTTTTGTCCTTTCTTTAAGGTCTCACTCTGATTCATTTGTCGCCATCTGTATGTAATTTATTCTTTTTTCTCCGGTTCCGACAAATAAAATAGTAGATCGTGTGTAGATTTAAAATTCAAATTTCTCTCTCTATTCGAAATCTGATCTAACCGCTCTTTCATTAGTTGCAGTGGGTCCCATCCGTAACGGACAAAACTACCCCTCTTTGGATCTGTTTTTATTATTTGAATCTACAACACATTTTCAAAATATTCTAGGTGAGATCGTGTCCGTATCACATGATTTTTTTTTTATCACATGACATTATCGTCCGATTAAAACATGTTTAGATTTATTTTTGATTCTATCATTAACATAATAATCTCCTAGGTATTTTATAGAGTTTTTTGCCAAAACGGAACAAAAATTCAGTATGGTTGTTCCTACAGTATAAAATCATCATTTAGTTGCACCTTTAGTATAATTTCTTTCATAATCCCAAAATAACATTTGATTAATCTAATTAAACACATTAAACTAATAAAATTTAAATAATAATAATTAAAAAACGTTTAAAAAGGAAAATAAAAATAAAAACTTTTATTTTTTTTTTAATAAAAATAAACTTTATAAAACTTAATAAAATAAAAATAAAAATAATTTACAAAAAAAAAAAAAAAACGTTAAATCAACCTAATAAAAAACAGTTTGCAAAGTTTTATTTTTTATAAAAAGTTTAAAATGTTTGTAAACCTTTTAATTTTATCATTTTTTTAATAAAAAAAATAAATGTATTTTTATAAAGTTTGTTTAAATTTTTTATTAAAAACTTTTTGTAAATTTTTATTTTTATAAAATTTACAAATTTATAAAGTTTGTTTAAAGTTTTTATTAAACACATTAAACTAAAAGAATTTTAAAAAAATTTAATTAAAAACGATTTAAAAAGGGAAAATAGAATAAAACTTTTAAATTTTTTTAATGAAAATAAACTTTGTAAAAATAAATAATTTACAAATTTTTTTAATAAAAAACGTTAAAGTTTAAAACGTTTTTAATAAAATTTTAATTAAATAAAAATAAAAATAAAACTTTACAAAACCTTTTTAATAAAAACTTTAAACTAACTTTATAAAAAAACATTTTACAAAGTTTTAGTTTTATAAAAAATTTAAAACTTTTGTAACCTTTTTAATTTTATTGAACTTTTAATAAAAATAAAACTTTTAAAATTTTTTTAATAAAAATAAAATTTGTACACTTTATAAAAAAAAAAAAACTTTACAAAAAATTGCATCTAATTTCAAAACACCACATGTTGTATAGATATGTATCATAGAGAACAAAAGTTTGTGAAAAAAATCAAAAGAAAAACTATGGAAAAACCATAGATTAAATAGAAGACAAGGGATAATCATTTTTAAAAAAATTTTGACAAGTAAAATTGAAAATAACACGTTTTAGGAAGTTAGAATATTTTTAGGAGATTTTTAGAATATTTCTTTAACTGAAACTTTCATTAATTTTCACAAAAATCAGGTACCCTTATCCCTAGAAGACGCCTTCTAACAGTTTAGAAGATTGACAAAAATCCTAAACACGCTTTCTACTTTTAGTAGACGTAAGAGTACATTGTAGAAAATACATTACACGAAATTTACAATAATTAATAAAAGTAGAAGATGCATTCGGACGGAAAGTAGATAGCTTTACGATTAGTAGAATGCGCATTCCACTTATTTAGAGATTTAGTAAATAGTAGAATGTGCGTTCTAAAGGAAGTAGATGAACGTGTTTATTTTAGAAATCGTTTTCTACTATACCGTTTTCCGTAGAAAACACATTCCACCTTTAGTATAACGTATTGTCAGATTTTTATTTATCATTTTTTTGAAAATAAAAAAAATACCAGCTTGTGTATATGGTTGTTTTATTAATTTTTATATTTTTAATATTTTTTTGACTCACAAAAGTATTTATTTCATTAGTTTTCAGAAATATAAAGGATAAAAATAAGAAAAATTGGACAAAAAGGTTTATACCAAAGGGACAACATCCTTGTTTTTTTGTTCTCTTTTGGCAATTTCCCCTTTATATAATAATGTCATTTTCCCTTACTATGGGAGATTATGAAACTAATCATATTCAAGCTAGTTATTTGTCATGTTTATTTTTAGGAAAGAAAATGTGATTATGATTAAGATCTTCTCCTTGTAGCAAAAAAAAAAGAAGGTAAGATTTGATTAATGGAGAACAACATTGAAAACAATTCCGATCCTTTCCGATTATCAATGATTTTGGAGAGATTATAGAATTAGTAGAGTTTCAGATCATGTTCAGACATCAGACCCGTTAATTGTGGTGTATATTCTTAGTAAATTAAATGTAATTATGAGTATGATTTATTCTTGTAGTATAAAAGAAGTTACAACGAATTGATTGATGGGAGAAGAGCTTATTTCTTAATTCTCTCTGATTTATATACGTTGGAATATACTCATATAACCCAACTATATATCTTGAGTAGGAAAAAAAAAGAATATAACAATCTGTATTTTTTTGGATTAAAAACTATCTATACTTTAGAACCAAGTAATAGAATTTGAGGATCATACTTATAAAATTGCTTCCTATTTAAAACCTTACTCTCCTTGAAACCTCTATCGGAATTACTACGTTGCTTCACAAAAACCATAAGAACAAGAGAGACGTACAACAATTGACTACCTAGAGCATGAGTAACCTGGTCTTTTAGCAGAGATTTTTAACTCATTATTTGACATTTTTTTATATTTTTCAGCTAAAAACAGCTTTTGTATCTTTTATTTAAGAGACAGTTTTTTAGTTTTTTAGATTAAAATCTAAAAAAACTAAGAAACATCTCTTAGTCGAATCTAAGAATTTCAGTTAAGAGACTGAGGTTAACCATAGGGTAAGTACCTACAAACCCAACACAGCAATGTCAACATGATATTAATGTATAATATATACTGACAATATATCCATGCTACGAATTTGATAGACAGATAGATAGAAAGCATTAGACACATATTCTATTTAAGTAGAATATGCTCATGAACAAACATCAAATCTAGGAAAAAGGGAACATTGGAAAATTGAGTGCACTACACAGTCAAACTCATTTTCATCTTTCTTTTACACTAAGAAATACAATGTGTTGAAGGAGCACTTTCTTGAAACCGAGACACATATAGGACAAAAATGCCATTTTCTCTTGCTAATGGATAACTTGTCTTTGGGTTGAGATAGAGTTTAGTTAGAAGCCATGTTAGAAATTGCACTAGGCGTGAGTCGGATGGTCGACTAACGCCTAGTGAGTAGCATAAAAATCAGAGATGAATCATAGAGTAACCGGAGATTAGTTTTTACAAATTTTTAAATATATATATTTATATATTTTTGTGTAGAATATTACGTGGGTTCGATGCTTCTATGGCTCAAGACGTTCTGTTTTAATTTTTGTCATTAATGACAGAGAATTTACAAAAATCCCCTCATTTTCTTCCCTTCAAAATTTCCTTGCAACCCTAAATTCGCCGTCAACACTTGTTCTTCCCATCTCAGGGCAAAATATCCGAACCCGAAAAACCGAACCGAACCCGATCCGAAAAAATAGCACCGAACCCGAACGGGTCCAAAATTTCGGTATTTAAAAAACCGAAACCGAACCCGATCCGAACCGAAATATTTTGGGTGCCCGAATGTATCCGAAATAAACTTATATACTTAAATATATACATTATTTTTATATATAATGTATATTAAAAATATTAAAAATATATAAGATACCTTTAAGTTTTCCAAAATATTCGGAAAATATATGCAAATAGTCAAAAGTAAATGTTTAAAATAGCTAAAGTATACTGAAAACACCAAAATAGTTAAATATCTATTGATTCTTTATCCAAATATTCAAAGAAAACTAATTCTTATGTTAAATTAAGGTATTTTGACATATATGTTATGAAAATTTATATGTAATATATTATCTTTCTTATAGATTTTGAAAATTTAAAGT
Source organism: Raphanus raphanistrum subsp. raphanistrum (assembly GCA_019706035.1). Classification (NCBI taxonomy): domain Eukaryota; kingdom Viridiplantae; phylum Streptophyta; class Magnoliopsida; order Brassicales; family Brassicaceae; genus Raphanus; species Raphanus raphanistrum. The sequence goes on along the minus strand of CM033988.1, from coordinate 12,645,422 downwards.
ATATAATGAATTTTGAAAATTTAAAAACATTTTAAATGGGTTATCCGAATCCGAACCGAACCCGCAAAGATCCGAACCGAACTCGAACCGGAATTTAGAAATATCCGAATGGGGCTGAAATCTTTGACTCCGAAAACCCGAAACCCGAATGGACTGAACCGAAACCCGAATGGGTACCCGAACGCCCAGCCCTAATTAGAAGTCTACAAAAATATGACTTTATTTTTTTTGTATTATGTTTTTTTCTCATAATTTTATCTTTATTCAGTGGTTTTTATCTCCTCCTCCCAAAAATGTAAGATTTAAATTTATAAATTTTAAATATGTGTTCTCTGTTTATATTAAATAAAGTTACATATTAAAACTCTATATGTTTAATTTACTACTATTTTATCTTATAGATTATGTTTAAATATTTTTTTCATATGTATAATATTTTATACTTATATTTCAAAAAAAAATATTTAGTAAACTAAATTAATCTATAATATTATTTGAGAAGTCAGTTTCCTATGTGGTGATCTCACGTTAATTCTAAGAATGATTAATTACATGCATAACCTTTGTAAATTAGAATATAACTCATATATTTCAATATTAAGAGTTTTTCCTTAATTATATTTTAAATTTTAGTTTCTTTTTATTATTTTATCAAAAATCATATAATATAAAAAATAGAAATATTTTAAAATATTTTAAATACAGACCATATATATTAGGTGAATTCAAGAAACAAATTTCTCAAAAGATATATATATATATATATATATATATATATATATAAGAGCTAATTTTACCCAAAATATAATTAATATACTAAATGATCATAAAACCAATCATAGATCATTAAACATATAAAACTGATCTAAATTTTAATACTCCAAAGGTTTAATTGAGTCAATAACATAGTATTTTTTATATTTAGTTGTTATACATGTAAACTACAAAATGACTTAAAATTTATATATAAGAACATAAAATTAATTTAATTTTAAAAATACACAGATCCATATATTTTAAAAACTTATTGGTTATCAGTTGAACAATCTCAAACCAAAGAACGCTTCATTTTTCTATTTGTTTTCTAAAATTACATATATAACATTCTACATAAATTTATAAATATATATGTATAGAAAAATTAACTAAATACAACTAACAAAATTATTCATATATAAAACAAGAAATTATGTTTTAGTTCAGAATAAAAATAGAAATTTTAGTTTACCAAAAATAACTAAACCAATCCAATTTTTTATATCAGTCATATGTTTAATTAATATAAGGGTTTTTTCAAATATGACTTAAAATTTTAAGTCAAACACAAAAATAACTCATGTTTCTTTTGAAACTTTCATTTTTTTCTATTCACCGTATAAGTTTGAGTTATTCACGAAAATATCATTACTTTTTTTTTTCTTTTTTTCGAAAATGAATATTTTATTTTATCATTCTCAGATTCACCAACTATTTACAATATTGATATTGCTATCAATACACCAACCACCATGAACAACCAATTTGAAGTTTTTAATGCATCAAAGTTTTGATTTTTATTCTTTACATCTCATTACTTATTATTCATGCACACAAATCACATCCTTTTCACTTTCTATTTATATTTGTGCATCATTATTTCTCTTTGTATTACTACTTAACTAGATTTGACTGGTGCTCTTAAAGCGCGGGATTATCTATATTTCTAATTATTTTCATTATATATAATAAAATTTAAACTTAAATTTATATAATAAGTTTTGTAACATTGTTTAATAGTTGGGTGCAAACAAACATTATTTAATAGCTGCTTTATATGTTTTGGATGACCAATGTCTAATATTGTTAATTTGTGAAACTAATTTTAATTTTTGCAAAATTTAAACCAAACTTAAAATCCATATATACTAGAATGTTCAATACAAAAAAGAGAGAATTCAGCGCATTGGGCACAAATTATATCCAAGTAAATATTTCCTGAACCTAAAATATAGATTGTATATACTTGTTTAAATATGTCCATAAATATTTTCAAAAATTTAAAAATCTTGTAACCATAGTTTTTAAAATCGTATGAATTATATATGCAGAATTGGTTAAACTATATGATATGAGTTGTTGCCTGAAAATATTTTGAAGAACTGAACAACTGATTGAAAAATAAAAAGATGCGATAACTATATGAGTGTATCTAGCAATCATCTAGCAATCATTATATTAATGAATGACATGTTATTGTTAATAATTCAAATAACTAAGGGGAGAATCATATAAGAGATTTTACTCTAATAGTATAGAAGTGTAGATATATTCAATATGACCAATACTAGGATTAAACCCGCCCTACGGGCGGGACAATAATATACAAATAATTTAAATATATTTAAACTATTTTCATTTCTATCTAAAAACAATTAATTTTTATTAAGTCAAATTTGTCTATTTATTTTACAAATTATAAACTTATATAAACCGAATCTAATCATTTTACAGATCAAATTACAAATTATAAAATATAAATTTTCAAAGTTTATTCTAATTTATAAGACACATCTAACTAATAACCGTTACTTACGTTGGGGTAGCGACTTTAGGACTTTACTTGATTTCTTAGTTATTGTTCATTACTCCTTACCATTATTCCAGAAAGTTGTAACTCGATATGTTTTCTTTTCTTTTTGTTCTTAGGAAATAATGATTCTTACTCATTTTTGTGATAAGCTGAAAGGAATAAAAACAATCATGTGCATAGTAATATTCTCATATTTTTTTCTAGCCAATCTCTTCATCTTAATGGTTTGGAAAACATATATTTTTATCCAAAATACAGTCTTTGTTCTATATTTCCGTCGCACTTGCAAACGCTATAACCGTAGGATTGAATAATGGTTTTTTTCTTTTTGCATTTTTATGTTTCTTTTGTTTATGATTATTGTATTGCATACTCTTATTAGAAATCATCTTCTATTAAGTATGAATTAGTGGTATGAGACTATTGGAGATAAAATGATTTTTGTGAATGATATTCTTTCACCAACATGTGTACATGTGACTATTTCACCTTCGATAGCTCGTTTTGTCATATGAGTCAGGATGAGTCTTGTTTCATTGCAAAAATATTTATAACGATGTGCTTGAGAGCGAGATAAGCAGTTTTCCATCTAAAATATTTGAAAATAATAAAAATGTAAAACTATACATTTTCCAGATAAATGTTTAATTTAGTATTTTTATTTCTTATATTGTATAGTTACTTAAAAATGTAAACCTATACATTTTTATAGAGATGTTTAATGTACTATTTCATTTTTTTGTATTTATTATTTATTATTTATTATTTATTATTTATTTTTTACTTTTTCTTATATTGTATATTTAATTATTCTTTTTTTTGCTTTTGTATCGAATGTATTATAATAGATATTTAATGTAATATTTATGTTTCTTATATTGCATATTTACCTATTATTATTTTATTATGTAAGCCACGTGGCTTTTACGGAATTGGGATTTGTATTCAGACGTAGACACTATTTGATGATTTCTTCTATTTATATTTTATGAGTTTTGATTTTCAAATGTTAACTATATATCTATTATTTTTCACATTGTATTTTTGAATGTTTGTATGAATACATGAGTGCTTTGTATTTATGGTTTGCATAATAGAGAGTTTTAATTTTTTTTTACGTTAAATTTTTAATAGAAATAGAAAACAATATCACAAGGAGTAACATATAGCAAAACGTATTTAACTATACATATTGTATATTTACACATATTTCCTTTGAAAAAAAAACTATACATTTTTAGATAGATGTTTAATATAGTTTCTCATTTCTAATTTTCTTGATTTTATATCAAATATAATATTACGATAGATGTTTAGTGTCATATTTCAGTTTCTTATATTGTATATTTATTTCACTATAATTTTTTCAAATATACGTTTAATATAGTTTTATCTTTCTTATTTTGTACATATAACTAATATATAGTTTATTTACGTATCTAATATAACAATAGATGTTTAATGTATTATCTATATTTTTATATTGTATTTTTACTTATTATTTATTTTACTATAATTTTTTCAGACAAATGTTGAGTTTAGTTTTTCAATTTTTATATTGTAAATTTACTTATTATTTATTTTTTCTTATTTTGTATATTTACTTATTCTAAATTTATTGCTTTTATATCAAATGATAATATTATGATATATGTTTAATGTAATATTTTTATTTTTAAATAGTATATTTACTTATTATTAATTTTTTCTTATATTGTATATTTACTTATTTTAATTTTACCAATAGATGTTTAATGTAATATTTTTATTTCTTGTATTGTATATTTACGTTTTCCTATATTGTAATTTACTCATAAAATATTTGAAAATAATAAAATGTAAAACTATATATTTTCAGATAGATTTTTAATATAATTTTCCATTTCTTATATTGTATATTTACTTTTTATTTATTTTTTCTTATATTGTATGTTTATTTTATATCAAACGGTAATATCACAATAGATGTTTAATGTAATATTTCCATTTATTTTATTGTATATTTACTTAGTATTTATTTTAATATACATTTTTCCTATAGATGTTTGATGTAGTTTTCTATTTATTATATTGTATATTTATTTATTATTTTTTTATTCTTATATTATGATAGATGTTTAAAAAATTTTATTTCTTATATATTTAATTATTATTTATTTAACTGTATATTTTCATATAGATATTTAATATATATTTACTTATTTTAATTTATTTTGCTTTTATATCAAATCATAATATTACGTTTAATGTAATTTTTTTATTTCTTATATTATAGATTTTTTACTGTTTAGTTTTTTTTAACTTATTCTAATATTACAATAGATTCTAATATTACAATAAATATTTAATATAATATTTTTATTTCTCATATTGTATATTTTTATTGTTTATTTTACTTTACATTTTTATATAGATGTTTAGTTTAGTTTTTTCATTTTTAATTTCATATTTACTTATTTTTATTCTTATATAGTGTATATTTACTTATTCTAATTTTCTTGCTTTTAACTGATAATATTACAATAGATGTTAATGTTATATTTCTATTTCATTTATTGTATATTTATTTTCTTATTTTTTTAATGCCACTTGGCATCTTTTGGAGAATTTTTTTTTCGATGATGTAGACACCGTATGGAGCTCCAACATGAGATCAAGAGAAACTTGAGGAATCTTTTTAGAGAGGTTTCCATAAGAATATTTTACTTATCATTACCACCAACCTTTACAAAGATCTAAACAGTCTTATTTCTCCCTGTTTCTTTGCCTCGCCAAAGCTTATTATATATAACTGATGTAGTATTTCCCACTTTTTTATTTTTTTATTTACATTTTATATGTTTAATGCTTAATGTATTTTTCATTTTTTTTTATATTATGAATTTACTTATTAATATTACTTTTGTATATTATATATTTACTTAATATCTATATTTTACATCAAGATAGATGTTTAATGCTTAATGTGTTTTTTCTATTTTTTATAAATTGTGTATTTTACATTTTAAGATAAATGTTATAATGCTTAATGTATTTTTTCCATTTTTAATATTGTATATTTACTTAATAATATTATTTTACATATATTTATTATATACATATAATTTATTATTTTCGAAATTATATATATGGTAATCTTGCATATGTTTAATGTAGTATTTCCATTTCTAATGTTGTATATTTAAATATTATTTATTATTTTCAAAATTAAATATATCATGGTAATCTTACATATGTTTATGTAGTATTTCCAATTATAATTTTGTATATTTACATATTATTTATTATTTTCGATATTATATATATATATGGTAATCTTACATATGTTTAATTTTTAATTTATAATGTTATATATTTACATATTATTTATTATTTTCAAAATTATATATATCATGGTAATCTTACATATGTTTAATTTAGTATTTCCATTTATAATTTTGTGTGTTTTACATATTATTTATTATTTTATTTATCATATACATATTATTTATTATTTTCGAAATTATATATTTGGTAATCTTACATATGTTTAATGTAGTATTTCCATTTCTAATGTTGTATATTTACATATTATTTATTATTTTCAAAATTATATATATCATGGTAATCTTACATATGTTTAATGTAGTATTTCCATTTATAACTTTGTATATTTACATATTATTTATTATTTTCGAAATTATATATATATATATATATATGGTAATCTTACATATGTTTAATTTTCCATTTCTAATGTTGTATATTTACATATTATTTATTATTTTTAAAATTATATATATTATGGTGATGTTACATATGTTTAATTTAGTATTTCCATTTATAATTTTTTATATTTACATATTATTTATTATTTTTCGAAATTATATTTACAGTTTAAGATAGATCTTTAATGGTTAATGTATTTTTATTTTTCATTTATGTATTTACTTATTAATATTATTTTGTATATTATGTATTTACTTAATATATATTTTACATTTTAAGATAGATGTTTAGTGTTTATTATACTTTTCTATTTTTTTAAATTGTGTATTTTATATTTTAAGATAGATGTTATAATGCTTAATGTATTTTTTTCCATTTTAATATTGTATATTTACTTAATAATATTAGTTTACATATTACTTATTATATACATATTATTTATTATTTTCGAAATTATATATATGGTAATCTTGCATATGTTTAATGTAGTATTTCCATTTCTAATGTTGTATATTTACATATTATTTATTATTTTCAAAATTATATATATAATGGTAATCTTACATATGTTTAATTTAGTATTTCCATTTTTAATTTTGTGTATTTACATATTATTTATTATTTTCGAAATTATATATATATGGTAATCTTACATATGTTTAATTTTTCATTTCTAATGTTAAAATGTAAAACTATACATTATATCAATATTTCAATATTTACTTATTATTTATTTTATTATACATTTTTTAGTATATTAAAATATAAAACTATACATTATATCAATATTTCAATATTTACTTATTATTTATTTTATTATACATTTTTTAGATAGATATTTAATGTAATACTTCTATTTCTTATTTGGTATATTTACTTATTATATATTTTTGCTTCTATTGTATATTTACTTTTATTTTTATTTTTAATTAATAATGACACGTGTCATCTTCCGGGAGAATGAGTTTACGCTGATGTGGACGCTCCCTGGTGCATCAAAACTAATTTTGTGTATTTAAATATTATTTATTATTTTCGAAATTATATATATATGGTAATCTTACATATGTTTAATTTTTCATTTCTAATGTTAAAATGTAAAACTATACATTATATCAATATTTCAATATTTACTTATTATTTATTTTATTATACATTTTTTAGTATATTAAAATGTAAAACTATACATTATATCAATATTTCAATATTTACTTATTATTTATTTTATTATACATGTTTTAGATAGTTTTTTTAATGTAATACTTCTATTTCTTTTTTGGTATATTTACTTATTATATATTTTTGCTTCTATTGTATATTTACTTTTTTATTTTTAATTAATAATGACACGTGTCATCTTCCGGGAGAATGAATTTACGCTGATGTGGACGCTCCCTGGTGCCTCAAAACTGTACTTTTAATAGTATAGATTATTGGTCTAATGTTTCCTTTTTATATATGGTTGTATGTGCAACGTAAACTAATCAATGGACAAAATTGTTAGGAATATTTTTGTTAGGTGAATGGTAACAAAATAGGACAACATACACTATACCCCAAATATATAGTCTACTAGGTGATAATACGCGCCATGCACGGAATGAATAAACTAAAAGAAATTAAAAATTTTAATCTATAGATATTGAAAAAGTAAAAGAAATAGAACATATTATACATGATATAGATTAACAGAACTAACGTTTGAGATACATATTAATGCAAAGAAAACCAATATGGGATTAGAAATTTACTCGAGTTTTCAATCAAAAAATTTTACTGGGGTATCGCGGTAACGGTAATCTTATTGTTGTCAACAAATAATAATTGTCTTATTATCGAAGTTGTATCGTTATATTTTGTTAAAACTACTGGTTCCGGAGTACATAAAAATTGTAAAAATAAAATAAGATAAATTATAGTAAATAATATTAGGTTGGAAATAAAAAGAAAAAATAAGTAAATAATATTAATTCTTAAATTTAGTGGGCTGATTAGGATTCAAAATTGTAAAAGAGATCCATTATTGAACCTTAATATCCATAATGACTCAAAATATATATTGGCCTCTTTATCTTTTATTTGATGCAAGAAATTTTTATCTTTTATTTTTGAAAACGTGTTCTTATTAAAAAATCTTGAGGAGATGCGAGATAAGGGGTTACGGTTCAGAATTAAAAAGATATTATCCTTAAACTTAGTAGGAAAAATTAATATAAATTTCTAAATTTAATGTCTGTCACCGTTTATGTTAATTTCGTAATTAAAAAGTTAGGGAAAAAATTAAGGATTGCAAGAATAATATTTATGGAATTCATTTTAAATTTATTTTACAATCACTCAAGATTACTTATAAATTTTTAATATACGACATTTGATTTACAATATAAAACATTTATATTTCCAGTCCCAAAATAAATGTTATGTATTCCGTAAAATTCCAAAAGTAATCAAAATAAATGTCATGTACCAAAATTTTATAGAAAAATATAATTACGAACCATTTATATTTTCCAGTCCCTAAAAATGTCATGTATCATTTGTTCATCATAAAGAAAATTAATATTATAAAAATATGAATCATATATATACATATATATAGTCAAAAACCTATCAATTGTGACTATATATATTAGACTATCTTGTTAATTTCGTATAACATTATAATCATAAATTTTCAAACAATTATAGAAAGCATTATATGCAAGGGGTGAAAATAAAGGAAATCTATATTAAAACTGATATTTGACTTTAATTTAATTGGAAAGAATTATATAAATTTCTGAATTTAATGTATGGCTCTTTGGCTTGACCTCTCACTCTCTCAACGGCAAGCCTCTCTGTTTTGTTCCTCTCTTGAACACTCTCTGTTTTGTACTCACTCACTCTCTCTGTTTCTTTACTTGTGGATAATCATCACACAAGAGCACACACTCTCTCTTTACTCTCTCTCTGTCTCATGTTTGTCTTTATTCATGTAGAGAGAGAAGAAGTTTATCTTTAATTGTCTACATTGTTCTTTCTCCATCTTCTTTTCTTATTAGACTTGGATACTTTTTCTTACAACAATACAACACATATACTTATAGTAGTTTTCTCTACTGACTCTATCCATTCTTTGACCCATTATTCTAGGTCCTAAACTCTCTTACACAAGTCACACTACTCATACTTAGACTAGTCTTACAAGTAAGGTTAACCAACTAATCTTACACATTCAACACCTCTTACTAACTCTTCCACTACTTCAACTTAACTTAGCTCACCAACTAACCAGAAGTTACACTGTGATAACAGCTATCTTTCAGAATATTAGCAATACCATCACAGAATTTTCTAAAATAAAACCCTGGTTGCCACTATTACCAATCCCAAACTCTAGTCTGATCTGATATAGAGTCACTGAATTCAATCTTGAATGTCATTGCCATTAGAGTAAAATAAAAGAAAGACTTGTTATAAAAGAGTAATACATGAAGACTTACCGCGAGATTCTTTCGCAAGTAACGCATCATATCTTCATAATATTCACCTTCTTTGTAAACTTTACAAGCAAAACACGTATTCCACAGGAGTCTTTTTTTAATACAATGATCAACAACCCTGCATAAAGAACCAAAAACAATGAAAAAGCAGCTCAACACCAATAACGACATTAATGTTCATTGCCAAAGAAAGAAAGAAAGTATAGTAGTAACCTTTTATGCCATTCCTCCTTGGAGCCAAGAATAGACTGAAGTCTTTTAGGAAGGTTCTCCCATGGACATTCTTCCCTTACAGCTTTCGATATTAACTGGTCCTCTATGGTAACTGCTGGAGTGCGCTGCATCCCAGCTGTTACAGCTAACCTCTTACGGATCCTGTAACTTACACAGCCAAGTCTTCTTCCTTGACTTTTGTTCTTCTTCCTTTCTTGCTCTTCACGCTTCTTCATTCGTTTCTTGCACCTCAAGTTTCTTCTTCCACGTGACTTGCCTTGGTCACTTCTTCTTCTTGTGTGGCAAGCTTCCTTGCTTCCACTTCTTCTTCTCTTGGAGGATTTAATCAAGGTTCAATCTCAACATAAAGTTTACGTTGACGAATGTTTGTCACCCACAAAATAAAAATATACACTTGAGTGTATTTTCTTACTTCAAAAAGACTTATCCATTTATTATGTAGACGTATACTCTACTCAAAACAATCTCAGGCCGCCTAATTTATACCCCCAAGAAATCATACTGATTAGCATACAAACATATATATATATATATATATATATATATATAAGCAAACATTTCACTTCAATCTAAAGCCTTCATCAAGGTAAAGAAATTTATATCTCATGATCAACTAAATTAATGTCTTAATTTAACCATAACACTTGAGAAGTCATATATATATATATATATATTTTTTTTTTTTTTAAAAATTTAGTTTTTCTGGTTTTAAAAATGGAAGATTATTTATTTACTTTTATATCAAGATGATTTTGTAAACTTTCTTTATTATGAAATCACATTATAGATATACTGTAGATGATATTTTTCGTTTCTTATATACCTTAGGTGTAGAAATAGATTAAAAGTCGCAACAAATGTTTTTTTGTGCGACTTTGGGTCAATGCAACTGGCACACACACAAAAACATATGATCACTTGAAAACCTCTGGTTCTACCAGAAATTTTACCGTCTTCGTCTTCATCATCCAAAGTCAGCGATAATCATCAACACTGATGCAAAGTTCTACGTGTTCCATTCTCTTTCTCAAAGTCTAACAAGTTAAAAATGTTATTGTGTCGGTGATATCACACATCTTTGCAGGTTGTCTTGTTCACAGATGGAATGGATACTCGACCATATAGGCTTAACTGGCCAGCTTCCACTATGATCTTTGACGTATCACCACTAAAAGGTTTTCGAAATAGCATCTGCCAAGCTTCAAGTTTTGTTAAAATGTTCATTTTGCTATTTCACATTCCTGCGGAGTATGGAGACACAGAGCAATGTTTACGCTCAAAAGGGTTTAGCGGGAATAGGCCAAGTATATGAGCAATGCAGGTGATAAATGTTATTGTGTTGACATGATTCTTTCATATTTTATAAACAGGGCTTACCTCTTGAGTCGCAATCACGTTTCGAACTGATTATACCAGCATTTAGTAACTTTGAGTGCAGCAGGATTTGAAAAAGTGGATGGATAAATTGTTCATGAGCAATGGTTTCCAGGTGAAGATTGTTAGCTTTGAAGAAATCGCTGCCAGTTTAGGTCGTTGTATTGACTTCACAAGTATACCATGACACGGTTATGTTTATCGCACAACAGCTCAAGTTTTCAGCTGATCAGGTAAAAGCAAAGGTACAACTCAGTTGGGTCTCTCTATTGCTTTTTATAACCATTCTCCGCAATTAACTAAATCCTACAGATGGAGAAATGGAGACGAGAGTTTGTGAGGGTGGAGTAAGATGGAGATGAGAAAGGATTTGAAGAGCTCTGAAATAAACAGTTATAAATATAAGACAAGTTACAAAAGCAAAACTCATCCCATGGGATCAAAATAATAAAGTATAAGAAATGGAAAAGTCTTCTTTTACTTGGCTTTGCTTTGGCGTTTACCAGTTTTCTTTTTGAGTCTTGGTTTCTGATGGTTTCGAGTGTGTTCATCATCTACTTCCTCGAACTTCACTGGTTTGATTATGACTCCAGTCTTCTTCACAACCTGGACACAAAATGTTAAAATAAGTGCAACATCTTGGGACATGGGTACGTACTACTAGTAAGAGTTTTTGACAAAGGAATGAAGAACGAACCTCTGGTCGGTTTAGATCACCGACAATAGTAGAGGGATTAAACTCGGGTCCTATAGGCATACGCATACTATGTTCGAAAACTTCCTTGGACGTATAAGGGAAAGGTGGAGTCTCTGTATGAAGTTTCTCAGCCTGTCAAAAACATATGAGTATTATTAACAAAGGGGGTTTTGGATACAAAAGCTAGAGTCAGAGACGCTACTGACCTTTTTATCAACTTTCTCTGATATGATAACATGTTTAAGACGAGCGTCTTTCCTTGTTTTGAGATCTTTTGCTCTCTCTTTCTGAGCATCTTCCTCTTTCCTTGTTGTTTTGATATGATGATAACCTCTCTTATTGGTCCATGGTCCCCAACCGGGAAGTAGAACCGGCTTTACCGGTTCAGGAACTTCCTGATTTAGAACCTCTTGCTTGTCCTTGTAAAATTCATCTACCACATCATCACCAGCAAATGCGCGGTTTATAAGCTCTGCTTGACAAGGAATTTCAAAGATCCAGTCCACCATTTGACTCTCTGAATCTTCACTCATTTCATCTCTAGATTCCTTTAGAGACACCTCAGTTTCTGTAATGGTTCCAGTGTTTCTTCTAGAAGGTGAAGCAATATCTCTTGCATCCTCTATGCTATTCATATTATTGTCACTATCACTGTTGTCATAGAAGCTATCTGAATCCTTTTTAGACTCTTCTGGAGCTTCGGTTGCACCAAACACTCTTCTACCACAAACACTAACAGTTTTTTTAGGGCTCACTGCTCCACCAGAAGTCTCCCACTCTTCATACTCCACGAGAGCACGTTTAGCCTGTTCATTGGCTTCCTCGTTTTTCTTTTTCATAGCACGAGCCTAAGATAAGACACCACATGAATGCATGAAAATCCAAAAAAAAAAAAAATCAAAATAGTTTTGGAAAAGCAAAGCAAATGTTTACCATGAAAGGTAATGAAATAAGACCAGCAGAGTTGAGCACTTCATCATCGTCGCGGCGTCAGCGACCAATAATTAACAAGAGGCGAGAAATTTTTTAACGGTGTGTTGTTGCATAGTCAGCGACCAATAATTAACAAAGCAAATGTCTTCTCTTTTGCTTTCGCTATCAACTTAGAAAGAGTATCTTCCTCATCATCGTCGCTCTCATCACTGCTACTCCCATCTCTCATGGAGTTCATCGTTCTGGACAAATTAGCATTCATCTGACGTTGTTCAGCTATAGCTGCTCGAGTGCCATCGTATTTCACATTCAATCCAAGCCTTCGCACACGTTTGGCCCATTTTCCTTTGTTTTTGTGCTTCGACGTCATACGCTCCTGCATAATTTATGCACAAACGTTTTTACTTATCTGACATAAAGTGCTAATGAAATAAACTGCAGTGAAGAGGATAGTTTTCACGACTCACCTCTACTCTGTTAAACTATATAATCTAATCTCTCCTTAATACATTCACATAAGTTAGTTATTATTAGGTTATTACACAAAGAGTTGTAACTCTTCATGAAGAGGTGTGTCTCTTCTTATTATTGATTCGATCTCTATATAAAGATCAATCATTTGTTGTAAACATTATCACAGAATCTCAATAAAGACAAAGTATTTCCAGACAAGTATACAAAATTCGTAACTTGTTTAATAAGCCTAAAGCGTCTATCTTATTTCTTATTTCCGAACTCGTGTGTAACACACTGTAATCTTTGTGTAACACAAGCGGTTGGTAAAAGATTAACATGGTATCAGAGCTTTACGTTTGAGAGGACGAAGAAAAAAACACTATTGAGAGAAACACTTTGCGTGGAGAATAGAGGACTTTTGCATACGATTTATCAAGGAGGATGACGATGCAAAATCACAATCAAGTTATACCCATATTCGATGGGGAGAAGTATAACTTCTGGAGCATTAAGATGACAACCATTCTCAAGACAAGGAAGTTATGGTCTGTGGTTGAAGAAGGCGTGGCAGTGCCACCAGCACAAGTGAATGATACCCTTGAAACAACGAGGGAGAGATCGCTTAGAGAAGAAGCGATGGCGAATGATACAATGGCTTTGCAAACTTTGCAAACTGCTGTATCAGATGAGATCTTCTCACGGATTGCAGCAGCATCAACATCCAAAGAGGCGTGGGATGCATTGAAGGCAGAGTATGAAGGCTCTCCTCAGGTTCGTTTGATTCGGCTTCAAACGTTGCGAAGGGAGTATGAGAATCTGAAGATGAACGAGGATGAAGACGTTAAGACCTTCACGGATAAGTTGGTTGCTTTGGCAAATCAATTAACTTACCATGGAGAGCAGAAGACCGATGTTCAACTCATACAAAAGATACTCATCTCTCTCCCAGCCAAGTTCGATAGCATAGTCAGTGTATTGGAGCAAACAAGCGATTTGACTTCAACAAGGATGGCAGAGTTGATCGGGATCTTGAAGGCTCATGAAGCAAGGCTGGCTGTAAGAGAAGAAAGCACAAGTGAAGGAGCATTCGATGCTCGTGCTAAACAGAAAAATTCTGGTGTCACACACGACAACTCAAAGCGCCGTGGAGGCAAGAAGTGGTGCGGTTTCTGCAAGAAGAACAACCACAATGAGAGTGAGTGTCTGAAAAAACAGAAGAAGGATGATCCAGAGAAGGATCACAAGAGTAACAAGAAGTGTTACAATTGTGGTAAGTTAGGCCACTTTGCAAATCAGTGCTACTCAAAGAAAAAGGAGAAAGCACATCTAAGTCTTGAAGAAGAGGACTTGAATGAAGACCACACGTTGTTCAGTGCGAGTGAAGCAGCAACAACAGTGATGGAAGATGTCTGGATAGTTGACAGTGGAGCAACTAATCATATGACAAAGGAGGAGAATTATTTCTCAAAGCTTGATAGGAGTATCAAGGTTCCAATACAAATTGGAAATGGAAGCATGGTCATGACAGCCGGTAAAGGAGATATCACTGTCATAACCAAAGGTGGCAAGAAAACCATCAGAAATGTGTTCTTGGTTCCTGGTATGGCGAAAAATTTGTTGAGTGTTCCACAAATTGTTTCAAGCGGATACCGGGTGAACTTCCAAGAGAAGAGATGCATCATAGATGATGCAAAAGGCAGGAGGATAATGGATATCCCAATGACTCACAAAAGCTACAAGATCAGGATGAGATCGGCTCAAGAAGAAGGAGCCATGAGCGCAAGTGAGCAAGCCAAGATGGAGACATGGCACAAGAGACTTGGTCATGTAGGCGACAAAAGGTTGCAACAAATGCAAGACAAAGACTTGGTAAAGGGGTTACCAAAGTTTAAAGTCAATAAGGAAGCATGTGAAGCGTGTAGGCTTGGAAAGCAATCACGCAAGAGCTTCCCAAAGGAATCTCAAACTAAGACAAGAGAAAAGCTTGAGATTGTGCATACTGATGTATGTGGACCGATGCAGCACCAATCTATTGATGGAAGCAGGTACTTTTTGCTATTCCTAGATGATTATACTCACATGTGTTGGGTATACTTCATGAAGCAAAAGTCAGAAGCCTTCTCACTGTTCAAGAAGTTCAAGGCAATGGTAGAGAAGCAATCGGATTGTTCCATCAAGACGTTGAGATCAGATGGAGGTGGTGAATTCACTTCACAAGAATTCAACCGGTTCTGTGAAGAAGAAGGAATCAGTAAGCAAGTTACCTTACCTTATTCACCACAACAAAATGGTGCAGCAGAGAGGATGAATAGGACCTTGGTGGAGATGGCTAGATCGATGTTGGCAGAGCAAGACTTACCGCTCAAGTTATGGGCAGAGGCGGTATACACTGCCTCATACCTTCAGAACCGTCTACCATCAAAGGCAATAGAAGATGATGTCACTCCTATAGAGAAGTGGTGTGGACACAAACCAGATGTGTCACACATGAGGATGTTTGGTAGCTTATGCTACATACATATCCCGGATCAAAAGAGGAGGAAGCTAGACGTCAAGGCAAAGCGTGGAGTCTTTGTTGGATATAGCAATCAATCCAAAGGCTATAGAGTTTTCATTCTGGAGAATGAGAAGATTGAAGTATCAAGAGATGTAGAATTTGAAGAAAACAAGAAGTGGGATTGGGAAAGGCAAGAAGAAGTCAAGAAGACATTGGAGTTGTCTATGGAAGACACTCAACCGCCTAGCCAACAAACCGAAGGTACTTCTAGTCCTGTTTTCATTCAAAATGATAATCATGATACTAGTGATGAAGATGGAGAAACGTCTGAGCCACCAAAGAAGTTCAAGTCCATGATTGAAATCATGGAAAAGGCACCGAGAGTAGACCTTGATGAGGCGGCTCAAGCAATAGAAGCTTGTCTTCATGCACAAGAAGAACCATACACTTATGATGAAGCGTGTGGTAAGAAGGAATGGAGAAAGGCAATGGATGAGGAAATCGCCATGATAGAGAAGAACAAGACATGGGAACTAGTGGACAAGCCAGAGAAGAAGAATGTGATCAGTGTGAAGTGGATCTACAAGATCAAGACCGATGCAAATGGCAATCACATCAAGCACAAGGCGCGGCTAGTTGCTAGAGGGTTCTCTCAAGAATATGGTGTTGACTATCTTGAGACGTTTGCCCCTGTCTCAAGACATGATACAATAAGAGCCATACTCGCATATGCAGCTCAGATGAAGTGGCGTTTGTATCAAATGGATGTGAAGTCAGCTTTTCTCAATGGGGAGTTAAGAGAAGAAGTGTATGTCACACAACCGCCTGGGTATGTGACGCATGGGAAGGAACACAAGGTGTTAAGATTACACAAGGCTTTATATGGTTTAAAGCAAGCCCCAAGGACATGGTATGGAAGGATAGATTCATACTTTCTTCAAAATAGTTTCAAGAGGAGTATGAATGATGCAGCCTTATACATCATGAAGCAAGGAGGAGATGTGTTGATCGTGAGTTTGTATGTGGATGATATAATCATCACAGGAAACAATACTCAGATCATCAACACATTCAAGGAGAACATGAAGAAGGAGTTCGAGATGGTGGATCTTGGATTGTTGAACTACTTCCTTGGAATGGAAGTTATTCAAGACGATGGAGGCATATTTCTTTCACAAGAAAAATATGCAAACAGTCTAACTTGTAGACAAGTTTGGGATGCGAGACAGCAAGAGTGTAAGCAATCCACTTACACCACAAGGTAAAGGAGGAAAAGTTGAAGATGACAAGGAGTATGGAGATCCGACCAAGTATAGAAGCATTGTTGGAGGGCTTTTGTACTTGTGTGCATCAAGACCGGATGTGATGTATGCAAGCGCCTATCTCTCAAGATACATGTCATCACCTCGCATGAAGCACTACCAAGAAGCCAAAAGAGTGTTAAGGTATGTCAAAGGAACTTCAGACTTTGGAGTATACTTTACAAGTGTGGAAGAACCAAGACTTGTAGGCTACTCGGACAGCGATTGGGGTGGTTCTAAGGAAGACAAGAAAAGCACTTCAGGTTATGTGTTTACTTTTGGTTCAGCCATGTTCTGTTGGCAGTCAAGCAAGCAACAAACAGTGGCACAATCAACGGCTGAGGCGGAGTACATAGCCGTGTGTGCAGCAGCAAATCAAGCCGTGTGGTTACAAAGGTTATTTGAAGACTTTGGACATAAGTTTGAAGGAGGCATTCCGATCTTATGTGACAACAAATCAGCAATAGCAATTGGGAAGAATCCAGTGCAACACAGAAGGACGAAGCACATAGAGATCAAGTATCACTTCGTGAGGGAAGTTGAGCAGAAAGGAATCATTGAACTAGAGTATTGCAAAGGGGATGATCAACTCGCAGACATTCTCACAAAGGCATTGGGCGGTTCAAGGTTTGAAGATCTTAGGAAGCAGCTTGGAGTCAAGTCGAGATATGATTAAGGAGGAGTGTTAAACTATATAATCTAATCTCTCCTTAATACATTCACATAAGTTAGTTATTATTCGGTTATTACACAAAGAGTTGTAACTCTTCATGAAGAGGTGTGTCTCTTCTTATTATTGATTCGATCTCTATATAAAGATCAATTATTTGTTGTAAACATTATCACAGAATCTCAATAAAGACAAAGTATTTCCAGACAAGTATACAAAATTCGTAACTTGTTTAATAAGCCTAAAGCATCTATCTTATTTCTTATTTCCGAACTCGTGTGTAACACACTGTAATCTTTGTGTAACACAAGCGGTTGGTAAAAGATTAACATACTCGTCTAGCCTCCTGCTTCATAGCCTCTTCCTTAGCCAATTCTGGGTCCATTAATGCTCCCAGTGCCGAGTTCCTCAGGTCTTTGTTTTTGAGGCGATGATAAAGTTTAGACTTAATCTTCTTCAAGTGTTTACTTTTTCGCTCATGACGGAAGAGCAGGCTCCGCATCTTGGCAATGTGGTTATGATCCTTTACATGGTCTTCCATATAAACCTGCATCATATTCGAAACAAATGTTCAAATGTAATATTAGTAGTATACACAAGTCAAATAAGCTGGCTGTGCAGAGAATGAAAGAACTTGCCTCGTTCAGTTCAAGAAGCCGAGCGCCATTTTCTCTGTGAGCCACCGAAACCTCATGATCCTCGTTAAGCACAGAAGCCATTCTCATCTCAAACTCAGTCCTTGGTCGAAACTCTGATGCTATCGCGCCGACGGTAGAGTTTCCAAGATGATTGACATCTTGGTTAAAGTAAACAGTTGTTGCTTCTCTATTCTTCTTCACCAGATGCACCCACTTACTAAACTCCTCATCGACTAGTCCTTTCACCGCTTTACGCTCCAGTCTTTCTCGTTGAGGCTTTGGCAGAGGAGCATGAACGACATGCTTAGTATCTTTCCTCATCCGGGAGATCTGCCTGCTTGTCTTGTGATACCCCCCTGGCTTGCCTTCAAGAGGCGCCAACAAGTCTTCCTCAGTGAGGACGTTTTTACCCTCGAGAACATCACGTGTGGGATTGAATTCACCCTCTGGGTATGCTTCAGTGAAGAGCACAGGTTTGCTCTTACTCTCACCTGAAAAAAAATAAAAAAAAAAAGATAAAAGAGTATCAATGTTACGCAGCTTACAAATGCAACAAAACTCTGAGAAGGAAGTCTCAAGTCTTTACGATTAAAAGCTGCACTTGGCATCCCAGTGAGAGCTTGCAACATCCGTGTGTGTCTATCATCATCATCATCATAGCCTTCTGCTTCTTCATCATCTTCTGACTCCACGTCTTCATCCTTCATTGGGGATAAAGACAATGAACCAGTGAGCCATACACCTAAAGAAAACCCTAAACCTTGAATAAGTGAGCCATAAACAAAAAGAAAAATGGAAACCCTAAACCCTTAAATCAAAATTTCAAGCTGTTCCCACCATTTCCAAACTCAAGACCCTAAACCACCATGCATTCACGCTGTTCTAGCCGTTGTAATCATCTTCATACAATGAACCAGTGGGCCATACCTAAAGGAAAACCCTAAACCCTAAATTTGTATGAAACAAGTAGGCCAAAGCAAAACCTTAAACCCTAAATCATAAAGTGAAAGCGACAATCGATGGGTTAACGGTTAAGGAACCTCGAAAGCATCAGGAAGTTTGGATTCGTAGTTATAATGGAGACGGCCGTAACGGTTGTTTTTCCTGGATTCCTCTTCAGGTATGCCTTCTTCGTACTCGTACAAGTCGACGCCGTTTTCATCATCGGAGTTTAACAGACGTTTCTGGGTCGCGATGATCTTGAGTATTGAGTTGGGCAAGTAAGGACCTCTTCTCTTCTTTGAGTTAGCTGCTAGGGTTTTGGAACTGGATGATGATTTCCTCTTTACTGCTCCCATGACTGTCTTGCTTCCTTCGACTCGAGAGAGAGAGAGGCACGCTCGCTCGTAGGGTTTATGTAATTTACTAGTTCGGTCTGAATGCTTTTTTTTTCTTCTTCTTATAGTCTCGTTTCTTGTTAAGTAAAGCCCAATAGGCTTCTTTGCAATGTGTAAACTAAAAAGACTATTAACCATTTCTATATTATCTGTGTTTCCTCAGTTGATCTTCGCTTTCACTGACTTCCTCAAGTCATTGCTTGCTTGCTTGCTGGCCTAACATGGATAATAGTGATGATGATGATGCATGGATGTAGAAGCTACATTGAGAGTTAAAGGCGATGTGAATTTGTGAGAGTTCCAAGCCCTAGCTATATTTCTCGGTCATTACTATCCACGTTTTCTACATTATCAGTAGAGCAGTAGTGATCTTTCTTGTGCCATTGCAATAAAATCAACTGCTATGTCACCAGCAAACGTGTGATCGGACTACTTATTTTAATCCTTAGATCCCCTCATAATCTTTGCTTTAATGAACCTAACTTTGTGATCGAAGCTTTAAAGTCTCAACTAGTCATGGTACTTTTTCCAAGGCTGGTTCAAAGAAAGACTAGGTCACTATTTTCCTTTGCACATCGCTCTTGTTTCTAGTCCCTGTGACAAAGTAAAAGTTCCTGATGTTCCTATAGGTTATATGATTCAGAAATCTTGTGACTCTATATATCTCAATTACAACTTTTACCAGAGGCGAAGCTAGTAAAAGAGTTGGGGGTGCATGTGCACCCATAGTTTTATCAGTATTAACAAGTTTTGTTTGTAAAAGTTATAATTCCAGCTGGCTAAAATGGTTTATGTCTTCGTGTGCATCCATAGATATCCAAGGCTCGACAGCCACTTTTCCATTTATTTTTCCCTTATCAAATTATGCACACGCTAAAAATAAGTCCTAGCTTTGCCTCTGACTTTTACAATAGCAGTATCTTTCCATTCTTGAATATTGCTGTGTCGCTCAAAACTTTCCGTCCTTGTAGCTAAATAAGTTGTTCATAATATATCTTTCTTTTATATATAAAACATACATGTTTGTCCCTTTCAGGAGATCCGATAAAATTGGAATGATAGAAAAAAAATTAGCATAGCCTACGCAAGAATGACATGCACAACTCCAAAAGAACAACAAAAACCTAAGCTCAACTTCTACAGCAATTCAACTAATCATACATTTCTTATTATGAATCAACAAAAGAAGCAACACATTTTTTATTGGATGGTTAGAAATCTAGTTTTCAAAACTAGTTAGATCATCTTCAATGTAAAATTCTAGTTTTTCTAAAATAAAATAACTCTAAAACCGAGTTAGTTTTTATTATAACTCTTAACTATTTTAAAATAGAAAATATAATAAGAACAAACAAAAGATACTATTCCAATTTTGGAATAAACTCGTTTTTTACTTCATCATGAATCAGAAAATATAGTAGAATTGAAACATTTCAATATCTAAGCTCTATTTTGTAGTAAAAAATAGTGTGAGATTGAATCAATTATACGTTTCTCTTACCAAATTTAAGTGACAACTACTAATCGTCAGGGGAGCCATGAAGAAGAAAAGAAGTGCAAAAGTCCCCAAACATCAAAACTGTTTAATGGTGTTAGATAGAGTGAAAATGACATGTCAGTCCATATACCAACTGCCTAACATAAACTGCATGTCAGCATTCCAGAACTTCACTTTGATTTTGCACATTAGAATATATATATATATATTGAAATTTTTATGTATGTGTTTTCTCGGATAAGATAAGGCAAATTTATATTTATAGCAAATTATATTTTGAAATGTTTTTAATTAGTTAGCATAATAAATCCTTTTGACATCAAATAATCCATAGTATCAAATTTTATTACTTAAAATATTTATTGTACCGTTGAATTTTTTTAATCAACACATCGTGTTAGATTAAAGCTGGGTTAAGGGTAAAACCCGTCCCGCTGACCCGCCAACCTACGGTTTCAATTTTTTTTTGTCAAAAAAAGCTGATCCGCACAATCCGCGGGTTATACATTTAAAAAAAAAATTAATTATTATAAAATATAATATAAATAATATATTTATAATTAAAATTGTATATATTATTTAAATTTTAAATTATTTTTATCAAATTCCCTTTTTTTAAGAAAAAAAAATACTTTTTCTACCCAAAAATATGCGGGTTGCCGGATACCCGCGATCTAAAATCCATCAACCCGCACCCGCATTTCATATAAGTTGATTTGCATCCGCTCTGCAGCAGATCAAATGTGTGGGGCCCGCAGGTTTAAACTCATATTCCCATGCCAGGCATATATGAGATTTGGCTTGTCACTTTTTAAAAAAAAAGTTGTACTAACTACTACTAGAAATATGCATGTGATGACAATAAACTTGGTTGCTTTCACATTAATATTTTTGAGTTAAAATCATATCCTTTTTTATATTTATATTTGTTATAAAAATATGATCATATTTAGTTATGATCATGGAGTATAACTCAAATGTAAATCACATGATGAGATTGGGTCTAAAATTCTGACGACGGTGGTCTGATTCTAACCTAAAAGAAACTCAAATTGAGTTATGCATGTGATGTGACGATATACTTATTTTGAGAAAGCCAACAGAAAAGTATACTATAGATGAAACAAGATACCTGTAATGATATGAAGCTGGGGGCGAACCCACGAAGCAAAGAACCATTTCATGATGCAAGTGGTCGTCGAGAACCAATAAACGAATCTCCACCGCCTAAAGGGAAAATTCCTTAAAAATACACAGACTGAATTTCATTTGCTGAAAAAATACACGAACTTTTTTGACTTCCTAAAAAATACACAAACTAATTTTGATTGTCCATAAAATACACGAACTTTTGAATTTTGAAGGTTTCACACCTCGATTTTAACGGTGTAAACAGTGACTAACAGAATAGTAAAACGCCGTTAGACGCCGTTAACTCTGATTAAAAAGTTCATGTATTTTATGGACAACCAAAATTAGTTCGTGTATTTTTCGGGAAGCCTAAAAAGTTCGTGTATTTTTTTAGCAAAGAAAGTTTAGTATGTGTAGTTTTAAGGAATTTTCAAATGGAGCTTGGATATTTCATATACTATTCAGAGGCTAAATATCTAGACCCAATCCATATCCAAAATTTTATATTTGTAAATTTTCTGTTTGGTTTTGGACCAGATATTTTCGATCTGAAAAATCCAGATCCGGAAAAAAACGGCCCAAACCCGACCCAAAGACCTGGAAAAAACACATTATCTATCACATGATACAAGTCCGAAATTTTATATTTGTAAACTTTCGGTTTGATTTTGGACCGAATATTTCTGGGTCAGTTCTGATTCAAGTTTTTGAATCCGGCTAGACATTTTAGCCGGATTCAAAAACTTGAATCGGAACTGACCCAAAAATATTCTGTCCAAAACCAAACCAAAAGTTTACAAATATTTGTTGAGTCCAATTTAGTCGAAATCTATCATATATATCTAAAAATTCACAAACAACTCTAAATTTTACATTGAAAGTTTCATATTAATTAAAAATGTTTCTGTTACAAAAACAAAACTAAAAAATATTGCAAAAATAATAAAAAATTGTTTGCAGAAAGATCTTGTCGGATTGAATATATTCGTGTCGATTTTATTAGGTCCAGGTCTATTCGGATCAGTTCTTTTTTGTTTCAATTCTTTCAAGTAGCAGAGTTTTGGACCCAACAAATATTTGTAAACTTTCGGTTTGGTTTTGGACCGAATATTTTCGGGTCACTTCCAATCCAAGTTTTTAAATCCGGCTAAAATGTCAAGATTAGGTCTAGATATTTTAGCCGGATTCAAAAACTTGGATCGAAACTGATCCGAAAATATTCGGTCCAAACCAAACCGAAAGTTTACAAATATAAAATTTTGGATCTGTATTGGGTCCAGATATTTAGCATCTGAATAGGATATGAAATATCCAAACTCCATTTGAAAATTCCTTAAAAATACACATACTAAAATTCCTTTGCTGAAAAAATACACGAACTTTTTAGAATTCCCGAAAAATACACGAACTAATTTTGGTTGTCCA
Source organism: Raphanus raphanistrum subsp. raphanistrum (assembly GCA_019706035.1). Lineage (NCBI taxonomy): Eukaryota > Viridiplantae > Streptophyta > Magnoliopsida > Brassicales > Brassicaceae > Raphanus > Raphanus raphanistrum. The sequence goes on along the minus strand of CM033988.1, from coordinate 12,621,472 downwards.
TAAAATACATGAACTTTTTATTCAGAGTTAACGGCGTCTAATGTCGTCTTACTATTCTATTAGTCACTGTTTACACCGTTAAAATCGAGGTGTGAAACCTTCAAAATTCAAAAGTTCGTGTATTTTATAGACAATCAAAATTAGTTTATGTATTTTTTGGGAAGCCAAAAAAGTTCGTGTATTTTTTCAGCAAAAGAAATTCAGTCTGTGTATTTTTAAGGAATTTTCCCCCGCCTAAAGTATCTACTTTATTTTAGATATTATATCATATTATTTCGCTATTTTATATAGTTATCATGTACCCTGGAGTTGTATTCGATAATAATAAAAGTAGAAGACTTTAATTAACGCTATATTGACATGCTAAAACACATGCAATAATTTATTCTAACTTCACTTTGCTTACTTTACACACGTCCGTGTGTAGATTAGCGTCAATTATCATTCTTCGCACTGTACTCTGTTTTTCTTACAAGATACTTAGAGAAATCATTTTGTTGCCGTCTTCACTAAGATAGAGAGTGTAGACTAGACGTTACAATTAACTTTTTAAATGTCTGAAACCCTTCAATTTTTTGAAGACATTTTATTTTAATCATGTTCACACGTTTATATCAAACAAACCTAATTAAAGATTTGTATTAAGCAAACAGGCTAATTTTGACATATGAAAAAAAGCAAAGCTAATTATGGTCAAAGGCCATAGTTACTTTCATTTTCATCTCTCGATTGCCCTTCCTTTCCTCTATATAAACCCTCCTCTCATCTTTCTCATTTCACATCCCTCAAAACCATTTCGAAATCATTTTAGTTTGAGAGAGAGAATACAGACGACACCAAGTTTCTTTCGACCTCTTCGCCGCAGATCAAATTCTTCTATTCCTCGGATAAACCTCTCCTTCTGCGGCGGCGATAAAAAAAAGAACAAACCTCCCAAACAACAACAAAAAGTTTCAACCTTTTATTGTCTGTTCCATTCTCTCTCTCTTTCAAGAAACCACATATTTCGATAAACATGGCTCGTTCTCTCTCTAACGTTAAGATGGTATCTGCTTTCGTCTCTCGAGAACTCTCTAATGCAATCTTCCGGTATGTTCCTGCTATGCTCTGTTTTTCCTCTGTGTATACTCTGTTTTTTCCTTGTTAAGCTCTGTTTTTAAAACGGTATTTGTTTTGTGTTTTAACAGACGCGGTTATGCGGCCACGGCGGGTAAGTCTAGCGGTGGAAAAGGTGGAGCCGTTGTTTCGGCGGTAGTGAAGAAGGGAGTGGAAGAATCGAACCAGAAGATTGCTTGGATTCCAGACCCCAAAACCGGTTATTATAGACCGGAAACCGGTTCCAACGAGATTGACCCAGCGGAGTTACGAGCAGCTCTCTTAAACAACAAGCAGTGATTGATTAATTCAGAAAAACTCTGATTTATTTGGATTAGTTATATTAATGTTAATTAAATGTCTTAAGATTAGGGGAAGAGCTAGGGTAATTATCCGTTGTGGTGAACCCTATTTTCATCTGCTATGTGCGATTCTTTAATAAACTAATAGATGTTCTAATCCTAGTGTTCTTGTCTTAGAAATAGATCGAACTAAAGAGAGAGAGAAAGTCGTATGATTTAGAGAGGAATGAATTGTTATTATTCCATGAATAATGAGTTCCTTATATAGGATTACATAGTTTGGAGACAAAGTCTAATAACTTGGAGTAGGGAACAAGTAACTTTGGAGTAGGGAACAAGTAATCTAGAACATTCCATAATAAACATCACACAATATTCATAACAATTCCCCTTGATGTCCATTATGCGTGTAAGATGCTATCTCGTTAAAAACCGAGATTGTAATGTCATAACCGTCTAGAGTTTGTAATGCGTTTGGAATACTGCCTCGTTAAAACCTTTCCATGGTAAACCCAAAAACCCAATGTGGTAAAAACGGGAGCCATGGATAGGAAAAAGAGTACAGCCGCATTACTTCCCCTGAAGTGAACATCACTGAAGGCTTCTCAGTGATCGCATACCAATCTGCTGCATAAGCTTCCTGGGCGTGCATGTTGGTAATGCCTTAGTGAAGAGGTCGGCTGAGTTCTCGCTGGATCTGCCTTGGAGTACCTTGACCTCTCATTCTTTCTGAAGATCGTGGGTGAAGAAGAACTTGGGGAGAACATGCTTAGTCTTGTCACCCTTGATGTAACCATCTTTGAGCTGAGCTATGCAGGCCGCATTGTCTTCGTAAAGAACGGTCGGCTCGTCTTTACCATCCGTGATCCCACATGCTTTCCGAATATGGTGTGTCATGAGTCTCAACCAGACACACTCTCTGCTTGCTTCATGGATCGCCAATATCTTCGAGTGATTGGATGATGTGGTTGATATAGTCTGCTTGACTGATCTCCATGAAATGGCCGTGCCTCCATATGTGAAAACATAGCCGGTTTGGGACTTAGCACTGTGTGGATCGGACTGGTAACCTGCATCAGCAAAATGCTTTCATGATATTCATGGTCCATTCGGATCATATGGTTTATCTCTCTTAGATAAATTCGACCATGAATGTCTTTGTATGTCCATGATCTGTTCGGATCATGACATCATCCGTAATCCATCCGGATTATGTTCTTGTCCATTATATATCTTATTCATATCCTTTGACCAAAACTCTTTATGAACTTTTAGTATATGTCCATGGTCTGTTCATAAAGTGGCTATTGTGTTATAGTTTGAAGTTTAATCAAAACTAAACCACCTTTTGGTCAATAGGACGTTCCTCTCACTTGGATGATTTAGGTCGGATTTAAGACCTAGAGGAACTGGTCGGAACAAGCTGGACGGGATGGATTGGTCGGGACCAATGATGATTAAGGTCAAACTAGGTCGGACATGATCCTAGTCGGTATGGTTCCCTTTGGTCGTGAATCTGATGGATTCTCAGACCATTTGATCAATCTATTCTTGGTACGTTGGATCATAGACCCAACATTCATATACGACTAATGATCTCTACTATAGATCATCGTAGTCTCTTCATAGCCTTTCCAAGAATCAATCATCTTAATCATCTTTTCTTTAAGTATAAACACAAGGAATATATTGACTACTATATGGACTGATCTGAAACGTTCTTTTAGAACTTTCTACTAAGCATCACTTAGTCTTATCATATCGTGTGTACATACACGCATGAAGCTGCATTTCAGTCCATGAACAACGGAGGAACGATGTTGTTCTATGAGAACTTCTTTCTCATTTCTCAAGGTATCTTATATTACCTTTATATATATCCAGTGAGATATCAATTGTCTACTACATCTTTCTTATATGCCCAGATATTTATCAATTTTGATATTGGGTAGTGGCATTCACCACATAGGAATTTATTTCCTTGTTCCTTAGTCCCTGTGAGTATCCTTGTGTGATCAAGCCATTCCTTTTGAATGCTTTATGTAGCAACATGTACGACCACTTGTCTGTACTTTCATGTTCTACAGCTCACGATTTTCTTTTCCTCACAAGACTCATCTGTTCACTGGTTAGATGGCGTCTATCTTATGTATTTGGCCAATACGCCCATCTCATACATTCTTTGGGTTTAACTCCACGTCCCATTTTATTCTCTATGAGTATTCTTACGTGGGTTAGTGATCCTCGCATATCTCTTATGCTCAAGTGCTTTCTCTTTATCACTTATGAGTGTGTGTATGTGTCGACACTTTATATAATGTTCCATCGCGTTCTATCGCGTTCTAGACATGATACAATCGATTGAGATTTTATTATTATCAGGATCATTGAATACTTTGTAGTTTGCAAGGCTACATTGTATGATACCTGTACCTTAGGACCGGCCGGTCTTATCTCATTGTCTAGTATGGTTTCTCTTTCATGAACCCGGATCTATCATTATGAGCACCTTATCTCTTTCTATCCGAGGTTCCTTGTATATGGAACATACTGGTCTATCTTGTATAGACTTCTACAGCAACTTGATTATGTCTCTACTAGGACATTTATATAGTGGTGCTAAGCTGGTATGACTTAGTCATTCTTTCGGGTCTGTCTGGCTATCATTCTTTCTTTGTTTATGGACGTCCAGTACATATATATCTGGTCCGAGGATCTTTGCCAAGACTTGGATGGTTAAAACCATTTCACTTTCACTTTCTATTTACCAGCTTATAGCTTTCTCCATGATGTTGGATAGTCGGATTCATCTTGTATGTAATCCATATACCTTGGCCACAATATGATCACCTTTGTTTGGCTCATGGTCTCATTGAATTCGTGGGAGAAAGATCATGTTCTCTTATCCAACATATATTCCCGATTTTCATCTCATCCTTAGATGAGGTATTCCATCCTAGATGGCACATAGGTATGTGGTGGTTTATTCATAAAATCTTAGGATGGTCTATATCTGGATTATGACCCTTTATCACCTTTAGACGGGAATATCTATGCTCACTTTATATGGCCTGATGTATCTTATCTTTCATACATGTATTCTTGTGGTGTACCCAAGCTTATAGACTTTTGAAGTCTCAACCTTATAGGTTATGCCTTATACGGCCAAGCTATAATGCCTTATGGCCTTCGGCCAGACTTATCATGTTCGGGTTTTATAGTATGGTCATGGACCACACGGAGTGTTTATTCTCCCCCTCATGAACATGCTATAAAAATATGTTTGTTTGTCCTCACTTAAACGTAATGCTTGGACGGACAGCATGGTTTTAGACCATGATACACGAATTTGTGGTATGGTCATGATCACGGGTTTTGTCCTCACTATCCTCATGATCAGATTATACTTTCGTGTTGCTTGGAACAATGAAGCCTACTGAGTTTCCCTTGTGTACATGTTTCACAACGTGAGATCTTATGGGATAACTCTTTGTGCCTTATTAATCAAGTTCGGACCAGGATGGCTAATCCAGTCATGCCATAAAGTGTATAAATTCGTTGGTGAACCTTACTGGTTACCTAGGCTTTTATGCCTTATCACACTGATCCTTAGCATAGTATTAGATCAGTAGGGAGAATGTAGTCTCGACCTCTTTTATATGTATGCCTTTGGTAATTTTCATAAGCTAAAGGAACATTTTCTTTATCTTTGCTTTACCCATTGGTTTATTATTGAAACCATTTTTATGTGGCTTGTAATGCCCTTTCGACCTTTACTCTCTCCTCGGCCATGATTGGATCTACAACCACAGTTATTGTGGTATCCTTGTCCATGGCCAGTGGGGATTTTGGGTCTTTCTCAATGGGTCTTAGGTGATAAATTTTCTGCCTCTTAAGGCCATGCCTTAGGCGTGGTGATCTAGACATACTCTTCTCGAGTTTTCATTCTCATTTGTCAATCGAAAATATTTTTCAAGCAAATCAATCAATGAAGATAAAAGAAAAACTTTTATTAATGCTATGAAATTTTGAATGACAAAACACCAAATCATAAGTATGAAATCAAACTGTTTAAAGGCTTTAGACAATGGTCTAGCCGGCCACTCCATCTGTCACTTTGGACGTGGCTCCCATGGATTATTCATCATCACTATCTGCCTCATAGCCGCTCATATCATCTTTCATCTGATTCATCTGTTCATTTTGAGATAAGTATAAGAACCGATCGTTGTATGTGGTGAAACCTTTATCTCGATAGGTTAGTTGTAGGAATAGATACTTTGGATCTGCTGTGGAGAAAACTTTTTCAAGTAATTCCTCCTCTGTCAACTTTTCACCACAAAACATTAGTGTATGAGCTACTTTGGATAGAGCATAATTGTATTTTTCCACGGACCCAAAGTCCCGGAAACTGAGGCTCATCCACTCATGCCTTACCTTTGGTAATATCACCTTAGTGTATTTGGACTTTAACTCTGTCCAAAGGCATCGAGAACTTTGTATATCTTGGTACTGATTTCTCAGTTCCACATTGAGATGATGGCGCATTACTGTTAATGCCTTATATTTCTCATTCTCGGTTCCATGATCATCCTTGATGATACATTCACTAAGACCTTCTATCGTTAGTATAACCGAGATATTTATTGCCCATCTTAGATAGTTCTCTCCAGAGATATCTAGGGTATCATAGTCCATGGGTTGGAATCTCAACATCTGAAATCATATCAAAATGATTTAAGTGTTAGTACATACAATTTCTGATGCCATTCGGCTATACAAGAAATAAAAGGCACTCGGCCAGTATGTAAACAATAAAGTCATATGGCTTGTGTGACCAATGTCATTCGGCTATTACACAATTAAGATCACACGGCCAACAAACAAATAAGAGGGCCACACGGCCAGTTTGCATTCTCATTAGAAATTTACTTTCTCGTAACTCATCCATCTCTTAATCAACTTGTTTGATTTATAAATCCCTTGAAAATAGTGGGATGGACGAGTGCATGGTCTAGCCATACCATATGGTATGCTACATCGACCCATGCGGTTTAATGGTCTAGTAATACCATTCAGTACACTTCCTCGACCAAATAAAATGGATCATGATTTAGCTGCACTGTGGTGCGCATCATCCATCACCAGTGATTGTGGATCACCGTGGATCATCGAGAATCATCGTGGATCACCTTGGATCACTGATCATCGTAGATCATCGCGGATCATCGAGGATCATCATGGATCATAGATCAACGCGGATCATCGTGGATGATCACCGTGAATCACAGGTGAAAAATCTAGTTGCACCTGAGGGTGAACATCATCGACCATTGATTTTTGTTTTATGGTCTAATCGTACTTAAGAGTACGTATCATCGACCTTTACTTCATATGGTCTAGTCATACCTATTGGTATGCATCGTTGACTTAAAAGAAAATCATGGTCTAGCCACACTATGGTGTGCATCATCGACCAAAAGATGTGGAAAACATTAACCTTATGTTTTGTTTGGACATATAGCGTGTCATCCTTAAAGGGGTATCACTTGTTGTCCATACATAACGAAAGTCATGTAATCACATGCTTTATATTTTAGGGTTTAGGGTTTCTTAAAGTCGGACTTAAACTTTAAGGATTAGGGTTTAAAATTCAAATCTGATTTTAGGGTTAGGTTAAACATTGACTTTAAATTTTGTTTGGACATATAGCGTGTCATCTTTAAAGGGGTATCACTTGTTGTCCATACAAAACTAAAGTCATGTAAAACTATTAAAGATTTAGGGTTTTGATTTTAAAATAAAACAAGAACTAAAATCAACCAAATCAAATCGCAAAACCTTTTAAATCGGATTTAAGATGAAGAGAAGTTTGAAATCCGAATTGCTTGAACAACAAGTAAAGATAGGGTTCTTGAGATCTTACCTTAATCTTTGTCGATCTTTTCTCCTTGATTCCTCTCTTAGAAATCTTAATTATTCAACAAAGAAATATTCAAAGTTGAATTAGTATCAAGATTAAAGAAAATCGGATGTAAGAAGATGTAGAGAGAGGAAGTGGCGGCTAGGGTTTTGGGATGATCTCCGAGTTTGTTGACGGCGCGGCTTGCACTGGAAAGTGACGGCGCGTCTGGAGTCCGATCACTGCGTGGTCTGCGGCGCTGGATTCGTCTCGTCAAGAGCTTCAGTTTGGTGGGTGGCTCGTCGTCTGGATCCTCACGGTTAAGGAGATATGGCGGTTTGAAGTTGCGGCTAAAATTAGGGTTTTTGTGGTCGCCGGATTTTAGTTAGGGTTTAGAATCTCGTGCTGATAACGTGTTCTAATCCTAGTGTTCTTGTCTTAGAACATATCGAACTAAAGAGAGAGAGAGAGAGAGAGAGAGAGAGTCGTATGACTTAGAGAGGAATGAATTGTTATTATTCCATGAGTAATGAGTTTCTTATATAGGATTACATAGTTTGGAGACAAAGTCTAGTAACTTGGAGTAGAGAACAAGTAACTTTGGAGTAGGGAACAAGTAATCTAGAACATTCCATAATAAACATCACACAATATTCATAACAATAGAGAAGCTTTCTTGGGTTTTTTTCTATTTTGTAACAAAAAGGATCGTTGGATGTTTATGTATTATCCATAATATAGTTTTTAATCAATTATTTACTAGTAGCAATTTAGTTTTCACTCTAATTAAACATAACTAACATTGACATAGTTCATAGAACTTTTTCTTTATCAAGAAGTATTTAACATGCAACTAGAATTATAAAGATAGAAAATTTCTATCAACTTGGATATTCCGAACCTAAGAAAAAAACCATGCATGCAAAAATTCATGGAAAAAATCATGCAAGCAACAAAAGCAATTTCTTTGGGATGTGAGATGAAGAATTCAAAAGGGCAAAGAAACATAAGACGTGTCCTGTCTTCTTTTGAAAAGAGTCAATTATGCTCAAAAGCTTGAGAACTACTCCTTTGCTATGCAGCTTGGTGCGTCGAATCTTTTCTTTCACTTGACTATAAATTAATTGAGTCATCTCTTCTGTTACATATTCTTTCGATTTGTTTGCTAATTCAGTCAATCTCTTCTGTTACATATTCTTTCAATTCGGCGAGTGGCTTAACCGAACTAACTAGTCCGTAAACCCCAAAGTAACCGAACCCGCATGCCGCATATCATTTAATAATTAGATCATAATGAAGCATAAGAGCGTTGGGTATCTGTTGGCATTCGGATTAGATTTTTGGATTTAGGTTCCTAAATTCCATACTAAAATTTTATTAGTATTGGTCGGTCCGGATAATAACACTTTGGATTCAATTTAAAATTGTATTGCGTCTTAAAACCCATAAAATAACCATATATAATTCGTATTTGGATTATTTTATTAGATATAATTGAAGTAAAATAACCGAACTAAAAACAAAAACTTAAAGCAAAACATTAAAAAACACCTAAATTAATTAAAAATTAATCTATCATACATAAAATAACAATAAAATATTAAATCAAACATGAAAACAAATATCATAACTTATAACCAATATACATTACCTTATAAAGAGTATACTTGTTATCTAAATGAGCAAATTATAAAGTGTTTATTTATAACTAATTGTGTACTTAAGCATTTTTTTAAAAAATAATAGTTATTATTATATATCATATTACCACAAATATTGAATTTAATAATTGCAATACTTATATATTTCAAAATATTTATATTAACTAATAATTTTAGATGTTTCGGGTTTGGTTAATAACACTCCGGATTCGATATTTTTTATACCATTTTACAAAATCCATTCAGATATTTTTACATTTCAGATCCGATAATGAGCTAGGTTTTTCGATTCGGTTTGGATTCCGGGTCTCGTATTTTATGCTCAGGCCTAATGAAGCATATCATACAATCTATCGATAACTATATTTGTACGCATACAATTTTTTTTATAGAAAAAGCATACAATATTTCAATAGTTAGGCCATATCTATGTTTGGTAAGAATCTAAATCAGTTTTAACAATAGTTTGCAACAAGACATTTGTCTCTTAGCGTCACTTCGGTTAAGCTGAGTTGTTATGACACTTAGCATCAATGATTCTTAAATTCAGTATGTGAAGCTCATATTAACACAACTAAACCAAATACTAATACAAATATCATAAGTTATTTATTAATAAACTTAATCCTCCTCAAGGCTCATCCTCATAACAAAAGGCCTTTTTATTTGGTACAACATAAGACCTAATAGATTCAAGAAGAAAACAAAAGCCCATTACAATCAAACCCACAACCACACTGAGGGCTCTCCTCAAAATCAACCGCCGGGAAACTCGCCGACGCAATTCCGACAGAGAAATCGAGATCGCCACCGTCAAGAGACACCTCAACAATATTAACCCATACCAAAAGTACCTTAACGCTTACGCCTTTCAGATTCTTGACCTGACCGGTGGATATAACGCCGGAGATAGTTGATTTGTACTTGAGCTGGTAAGATTGGATTGAGAAATCACACGTGCCGTTGAAATAGACTTTGAAATCGCCGGTTTTGCGGTTAAGCTCGTAGTCAACGACACCCTTGGGAAGGATTCCGGGTGGTAAATTGTAGCTTTTGACAGCGTCGTAAGCCGTGGGCTTTTGTTGGGAGACAGTGAGGAAAAGAAAGAAGAGGAGACAAGAAGTGAGTAATGCGTTTGATGACATCGCTTGTTATTCTTCTTCTTCACTCTCTGTTGCTATGATTCGTGTCTAGTTGTGTGCTATTTTGAAGTAGTTGCGTTTTATTACGAGAACAATTGTTAGGTGTCTAAACTTTTGGCAAAAAAAAAAAAACAGTTGTTAGGTGTTTGTGTAATACGTAATAACAGTGTCATTGTCCGATGAAGTAAAGATGCAATACATGGACGGCAGAGATTTGATAGAGAAGGTTCACGTGTTCAGATGAAGCAAAAACAAAACTTATTTGAAATGAAAAAGAAAATGTGCCAACTACGAACTTCACATTCCTTTAAACTGAAAATGTTTTTTTCTTCTTGAAAACAAAAATCAAACGCCGTCAAAAAAAAAAAAAAAAAAAATCAAACTAAGAATGCAAAACCATAATGTTTTTTTTTTCTTGCCTTGTAACTCAGAGACCAATGAATCATAAACAATGAAATATAAAACATATCATATAAATTAACAATACAGAGGAGATGGAACAATCTTACTTACGCTTTGTGTCACTGTGCTCAAAGCATCATCAGCTCACATCTTTCAATCTCTTTATCAAGGTGTCTAACGATTTGTTCTTGGAGGTCTAGGTGGATTCTATTCTGATGTGTAGAAACCTAAAAATAAACAAAAAAATTTATGTGTTAAAAATGTCACTAAAATTTATAAAAAATAAAACAAAAACCAACACATGTAGGTGCGGATCAAACTCTAATATACATTATAAACCAAAACAAAACGTAAACCCGCTACTATCTCTTTTACGATAACAAGCCTAATATGACTCACAAGGAAGCAGAGATTTACATATTTTGGACAGATGAATTAGAAGGCGATGAACAAAAAAAATGCTCAAAAAGCATTAATAATTTCAAATTTCATTTGAAAGAGAAGGAGAGAGAGAGGCCAAAGGCTAAAACAATAACAGATTCGGATTAACTGATAACTTTATTTTCCGATTGAACTGAAGACAAGATCCGAACAAGTCGGAATTGATTATTCAGATACAAATGTCTTATAAATTCGAATTACTAAACAAGTAAAAATACACACATTATTATCCTTCCATTTCAAATCCCATTGCAAGTAGAAGCTCACACCAAGAAAGCACCCTTGAGGAAGCTCAGCAGAACTTGATTTCGCCGGTTCAGAATTTCTTGAAGAAACCATAGATATGGTCAGTGATTTCATTGGGCTTCTCTTGCTGAAGGAAGTGACCAACACCTTCCATTACCACCACTTCTTGTAGAAATGGAACATGTTTCTTCAAACCACCTTCATGTATGTATTCCTTTGTTCCGGGGATGTGGTATGTAGGGTCAAGATCACCCACAATGTACTTCACGGGGACCTTGATCTGTAGACCATCCCATGGAGCCGTTAATTCCCAGCTTCTACAGGTTTAGAAGGATAAGACCATGAGGAGATATGATAATGATGTGTTGAGTAACTGGAGGCTATAGATATTCATAAAAGACTTACAGGTTCAGGGCGCGATAGTAGTTTAGCCCACCAGTGTAGCCTTTTTTGCTAAACTTGTCAGCATAGAAACAGATGTCTTGCTCGGTGAACCAAGCAGGTAAAGCAGGTGGATCAGGTAAATATTTGAAAACTGACTTTGGAATGCAAGGTGGGTGTGTGCTATGCGAGGTGAAAAAACCATTTATTAACTTCTTCGTATCAACTTGAGCAAAGTCTTCCTCAATATCTCCAGGCTCCTGAGATAAAGAAAAGAAACACTCTGATTCATTATCAGATACCCAAATAAGCAAATGGAAATAACAAGACTAATCAAACTTGCATTTACTCATACCAAACAACCATACAACTAAACAAAGTACTGTAAATGACTTTTGAAATTCTTCTATACTTAATATTGCCATTTTCAAATCATAAAAATTTGCAAATTGCATATCATATGGTCAACTACTTTGAGCTTTGTATAGGAAGGTAATACGTGATAGGTCGCAGATTACATATATCCAAATAACATTCCTCACTGCCATGGCAAAATAAGTAATTAATTGCTATTAAACGTGGAGAATAACAACTGATCTAAAACAACTAAACACCAAACAAGAAATCAGCTAAATTATTTTGCCTTTGATGATTAACCAATGTGGACACTGAAGAAGAAGGTCGATGCGTAACAGTTCCAGTCTCAACATTTTCACACTACCTACCACTTGTTAGCCTAGTCTTAAGCAACCACTTACCAAAATAAAGTAAATGACTTATTTTTGGTTTCGGTTAGTTTATTCGGTTGCACGCCCACCGAAGTAAACCCAAAAACTTGGGTTGGTTTGGTTTTTCGGTTAATTCCAGTTTTATATTTTTTCCTTGAAAATAACCGATATTGGGTTTTGGTTAGCTTTCAGTATAGCTTTTTTAAAAAAAAACTTGGATAGTTTCAATTCTTTTTGGTTTATTCGATTTAATTATTAGGTTTGGTTAGTTCAGTTAATTTTGTTTTGTTTTTGAATTCGATTTATTAGGTTTGGTTATTTCAGTTAATTTTGTTTTATTTTTGAAAACGAACTCATCAAAAACGAAACTGAAAAACTAAAATATTTTCAAAAGCTTTATGAACCAAACCGAAAGTGAACCGAAAACAAAAGAAAATTGGTTTGCATAGGCCTGTTTTGTTCTGTTCAAATCCGCAGGGCTAGGTAGGTGATAGGTCGTCACAGTTTACATAGATCCAAACAACATTTCTCACTGCCATGTCAAACGAAGTAATCACCACTAAACACCAAACAATCAATCAGCTAAAGTATTTTGCTATTGATGGTTAACCAATGTGGGCAATGAAGAAAATGTCCACGAAGTAAACAGTTTCCAATCTCAACACAATCACACTACCTACCACTCCACTCGTTAGCCTAGTCTTATCTTCACCAGTAGTAAAAAAAAAAACAAAAGGCTTGCGTTACAAGACAGAGAAACCCTAAAAGACATGGAAGTTTCGATTCAAAGTCTCACCTGAAACCTGCAGACGTAGTAATCCTCGCCGAACAAAGCCTTAAACGCTTCAACAGGCTTCACAGAAGGATCCCTCGGATGAAACTCAACGCTCATGTTCACCAACGCCTTGACTCGATCAGGCCTTATCATACACATCCACCACGCGATGATGGCTCCCCAGTCATGACCAACCAGGAAAACCTGGTCAACGCCGAGCGAGTCCAGCAACCCGACGAGGTCTCCGACGATGTGGGGTACGGTGTACGACTCATGAGACGGGGGAGAGTCAGAGTCTCCGTATCCTCGGAGATCAGGAGCGATTGCGCGGTAACCTAAGTCAGCGAAAGAGAGAAGCTGGTGGCGCCACGAGTACCAGAGATCGGGGAAGCCGTGGAGGAATAGGATCACTGGTCCTGAACCGATTGAAGCTACGTGCATGTTGATGCCATTGGTGGAAACCGTCGTGTGCTCGATCTTCTCCATTGTTTTTGCTTTCTCTCACTCACTCGCTTCTCAACGTTCATATTGCATTCATATTTATAAACAATTGTGACCAATGAAACCTATAGTCCAGCTAATACCCAGCTTGGTGGTATTAATGATATTCAGATCCAGATCAAATTAGGGATAAATTATTATTAGGAATCCAAGATTGATCCGATCCAATTTCTTTTTTTGTATAGAAAAATTGGTGTTCTACTGTTAATTAATGCATTTAAAACTAAAACATAAATTAAAATCCGAAAATATGATTTATAGAATTTTATAATGAAACAAATACAGCTAACAAAACTAATCATTATTAACATGTGTGCAAATCATAAACTATCAATCTTGTAAATTCAAAGGAAATAGCAAATTATGCCAAAGCCATTGTTAGTCAACATAAATTGTTGTTCATGTGCTGTTTAATATAATCTATAATCTGGCTCTAACATCTAGAGATTAAACAGCTATAATCTGGTTATAAACATTTAATATTTAAATCCAGATCTGGATTTCAATCCAGTTTACATTTTTAATTAAAACGTGTATATATTTACATATTCAAATTTGAATATTTAAATATTAATTCACTTATTTTATTAAAAACGCAGACAATTCATTTAATAAAAACAAATGATAAACTCAAATTTCCCTAACCATATTAGATCCATTTTAATCAACATAAATTGTTTTGACCAAAAACAAATTGTTGTCTAACTGATGTCAATCGTTCACGGCAAATAATACAACTCATAAACGAATATTAAAGATCTCGTGTGAATTCTATTCTTCATAATCTGTATAATTTATATTTTTCTGGATTTGAATCCATCATTTTCTATATAGAAGAATCAATGATGAATTCTTAGTCAAATCATTAAACTAAGAAATTTCCACAACAAAAACTCTAATTCAAAACTCTTTAAAATCGATTTTAAAGAGTTTTGAATTAGAGTTTTTGTCGCGAAAATCTCTTAGGCATATTCATATATTGCAAAAATGTGTAAGTGTGTAACCAGAAAAGAAAGAATATAACCACAAGTCAAATAGATTCCCTAACTCCTATACATTAAAGTATAAATATTTAATACATTTGTAGTTTGCACTAATTAAAAAAATGTCCTCCTGAGTTATCACATAATTGGAATGCTAATTTTGCTTACATGACGGTTTGAGAAACAATTGAAAATTTTATTGGTCCAAAATTAAATTGTTAGAGAATGTTGTATTATATAGTACGTCCATTATAAAATATTTATTTATCAAATTGAAATTTATTATCTATTTTTTTCCTTAAATAAAACCTATGAAATTACCTAACGTGATTAAATATATATATCAAAATTAATGATTTTAAATAATAAAGATTTGGTAACAATCTGTATATTTTCTATCATTTTTATTCTTTCTTAAATAAATTATACAATTATATTAATTATATAATAAATTTTACATTTCTTGTATATGTTGTATTTTGAATTTTTCAAAATGAGTATAAATTACTAAAACTTTTAAAAGTCTCAAATAAACTTTTGTGATCAAAGTTTAAATTCTTTAATACAATAAGATACAATGATTATAAAATCATATGAACAAATAATTTTATTTAATAGGTGTTTATGTTAATATATATATCATATCGTTAAATTAAACTATACATTATATGAAAATGCATACTTATATTTTGATATTTGTATAGAACATTTATTGAAAAGTTAATATTTTAATTTTAAATTTTCATTGTTTTTTAAATGATTATAAATTATTGAAACCACGAACATCCCATATTAAAAAATAATTCGTTGGTGTAAAATTTTGTTACACAATACGCAAATAATCATAAATTCATATGAGTAGAAACCTCATTTAATAAATATTCATATTAAAAGTATACTATATATCTATGTTAATATCATTTAAATTTAATTATACACCATATACACAAACAAGATTGATTGTTTTGATATATTTACCCCAAAATGATTGTCGAACAAACAAGGTTGATCATTTAATTTATATATGCATGCCAATTCATTATATAATAATAAAATAAGTAATAAATATTTTATATTGTGTACGTATGTATATCTTAACCTAAGTATGTATCTTTTTAACAATTTTAAATCTTAAACAATTTTAAATCTCAGGCGAAAACAAAAGAACAAAATGAGAATGAACTCCAAAATCAATATTTATATCGAGCAATAATCAACATAAAAAAAGTGACATAAAAGATAAAAATATTGAAGATAAATAGGATTGGCACGTGAACGTAAACTTCTTATAATCATAATTAACTTTTAAATTGTTAAATCATGATATAAAACCGAGGTGATATAATTTCATTGTAGTCAAATAATAAGCCTGAAATTATTCGGCCTAACAATTATGTTTTTATGCGATAAGTGATTTTTTAACCTAAAATATGTTTAAAAATGAGATCAGCTCATTAATAAATAAATTATATAATTAAGAAAAAAAAATTTAAAAAAATTGTTTAAGTAACAAAAATATAAATTTTATTTTTTCATACAATATTTCTTAAATAATTTTCATATATATATATATATTCGTCCTGCGCTTATCCTAGTTTCTTAGTAATTTACAAGGATGTGTGTAAATGTTTTACCAGATTTCTGTTATACATGACAATTTCTTATAAATCTCGAATTACTAGACAAGTAAATACACATTATTCTTTCAAATCAAATCCATTACAAGTAGAGGCTCACACCAAGTAAGATAGAGCCCCTGAGAACTTGATTTCGCAGATTCAGAATTTACTGAAGAAGCCATAGATATGGTCAGTGACTTCGTCTGGCTTCTCTTGCTGAAGGAAGTGACCAACACCTTCCATGACCACCACTTCTTGAAGGAATGGAACATGTTTCTTCAAACCACCTTCATGTATGTACTCCTTTGTTCCAGGGATGTTGTATGTTATGTCTAGATCACCCACAATGAATTTCACAGGGACTTTGATCTGTAGACCGGCCCATGGAGCCGTTAGTTCCCAGCTTCTACAGGTAAGAGAAGGATAAAACCAGATCAACCATGAGGAGTTATCATAATGATGAGTTGAACATGAGGGCTAGATAGTCATAAAAGACACTTTACAGGTTCATGGCGCGATAGTAGTTTAGTCCACCAGTGAAGCCCTTTTGGCTAAACTTTTCTGCATAGAAACTGACATCTTGCTCAGTGAGCCAAGCAGGCAAAGCAGGTGGATCAGGCAAACCTCTGAAACCAAGTGACTTTGGAATGCAAGGTGGGCGTGGATTACGCGAAGTGAAGAATCTGTTTATTAACTTCTTCGTATCAACTTGAGCAAAGTCTTCCTCAATCTCTCCAGGCTCCTGAGATAAAGAAAAGAAACACTCTGGATCATTAGTAATCTAGTACAGTGAACCCAACCCACTTAAGCAAACGGAAACAACAAGACAAATCAAACTTGCATTTACTCATAGCAACCACATTCCCAAATAAAATAAACAACGTTGACTTTCTATTAGACTACTACCGCCATTTCAAATCATAAAAATTGGAAAATATGCTAAGCTACTTTGAGCTTTGTAAAGGTAGGTGATAGGTCCCAGTTTCCATAGATCCAAACACAACAATAAATGCTGTCTGGTTTGTTGAGCAAGTTCCATTTCAGTACACATTGACGCATTAGTTCAAAAATAGTCAAGCAGCATCAAGGTTCCTCAATGCCATGGCAAAACGTATTTGCTATATTAAACCTGGATAATCACTACTAGCTTTTCACACAACTAAGCACCAAACAAGCAATTAGCCTTTGATGATTAACCAATGTGGGCAACGAAGAAGAAGGGTCCCATGAAGTAAACAGTTTCCAGTGCCCACCACTTGTTAGCCTAAGCAACCACAAAAATAAATAAAGTAATTGACTTTGACTTTCTAATTGACTATAATTGCCAATGTTAAACTCACAAAAACTGCAACTTGCATATCATAAGCTCAACTAATTTTAACTTTGTCTAAACTTGTGTTACAACTCAGAGAAAACCCTAAATTGATTTTCAACTCTCACCTGAAACCTGCAGATGTAGTAATCCTCACCGAACAAAGCCTTAAACGCATCGACAGGCTTCACAGAAGGATTCCTCGGATTAAACACAACGCTCGTGTTCACCAGCGCCTTGACCAGATCAGGCCTCATCATACACATCCACCACGCGACGATCGCTCCCCAGTCGTGACCCACGAGGAACACCCGGTCAACGCCGAGCGAGTCCAGCAGCCCGACGAGGTCCCCGACGACGTGGAGGACGGTGTAGGAGCTGGCGGAAGGCGGGGCGTCGGAATCGCCGTAGCCTCGGAGATCGGGAGCGATCGCGCGGTAGCCTAGGGCGGCGAGGGAGAGGAGCTGGTGGCGCCACGAGTACCAGAGATCGGGGAAGCCGTGGAGGAAGAGGATCACTGGTCCTGAGCCGATTGATGCCACGTGGATGTTGATGCCGTTGGTGGAGATCGTCGTGTGCTCTATTTTCTCCATTGTTTTCTTTCTCTCCGTTTCTCAGTTCTGTTCACTCTCAGGTGCTTATGAACATTGAAATTGAATTTAATATAGGAACTTTTGTTAGTGGCTGACAGTGGATAGAAATAAACAATTGTGACCAATGAGAAAGTCACTATAGTCTTAATTCTCTAATGCTATTATAGGCCCATTACCATAGTGTTTTTCTCTATTTCTCTTTCAAGTAAATGTCTGGTCATATAAGTGGTTACCAACACATCAACCTTTATTTGCATCTTGCTGAAACACTAATGAGCATAGCAAAACAGTGGAATAGAGAGAAATTTCTGATACTAACAGAAGACAGATTGTAAAGCAGCCAGACCAGTGGCGGAGCCAGCTTAACCTTTCATTAGGGTCATTTGCATAATTTTATTATGTTATATGGGTCAACAGCATAAATATCTAACATTTTTTTTAGTTTTTGTTTCACAATACAAAGAAATTTTTATCTTTTGATAAAAAATCCATATGGGTCACATGACCGCCTTCGGACTAAGCTAGCTCCGTCACTGAGCCAGACGCATATACATACCCAAACACCAATATAATCTCATGTAACATTATACCAAAGATGAACAATATACTGTTAAATCAGATTATTGGATAGCTTCACATTTCATAGAGGAAACTATATAGCAACCAAAAGGAAATATGGATTTGAAGCAAAAAAATTCTTAAAACCTACATTTCATATGTAGAGTAGTTTCATTAAACGAAGAGTATTTCATTTATCTTCTCATTTTTAAAGAGTTTTATATTCAAATTTTAAAGAGATGAATAGTACATTCTTACGAAAGAGCTTATAAAACAACCTAAAGATGCTTTGGAATAGATACATTTGTCACTCGTGGACACCGTATAATTTTTGTATCCATCATTTAATCTAGCAATCTCTTCCAACTTTTGGATTCATTAAATCATATGTTAAAAATGTATTTGAAATTTGATATTATTTTATGATATTCTCAAATAATGTCCAGAACTACAACGGTTTATTAAGGTTCTAGTGTTCTACTATGAACTAATAAAGTAAGAACAAATAATCAAATACAAGAAATTACGACAGTAAACCGGCCATATAAGGCACACCACTCTGAACCATCCACTCATCACCAAATAAGAAATTCGAAACCGTAAAGTTATTCGCATCGGTTGAGTTGATCACGTGATAACCAGGCCAAACCACCCGATCCGTGGTACTAGAACCGGGTCCCGTATTGTTATACTCAGCATAGTACAACGTACTCAATGCGAAATCTCCATTCCACTCTCTCCAACCAACCGGTTCAATAAAATCATCCATGTACGATTGCATGAAAACCGTACGTGAATACTCTTTCCACGGTCGTCCCAAATATGTTTTAACCGCATAGTTGCTCGACACCAAATCATCTGCAGGTCTAATCGTACAGTTGTGGATCGAAGTTCCTGTGTTTTGGTTCGGGTCGGTACGACCTTGAGCTGTGATAGCGTTAAATTGGTTCGGCAACGGTTGTCTTGGATACAAGTTACAGTTTTGTAGGACAACAGCTGCGTTTCCGAATATGAAATCGACCGTTCCATAAATATCGCATTCTCTGTAGAATTGTCTTAGTGAGTGAGTGTATAAAGTGTCTTGGTAAGCTTCGAAGCTGCAGCTATAGAAGATGGAGAGATCTGCGCTGCTCCTTAACGCCACGGCCTGGTGCTTCTCTGGCCCGGCTGTGTTCCGGAAAGTCATGTTTACCGCGACGAAGTTCGGCGATGTCACAGCTGAAAGAATAAACACACAACGATTATTCTTTGTTTCTATCAAATACTATAAACAAAAACGATAATAGTTGACCCAAAATGAAAAAGAATGGTACAGTAATTGTTAATGCGTCTTGTCACTTGTTCACTAGTCTCCTAGAAGTACTACAAAGAGTGTCATATAGTGAGAAACGTGTTGAACTACTACTCATTTAAAGGTTCGATTCAATTCTTTTTAGTTAAAGTCAATTCCAAAATATGCGTCGGTAACATGCAAAAGTGCGTGTATTTCTTTATTGCAAATATTACAAATATAATTGTTTTAAAAATACTCGTTTTAGTATCATAAAATTTTGTCCAAAAAATATAGTTGTAAATTTGTGAAAACAAACTTTGAGTATACTAAAATTCATTCAGTTGAAAATTCATAAAATGAGACATGAATTTTAAAGAATTTAGTAACTCTTTTTAATTCGAATCATTAGTTCAAAACTAATTGTGGTAATGTTGGAACTACAATTTATTTAGTTATAACTTTACAAAAAACTTATTTATTTCTATTTTATAAAAAATAAACTTACTTATTCTAACTATTGCAAGATGCATGGTTTTATTAAATAACTAGCATATTGCTATTATGAATGTCATTTTTGGCACTTTTGACAATATTAGCTATTTTCAAAATATTATACTATAAAATTATTAATATTAGTTTCGTTTTAGATAATGTTAGTATATTCTTTTGGTTAAAAAAATGTTAGTATATTCTAACTAGCTAAAATAGCTACAAACTAAAGTCATTCATGTGAAATAAAGCATATCATATCTATTAGGGACGTACCAAAAGTGGCGGAGTTGAACGTGGTCCAACCGTCAACGACGCTCCGGTTACCGGTAATAATCGTACGGTTGATTCCATCACCGATCATCATGAGATATCTTTTGCTTTTAGCGATCAATACGTTTTCATCATAAACACCTGACGTCACGTAGATAACGAAGTATCCAGCGGTACCGTCGGTTTTGTTCGGCGCCGCCGCAACTGCATCCGTTATGGTCGTGAAATTTCCCGTTCCGTTTTGGTTCACCGTCACAATGTCACTCACGAGCACAGAGTTATCGTCATTATCATCGGCGAGCTTCCTCCTGCTCAAAGACTCGTAAACAGCCCGCGTCTGTTCCGTCATCTTTAACGGCAGAGCTCCGTTACGAAAGTGACGGATCGGCTTGTTATGAGAGTGAGTGTTCATCGGGTGGGCCCAAGAGTAGCCGGCTTGTTTCTTCTTCTTTGGGACCCACCCTTTAGTGAACAGAGCGAGCGAGACACTGAAAAGCTTCGTGTCGTTAATGAGAGGCAATGCGACGCCGTTTCGTATGGTCCACGAAGAGGAAGCCGCGGTGTTGACTCCGTCAAGACACGTTTGCTCGTTAGTCAACGCCGCCGAAAGAAGCGTTTGGATATCATCGGCTCTTGAAAAGGACAGCGTTTTGGACGATGTTGTTGCGTTGACGGTCTCAAACGACGTTGTGAGATAGTCCGTAGTGAGGATAGCTAAGTCACGGCAGTCTTGGAGAGCTCCAACGGCGGATTGTGATAACAAGCCTTTGTTGCGTTTGAGGTATTTGTCTATCGTGCGTGTGAATTTTCGCGACTGCGTTAGTGACTTACGTAGGGAGAAGCGGCCGTAGTCCCGAACGTCCCCTTGTGACGTTTGTGGGAACACTGACCTGCAGAACTTGGGATCTGGCGTCGTTTTGCATATGCTTGAGGAAGAGTTTGATGAAGAAGGAAGGATTTGAGAAGCAGCGAAGAGTGTTTGAAGATACAAGAAGAGTGTCATGAGCAAGAGTTTTGAAAATGTCATGTTTCTCTTTAGTGTATTATTAAATGAATGTTTTGGTGTGATTTTTGGAGAATTAGGTTTAGTGGGTTTATATAGAGTGGAGGAGGTTGGGAGGTGGTCCATATAAATGTTACTGACATGGAGAATTTTTTCACAAATAATCTTAGAATAAATGTAGCTGTTGTGGCCATATTTTCAATTGTCTTATTCAAAATCTAAGTTATGTGATGTGTTATTTAAATGTTTCCGCCTTTTATTTTAATTATAATATAACAAAACAACAATAATGCCGATTCTTGTAGTTTTTTTTTCTAAGTCAATATCATGGAGTCTTGTGTGAGCAAAACGCGTTGTTACGTATATATTATATTCGTCGGACATTGCATCTTCAAAGCTGCCCAGCTGTTTTTGGTAAAGATCTATGTCCGTTCATGTCCTGGCTCTAATCGGATAATAATGGAATACTATATTACGAGATATCGGGATACGTATAACTAACTCACCAGTGTTTTATAATTATATGTAAATATTCAATGCGTAAACTATAATGAATATGGAGCTTGTTACTATGCATGCTTCGCATTAAAATAAATAAAATCTGTTTATGAACTGCTCAGATCTTGTAGAATCAATTTTGTCAATGGCGGTGGCAATGTGTTAGGCAATATATCTTTGCGAATATGCATATAAATATATAATGTATTACTATTGATGTATAGTTTCTTTATAAAGTAAGTTTCAAAAAAAAAAAAGTTTCTTTATAAAGTTCTCGTTGTTTCGCCTAAATGAACTATTAGGTATGGACTATTTGACTTATGAGCTCAAATAGTTAAACAATAATTGTCTAATTACTTTCTTTTGTAAAGTTGTGATAATTTTTCTATTATTGTACGCCTATATGCACCGGCGTGTCTATTCATACAGATTTAGCTTGTGAATTTACAACCACTACCATAATTCATTTTTGTAGGTGTATATCTTTACTACACAATTATCATAACACCTGCAAATTCAAAAAGAAAAATAAAAGAAAAGAATTAACGTCGCTTTTGTATATTTAAAGGATTAACATTAACTATTCTTATAAAACAGGATAAATAATCTGTTTTCCCACGAGAATTATGATACAACATCGTGACTTCGTGCTAGATCTCTCATAAATAAAACTTTCAAATCTATTTATCCACAAATTAAAAGTTTCAGATTCATTTCTCATTAGTTATACATACAATATGGTTTAAACTGGTTTAATGTTAACCAAATAATTTTAAACCAACTAAACCAAACAAAAACCAATTGAGTAACAAAAAGAATTTACCCTGATCAGATTTGGTTTATGACTCAACGTCGTCTAACTTCTTCGGATTAAGATTAACACCATCGGATTGACATGGGATTATGGCTCCAAACTCAGTAGCAGTGACAATGGAGAAGCCATAAACTTCTCTTTACTAACGGCTCATATCCATTCTCACTCTTTGACAACAAACGAAATCCATTAGCCTAAAACAATTTTCATCGCTCTTCACTTCGGTCAGAAAACTAGCAGTTTTCTCCTTTAAGCACATAAACGAAGAAGAATATCTCAAAAACAGAGGAAAACTAAAGTAATTTGTCATTAGCTGTTTAATGGATGATTACACAGCCGACATGTGTAGTTACAAATCAAATCCGGCAAGGGTCATTCTTTTTTATTCAATTGATTTTTGTTCGGTTTAAAACTAGGGATAATTTGGAAAATACCTTATTTACAATTGAAAATTTGAAATTTACATCTCTTTTTACAATTTTTGAAAAAGACAATTTTATCCAGATTTTCCTTTTGAACTTGGCTTAATTTTTTTTAATCCAGATTTTAACTAAAGATATTCGTGAATTGCGTTAGAATTTTTTTAGTGTTTTAGCTTGCTTGTGTTTTAAAGTTCTGTAACAGCTAACATCAGTTTACAAATCAATGTAGGCGAATCTAAAATACTTTAATCATAGGGAAATTTGGACGCATGACTATAGTACAATTAGAATTGAGGCGGTAACCATAGTAAACGGAGTGCTACGATATTCTTTATATAATATGTATAATGACAAAAATTACCCTTTATTCCTGTTTATTCTCACTCTCACTTGATCTTTGTTTTTTTTTTCTTTTATTCAATGATTATTTACAAGTTTATGAAACCGTACGTTACACGACGTATAATTATCATATCCACCAAATGTTTGATTTTTTCTTCATATCTTTGTTTGGGTTTACAATTTTGCTACTATCCAATATATATGGGATTAAGAAGCAGAGGATGCGTAGAGCTAGTGGAGAAGATGAACAGTATACACTTCGTCGAACTATACTATTTGATAAACATAGAATAGTACACCGCGATGTGTACTGTTACATCATCTCTATGTCTTGTCTTCCAGCAATGTCGCCAATCATTGTTTCCTTATCTCTTTCCACCGTCTCTTCTTTTTCTCCAATTCTTCTGGGTATTTTTTTCTCCTACTTCATCAACTCCGACTACACCTCCATCATCCCTTTGCTAATGGTGTATCTTCTTACACTGCTCGACTCTACTATTTAATGATTATACTATAGTATGTATCATCTTTTCCTCTACTTCTTATTGTGGTTTTTTACTAATCCCTCAAATTTATTGACAATGCCACTAGTTTCTTCACAAATCGGAAATCCTCCTCCTTTGGGTTTAGGGTTTAGGGTTTATGGTTTGGGTTTAGGATATATGGTTTGGATACATTGTTGGGTTTAGGATTTGGGTTTAGGGTATATGGTTTGGGTTTAGGGTATATGGTTTGGGTTTAGGTTTAGGGTTTGAGTTTAGGATATATGGTTTGTGTTTAGGGTTTGGGTTTAGAGCTAGTGTAGAAAATGAACTGTATACACTACGTCGAACTATACTATTTGATAAATATAGAATAGTACACAACGATGTGTACTGTTACATAATCTCTATGTCTTGTCTTCCAGCAATGTCGCCAATCATTGTTTCATCACCTATTCCCATTGTCTCTTCTTTTTTCTCCAATTCTTGTGGTATTTTTCCCCCTACTTCATCACCTCCATCATCCCTTTGCTAATGGTGTATCCTCTTACATTGGACGACTATACTATTTAATGATTGTAGTATAGTATGTTTCATCTTCTCCTCTACTTCTTATGGTGGTTTTTTACTAATCCCTCAAATTTATTGACAATGCCACTAGCTTCTTCACAAATCGGAAATCCTCTTCTTTTGGGTTTATGGTTTATGGTTTGAGTATAGGGTTTAGGGTATATGGTTTGGGTTTAGGTTTCAGGGTTTAGAGTTATTCGATTTTCCAAATTTGAAAGGTGTAGAAATTAAATACTTGCCCATGGGTTCACTGATCCATTGGGGGGGGGGGTTAGGGTATAGTTTTGAAGAGGAGGGAGGATTTGATTTGAGATTTTGGGTTTTGATCAAAAATAAAATTATAGAAAAGGGGTATATAAGATCAAGGGAGCCTATAGGAGATTTTCCGAAACCATTTCCAAACATAGAAATAAGTAACATTGTTATATATTATGTTAATGTGTTACATTCTATTGTAAAATCGTATAATAGAAATATAAGTGTAAACTAACCAAATATATAATCTTTTTTATAGTATTGGTATCAATTTGTTTTCTATACTATTTTTAAAATAGTATAGTATAGTATAGTCAGTAAATTGTGCACAATGCGTCGAACAGACGATCACGCGCGTAAAAGGAGATTCTTGTCCACTTTTGTGGTAAACAGACACACTTCCCCATAAAAGTCATACATGGTTACTTTTTTGATTTTTCTGCTTGCTATGAATATAGAGCAAATTGACCCTTAATCATATACCTACATATACTGAGACAATACATATGAAAGAAAAATATTAGTTATGAGAAGTAGATATGGATTGTATCAACATTAGATATTTAAGCAGTATAAGAGCATCTTCAACCCTACTCCATTTTCTACTCTAAACATCATTTTGGAGCAAAATCCTCTCCAATCCCACTCCATTTTCAACTCCAAATGAAGTAATGGCTAGGTTACTCCATTTATGGAGTAATCTTACACATTACTCCATTTTAGAGTTGAAGTTTTTTTATTTATGAAATGGTCCTTTAAATCTTTAATGTTTTTATTTCTTACTTAAATAATATTTCAAAATGATACAGTAACATAAAAAACAAGATATTTCATTATTTAATAATCTGATATTCGCGCTTCGGTATTGTGAAATGACCTTTCGATTTCGAAAAAAAAATATGTTACATGACATCATGACTACATGTATAATTTTACACAACATGATAATTGAGGATGAGCGTGAACTCGATGCACCAATTGAAGTTGCAAAAGAAGCTCTACCTCCAGAGATCGAAATTGCAAAAAACGAAAATATCTGATTTCAAAATTTTCTTGCCGATTTAGAAATATCAAAGATAAAGAAGTTCATTTTTCATTACGAAATGCATTAGTTGATCATTTGTGGAAAAAATATTCTAATGTTCATTATTGAACCAACTTATATATTATGTTTTATTTTATTTTTATGATTTCTTGTACCTTTTAATAATAAATGTTTAATTTTAATAAATTATATTTTAAAGTATTTTTGCTAATATAAAATAGTTGGGGTTAATTGGTAAACTTTTATAAGTATATAATATTATTAACAATTATTAACTATTTTTGGAGTAAAAAATGGAGTAATACATTGGAGTAAAACATCACTCCATTTTGGAGTTGTACCATTTTGGAGTAAAATATAGAGTAATACATTGGAGATGCTCTGAGGAGCAATTTGTAGATCTTGAAGATTATCAGTTACGAATCTTATCTGGATTGTATCAGAATTAGAGAAACTTAGGTAACATAAATAATAATCTGAGAGGAATTCAAAAAGAATCAAAATTCTGTTAGTGCAATAACATACATAATCATGACAGAAGAATCTGAAGACTAGATGTATATTGAAGCTAAGAAGAAAATTTCAGTAAGCTCAAAGCTTTATATTCTTTTTTTTTTTGGCACAAAGCTTAATTTTGTTTTGTTCATAGATCCACAAACAACCCTTGTATCACCAAAACTCATATTAATTAAATCAAGATTTAGAAACTAAAGTTTTGGATAAAACATTAAATTATAAGTTACATCTTACCAATTATATCCCGAAAGATGACATCTTAAGAAAGTTTGTCTTCATGTTTTCCACGTTAATGGTTCTCCAAAACTTTAATTACTATTTTCTTTTTACTGGGTTTCAGTTTTTTCAAACATTAGAAGAAATATACAAACCTAAAACGAAGCCAAAATGGAGAACTAGAGAATGTAGAAGATATGCTTAGTGATTTAGGATAACGAGGAAAATGAATGTTGGCGATGTGTTTTTTTATCATCAAAAGTATAAAAATATATTCTAATAAATATGAGTATGCTTCGAATTGGTTTAAAAATTAAAATAATAATGTTGACAAAAGAAAATAATATGAAAATAAGTGTAAATACCAAATTGGATAATTTAGTCATTTTACCTACAGAAAGGTGTAGTTTTCTAAAAGATTTAAATGAAGGTTTAGTTTTCAAAATAAAATCTCATATAGAGATATTTATCCAAATTTCCCCTTAAAACTATTTGGTTATTCATTCTTTTTACCATGATGTATGGGTAATTAAGTTTAGAATTATTATTTATTATTTTGGGAAGAAATAAATCTGAATTTTTTTCAATTCGTAGATAAAGATTTGAAACTTTTATTTTGTAGAGATATCATAGTTTGGTAGAGATCTGATAGGATATCATATTTTTCATAGGGAAATAAATCGTTTACCCAATTACCCTTTAAAAATACAAAGATATTTGTTTGTTTGATTCTTTTCGAGTGTTATTGGTTTCGCCAGGGATTGAAAGAAAAAGCTGCAACTTATTTTAACCATCCAAACCATATTAAACATGACTTTTTGATTGATAAAATATTTGTGAAATCGTTTTTAACGCAATTTCGCTATTATGTATCTTACCAAACCAAAACTATAGTTTTATGCAGCTCCCTATTTTTATAGTAGAAGAGAGATCTCGTTAAGTTAAAAGTATCATAGGAGTTTATGAACGTTTCCCCCATTTTTCAACATTTTAAAATATGTAATTAATGTGGTGTAGAAAAATGTGGTGTAGAAAAATTGTATGAGCAGGAACATTTTTCTGGGTCAACACGCAGAAATAATTGAGACTGAAGAAGTGTCAACTGTCCGTCCAGCCACATTGTAATCACGTCCTGGTCCACCACCTTAAAAATTTGCATTTTTTAAACTGAATAAATATTCTTAAGAATTTTGCAGTTGTGTTGACTAAACTGGTTATTGAGTTGTTATTATTCCTTAATGTTATTTTCTTAGTACTATTCTGTTTGTATGTAAATATTATTTTTTTGGACAGTACTGCATGTTTTCTTTGCTGGGGACCTTTAAAAGAGAATATGCGTAAATGATAAAATTGCAGACGGTCCGAAAGCGATGGACTATAGCCAACGACTTGCTGTGGCGTCAACATAGCCAAAGACTTCTCTTTAATGTAACCTTCGTTTCTTTAGTTTTTTTTTTTAATATAACCTTTGTTTCTTTATTTGCGTGTCTTTTGAGGGTTATTATACTTGCATGTTCTCTTTTGTCAAAAGACTTGCATGTCATCTTAGTAATACTTTTACGTTGATTTTGATTATTATATTTGAATAATTTTTTAACAAGTGCATACTCTAATTGGACTCTAAAATTCAAACTGATAGCGCGTGTCTATGTCGACATGTGTATAGGTTGAATCCAAACACTTCTTACTAGTTTGAATGTCGTGTATAGGTTGAATCCAAACACTTCTTACTAGTTTGAATGTCATTGCGTTGGTCGTTACATGTTTAATGGTGAAATAGACATTATCAAGCTAAGTTTATTTATAATTTTTATATTTTTGTTAGTTTACCTTATCTCATATTTATTTCTATTTTATTTTGAAACAAGATTATTTGGAAATTTTAATATTTTTAAAGATGATAAATTAAAATGCTGATTTTCATATTAAAAATTAAAAAGTTCTCATTAAACTATTTTTTGAAAATATTAACATTTTTAGTGATATTAATATTTTTAGAAATATCATACTAAAATGTTGATATGTCATAATACAATTGGTCGTTTTAAATCCTATGTGGACACTTTCAATGGCTTATAACATCAATTTTTATATAGTATAGATTTTTCTTAAATATATAGTTGAAACCTATATCCATATTTTTAGTTTTACATTATAATTTGTCTCTCTAAATATACAGTTGACATCTACATCGATATATTTTGGGAGTCACTTGTTATATGAGTGCAGCTTAAAATGCTTCCTACTCCTGGATATGTAAAATATATAAATGTAGATTAGTCAGAAATTGGTGATTTTACAATTTAGTGTGAAGAGAAATTGAACTTGTGATTCTCTAACAACTAAATATAGAATGCTGCAACGTAAGCAAAATATTTCTATATCTGTCATGGATATTCTAATCCTGGAAATAGATATATAGTCACCTTGATAATACTGGCAGCGCTAGGAATCATAAGATGTGCTTGATGATGACAAATTGGCAACAAACCAACACAGCGCAGCATCATGGATAAATTATTTTCCTAACGTCTTTGAATATTATTGAAAGAATCCAACTAAGAAACCAACAACGAGAAAAAACAATTTTGAATCACGTATGTTTCAACCTTTCATCTTGTTGGTTTTGGTTTAACACAACATCTTCAGAAAAAAAGAACGATGATAAAACCCCTTACATGCTGACAAAAATAAAACTTACAGAGAAATTAGTTAAAGAAAGGAAAAATTCCATAAAAATATCCGAACTAAATTTTGTTAAGCTTTTTAATACCCAAACTTTTTCACTATCCAATTTAATACCCCAACTAATTATTTTGTTTATTTTAATATCCAAACTTTTAAAACTGTGCCCAGTTTAATACCCAGACTTTATTTATTTTAATAAAAATATTAATAAGTTTCAAATAAAATTTTAAAAAATCTCTAAAATTTACAAAATAAACTCAAAAAATTCTAATTTTTTCTGGTGTCTGAGAAATATAAATAACTAAATAGTGTAAAATATTAAATTTTGTAATAAAATTTCTATGTTTTAAATATTGTATTTATTTTTTTTCTGAAATAAAAAACGAAATTTATTTTTATCATTCAAATTCATTTATTTTTTGAAAAAAAAATAAATTTTCCACGGTTTATCTACCTTCTTTTCTAAATCTTAAAATAAAATTAGAATTTTTAATATTTTTTTCTTAGACTTTTGAGATTTTATTTAGTTTTGTTTGAAACTTATTAGTATTTTTATTTAAATAAATAAAGTTTAGGTATTAAAGTGGGTACAGTGTTAAAAGTTTAGGTATTAAAATGAGCAAAATAATTAGTTGGGGTATTAAACTGGGTAGTGAAAAAGTTTGGGTATTAAAAAACTTAACAAAATTTAGTTCGGGTATTTTTATGGAATTTTCCCTTAAAGAAAACAAAAATAATCGTCTTCAATTATCTTATAATTGGAAGACAATTCAATACACACAAATCATAACAAAAATCAAACAAAAACCTAGAATATAAGTCAATTATTATTTCTTTCAATATAAAATGAACCGTATCATCATCACATGGGAACAGTGATAAGAGAGAAGTTCGAGACTTCGCGAGTAATCTATTTTCTTCATAATGTACACAGAATTGCTACTTGTCAAAAAAAATTGCTAACTTCTTATATGCTAATCTATGCATACTATATGTAGCAGATACACTAATTAATATCATGAGCTTCCTAGATAACGAAGAAAAATCACTACACTTGCGGAGGAACTCCAATTACTCAACGTGTCTATTGTATTATAGAAGCTTGTATCTCAGTACTTTTGTTAATTTAATTATTGTAGATATCGACGAATGCAATTCTTGGTCTAATCACTGTTAACAACGATCAGAATGTGCGCATACAAATGGAAGCTACTATTGCAAATTTGCAATTGGGACAAGGACACGTCATTTTCTATCAAAGACCTTACTTTGTGTAGGTCATACTGAATTTCTTAAATCGATTTTTATTTCTTATAGTGTGAGTTTTTTTTTCACTCTTATTATGTGATTTGCAGTTGGGATACTTCTCTTCATTGTTTGTCCTTCCCTGTTGCCGTTGGTCGGAGTAGGTGTATTATACATATTTATTAGAAGGCAAATGCGAATCAAGCGCAGGAACAAAAATTTCAAGCGCAACGGAGGTTTAGTGTTGCTGAAACAAATAAACTCAACGGGAGGCAGCGTCGACACAACAAAAATATTCACTTCAAAGGAGTTAGCCAAAGCAACCGGAAACTTTAGCGAAACTAGGGTCCCTGGCCACGGTAGCCAAGGCAGGGTATATAAGGGTATGCTTATCGACGAAGTTCAGATTCAAAATTTCATTAACGAGCTCGTCGTTCTATCGCATTTAAATCACATGAACATCGTTAAGCTTATTGGGTTTTGCCTTGAGACGCAGGTTCCTCTTCTCGTTTATGAATACATCTCCCACGGAAACCTGTTTGATGGCATCCACGATAATGAAGCTGGTGATAAAACGTTGGCTAGTTGGGAAGTGCGCGTAGGAATTGCAAAAGAGATAGCTGAATCGCTTTGTTACTTCCACACCACGGCATCGACTCCGATATTCCATAGGGATATTAAAACGGCCAACATTATGTTGGATGGTAACAATAGAGCCAAGCTTGCTGATTTTGGAATCTCAAAATCAGAATCTGAAGATCAAACCCGTCTCACTACAATAGTGATAGGCACTTCCGGGTATCTAGATCCTGAATACTATCAATCAAACCAGTACACTGAGAAAAGCGATGTGTACAGTTATGACATTGTGTAATTAAGACAACTATACAGATGCAATTACATATCGATAAATCCAAAAAGTGTTAATTTGTTGTTTTTATTTTTAAGAAAAGCGCATTATCTTTTATTCCACGAAAGAGCACGTACCCTCGGCAGTATATACCATAAAATAAATCCCATCGATTCTAGCAGTCCATTCACGGTGCTCACACATCGTTTACGAAAGGCTCCTCTATACACTTGAACGTTATAAAAACTCTCTAATTTAGGCCCATGCCTCAAGAGACACGTGTACCCTTTCCTTGCTTGTCCATTCTTTTCGGTGAACCAGATAAAGGCTGAATGATTACTTTTTTTTTGTCAACTATTTATTTCATTCAACTTAAAACACAAAGTTTATAACATTCATACATTCAAGGCTAGTCTTTGCCGGAGAAACAACCTGAACATTATCAATACATGGAATGAAACTAAAAGATAGAGGATTGAAGAGAGTAAACAAGGCTTCTACCGTCATGGAGAACACCTGCGATCTCGTTCAAAACAGACCCTAAGCACAGGGTAGATATGAAGACTTGAGAGTCTGAGAATATATGAAAACTAAGGAGGTTTATTTCCTTAGCCTTGAGAAGAGCTGAGCAAAGCTTCAAGGCTTCAACCATGAGTGCAGAACCCCCCAACGCTAGAGAAGCTTCATTTGCATCTTGACAGTTCCAGACAATTTTATAAGGGAGAGCCAATAAAGTCTCAAAGGCCGTCATGTTCAAGAGATCAGTATCAAAGATTGCTGAAAAGGAAGCAAGTGAGGTCATAGTTTCTGCATCTGAGAGAACCATCTTCAACACCATGTCACCTGTAACAACACCACTCAAAGCAGGTGGAAGTTTTGGAAAGAGAGCAAGCTCCATAAAGGAGAAATCAAGTCTATAATAGACTAAAGAAACCAGCAAACCAACGTTATGGTTTTTCTTTCCAATAAGCCACAATGGGAAGGGAGACAAACTCAGACTTATCAATCCTAAACTCCATAAAGCTGAACCGTCATGAAACAATGCCATTAGGATATTAGTCCGAAGAACATCCTCATAACGAGGTAACAGAGGGCTAGCAGGGAGTTTATCATCCTCATACAGAGGTAAACTGGATCTCATTCTAAGAGATATTCAAAACACATAACACTAACTGACATAAATATTATGAAAAGGTTCATTTTTGGGATTACTTTTCCGCTAACAAAATTGGTTTAATTTGTCTAATAGCCAAATTTGAAAATAAAATTAAAACTAGATTTCGACCTGCACAACCGTTCGGATTTAATTTTCTATAATAAATCATTTTAGTTTATAAAACAAAATTTATCAGTAAATTAGTACTTCCTCTATTTTTAAAAGATAAACTTTTTAGTGTTTTCACACATATTAAGAAAACGCATTGAATCTACTATAATAAACTCATTGTTTTCTGTAGTTTTCAATTTTCAACACATTTTGGCCAATAGTAATCAAATAAAACAAATTAATTTTCTTAAAATTTGTAAATTTTTCATAGAAAACATAAAATAACCATCTTTTAAAAATAATTTTTTTTTCCAGAACTACTATCTTTTAAGAACGGAGGGAGTATATTTTAGTATTATGTATTATCTAACTTTATTATACCGTGTTTATGTGATTTATGATATTATTATTGTAAAATATTCAAATTTTGTATTCTTGTAATAAATTTTTTTGAAAACATAATTACGTAACAATACTATTTTACATATTTTTTTATTTCTAAATTTGAAATACATATAAAATTTAAATCAAATTGGACATACTGTTAAAAACTAAATCAAATTGGTAATAGCTAATGGCATACTTCAGAATTATTTTGTATTTAATTTATTATGATCCCGACCCATAATTTAAGGTTCTAGATTTCTTTTAGTATTTTGTTTTGTTTATTCAGTTTTTATAATAGATTACTGTATATATAAAATTTTTAAATAATTTAATTTTTTATACATGTTATATAATTAAACAAAAATGGATATTGGTTTCCAACAAAATCTTTTTAAAATCTTTGTAAAATGTATTTTTGAAAAGTAATCATTTGAAGTGGCTATTATCATTACAATATTTTATATAATTTTTACTTTTTATTTATAAATCAAAACTAAATTAAATTTAAATTTCTGATTATATTTTATGACAACTAAAACTTAAATTAATCAATTTTGGAAAATAAATTCTGAAAAAATTCTTCGAAGATTTTGTTAGAATTTTCTTAAATTAATATTTATTTTTATTTTAAATAAAAATGAAGATATTAAATGATATTATAATCTCGATTTGGCTGTGTAGTCGCCTTCTTATTGCATAGCCATATCAACTTATCCAGAGCCCGGTTGCACTGGGTTTAATGCACAAGATCATATTCTCATAGTCAAGTAAGCAGAGATGGATTTTACATAAGTCCCATTATATGGTCCCTGTTCCCATTAGTTCCGACACCGTGAGATCAACATACTGCTCGCGAGGAGGCCCTAATTGTCTCTTCTGGTATCTCGCAGCCAACCAAAGGTCATGCCATACTTTAATAGATTTGCCATAACCAACAATCCAGCTCAGATTTTCTCACCAGCAGATATCTACCTACCAAGATACTCCTCCAACCATGCGACATGGAAGAGGAGTCTGTGGCGGTGAGGATATTATCTTCAGGATAGTATTTACCTCTGAGTACTTTACCAAGGAGGTAGTTTGGTTTCTTATGTAGTCTCCAGCCTATCTTAGTCAGCTGCACAGCGTTGAAGCTTTGAAAGTCTAGGAGACCCATATCCCCAATTTAGGCTTTGCTATCTTTGTCCATGAGACCCGCACCATTTTCCTTGAATTTTAATTATTATCCCACTAAAACCGGGTCACAGCTGACTAGATGCTCTTACACTGGAAAGCTGGCCAATGAAAAGAACTTGTTTGACCACCCTCTCGACTTCTGTTTTATATGGTCCACGACGGAGGAGTAACATCCCGTGCTTTCGACGTATAAAATGTTCTGGGAAACCTAAGTATTTTCCAGCTCCACCTTCCTTTTCGATTTGTAACTCTTCTTTCACCATCACTTTTAGGAAAACAGGTTTCTTTTGTGAAAAGGTAATGGCTGAGTTTCATTGTTTAAGGATGTGTGGATGTTGTCTCATAATTTCTCAGTATGGTCTTTAGTGTTGTACAGTTCGCATTATTCGCTTGGAGGAAGAATATGGTATTGTCCGCAAGAGGAGATGATTTATCTGGGGGCTTGATCTTGCCACAGTCACTCTATACCCATCCTCTTACGCGCTGTTACATAATTCCGAGAGGATCTCGTTACACATGATGAATATGTAAGGAGAAAAAGAGTCTTTTTGACGGATACCTCTACTGGGTACTACATTCTTTTTTGGCAAGCCGTTAATGAGAAATGAATAGGTAACAGATGAGATACACTGCATAACACATCTGATCATACCTCGGTGGAATCTCAACCGAGATAGCGCTAATGAGATAAATTCCCATTCAAGGCGGTCGTACACCTTGCTCATTTCCGTTTGACTGTCATAGCACATAGCTGCTCCGCTTTGGAGGTTTTGAAGTAATAAAGAACCTCGTACATGATAAGCATATTATCTCCAATTCCTCGACCCATGACAAATGCAGACTAATTTTACGAAGTCAGTTTCTCCATCATCGGCTGCAACCTACGGGTAAGTAGTTTAGAGTAAGTAGTTTAGAGTAAGTCTTGTAATACACATTGCACAGCGCAATTGGTCGATAGTCTGAAATCTTTTGCTGGTTGGTGATCTTTCTTATAAACCGAATGTAGGTGTAGTTTATGTTTTCCGGTGAGGACTCTCCACTAAAGAAACCTTGAACTTCTCTTACAATATGAGAGCTAAGTAAATCCACCTCTTCAATAATAATTTTTAATATTTAATCGCTAAATCCAATCCAAATATAAAGCAAAAAAAAAAATTAGTTAATACTATTTTAGGTTTTTTGTGTACTATTTTTTTGAACAAATAAGAATTTTAGTGTTATCCAGTGTTTCTCCTCTCTATCTCAATCTTCAAATGATATCTCTCTGTCTGTATTTCATGAATCGGAAATCTGACTGAAATAAAATTCCTTTCCGCATACAAAAAACAAATCACATTGAGTATAAATTCCTTTTACGTTACCGGTGGACTTTAGTGTTAAGTATACTTATATATGATTTCACCTTTCACTTCACATTTCAGCTTCTCTTATAGTTTCTCCCTTTGAACTATTTCTTTTTTTTCATAAAAAATGATTCATCTAAAAAAAGAGCCAAAATACACTGTAACTCTCAGCTTATTATTACCATTCACCTTTCTCCTAACATTCTTATCAACCGACGTTTCATCTCATTCACCACCAACCCTCCACAAAACGCAGCGTCTTACATCCTCCGGTAACATCGCCGAGCTCCTCGTCGCGACTTTAAACGAAACCATCTCCAAGATCAGTCTTTCTTCCTCAAACTTCTCCGACCTCCAAAAGAGTCTCGGCTCAAACCTAACACATCGCGACCGTTGCGCGTTTGGTGACTGTCTCGAGCTACTCGATGACTCCGTCTTCGATCTCACCACCGCAATCTCGGAGCTCCAGTCTCCTTCGCCGGAGCTCTACAGCGTCAGTATGTTGCTCAGCGCCGCTATGACGAATACACGAACGTGTCTTGATGGCTTCGCTTCTAGCGACGATGACGACGATAATAGTAAGACGTATGGGGTTGGTGAGAGCATGAAGGAGAGTCTTTTCAATATCTCTAGACATGTCAGAGAATCACTAGCTATGCTTGAGAATATTCCGGAGAAATTAGAGAACGAGATTGGGCTTCCGACGTGGGTCGACCGGAAACTCTTTCAGGATCCGACGGATGAGACTAAGTTTGATCTGGTGGTGTCTCAAAATGGCACCGGAAACTGCACAACCATTGGTGAGGCCGTGTCGGCCGCTCCCAACTCGAGCGAAACCAGGTACGAAAACGTTACATATATGTTAGGTTTTTGTTGGTAAGGTAACATGCTAATCCTTTTGCAAATTTTACCAGTTACGAAATTATATTAAATCAGCTTATTTTTTTTCATTTTAGTAAATATCTTTTAGTGATTAATTTTTCTTTGAGCCGTTTTAATTTTGCTTCTTCTTTACGTAGAAGCTAGATTTAGATTAATTTGGTGCAAAAGAGAATAATTAAGCGTAATGTCTAACTCTAAGGTATCAGGTGGTTCTTTATTTAATATCTAAAACTGTGCACATAAACTCTTACAAATAAATTCAGGAGTACCATGATGAAATGTTCATAAGATCGATGTATTACTTTTTACTTTATAGAGACTTTTCTTGTTTCTAAAAATATCTTAAACATAAGTAGTACTCGTCACGGATCTAACAACGAAGAATCTTAAACTTGAAGAACGAGACAATGTCTACCATTCCTGCACGTGATCGATCAATGGCAATACCAAAAGTGTCAGCTATTTGCCAAAAAAAAATAACACCCCGTGTCAAGTCGTCACAAAATATCTCATCAGTTAATATTTTTCATATATAACGAAACCAAATTCTCATAAACGTAACTTTAAAAAGCATAGATTTTTTAATATTTTCAAATAACCTATTACTACTTCATTAGATAGTTTAAGTAGGAACTAGAAGTTGAAATTTTTTATTAATTATACATATTTTTAATCTTGAAGCACCATAAAAATATTTAATAGAAACAACTTAATCAATTGAAAAAAATACTGAGTTAGACACAATTTAATTCTCATACATTTCAGCAGTCTCATATATATATATATCTTCATGGGAAATTTGGAGACATAACCATTATTGAAAAAAAATTAACCATATAACCATTATAAGCCATATGCTATGATATACCATATATCTTCTACAATATATACAGAAATACCCTCACTTACACACGCGCTTCTTCTTTCTATTTTTTTTCTTTTCTTCTTTCTAAACTTTTTTGCTTTTAATCACGTAATCATTTAGTTTAAGCGATGAACTTTGCAAATGATCCAATTTCTTATCAAAACGAAGGAATCAAAGTAAGTAATGTTAGATTGAAAAATATAGTAGTCTATCTCATCATTTTTGAAGTTATCCCACCATGTAGATTAAGAAACAGAGAATACACAGAACCATCGGGAAGATAAACAGTACATGTTTTGTTGTACTATTCTATTTGATAAAAATAGAATAGAAATATTTTCTTAGTGTTTCCTCTTCCTTCCCCTTCCCCTCCCCTCCTTGGATCTATTTACCTTTAGACTTGCATGTTTGTTATATATTCTGTCAATGCCAATGTATTTGTCTCCGTTTTAGGCGTTTATTTCACTACACAACTTTCTGAGTCCGTGTGGGAAGAAGGAGGATAAACTGATGTATGATGTAACTAAGGTTTATATACTATATACAACTTTGTTTGTTTGTCTTTACCTATACTATATGGCATTTGTAAATAGTATAGAACAAATTATAGTATGAGTTTAGGGTTTAAGATTTGGGTTTAGAGTTTGAGTTTAGGATTTGGGTTTAGGGTATATGGATTTGTGTTTGTTTGTTTGTCTTTACCTATAGTATATGACATTTGTAAATATTATAGAACAAATTATAGTATGAGTTTAGGGTTTAAGATTTGGATTTAGAGTTTGGGTTTAGGGTATATGGTTTAGGATTAGGATTTGGGTTTAGGGTTTAGGGTTTACGGTCTAGGATTTGGGTTTAGAGGTTGGGTTTAGGGTATATGGTTTGGGTTTAGGGTTTGAGTTTTGGGTTTAGGATTTGGGTTTAGGGTATATGGATTTCTATTTGTTTGTTTGTCTTTTATCTATAGTATATGACATTTGTAAATAGTATAGAACAAATTATAGTATGAGTTTTGGGTTTAAGATTTGGGTTTAGAGTTTGGATTTAGGGTATATGGTTTGGTTTTACAATTTGGGTTTAGGGTTTGGGTTAGGAGTTTACGGTTTGGGTTTAGGGTTTAGAATTTGGGTTTAGGGGGGTTTGGGTTTAATGTTTAGACCTTCAAGGTTGGAGTTTAGGTACCTCCGTTATTGACGATGGTTTGGTTTTACAATTTGGGTTAAGGGTTTACGGTTTGGATTTAGGGTTTAGAGTTTGGATTTAGGGTTTAGAGTTTAGGGTTTATGGATTTGTGTTTGTTTGTTTGTCTTTGCTTATACTATATGATATTTGTAAATAGTACAGAACAAATTATGCTATAGGTTTAGAGATTAGATTTTGGGTTTAGAGTTTGAGTTTAGGGTATATAGTTCGTGTTTAGGGTTTAGGATTTGATTTTAGGTTTTAGAATTTGGGTTTATGCTTTAGGATTTGGTTTTAGAGTGTATGGATTTGGGTTTAGAGTTATTATTTGGGTTTGGGTTTATGGTTTGGATTTAGGGTTTAGAGTTTGGGTTTAGGGGGTTTAGGGTTTTGGTTTAGGTTCTAAGGTTTGGATTTAGGATTTGGGTTTAGGGTTTAGAATTTGAGTTTATGCGTTAGGATTTGGTTTTAGAGTGTATGGATTTGGGTTTAGGGTTTATGATTTGGGTTTGGGTTTACGGTTTGGGTTTAGGGTTTAAAGTTTGGGTTTAGGAGGTTTAGGATTTGGGTTTAGGTTCTACGGTTTGGGTTTAGGGTTTAGACCTTCAAGGTTAGAGTTTAGGTAGCTCTGTTATTGATGATGGTTTGGTTTTACAATTTGGGTTAGGGGTTTACGGTTTGGGTTTATAGTTTAGCGTTTGGGTTTAGGGTTTATAGTTTGGG
Organism: Raphanus raphanistrum subsp. raphanistrum; assembly: GCA_019706035.1. Classification (NCBI taxonomy): domain Eukaryota; kingdom Viridiplantae; phylum Streptophyta; class Magnoliopsida; order Brassicales; family Brassicaceae; genus Raphanus; species Raphanus raphanistrum. Next base: position 12,582,028 of record CM033988.1, on the reverse strand, counting down.
TTTAGGGTTTATGGATTTGTGTTTGTTTGTTTGTCTTTACCTATACTATACGAGATTTGTAAATAGTATAGAACAAATTATGGTATATGTTTAGAGTTTAGATTTTAGGTTTAGGGTATATAGTTTGGGTTTAGGGTTTATGATTTGAGTTTAGAGTTTAGAATTTGGGTTTATGCTTTAGGATTTGGTTTTAGAGTATGGATTTGGGTTTAGAGTTTATTATTTGGATTTAGGATTTAGGTTTAAAGTTTGGGTTTAATGTATATGGTTTGGATTTAGTGTTTAGGATTTGGGTTTAGTGTTTAGTATTTGGATTTAGGGTTTAGAATTTGGATTTAAAGTTTGGGTTTAGTGTAAGTTTTTTTTGGCTTTTGCGGTGTCTATACTACATCATATATATTATAGTATAGTATTGCTCATCATGTAATACACTTTCATACGTGAATCAAACTGTGTCATTCTCTTTATCTCACGCGCACGCGAATGCAAGGCTAAAACGGTCATGATTTGGTTCTAATTGTCACATCCCATGACCTCTACTTTACTATGGATATATTCTTCATTTTGAGGTCTCTTATGATTATTGATCAAATTCACCCTATCTTCATTTTGGGGATTTTGGATTCCAATCCCCTTAAAACACTATTTATTTTCATTTTAATTTTATATATATGTTTAATAATTTCATGAATATTTTTAACATTTAGTGTTTTCACTATATTTTCTTATATATAATATATTAATTTTTTATATTACGTCTAGTTATATTTTAGTATTTATAATTGTATATTTCTCAAAATATTTGATTTTCATATTTTCAAATAGTAACTTTTAACTTTTATTGAAATTTTAGTGATTATTAATTATTAATAATACTGAAGGTTCAACATATAAATATCAAAACCTCCTAAAAATAAATTTGAAGGTGACGATTAGAGTAACACACACACACACAACCCTTCATTTTAAAGATGTTTCTTTTCAAAATGAGGTACTTGATATTGGGCTATTAGTACATTTTACACTACTTTTTTACTAATTATCGTTTTTTATACGATGCTTCCAAACTGAACACATTTGCTATCATATTTTACTTTAAGTTCTACGTAAAATTAATTTTATTCATTCGGATTCTTGTTTATTTCGAAATAGCCATCTGATCTTCTCCTTTAATAGAAATCCGATTTTTTCATTTTTATTTATAAATAATTAACAGTTGAAAATTTTGCTTTGACATTATTGTTTTTAGTTTTATTTATTGATAATTTAAAACTGTGAGAGTAATATTGATACTTTTATGATAGATTTGTGATATGTATAAAGTATGGAGTATATTTAGAAAACATTGAAATACCGAGGGAGAAAACGATGATAATGTTTGTCGGAGACGGAATCGGACGGACAGTAATAAAAGCTAACCGCAGTGGCGCAGATGGATGGACAGCATTTAACTCTGCTACTGTGGGTAACTTTTCTTCATAATCCTATACATTTTCGCAGCCAGTTTATTACAGATCAGTATCTTAGCCATTAATGAAATCCATTTAACTTTCGTTTCTTTGTTATTTTATAACTTTAAATTTTTAAAAATATATTTGTTACACGTTTTTGTTTATGCAGGCGTAAGAGGTAGTGGCTTTATAGCTAAGGACATATCATTCGTTAACGATGCTGGACCGACCAAGCACCAGGCTGTGGCGTTGCGTAGCGGGTCTGACCTCTCTGCTTTCTACCGATGCAGCTTTGAAAGCTACCAAGACACCATTTACGTCCACTCACACAAACAGTTTTATAGAGAATGTGATATATATGGCACGGTCGATTTCATATTTGGTGACGCAGCGGCTGTGTTCCAGAACTGTACTCTCCATGCTCGTAGACCAAACCTTAACCAGAGAATCACATATACTGCTCAAGGTCGAGAAGATCCCCGTCAGCCCACGGGTATTTCTATGATAAACTGCAGGATCTTGGCTGCTCCCGATTTGGTCCCTGTGAAGGCTAACTATAAAGCATACATAGGTCGTCCATGGCAACTATATTCTAGAACGGTTATTATAAAATCGTTTATTGATGATTTGGTAGATCCTGCTGGATGGTTGGAGTGGAAAGACGATTTTGCTCTTGACACTTTATATTATGGAGAGTATATGAATGAAGGGCCCGGTTCGAACATGACAAACCGGGTCAAATGGCCTGGTTTTAAGCGTATCGAAACCTTAGTGGAAGCAACTCAGTTCACTGTTGGTCCGTTTATTGAAGGTGACAAATGGCTTAACTCTACAGGAATTCCTTTTACTCTTGATCTGTAAGCTTGATCTTATAGAAATCTTCAAATAATAAAATGATTCAAATTAGTTGTGTTATTACTAGAATGACTCATATTTTTTGAAAATTATTAGAATATTTTTCTGGTCGAAATTGCTCTTGTCCATAGTTGTAACAAAAAAAATATATTACCAAATTACTCTTAATATTTGGTAGACGGCAGATTTATTTTAAAAAAAATAAATTTGTCAAGTAATAAATCTGTTTGTAAAATCTGTTTGCAAAAATAAATCTAGCGTTAAAATGGTGTCAGACTTTCTAGAAGCGTCAGATTTTTTTATCACGGTCGAGTTAATTGTCCGATTTATATAAGAGAATAGACTTTTAGAAATATGTCTGACGAATGAGGTGGCAGATTTGTTTATAGATGGTCGATTTTTGTGGTTGATTTATTTTTTTATGTACAGACTTATTTTTTTATGTTCGATTTATTTTCTTATGTCAGATTTATATATCCGACTTAAAATGGTTGGTAGACTTATTTTCTTATGGCAGATTTATATGTCCGACTTAAAATAGTTGGTAGACTTTTTATTTAATGTGGTGGCAGAGTTTTAAAGATACATTGCAGCAGATTTGTTGATAAAAACATGGGTTTATGTCTACCAAACCTAATTTAATGTTCAAATTTGACCTGGTTTACACAAATTTCGACTCTTGTATATTTTTAGGTTAATTAAGATTTGAAATATGTGATTTTTTGATCTGTCGTCATCTCCTTCTTCCCTCTTTTTTCCTTATCAAGTCCCCTTGCAATTAGGTATCAATTTATGAAGTATCAACAAACTCTAAATTCTTTTGTTGGTATATTTGACGCCTTTTCTGTGTATATTATACATGTAGAATTGTGTCACGTATCATATCCAAGTCTCTTTTAGCACCCGAAGCATAAGGTATGGATTTAACTTAAGAGTCCACGATTATTTTGTCACTGCAAATATACTTTTATAAATAGTGTTACTAGGGGCAAAGTGAATTTAAAATCTGTATAAAATTGTTGATGAAACTATAAAAGTTTGAGTAACAAACTCATGACTGGCATATATAATAATCCGACTAAAAGAACATCAGCCTGGGTATTTTTCTACTTGTACATCCAATACCAAAAAAAAAACAAAATACTGCATAAGCAATTTAAAACAACATGCATATTACTTAGCAAACTTCAGGAACCTCTTCGTAGATTTCTACAGCCATATTCAGATGTAGAACCGGAATAATACTTTAAAGTGTACAAACCCACGGTCTCCAAGGTTCAGATCTTGAGATATGTTCTTCTGTCTTTGCACCCTGAACTGCTTCTTACTTTTCTTCTACATTTTAGGAGATAAAATCTAGTTTTGCAATGCCGACAACATTCTTTTTCTAAAAGAAGCCAAAAATATGAAAAGCCAGAAGTGAACTGAGAAAGAACAAGATATGAGCATGAGAACCACAATTAGTGTACCTTATAAATTAGATTAAGGGAAACTGTTTCTACATATATACTTAAGTTGTAGAACACATAATGATTAAGTGAGTTACTATCTTTCTTTCTTTTTTATCGAAGTGAGTTACTATCATGACTAAATTGATAGTGAGTAACATGACTAAACTAACTCAAACTGTAAATGCTAATAAACTAAATTTGCAGAACACATAAAACTAAGAAACTAGTAATAGACTACCAATGTTGCAGTACACACAAAACTACAAAGCCCAAGCTGAGCAAAGGATAAACTTACGACCAAGTAGAACTGGAACTGCGGCAAGCGACTGGTCCCTCCACCCAGATCTTCAACATTGATGCAGGATACGCCAATCAAAGACAAATCCAACTAAGTGATGAAGCAGAGGCCACCTCTGGACACGGAACCACCGAGCCGGAGTCAAACCCACCGGACAGTTAGATTGACCATCGCCCACAGGTGGACAGATCACGCCCTTACGACGAACTCGACCTCACTGGTAACAGGGCAGAAACCAACCATCGCTCAACCACACCATATCACCATTGAGAGAAGTTCCATCACCTTCCAGTACAGACGAAGACCTTAAAAATACAGAAGATCGATCAAAAGTAAATAGGACTCATAGAGGCCTTCTCACAGCACAGGTAAGAGCACCGCCGCCAGAAAGACATCAGATCTGAGAGACTGAAACGGAGAGACGCGAGTGAGGAGACCATGTTTTTAGGTTTTTAAGATATAATGCTTTTAATTTTTTTGGAATAGGGAATGAAATTACAAGGGTATTTATGTATTTTAACCATCTATGGTAGTATAAAATGACATAGATTAGTTTAGTCATTACAAGTAAAATACTTGTCATTCTAGGTAATTTCTCTAATATTAATATGTAAGCAAAATGTTTGCTAACACTTCATATATAGCAATTGTAAGTAAGGTGATCCAATCATTTTAGATTAATGTCTATCCTCTTTGTAATGACTAATGACTTAGTCTAGTTAAACATACATCGATTTGATCGTAATAATCTAAAGAGTAAAGAACTCACAACATCACCTCACGATCTCTTAAAAAAAAAAAACTTACCAACAAAAAGTTGACACAATGGCTAAAATTCTCGAATCACCTAGTCGAAATCTAGGGGGTGTATTGAATCTGAAATTTGAAGTGATTTGATTTTTAATGAGTTTTGAGATGATTGCAGGAGAATTAGAGAATTTGGTGTGACTTTTGTTAAAACACTCTAAAATCTCATCTAAAATAGTGGAATTTGAATTTTTATTTTTATAACTAAGGAATTCCCCTCACACACTCTAAAAACACTTAAAGTACTCTAAAATCTTCAACTTAAATTTTGTTCAATAACAGTGGATTTCAGAATGTTTTATGAAATGTCAAGTTCAATAATACTAGATTTTAAAGTGTTTTTTAAAATCCACGTTTGAATAACAGTGGATTTGTCATTTTAATACAAATCACTTAAAACTCTTAGTTGAATACACCTCCTAATTGATTATATGTTCAAATTTCGCTGGAAAGAATATGTTCTCTTAAAAGAATAAATTTATAATGATATGGACCTCGTTCTCGACGGAAAAAATGTATAAGCTTTGAGATTCAGAACTTTTTAATCATTCAAAAAGATACAAAACTTGAAGAAAGAATTTTTTTTTGTCTGAAACGAGAAATAGAGCAAAACTAGAACACATAATAGAACTAACTAGTTCATGATCTCAATGTGCGATCCGTATGTTTCGGTCTGGCACAACCAATCCACTATACTCTTCTTTTTCAAAAAGAAAAAAAATCCACTATACTCTGCAAACTACAATATTTACAATCAACATATCAACAACTTAAACAGAGAAGTCAGACAAGTCCCGTTTATGTGTAGGGATCAATCACAAGTGATGAGTTGGTTGCTTAACCACAAACCGTCCTTATATTAAACTAGCTCTTCAACTTGACATATAATCTTGGTTTAAGCTACCATAAAAATGATTTTCCATCACCAAGTTACAATACTCCTGTAACGTTTTATAGTGGTTGATCTCTCCTTTTCATCCGTTGATTTAATTGATCCAAAAGAAAAGAAAAATACAAACTTGCCGATTGTGGAGGACAGGAGGGTGATCAAATTGGTTTTACGTATGAGAAGGGTGCATGCATGCTAAACGAAAAAGACGTTTGAACGGATTATTTATTAATTTTTGTTACTTACTTTCTTTTAACTCTTTGTTCAAAGTGGAATATTACAGCTAATACTAACTTCTTTTGAAAACAATCAGTGTTGTTTGTACCGTTCATAGCTAAACCCTAAAAGAAAGTAACTATCATCTTTTAATTATGTTCTCCCATTCTCATTATTTCTGCTTCTATCATATCAAACAAATATATTTTTAATTTTGGAGCTTTGTTTAATTTTATTTTATTTGGTAATTTTGACGTGCTTTTTATATATTAAATAAATAAAATGGTTGGACTGAATCTGTAAACAACATTTTTAAGAACATAAAACATGCGTAAACTCAGTTTTTGGTGATTTAATAATTAATATTTTGACTGAAGCTGGTGCCTGTTTATTTGGAAATTTTATACATCAATGCATTTTACGTATTTTGTGTAAAATCACGATGCATTTAATACGTATCTTTAAAATAATTTATTCAAATTAAAGAAAGACGTCCATACTCATATGTTTATGTGAGAGTACATTTACCATAAGTTGAAAGAATTACCATTGACTAGAGGAAATGAGGTTGATGAGTAAAGTAATTAATATTATTCCCTTGTCAAAAAGTAATATTATTCGCAGTCTCTCTATTAATTTAATCTTCGCCTCTATATCATTGGTTACTTTTAAGGGTTTATATAAGACCACAAGCTCTCACTACAATCTTGAAAAAAAAATGCATAATCCAAGTAGAAAAACGTCAGAACACATAAATCTCAAGATACTAGCATTGACCTTTCACCTAATCTTCTTAATATCCACCGTTCATTCACAATCCACGCAGCGTCTAGCCGAACACAATAACATCACTGAGCTCATCGTCGCTACTTTAAACCAAACCATCTTAAACGTCAATGTCTCTTACACTACCTTCTACAACCTCCATAAACGTCTTGGTCCAAACATAGCTCACCGTTACCGCTGCGCATTCGAAGACTGTCTCGGTCTACTCGATGACACTATCTTCGATCTTGAAACTGCAATCTCCAAGCTCCAAACTTCCTCTCTTGGGGCCCACGACGTCAATATGTTGCTCAGCGACGCCATGACGAATCAAGACACGTGTCTTGAGGGTTTCACGACAAGTGGAATTCATGAAAATAATTATGATAACACGTATATATTGACGGATAGCTTGAAGGATAGCATCTTGGAGATCTCTAGCAACCTCAGTAACTCTCTGGGCATGCTTCAGAAAATTCCAGGGCATGAACACTCCCCGGAAGCACTTGAGGTTGACGTTGAGTTCCCGAGTTGGGTCTTAGAGAATGACAAGAGACGACTTCACGCTCCGGTGGAAAAAACTCAGTTTAATATCATGGTGGCTCGAGATGGTACCGGAAACTTCACCACCATCAACGCTGCGGTCTCGGCCGCTCCTAACTCGAGTGTAACAAGGTACACATACATCTGACCTCCACGTAGTAAAGCACCAACGTTAACATTTGAAACAAAATTATAAAATGCAAATCTATATTGGTATTATTTTATTTATTATTCTCAAGTAATACCAGTAGTGAAATTGGTGATGTTGGAACAAAGAAAATATATGTACATGTATGTTTTGGTTTATCAATGTTGATAATATATGTTTCTCAAAAAAAATGTTGATAATATATGGTGGTTTTTACTTTCTTTTTTGTCAAATGTCATTTATGAAAATTTCATGATGTCATTGTTTTTTCTTCAACTTTTTGGTTCTAATATGCACCAACATTAACATTTTGAACAAAGTTTTAAAAATGCAAATCTATATTAGTACATATTTTTATTTATTTATTATTCTCAAGTAACACAAGTTGTAAAATTGGTGATGTTAGTACAAAGAAAAAAAAATGCACTTGCATGTTTTCGGTTTATCAATGTTGATAGGACTTATTTGTGATATAACCAGAAAAAGAGTGAAATTAGTTTTGTAAAGAAATGTTAGACGAAGAAAAAATAGAAAAGAGAGTGTGATTTTGGTTAGATAATGAATTATGTATTTTTGTTTGATTATTTCATCTAATTTCCCGTGTTGATATATATGAATTTTTTTCTTTCAAATGTTATATATGAATTTGGCCATGTCATTGTTTTTCGTTTTAATTTTTTTTTGAACTTTATTCCTTTTTCATTAATTTATTGTTTTAATATACTCTTCAAATCTTTTTAACAGGTTTATGATATATATAAAACGTGGGGTATACTTTGAGAACGTCGAGATACCGAAGAAGAAGACAATGATAATGTTTGTGGGAGACGGTATCGGAAGAACAGTCATAAAAGCAAACCGCAGGAATGGTATCTTGAAAACATTTCAAACTGCTACCGTAGGTTAGCCTTTGATCAAAATACTTTGCCTTTTTCTTTTAAATGCTAATTGCCAGACATCGTCAATAAATATCTAGAAAAAGAAGTTGCTTATAACGAGTAACGATTCTAGTTTTATGGCGCCGTCCAGGTGGGCACATTCTTGATTTCTTATGGGTTTAGGCTGAGGCCGAATTATATGTCGAGCCCAAATAAAATCCAAATTTTCTTTCTTCAAAAAATAAATCTAACCTAATGTTTTTTTGGTACAAAATCCAACCTAATGATATCTTCATATTATATATGGTTGTAGTATTACGAGTAACTAATAGACAATTGTTCATGCAGGCGTGAAAAGTGAAGGGTTCATAGCTAAAGATATATCATTCGTGAATTTTGCTGGACCGTCACCACAAGCCGTGGCATTGCGAAGCAGCTCTGACCACTCTGCTTTCTACCGTTGCTCTTTCGAAGGCTACCAAGACACCCTTTATGTCTATTCAGGCAAACAGTTCTATAGAGAATGTGATATATATGGTACGGTCGATTTCGTATTCGGTAACGCGGCTGTTGTGTTCCAAAACTGTAGTCTTTATGCTCGTAAACCAAATCCTGGGCAAAAAATCACATACACTGCTCAAAGCCGCGATTCACCGTACGATCATACAGGTATCTCTATGATTAACTGTAGATTCTTGGCCGCGGCTGATTTGATCCCTGTAAAAGGAAGCTTCGAGGCGTACTTAGGTCGACCGTGGAAAAACTTCTCTAGGACGATCATCATGAAATCGTTTATTGACGATCTGGTTGTTCCTGCCGGATGGTTGGAGTGGAATAAAACTGTTGGTCTTGAAAGCCTATATTATGGAGAGTACATGAATTATGGACCTGGTTCGAGCACGACAAACCGGGTCCATTGGCCTGGCTATAGACGCATAAACGCAACGGAAGCAACCCAATTCACAGTCGGTCCATTTATTGGTGGTGGGACGTGGCTTAATTCAACCGGCATCCCATTTAGTACTGGTTTTTAATCACATATTAGATTGTAAACATGAGACCAAGTCACTTAGACTTGTACCTAAACAATTAATATGATCAACATTGTATAAAAAATTATTACTGCAGGTCCGGTGTGTGTGTATTTATATATCCAACTCGAAAAAATGATAAATACCCTAGCCAGTGAGAATAAATCATATATATACATTTAATGGTCTATTAAATATCTCAAATTCAGTCTAATTTATCGTGAGTATATAACCGTATACGCATACAGTATCACTAAAGTAAACTAAAATTTAGTCAAAGAAATTTAATTTCGAAAATATGAAAATTAATTTTGAGATAAAAGATATAGCCTTTACCATCTGTTTTCTTGGCTGTTCTCAATAGTTGGAGAAACTTTTACAAAGAAGCAGGAAAAGGAGAATAAGAACATGAATCCAAAGTTAGTTTTGCTCTTTATAGATAACGTGTTTTGTTCTGGGGGTCACGAGGCATGTGGAATCATCACAGGAACGCACATGATAAGTATGACATTCCCATCCTCTCCATTATTATTTTTCAATGCTACTCTTCATACCTATATATATAGCTTATACATGTGCATATAGAGATATATAGGGTTTCAATATTGCTAAAACATTTTAAAAAAAACACTGCTACAATATGTAACCAACATTATCCATATGTGGTTTGGGAGTTGGTGCTCGATTAATTTCCAGTTTGAATATGAGCCATGAGCTGCCCGTGATTGTTTTTTAACTGTCCCGTCCACAAATGCCATGATACGTTTGACACCAATTACAGAAATTAAATTATGATGCGAAAGCATTTTATTGGGTTGTTTATGTTTCTTTTAGTGTTTATCTTTCTTTATGCCAAACAAAAGCATTGATTATAAAATAATTATATGTATATCTTTTTGCAAAGTGATATGTATATATTTAATACTTTAGATTAGTATTTTTTCAAAAAAATTGAAAGGATGTGGTTTGCCTTGTTACATCACTATTGCATACTTCTTCCATTTCTATTTATAAGTTGTTTTGGTTAAATACTATCTAAAGATACTTTGTTTTTAATATATTTTCTGTAAGAATATTATTTTGTCTATCAGATTTTAGAAAAACTAAAAGAATTGGAGGGAGAATTTCCCAAAAAAGGATGCGGAGGGAAATTCATTATATTAGTTAGGAGTCCATAGTTCTAAAAATTGGTCTAGACAGTTCCTATGCGACAATTTAATCATATCCGAAACAATTTCTTAAACTCATTTATACCGGTTTATTCAATTCATATATGTTAAGCTGTTCTTAATCGGTTTAAATCGTACTAAATTAGTCTAAATATGCTCAATTAAGCAATAATGTTATTACAAATATAAAAATTTGTCTAATTTCTTTTGTTTTGTATATCTAATTTTTATAATTCACCACAAACATTTTATAACTAAACTTTAAAACTAAAATATGTCATATAAATGTATAATATATATATAAAATAAATCAATAATTTGTTAACACTAAAGATCTCACCTAGACCAATATAATTCACGTAGTCGATAATCTTCTAGAAAGTGCCTAGTTAATGTTTAGCAATTTCTAAAACATTCATAGGAAGAAAGATAATTTATATAATAAAAATGGCTAATGATAAATCATTTTTCAAATTCTATTATAACTTTTAATCAAATATTTATTGTTTACTTAAATATTTTACTTTTAAAAAACTTATACGATATAAAACAAAAGACTTCTAAATAACTTATACATTAAAACATATGGAATGCTACTAATGTCGATTATCATTCTCAACACATAATTAAGGAATTCGTGTCGCACAATGCATATTATAGCACATAGGATCACAAGAGACTATTAACTCGAAACGAAAATTTTGTGTGTGTTCAGCAAACATAAAAGACTGAACAGAAAACTACAACAATTTGGAATTGAAAATCAAACATGAAATGTGTGAAGTTACTACTGATCTATGAACCAATCAGTTCCACTAAGAATATGTTCAATTGAAAATTAAAAGATGCTGTGGCTATTTTAGATTGATTTGATCAGTTTTGTCTTTCGTCACATTTGTTTTATAAATCAAGTAAAACGACAAATATTTGAGGCAAAAATAATTTGAAACTAGTGAAATATATAGAATTATCTCGATAAAGTGCAGCACACTATTTTTTTTTTTTTTTTCCATCTTATTTAATATTAAACCAACCAAAAGTACACAAAGAAGTCCATATCCAGTCCCAGACATAGAAAGCCCACCAACGGGCAACACAAAACAAAGGCGAGGCCCAACATGACCCATCCAACCCAAACCAGACGCTAACACATAAGCACCACGCGTACTACGGAGATGAGACGCTGAAACACGCGTCGAAACACGAAGACGCCGTCTCCAAATCTCCACCGACCAAAGCTTTACACCGGAGATGACCTCATCGGCTCAAAAGCATCACCGGAATCCTGCCGGGAAACAGAGTTGTTCATCCCAGCCACCATCTTCAACACACAAGCCTTCATCTCCCGTGTTCCCAGTACCGGAGAGCATCATCGACTGTCGAGATCTCAACCGACACCGATTGCCACAAACACCAAAATGAAGCTTCGTACAAATCCTCCCCATCCTTCATCGGAAAGCTTTCATCATCTTGCAACAAAATCGCATCTGCTTCATCCGACCACCGAACTCAACCAAATCTTCAACACTCGACAAAATCCGAGTTACTAAGGACCAAACACCTGCGTCTTCTAAGGGAGAAGACGTCAGAATTGGAAACCAAAAGCCGACGCGGAGCATAGAAAGCCTCCACTCCCGGAGTCATGAGCCAGCGGCGTCGCCGGAGCTTCACCGCCAAATACCAAAGTCGGATAGTTCCGCCAAGAAAAGAACGCGAACCACCGAAGTCAAAGCCGGCTACACGGTATCAAGGAGATCACCATATACCAGAGTCAATTCTCGCTTGTCATCACAGTAAGGTGTCGATAAGGGAACCACATCGACCCCTCTCTCTCTCTAATCTTAGAGAGATATGAGAGAGTCTACCATTCCCTTCGCGCTAATTATCAATATAAGTGCAGCACACTATTTATCTACAATGTAATTTGGGCCCTGGACGTTTATTTTAATTTTCCGTAGATTAAGTGATTGGCTCGTTGATTGTCATGACAATCATTGCTGTATCACATTTACCGTACATTATTATTCAAATAATTGTAACCTTTTCTAGCATAACACATAACAATGCATTAACACGCCCATATGTCACGGATTCGACATAAAAGAGAAAACCACTAATAATGTCTAATAATTGTTTATAATGGCCAGAGCTCGTTGTTCATCATAGATTCGTATGAAAAGACTAGTCACATGCACACATGTATGTGGAATGATTACAAAGTCATGTTGAAAATCTCATCATCATTATCGAGCGCAATTTACTAAAAGTATGTTCACTAGAATGTCTAGAAAAAAAAAGAAAACAGTTAACTGTTTAAGGGTCTAGATAACGGTTAACTGTAAAACTGTTGTCATCAATTAGTTTCACAGATCTGAATGCTTTTTCTCAAAAAAAAAAAGAAAAAAAAATAGTTTAACAGATCTAGAAAATAAACTGGGGAAATAAATAAAAGACAGTAAATGCCACATTAATTATATGAGAAAATTGCTTAAAATATCCTAAGTTGTCTACCATTTAAAAAAATATATTAAATCAAAAATATTTAAATAGGTTCAGGGTTTATTGATAATTGCTTAAGATTTAGTATTTAAAGGGTAAGATGAGCTGCAATCTATAAATGATATTTTAATACACTTTTATAAATTATTCTTAAATTTTTATAAATGACTTTAAAGAGTTAGTTTAATATTCTATCACAAATTTAAGGCATTTATGAAAATAGTTATCTTTTAAAGTAAATTTGAAAATTAGTATTAATCTTGTAGTAAAATTAAAATTCTCCCCAATTTTATTGGTTTTATCAATTAATTTTGTATCACACAAAACAAAGATTCTTTTTGAACAAACCCTAGCATTACTTAGGGATAATAGACGTCTTAACGAAATCCGTTTAAAATTCTTGGAGACTGATTTAGCTAGAGGGTCGGCCACACCATTACAAAAACTAGAGATACATGTAGAGGAGATAAAATCAAAGAAAGCACAGAACGCGAATACTCCCTCCGTTTCAAATTATATGTCGTTTTGGAGCAAATTTTTCGTTTCAAAATAAGTGTCGTTTTATGATTTCAATGCAAAATTTATTGACTTTTTAATCTAATCTATTTTTCTATTGGTTGAAATCTAATTAGGTGTATTGGTAATGATGTTTTTATCTAGTAAATATACAAAATTAAATGTTTTATTAATCTGTGTGTCGAAGTCTAGAACGACAAATAAATTGAAACGGAGGGAGTATCATTGAAGACACTTTGTATCTACACATCGATTTGGGAGTTGACAAACTCCATAAGTACCTTGGAATCGGAGCAAATGTTCAATGTTTTGAAACTCTGAAAAACTGCATTGCTAAGTGAAGCTTTGACCACAATAGCTTCGGACATATATTAGAGCTAAAGGCTAAAGCCACATGAGAGCAGTTCACAATGTTGGTCAAAGACCGTCCTTTAGCTCATATACTGAGTCCTTTAAGACCATGAGTGTATTATTTACTGATAGATGCTGAGTGTTTTTTTTTTTCCAAACTTGCTGGGTATATTATTACTAAAAGAGATTTACATGAACATGTAATATATATAAGTTATTGTAGTTCAAAACTCTATGCTTTACAACAACTAATGCTAATAAATTCATAAATCTGATAATAAACTTATGAATAGACACCAAAGTTTACTTAAATCAGAGTTTATATTAAAAATCATAGAAAGATCCATGACTATATATTTTTTTTTTGTAAACTTAGTATATCAATATTACTGCGATTATTTCTTTAGCAATTCAGATAACTAAATTAGTTTATACGTTTACATATTTACTTAGTGGTATCTTTATGCATTAATGGGGGGGGGGGGGGTGGGGGTCACTAATAGAATCTTAAATTACAAAGTCCAGTCTAAAATTTTCAAATTCTTTTCATGCCCTATGCTCACTTAAAATGTTGTGCCTCTGTTATTTACGTAAAAAGAATTTGTGCTCTATATACAACTAAATTTTCGCTTGAAATTGTGATGTCCTAAACGATCGGTTCTTTTGCCTATACTCAGGACCGGGTCTAGATTTGTCCCCTGAAATTTATCTAGTAAAACAATTTAAACTGTTTCTGTGTTTCATATAGTAACTAATTAAAGTAACAATTAAATCAATGAAAAAAGAAAAGTATGAAATCAAATGTTAGTCTTGTGTCGTGTTGTTGTTCAAATGGTCAATGCACTCGTTATGTTGGTCAAAGACTTCTGATATCGATTACCATTTACACTCTTTACTCTGAAACTATAATTCACTAGTATTGAATATCCCTTTTTTTTAAAAAAAATCCCTTTTTTCTTTCACAAATCTCGAATTTTTTTCTTTCACAGATCTCGAATTTAATAAAAGAATGATAAGAATTTATTTTTTTTATAAAGAAAGATCGGTTTGTCTTTTACAAAAATTCACAAGCACCGAATCTTATCTAAATTTCAGTTATGTAATCAAGTACATGCAAGAACAGAATCAGACACAAGTAAAATGAATCTTTAGTCACAACTTAGATTTGCGAATGGGCTTCCCCATCTCCCACCGAGTCCAAACAAGCAGCAGGAGTACGGACAATGAATTATTGTTGAATATTATCCATAAAAGATTAAAAGCCCTCTAGTTTTCATTTATTCTGATTTTGGCCAAAACTATCCAACTAGTCATTTCTCTCTGTTTCTGACAAAGCAAATTTATTTACCATATGGGAAACACAAAAAAGAGCAGTCAAAAAACTTTTTTTACCTTGCCACAGAGACAGTGAGCGAAGAGAGGAGAGAGACAAACAAACCTTTCTCCCCCTATAAAAAGAGCTGAGCTACTTCCTCTGTTTCCCACAAAGCAGCTTCTGCTACCTGTTAGCTCATTGGTTGATAGAATCTCTGCTCTCTCAGAGAAAATGGCTCTTCTCTGCTTTTCTTCTTCCTCCTTTGACTTCAGAGTCTTCATTTTGCTCTCTTTCTTCTTCTTTCTCTGCAATGGCTCCTCCTACTCTCCTTCTTCTCCTTCTTCTTCTCTTTTCAACACTCACCACCATCGTCACCACTTCGCCAACCACAACTACAAAGACGCTCTCACCAAATCCATCCTCTTCTTCGAAGGACAAAGGTCTGGAAAGCTTCCTCCCAACCAGAGAATGACTTGGAGAAGAAACTCTGGTCTCTCTGATGGCTCTGCTCTCCATGTAAACTTTGCTCTCACTCTCTTTGTTTTGTTTTATGGTAACTGCTATCTGGGTTTGCTTCTTTACTGAGATATCTTAGCAATGTAGGTTAAATCATGTATCAAAACATCAAAAGATTCAACCTTTATTCATGGGTTTGCATTTTACAAAATATAAAGTTAGTGTTTTGGACAGAAACAGAGTATAAATAAAGTTAATTTTCAGAAACTGAGTATAAAGTTAGTTTTTTTTTTGACAAACAGAGCATAAAGTTAGGTTTTCTAATCTTTTTTTTTTTGGTTTCTTAGGTGGACTTGGTTGGAGGATACTATGATGCAGGAGACAACATCAAGTTCGGTTTCCCAATGGCATTCACAACAACAATGCTATCATGGAGTGTAATTGAGTTCGGTGGTCTCATGAAATCTGAACTACCAAACGCTAAAGCAGCCATTCGTTGGGCAACAGACTATCTCCTCAAAGCTACTGCACGTCCTGACACCATTTACGTCCAAGTTGGTGATGCGAACAAAGACCATTCTTGCTGGGAAAGACCAGAAGACATGGACACACAAAGAAGTGTGTTTAAAGTGGACAAGAACACTCCTGGTTCTGATGTCGCCGCTGAAACAGCCGCCGCTCTAGCTGCTGCTGCTATTGTTTTCAAGAAGTCTGATCCTTCTTACTCCAGGACCCTCCTCAAACGAGCCAATAGGGTAAGTAAAAACCTTATAAAACCCAAACATTTTTAGACAAAAGTTGTTAAAGAAGAAACTGATTGATCTTTTTTTGTTGTTGTTGTTGTTAGGTTTTTGCATTTGCTGACAAATACAGAGGAACTTATAGTGCAGGATTGAAACCAGAAGTTTGTCCATTTTATTGCTCTTACTCTGGTTATCAGGTAAATGGGTTTTTCTATACATGAGAAATAAATTAAATATGTTGTAGAAAATAAAATAAAGTAAGATTTTGGAGAAAAATGAAGTTAAAAAAAAACCTTTACAAAAAAAGAGAAAAAATTAAAGATGTTTTTTTTTATATTCTTGATTTGCAGGATGAGTTGCTGTGGGGAGCTGCTTGGTTACAAAAAGCTACAAAGAATGTAAAATATTTGAACTACATAAAGATGAATGGACAAGTCCTTGGAGCTGCTGAGTATGACAACACTTTTGGTTGGGATAATAAGCATGCTGGAGCCAGAATTCTTCTTACAAAGGCATAATTTCTTTATTGCAAATTTTTTTTTTTAAGATAAGAATCCATAGCTAAGTGTGATATTTTGATGTTGTTGTTGTGAAGGCGTTTCTGGTTCAGAAAATGAAGACACTGAGTGAATACAAAGGTCATGCTGATAATTTCATTTGCTCTGTTATTCCTGGCGCTCCTTTCTCTTCTTCTCAGTACACTCCAGGTACTTACATTTTTACCCTTTCATCTTCCTATTTGATTTGCATGCTTACTCTCCACTAAAGAAAGTTATTATCCATTATTTTATAGTAATTGTTTTGTGATGTTACACTTTCGGGAAACCATATGATTTTTTTGGGTTTTATTTAAACTTCTTTTTTTTTTTGATTTTTTTTTAAAACTTCTTTTGCTGATTCCTTTTCCTTTTAGGGTGATATTCTTTCGATAAATATGTAATTTATTTGTTTGCTAAACAGGAGTAATACTGGTGCAGTACTATTGGGACTGGATAAATACTAAACATTTTTATACATATATCATGCAGGTGGATTATTGTTTAAAATGTCAGATGCTAACATGCAATACGTGACGTCTACATCGTTCTTGCTCTTAACCTACGCCAAATACTTAACCTCCGCAAGAACCGTCGTCCATTGCGGTGGCTCAGTCTACACTCCCGGCCGCCTCCGTTCAATCGCCAAAAAGCAGGTGGATTATCTACTTGGAGACAACCCATTGAGGATGTCTTACATGGTTGGTTACGGTCCAAAATTCCCACGGAGAATCCACCACCGTGGCTCCTCTTTACCTTGCGTTGCAAGCCACCCGGCCAAGATCCAATGTCACGAAGGCTTCTCCATCTTGAACTCTCAGTCTCCAAACCCTAATATCCTCGTCGGTGCAGTGGTTGGTGGTCCTGACCAGCACGATCGCTTCCCAGACGAACGGACTGACTACGAGCAGTCCGAGCCAGCTACTTACATCAATGCACCACTCGTTGGAGCTCTTGCCTACTTCGCTCATTCATATGGTCAACTCTAGTTGTAAACTGTGGCTTCAATCCAGTAATGAGTGTATTAGTTAATCAAAAAAAAAAGTTAAGTTATCTATATGTTTTTATGTTTGGACGAAAATCTGATCACAAGAGGACATTGGTCCAAGGGATGGCTTGATTCGGTTCGTTATTATATAACGTCAAGTGTAATCTTATCGTGGTTATTAATGTTATCGTCCTTTAAATTATTATATCCTTGTTATTTTTGTATGTTTGTGTGATAAATTATTCTCTATCCAGCTGTTTCGCGCTATAACAGATGCAATTCGGATTTCTTGATTGGCTCCCAACTTCTTGGAGGTGTTGGGAAATATAGAGAAATTATAAAACAAAATTTCAACAATTTTGATCGTAAAATTAGTAGAATTAACGTGAAGTTATATACAGTTAAATGATTGCATAAGTTGAATATGTAGTCTTTTTGTGTGTTTATGTGTGAATAATGTCTCAAAGCAGACTGAAAAAGTAGGAGAACTTACATAAAAACGAGCGAAATTTGCTTTGGCGTGGAGGGAACATTATAAAGAATTCAAAATAATCTAATTTAACAGCTCAAGTGGAATTTCGAGTTCCGGGATTCATTGGTTTTGTTAAACAATCTCACATAGTTTTTTTTTCTTGCTTAAATTAATCTCACATGGTTGAGAGACCATTATCCTAAAAATAAAAGTTCTAGCTAAGAATGTTTTTAGACTAGTCATCGGACATAGATTTTAGTTTTCACATTCATCATAATTATTAATCTGACAGAAATGTATACCACTTTGTATTAAAAGATTGATGTAATAAAAATGAATTTTAATAATTGATTTACGTTTGTAGTTATTTAAGTAAAACGTAACTATATATATTTTCATATAAAAATGAAAGTTACATCCATACTGAAAATAAAGGTTATAAAATAAATAATTGAAATAGCAAAATATATTTTCAAACCCATGAATAGTAGTACTTTTATTGAAAATGTAAGCAAGTATTTTTTGTTTTTAAAAATATTAAACGAGAGAAAAGAATGATGATTGATGTTTATTGCATTGGGAGGATAGTTTTCCACGACACGAGAAGCGAGTAATTGACCAGAGAGAGAAGTGTACTTTCTCATTGGTCAATTAAAGCTGCTTTTGTCATCTCTTCTTCTGTCAGGTTTTCTTTTCTCTTCAATATCTATAGTACTCACGCATCAATTGTGTATCTCGATATTTATCAGTAAATTCGACAGTTCTATTTAAAATATATTGAGGAACCCATACTGTTCTGTTTGCTTTTAAGACAGATTTATATGCACCAAACCTTTACCAAGACAGCTCTATTTAAAATATATCCAGTCAAACCTTTACCAGGACAGATTTATATGCACCAAATCCTCTTTGGCATATGAAAATGTTGTAGTTTTTATAGAATTTTGTTTTTGTTAGTTCATCAATTTCATAATAAGTATTGATTTTAGAGTTTTGGTTTCCTTTAGAAACTACTATAAACGTGAAAAGGAATTTTTCATTTTATCAAATAACTAGATTCTGACCCGTCCTTTAAAGGGCGGATATATTTTTGTGTTATATTTTTTTAGAAATTGAATTCATACTTGTGTATTTTAAACATAATTGTGTTTTTCATTGTAATCATATTTGTGTAGAATATTTTTTTTAAATGATTAGTAAGAGGTTTTAATCTATTCTAATAAATTAGAAACATGACATATTTGTGTCATTTTTTGAAATCATATTTTTGTTTAATATTAATTTAATATAATTTTTGGTGACTATATTATAACCATACACTTATTCCATATGCATTTTATATATTATTTTTAAACTTTATTCTTAAATTTTGCAACATATTATATTTTTTGGTAATTATTCATACCAAAAAGAATCAACATGAAAATCAAAATCTCATATTATATTAGACTTGGTTTATATATTCGAACGGTTATCCAAAAACTAATATCAAATCCAACCCGCATTGAAAATCGAACACCTTTTTAAAAAATGTTTGAAAAATACTTTTTAATATATTCTGTTAAATATATGTATACATGTAAATGAGTTAATATGATCTTCACTAAATTTAAGTAAAATCACAATTAATAATTTTTTTAGTCACCTATTTAAAATCACTTTTGAAAAATATTTGCAACCCGGGTAATCTCTCTTCCATGGTAGTTCTATAACCTATTTTTAATTATTCATTTTAGATATTTGTAATTTTATTACATTTGTCCGAGAAATGAATCTAATATTATATGTTGAACTGTTTAGATCTAATGGAACTCTTTTATTTGTTATTGAGGACATAATAACTACAAAAGGAATGAGCAACTAAGGAAAACAATAAAAGATTTTTCAATGTGTTTATAGTGAACGTGGGGGAAAATTATGTTAGGTATTCAAATTCAAATAATGAATTCTGTTTTAGAAGCAGTTATATAAAAGAAAAAGCTATATAGTGTTCTATTGGGCCTGATTATTTTGGAATCTATTTTACTGAAACGTGAGATAGGGAGTTAGATTTTACTTTTTAGTATGGTTAGAGTTGTGATATACAGTAGAACCTCTATAAATTAATATTCTATAAATTAATAATCTCTATAAATTAATAAATTTTGCTGGTTTTAAATTGGGCTAGTGTTAAATATAACACAAATCGATAAAATAATAAGATAATAATATTTTTAAAACTTCTATGTAAATCTATAGTCCCCTTAAAATCATAAATTAATAATCTATCTATATATAATTTTTATATAAGTACAAGCTAAATATTATATTGTTGGTTTTATATTCAAAATGAAAATTCTTTGTTTTTCTTAACATTTTAATATATTTTAATAATATTTGGTAAAATTATACCGAAAACCACTTAACAATTCTATGTAACATAAAAATATACACAAAATAAGATAATAAAACAATATAAAAGTCAAATTTCTAAAATTTAAATAATGTACATACGGTAAAATAAAATATTTTCTTTTTTTCTATAAATAAAAATATTTAAAAATAGAAAAAAATCTAAATAAGGAAACTTTTGTAAATTAATATCTCTATAAATTAATAAAATTTCAAAGTCCCAACATTATTAATTTATAGAGATTCTACTGTAATTTAAAAGTGGTTATATTCGTGGTGTAAGGACAATTACATGTTAAAAATGAGTTATAAAATTTAAAAGGTGGACACAACTTTAATTAATAGGGCAAACTGCAGAATTAATAGAATAGATATCTCTCTTAGAAAAAAGATCATAAAGAATATTTTTAACTCTTTTCTTTTTAGTGTATAGGTGAATTATAGACTAATGTAATATTCTGTATTTATAAAAAATGTACTTTTTTTTTTTTGTTCAACAGGATACTTCGATTAATTAAAAGAGAGTTTGGGCAAGCCCATTCTTAGGTTACAGGGATAGATAGGTGGGCCTTAGCGAGAAGATCAGGCCCATTGTTTGAACGAGAAATAAAATCAAAGCAAGCAAAGGAGAAAGGGGAAGATGGAGAGAAAGCGAGAGAGTCGATATCTGCGAGGATCCCGTAGAGCTCGACGGTCCAGCTCCTCTGGTTGATGGCTTTAACAAGCCCTTGAGAATCTGAGCGAAGACAGATGTTGGGGAGGTGTAGCGACGCAGCGTTGAGGAGTGCTCCTCTGATTGCTAGGGCTTCCGCCATGCAAGGTGAGGAGACGTGGTCCAAAGAGATAGCGTGCTGGTGTAGAATCGTTGAGGAGGAGTCTGTGATGATCCAGGCCAGGCCCGCTGAGTTCGATTTCCAGGCAGCGTCGGTATTGCAGAATACAATCGAGTCTGGTAGAGCTCTAGGGCGAGGAGGAAAAGGCGATCTCGTGGCAGCAGGGGGATTCACTTGTTGCGCATGTTCCCATTCTCTCAGTGATCTAATTGCTTGGTTGATGATGTCTCCAGGCTCTGAGCGACGGTTCTCGAAGACGAGTTTGTTCCTAGCAATCCAGAGGTTCCATACGATCCAAGGGAAGAGGTTGCCTTTGCATCCAAGGGGCGGCAGGTTCTTCCAGCTCGTTGAGGTTTGAAAAGATGTCGGGAAGGTGGAGTGCACATCGATCGTTACAGACTCTGACCAGAGTTCAAACTTCCATACCTCAGAGGCGAATCTGCAGTGGAAGAAGATGTGATCCAGAGACTCTGTATCCCCGCAACGAGGGCATTGTGTATTAGCTAGTAAGCCACGTCTCTGTAGGTTGTCGCCTGAAGGAAGTACGTTCTGCAGTACTTTCCAAAGAAATATTTTAGTTTTGGGAGCAGCGGTGGGTTCCACACTTCTTTGTTCCAGTTGAAGTCCTCTGGTAGCCACGGTTGAATAGGAACATTAGGGAGAGCTACTTGTAGAGAAAAGTACCCAGATTTCACAGAGTACTTTCCCGACTTTTGGAACGGCCAAATGTACGAGTCTTGTGATTCCAAAACACTCGGTTTAATGGAGAAGATTAGAGACGCTAGCTCCGGTAGGAGAATGTTAATGCGCTCTCTGTTCCATTCTCTAGTTTCCCTTGTGAGGATATCAGCAACAACAAGGTCTCCATCTTGCTCAAACACCGGACCAAAGGGCTTCAAGTTCTTCTCTGGTTGGATCCACGAATCAGACCAGATACTGGTTGTCTCACCATTGCCAATGACCTTCCCTAGGTGTTGGATAAGCAGGTCTCTGCCTTTATTATGACAAAATACATGGGTGAAAACCACTTTTGTTTTTTTTAGAAAAGAGAAGAATTATAGATGATCTAGAACGTCTACAGCCTACTACAATGGTTGAAATCAATCTAGTTACACTATTTTGAAACGACATAGATGTGAAATGAAAATATTCCATGGAAGACTTTTTTTTATTGTAAGCTACAAACTTCACGTGACTTTCTAAGGTCATCAGTCAGTCACACACATGACACAACACACACAAATGTACCGTGAAGTGAACACAACAAACAAGTTGGTAATAACTCCATCCCAACAAAGTCATCGTCCTTTCTTACAAACACAACATTTATTCTTCTTTTTATTCCTCTTTTTCACACCAACTAACCACTTCATCCAACACCAAACCGGATCAATCATTCATCCTCGCTTAGAGGAACAGTTTTCACCTGAAAAAAAACAACAAATCATAAAGTCTTTAACGAGTAAGATCATTGAGAGCTACTAAGATAGAATGAATCAAAAAGGTTTTGTGAAAATGTGACCAAGTCGCGGAACTTGAGAATGTAGAACATCTCAAGGTATCTTCTAGTCTCACGACGCTCCAGTTTCGATACGTATTTCCAAAAACCATACACACCAGCTAGTGTCATTAGCCTCTCTGAGTATATCTTCCATGTGTACCTACATATACACCAATAACGTTAGTAATTAGGATAAAAAAACATTACTCATAACGTCTATTAATATACCTTTCGTATATCCTTTGGAGACCAGCATCTGATACTTTGTTCCAATGGTTAGGATCCTCCTTACAACGCTGAAAGAACTCAGCCATAATGTTACCCGCTTGCTCAGGATGGTACGGGTCAATATGAAAACCAGACACACCATGCTCTATAATCTCCGCAGGACCACCGTGCAAAGTGGCGAAAGTAGGAAGCCCACAAGTCATTGCTTCCACCACCGTAAGCCCAAAGGCCTCGTAGAACGCAGGCTGAGCGAAAGCGCCTTTCGTATCCGCAATGTAACGGTAAAGCTCGCCGTTTCTAGCTCGGTTAGTCTGAGCCGTTATCCAGCGAAACTGTCCTTCGAGCTCGTACGTCTTGATAAGGTTATGCATCTTCTCGATCTCCGTGATCTCTTCTCTGTCTTTGGACTTGCTCACGTCGATGTTACCAGCTATCACGACCAGATTCACCAGCTCTCTCAGCTTCGCGTTCTTACCGTACATCTCGACTAAACCCGAGATGTTCTTCACTTTGTCTAGCCTCGCCATTGAGAAGAGTATTGGCTTCGACCTATCGCTCAGTGTGCCGACGTGCTCGTCGGTTTGCTCAGGGCTATAGAGCATCTCTTCTATGGAACCGTGTAAAGCTGTGAGCCTCTTGTCTCTTTCGGTGAAAGGGAAGTATATGGTCATGTCTGCTCCTGGTGAGACTATGTTGAACTTCGGATCAAACACGTCGATGCCGTGGACTACTCTGTATAGTCCAGGGAGCGTAAAAGCTCCATGGCTTTCGTATTGACCCACCGTGTTCTTCCTGAGCATATAACAACTTGAATGAGTAGTAAAGAAGAGTGAAACACTTTTTTAATTAGATAATAAAGTAGTGATCACTTACGTTCCTGCGATCTCTTGGTAAGTGCTGGTGATGATGAAGTCTGCGTTGTTCATAGCGATTAGATCAGCTGTGAACTGACAGGAGAAGTGGTACTTGTTGTCGAAGTCTTTCCAGTAAATGTCCGAGTCTGGATACTTTGTTTTCTCCAGCGCATGTGCAATAGTACACTGTTTTATGTCACAAAACTATATCATAAAGAGTTCATTTAGGTTAAAACTTGAAAAAGTGATCCTTACTTGTGTAACACCCATTTTATGTGCCATTAACGATGCAACGAGGTTTCCGTCGCTGTAGTTACCGATGATAAAGTCAGGTACACCTTGTAGTTCACCTATGATCTCGCTTGCTGCGTCCTGGTCTCTTAAAAGAGATGTATCAGTGTAACTCTTACATAAAAGCAAAAAAAAAAAAAAAACTCAAGAAAGCTAATTAACCTGAGCATAGTTCTCTAGGTAAGGCCATACGTCGAATCTTGAAATCCATTTGCGAAGGATCCCTTTATCAGACCTAAAAGGAACTCTGAGGATGTGAGTATGCTCAGTTCCGCTTACTCTCTCTAACCTCTGGTTGCACGTAGTTCCTTTCGCGTCAAGTATAAGTCTTGTTACCTTGGGAAGCAAGGCAGAAAGTTGTAGTCTATCTTGAGAGAGATAAGCCAATTATCAACAATCAATACTTACAATGAGAATCCTAGGTGTTATATCCAGTCCTTGTCTCTTTATCCTCAACAGCATTTCAGTCTCAAGGGCTCTAACTTGGTCTAGAATGTAAACAACCTGAAAAAAACATCAAAGAATCTCAAGAACTAATCGAAGACATGGATTCAAACAGAAGGTTTATGGAGATAGATAGATACTTGTCCACCAGTGTCAGGCAGGCCTAGGACATTAGCTTGTCCGAAATATCCATGTGGAGATAAGATAACAACGTTGAAAACCATTGGGACCCTCCCAAGAAACTTCTCCAAGGAGGAAGGATCAGGAGCTTGAAGAATGTCAGAGAGTAGATACATCATTTCGAGCACTCGTCCCGCGGTATCTCCCCATCCTTTCTCAAACCCCATTCCTTGAATCGAATACTCGAATTCAGGGAATGGAGTTTCTTCTGGGAGCTTAGAGATGTGATCTTCTGCTTTCCTAAGTTGGCTTTGAAGCCTAGATATGCTTTGAATCCGATCATTCAACATCAACGGCTACATACACATACAGATAGATAATCATCATAGAATCTCATTCATAGCTAATATTCAGAGTATTCAGAGTCTAGGCTTTGAATTATTAGTTTATTTTATATATATTTTAGTTTTTGGATTTAATTATTAAAATTATTTTGATGAATTACAAAAGTACATATACAAAAGATAAATTTGTGGATTTGAATTAACATTATTGCTTAATTTAAACTATTTAGAATAATTTAAAAATGATTTAGTTAACTTACATGACCTTTGTACTTATGAACCCTTAGGAAGTCAAGCAGAGGCTCCAAGCAATCTTTATTACGGAACATGACAGAGGACAAGTGACGGTTCAGAAACTGAACTCCATTCCCAATGGAAGAGGAGCGGGAAGGACGCGGGACGTTAGCGTTGAAAGGCTCGAAATCAAGCTCGAGACGAAAAGGGTCGCTGCTGCTAGGACCATCAACGAGTTCTTCTTTGAAACAAAGATACTCAGCGACTGTTAACTGTTCAACGCTTAGCTCGTAGACGTTAACACGAACATATTCCCAAACACCTTGTCTTGGTCTAACGGCTAAGGCCACGAACGGTGGTATAACTATGGCTTCCTATAAAGAAGACACAAGAACTAGTAATGACTCATCAACCATGAAAAGAGTGAAACTTTTTCTCAATCTCTCACCATAGCGGATTTGAGGATTTCGCCGAAAGGACCATCGGAGAGAGTCTTCTTCCTTGCATCATCGTCTCCGATGATGGATTCGAGTTGGTCGATTAAGTTGTGTGGCTGAAGAATCCCTTTTCCCTGATCCACATACCTTTCACCAAACCATTCATCAATTCAATCAAAAAGGGTCGAGTTTTCTAAGGAAAGTGAAGAAACTTTTCCAGGGAAAACCAATAAGAATTAAGATTTTCCCGGGAAAAAAGAAGAAGAAGAAAACTTTACCGGGAGAGAAGAGCGACGAGCTCGTTGCGGTGAGCGGAGAGCGTGTCCTCCACGCGTTCTCTCATGCTTAGAATCCTAGTGAGCCTAGGGTTTGACATGATGATCCAGAAAAAAAAGCTCCCGGCTTTGAGTGATTCTGGAACCTAGGGGAGAAAGGAGAGAGAAAGACAAAAGAAGATGTGTTTGATTGATCTGTTCTGTTTCTGATCCAAAGTGACGTGTTTATGTAAGGGAGAAAGCATGTGATTGTCTGAAATAATGTAGTGCTGTATATATTATACTTACAATTTTGTAGGAATAGTAAACCAGTGGAGGAGGCTCTGGCGTGTGTGAGTGTTGTTGCTCTGTTTTATTTTGAAAGCGGTTTTTATGAGGAAGAAGACAAGTGGTGCTCTGTATCGACGCCACGTAGTTTCTAGAAATGTTTTGTTTTTCCCTGCTTTCTTTGAAAAAAAAAAGATACCAGTGACCGATCGAACTTTTTATACTTTTCAGTAGATCGCTTTTGCGATTTATACATTTTGGGCTTAACTGATCCTTGTTGGGCCTATATGGTAATATGTGAAATGCGTATTTACTGTTTGTTTTATTTGTCTAATGTTGTCTAAAACGAGCTAAAACAGTTTGTTTTATTTGTATCTACTTGATATATCAAACCTTTATAAACCGTTTACGGAAATACATTCTTCATGTTTCTGTATGTGCAAGTATAAGGTTTTACAGGAGTATCTACATATTACATTTGTATGTTCATCCCACTCTGGTCTCTATATACAATGACCTAGATTTATTGAACAGAACATCTAAAAGAATTTGACTCTCTTTTAAGGTTTTTTCTTTGCAAAACAAAATGATATGTTTCAAGAATATTATCAGAGTTCTCTACCTCTACTTCGAGCAACCAGACCCCTTTCTCTTATCAAGTTTGCAGAGAACATGACAAAACTTCATGGCCAGGAACATGACTCCTTTGGCTTTAACACTCAAGAACTTGAGCACTATCTGCTGATCTTGGCCAGCTGCAACCACTGGACCACCCCAACACACCCGAGATCAGATCCACCTTTGCGCAAACGCTAACCTGGGAGTTACAGATACAAGTAACGCTTGTTAGGTTAACTGATCCAAACTAAAAGAAGTGTTTTAGAACATTGGGACATGTATATATATTACCAAACTTTCAGTGTTTGCTTCTATTTGAAACAACATTACTGCTAATCCTCTTCCTCTGTCAATCTCGGCCTGCAAGAAAAACATGACTGTTAGATGAATCGTTAGAAAATATAAAGGAAGTAAGGTTTTTCAGTTGAAGCACGCACCACGCAAGAACATACTGTGATGCCTTCAGCTGCAAGGACTGTTGTAACCTCTGCGATTATACCTACAAAAATTATAACAAACAACTTTTATTTGACCTCAACAGAGAGATAAGGAGAAGTGGTGTGGTTTTGGATTCATGACCATAGAGCGAATAAGGAACATACCTTTACGAGCCATGGATACAACACACAACCATTCGATGGAGTGACCTTCGAGATGATGCCATGAGTCGATTTTACTGGCTCGCCAACTGTCTAAACCGGGCAATACTTCTTTGTAAGCAGGGATGTTAGCAGGAAAAATCTTGGCAATTCCATCTCCAGGTGAGAAAAACTCTGTATTCTCCAAACTTGAGTTCTTGATGGCTTTGTTGTGTTTCCCATTCACTTTTGGGACCCAAACGCTTCCATTTTGAGAAGCGGGTGTTGCGTTTCTGCTTTTGTCTTGTGACTGGAACTGCTTAACATTAACGAGAATTTTCTCCCACCACTGTAGGCTCTTTCTTGAATCTTCTGTGAGATCTTCCACGTCACTGTCAGAGTCCGCCACAAAGTCATTCACTCTATCCTGGGTTATTTCTGCAGCACATTGCGCAGCTTGCTCCCTTAGGAACTGCAAGAAGTTGAGAGGCATCAATTAGTAATAGTGAACCAATTAGCATAACATAAGCAGAGAAAAATAACATACCCTCATAATCTTGTGTCTTGCACTCCTTGTTTTGGCATGCTGCAACCACTGTTTATGTCTCTGGAAAGCAGATTTGCTTGAGAGGGCCTGTGATGTGATAATAATATATTTAGGTATTATAGCATGATAAAGACAATCAAAATTTCCCTAAGCAGGACAAAAGATAAGAAGAAATGACAAACACATGTACGAGAGAAAAGGTACACACGTTGTAGGTGAGTATCTCCACGACCTCGGCATTCTCAAGAACGTGCGTTGGAGAAACAAGATTACCATTCACCTACAGTTTCAAGCAATAGAGTATCCTTAACGCCTTCTCCAGTTGTTGTCCGTATTGAAAGATGATAGATAGAGAATTCAAAGAGATCATGTAAGTGGAATATACCTTTGCTGCTACCATCTTGTTTCCGATTTCCGTGTGAATCAGATAAGCGTAGTCTACAACGGTGGCCCCTTTAGGAAGGTTCTTTATCTGCAAGTAGAATACCAACGCATCTTAGCAAAGACTTGAGAGTTTAAGATGAATGTTCCGAGTTGAGCTTAGTCTTTACCTCTCCTTTAGGTGTGAATACAAACACACGACTACCTAAGAGATCCCGCGTAATAGTATCCACAAATTCTCTAGAGCTCATGTTACCCACAAACTCCTCTTGCCATTCCCTAATTGCATTTAGCCACCCGATCTGCAAAAAGAAACTGTCATAACTAACATCATACTGTGAAGGTAATATATTATATCATTGCCTACTTCTAGAACGTTTCTGTGCATTTCTATTTGCGATTATGGTAAAGAAATACCCTGAGTGCAAAATCTGTATTGCTGAGGCAACCTGTCTTCCCCCTTGACGTTTTACTTAAAGGAACCGGATTTCCAGCTAATTCAGCAGAAAGAGCCCTGCCATTGTAGTAAACAGCTATACCCCTTTCAGCTATCAAGTCCATCTCCTCCGTTCTGATCTGCAGAGAGAAATGTAGTTTTAAAAGACAAAAACCAAGCTCAAATGTATGCGCATTTGGCGTTTCCTAAGAACTGTGATGAATTAATATTATCTAATACCTGAATCTCCAGCCGAAACATACTCTCATACAAGAACGGAATCACAGTAGTATGGAGGCTCTGGTAGCCATTAGGCTTCGGTGTCGCAATGTAATCTTTCATCTGTAACATAAAAAGGAAAGACATACGCTCAGATGTAAAGTAGTGAAAATAAATCCTGAAAGAACAGAAGATCAAATACATACAGTTCGAGGAATAGGTTTCCAGATCTCATGAACTAGCCCAAGAACATGATAGCATATCTGCATTGATGACAGAGAGAGAGAGAGAGAGAGAGAGAGAGAGAGAGAGAGAGAGAGAGTTAAGTGACACACTAGAAATAACTGGAACAAAAGATATGTATTGTTTTATTGTGGTTTCACCTGTTGTGGACTGCACAGAGGCCCGACTCCCGCAGAAGGTTTTGGCTTTACAACAATCCGTAACTGCTAAAATAAACAAGTTTAGGGAAGCAATGTTAACAATCATAATCATATTAGGCTGGCAAATGGAACTTTTGTATTTGAGACCTTTGATACAACTTGGAGATGAGTGTACAACACAAACCTGAGCAATCTGGTTGTAATCATCAATTGATCCTTTTGATTTGAGTGCAGCTTTGTATATGCTGCATGTAAAAATAAGAAACTTCAGAAGCTGAAGAAAAGGGTATGTTACAAAGTAACATGAAGAAGTCACTTGACGAACTCACCTGTAAGTTTCCTTGCAGACAGATCGAACATCAGTATTCACAGTAACAAGGTCCAAAAACTGATCATCTTCGATCTTTTTCACCAAAATTCTGTTTGCCTAAGATACATATCAGGTCTATGTGAATACGGATGAATTAAATAAACGACCAGATGAATTCACAGTTGGAGAAGTCATAGAGCTTGCAGGTTATGAACTTCCTTCTCTAATTTATTTCCCTTTATAATCAACGTTTTGGCAATTTAATCTAAGAGCATATAACAAGTTGAAGGTACCTCAGTGAGTTCTTTCTCATGCTCTTTGTAGAGGTTAGCGATCCTGCTTGTGACTTTCTCATAATCCTCGGCACTTACGTACATGAAAGACAGGTTTTCCAGTTCAGACTGCAAGATTAGCACCACAAAACTTAGAACATTGGGAAACAACAACTGAGATAATTAGGTTTCATATAGACACTAAGAATACATTTCAACTGATGGGAGAACAATGATACCTCGTGGAATAATATTGTATTGTATTAAGAATAATAGCAAACAAGAAAGTAAACGGTTATACCTTTATTGAATACATCCCAAGCAATTTCGCTAAAGGAGCAAATACCTGCAAAGTCTCGGCTGCAATGCTGGACTGAGCGAAATTAGAAAAATAAAATCATTAGTTATCACAAATGAAACACAGAGCTGAGAGCCATAGGGCAACACATCTCAACTAACTTGAAGTAATCACCTGCTTATGGGGAGGCATGTGGCAGAGAGTTCGCATATTATGCAACCGGTCAGCTAGCTTGACAATAATGACGCGAACCTGGAATGAAACAGTTAGGTTTGCTGATGAACAATACAAGCACACCAACTAAAACTTATAAAAAGATTGAAACCTCGTCCGTCATAGCTAGAAACATCTGCCGCAAATCATCTGCTTTAACATCTTGTATTGATTCACTTTCGGTTTTACACTTCAACTTTCCCAGTTTGGACACCTAATAGAGAAAAAAACTATTATAAATAGATGGAACTTCATGTCGGAGGAAGCACATAATTCTTTCTATGTAAGGTTAGAGGATAGGAAAAATATTACAGTAAACACAAATATGCAGACCTTAGTCTCCCCCTCGACTATGTGACGTACAGTTGCACCAAACTCTGCTTCTATCTTTTCGAAAGTAATAAAATTTGTATCCTCGACCGTGTCATGAAGTAATCCAGCAACGATAGACTCCCAATCCAATTCCTAAACAAGAACAGAAGTAACTTATCAAAGCTTTCCAACTTATCCTCAAGTGAACCATATTCATAATGTATCACGCAACTCACAAGTTCCCCAAGGATACGAGCAACTGCAACTGGATGTATAATGAATGGTTCCCCACTACGTCTCTTTTGACCATCATGTGCCTCAAAAGCTAACTGCATTAACCTTTCTTATTGAATCAAGAAACGAAAACCAGAAAACTGAAATATACTCCAATAATTTACACGTTAAAGGAGAAATGATATAGAATATAGGTGAAAGAGGCATTTTAAATATAACGGAACTTATATCATCATACCTTGAGGCCCTTTTGAACAAACTCTAATTCTTTACAGGATAAGTAAGATATTGCTGGGAAAAGGTCCTACAGAGATATCCCACCCATCAAAATGATTAGATACTGTGGGGTAAGTGCCATTAAATTGACGAGAATAGGGTCTTCTACCTCCCATAATGTTTCGACAGTAACATCGCCGGAAGCACCAGAAGATTCAGATGATAAGCAGAACAGCTCACATCTTTTATGACCACCACGAGAAGATCTAGAACTCAAGATTTTCCTCACATTTACGAAGTGGGGAACCTCAGAGAAACCTACTTCATACTCATAACTCTGCCAAAATAGTGAGCGTAAGGAACCTCAAGATGAGATAGCAAATACATCAAAGCCAAGTAAGATAATCTCAACACTCCACTACATAAACACAAACAACAAATGATACTTACAGATTTTACGCTACTCTTTCTTCCACTTCTGCCACGTAGATACAAAGAACACACAGGCGGATGAGCAGTGCTAGCTAGAAACCCAGTTAACGCTCTAGGAGCTTTCGAAGCACAGGAGAGAGCATTGCAATCACTTCTTACATTCCCGTCTCCTTTCGTTAGATTGCATACGTTCACACATTCCACAGACACTGCAATGCAACCCCCAAAACAATAAAATATTGCCCAGAAATAGTAAAAAGTAGACACATGGATTCACGGCAATTAATTTCAGAAAAAAGTAGGTTCCTTAACTAGTAATAAAAAACTGTGTTCGTCAACAAGAAGGGTAGGGTATGTTTAGTTGGCACATGAAAACTTACTCAAAAAAGCACTAGTCTACAACCAAATCGTTCTAAATCAACCTTTCCTACGTTTGCTAAGTGACCCGTACCCCTCAACCGGATTCCCTCTTTTTCCCTCGCATACATACACACGACACTAGAAACTCCGTAACAGGTGAGTACACGATGGCAAGAACGAGAACTAAACTAGTTTCAAAATACGTTCCCGTTTCCTTTGGTTAGATGTTCACACATCCAACAGACACTGCAATGTACCCCACAAAACAATAAAACATTTTGACAAAAAAGGAAAAAAAAAGTAGATGCATTAA
The DNA here is from genome assembly GCA_019706035.1 of Raphanus raphanistrum subsp. raphanistrum. Taxonomy (NCBI): domain Eukaryota; kingdom Viridiplantae; phylum Streptophyta; class Magnoliopsida; order Brassicales; family Brassicaceae; genus Raphanus; species Raphanus raphanistrum. The sequence continues at coordinate 12,549,310 of CM033988.1, read as the reverse complement.
TTCAAGGCAATAAATTTCAGATAAAAAGTAGGTTCCCTAGGCAGAAATAGAAAACAGTGGTCCTCCACAAGAAGGGTAGGATGTGTGTAGTTAGAGCACATGAAAACTTACTTAAAGAAGTACTAGTCCACAACCTAATCGCTCTCTAAGTCCCAACTTTCATACGTTTTATCAGTGGCCGACCCACCCAAGTAAATTCTCTCTTTCTAGTTTCTCCCTCACACACATACACAGAACACTAGGAAAAACAGGTGAGTACACCGATGGCAAAACTAATCTAGCTTCCCTGTAACATGGTCATAAAAAGACTCGTTCTTTCTCCGTTTCTCTCTGCAACAGGAATAACAAAGCTAAGAAAATCTCCCTCCAGGTTTTATTTTAATATAAAAAAAATGTGGTCGTCAACGAGAAAGGTAGGTTGTGTTTAGTTAGCACATGAAAACTAGTCTACAACCTAATCGATCTAAATCCACCTTCCCTACGTTTCCATGACCCAAAAAGTGGATTCTATCTTTCTCCTTAGCACACATACACACATACACTATGAAACTCCATAGCAAGTGAACCACACGATGGCAAGAAGGAGAACAAAACTAAGCTTCCCTACAACATAGACGTAACAAACAAAAAAACTCAATTCTTTCTCACTGCTGCATCAGAGAGTAATAAGCTAAAAGAAAATCTCAATTTGCTATTCAATTGGAGATAAAGAAGATAGCAATCTTCCTAAACACTGCTCTGCCTTCGAACACGTGTATCAGAGAGAAAAGCGAAGGAAGTACGCACGCACCGGACATGGAAGAAGCAGAAGCCATTTGCTATTCAATCTTACTGAATCGATTCACCATTTGATCTGAAAAAAATGGTATTAAGAAGACTCCCTCGATTCCGAGATCAAAGCGACGGAGATTGACAACTCTTTACGGAGAAGAGGGCGAGTGAAATTTCGAAAAAAAAACTGGAGATTTTTTGAAAGGATAGAATAGAGAGAAGCGCAGAGTGATGTGAAGAAGGGGAAGAGGAGAGAGAGATAATCAAGTCTTTAGGGTAAATCCTGACCACACATATGCCCTCCGCAGAACCAACTATTAAGAGAAAACACAGATATTTTTTTCCCCCTTTGTGGTAAAATGTCAAACAACTATAACTATGGCCATCACTGGTTTCCCCGCTACCACCCGCAAAACAGCTTTCGCGGTTTACAGCAGTTGTTAACGTTTCGAAACAATCACAGAAAACGCTATAAATTGCTTCAAATCGTTCCGAACCTCTTAAAATCATAAGTTGGTTTCAGCTAGCGTTTCCGGTTGCGGCGCAGAAGGATAAATTATTTTTCTTTAAAAACAAAATAAATAAAAATAATACTAAAAATATCTAATAATTTTTTTAAATTGAAATAATAGAAATTATAAAATGTATACATATTATATTTTAATTTATATCATAAAATTTAAAACCAAAATATTTTCTATAAATTTTTAAAATTTAATAATATGATTTTATAAATATAAATTTTATATTTATTATATTATTATAATTTTTAATACTTTTATAATTATATAAAATGTAAATATTGTTAATTTATTATTTAACAGATGGTGCGATTGGTAGTTTACCAGTCATAGGAGTCCCGCAAACGCAACAATTTCAAACCGTTGTACCAGTCGTACAAATCTCTCGAAAACGCTTGAAACCGCAACCACCCGCACCCGTAAACTCCCGCAACCGCAACCGCAACCGCTGCGGTTAAACCAGTCAGACCCTATGTATGCCCCGTTTGTGTTAATATACTTTTCCAAATCAATATTTTAGGATTTGGTCAATAACTATTACCTATATAATTAAATTAGTGTAAAATTTTAGATCAAAACAATCATTTTTATTCATTTACAATCATTTTAGGGTAAATGAATCCAAACAGTCTTTTTAATCTATTGTATATGATATATAACAGAATTTAAATGATATTAACATATATGTATAATTGTTTAATTATGATTGTTTAATTTATTTTTAAAATATAAAATCAACAAATATAACAGAGGATGTACAAATTATTATAAATTATTATTATTTAAAATCATTAAGTGTCATATAATTTGATAAAATTAGGTATATTTCTATCTTTTATTTTAAAAATAATATCTTATATATATATATATATATATATATTAATAATTAATTTTATGATTAATTTAATAAAAATATATTTGGATGGACAGATTTATTTTTCTAAGGATTTAGAAAATCATTATAGCAATGACATGTATCATAACTCAAAGGTTGTAATGTTTTTCAATTAATATATAAGCGATATTAAGAATTTGAGTGGATATCTTTTTTTTTAAAAATAACCTCTTATTTTATTTAAAATTTAGAAACTATATATGAAATCCAACATTATTGGATTAGTCATTTGTATAAATTCTCCTATATTTAGTTTATTGGAAAATATGAATTTTGTCAGTAATATCTATCAAATGAGATTTCATGGGTTTGGATGATATTTTTTACTGAAAAGTAATGAATCAAAATACCACCTCATATGATGCTATTTGATTTTTTTTAAAATTAAAATTTATTTCAAATTTTTAAAAATAAAATCAAACTGTTAAAAAAACAATTATTTGAAAATCGATTTATAATTTTTTACATATTTTATATGTTTCATTAAAGATAATGTCAAATTATAGTAATTTAAAAATAAAAAAAAAATATTTAAAATTAAGAGTATTTTTTTCAAAAACCTGAAATTTATTAAAACATAAAACTTGTGATAAATCTTTTTAAGATTTACTTAAAATATTGATTTTTTGGATTTACTCAAACATTTAATTCTCGAAAATCACTGATTTAATAAACCCCTTTAGTCTTTATTTGAATAACCATAAGTCATAATTTCAGCCTAATAAACATAACCCATCAAAGTAATTAAAATTACTAGTTACTATAAATATTAATAAATTACGAAATTTTGAATATGACAATGTAATAAAACATATGATATAATTTTGGATTTTTTTCGTTTTTGCAAAAGTAGAAAGGGAATGAAATTTATATCTGATTAGTTTTGTTACATGTGTGGAAATGTAGATAAAACACATTACAAGTATACTTTCTCTGTTTTAGTTATTTTTCTTATAAATCTATATATTATTTTAATATTTTTATTATTATTATCAATTATTAATAACATTAAACCATTAGTAATATAATAAATATAACTAGGCTTTAAGTTTTAAATTTATTGTTATAACTAATGAAAAATTAATAAAAACATACAATGTATTAAACAACTTTTCTAAAATTTTATCTTATAAAACAGAAGGAGTAGAATAATAAATTTTGGGCAATTCTCCTAGACATATCTTTTTATGTTTTTGTCACAAAAATATCACACAAGAAAAAAATGACCAAAATGTTTCATTTAAAGGAACAAAAGACTTTTATACCCTAGATATATAAATACAAATAAATAAAAAAATAATAATATAAAAATTAAAAAGTTAAAAAAATATTTATAATTTCTAATTATATGTTTTCAAATTTGATTTATTTTTATAAATTTGTCTTTTCAAACTTTTTTTTTAATTTGTTTTTTCAATTTTTCCTTTTGAAATTCTAGAATGCTTTTTGAAACTATTTAAATTTTTTTTTTAAATTTTAGTATTTATTTTTATTTTATAAAACTTTAAAACCTAAACTCAAAACTGCACTCTTTAACTTTAAACCTTAAGTTCTAGATTAGTTAATCCTAGAAGTAGAAGTGTAAACTAACTCTATTAATAAAATATTTTGGTCATTTTTTTCTTATGTGCTATATTTGTGACAAAAAAAAATTTAGTGTTATTTTAGGAAATTTTCTCATAAATTTTTGAACTTAGATTTTTGGGAAGATATTTTACTAAAGTTGCATATAGTAACTTATTGTTACCCTGGTTTTTGTTGAAAGATTATAATGTCACTCATCAGCAGATAGTTCGAGGTGTCTAGACTGTTTGGGTGATAAATTGGGGATGAGACATTTTCACGCCCTTCTTTATTTCTAAAGACAGGGTGTCCTAACCATCCAACAGCTATTCCATCCCCATTGTCCATTAAACCCGCTTTTCAGGATCTTGTGGATAGTTGCAATCTTGTAAATATGTCTATTGGACCAGTTTTTACTTGGTGGAACTGATGTTAGGAGTTTTGAGGCTTCTAAATCAAATGATAGTATAGTGGAAGTAAGTTGTCGAACCAAATCTGAGGGATTCAAATACATAGAGAATGCAAGTATTTGCCTAATCTAAGTGCAATCAGTGAATTGGATGGGTTTTAAACTAAAACTAGAATGCAAGTAATAGAAATGATACTTTTAAGCTATTGGAAAGGAAAATTCATGGGGATAGAGATTTCAGACCTTGGGTGATCAAGTTTCGAACTAAGGATGACAAATGAATCAATCAAACTATTAACCTTAAGCCTAGACACAATTCTAAGCAAGCTCTATGTCTAGATGAATGCTCATTTGCTAACATGTCTCAAACATCAAATGTCTTTGGTTGAATAACATACAAGCAATCATTACTAACAAGTCTATTAGCTATCTTAGCATCTTTAACAACAAATATTTTTGGCAAAGTACACTAAGAGCCTAGGAGAGTTGACTCAGGCATTTCATCAAACACCTTTTGGGTGGGAAATGCCTAAAGATCACCCTTTGAGTGGCCTACTCAAATGATGCATTAAGATCACTCTACTATGCAAGGAACAAGTATGATTTACACGTAACACATCCTAGAACTAACCTAATCACCCTAAATCACCCTAACCCATGAATCCAAAAGGTGATTACTCACTAATCTCCATGATTCCTCTTAAACCCATGGTGGATTTCAGATGAATCATATAGAGAACTAGAAAAGAAAATCACAAGAACAATCCAATCAAAAGAGAGCTTTTCTTGAGAGAGTTTTGTGTATTCAATAGATAAAAGATAATCTGTCAATGGTGGCTACAAAGAATACTTAAACATTAGGTTTTTCAGTGCAAAAACGTGCACAATAAATTGCAAAAAGGTCCATGAAAATAATAAAAATCGTGCACTGATAACGCGGAGCGACCTCGGTCAGTCGCTCTGAGAGGTCGCTCTGGGCTTCGGGAGCGACCTTGGGTGGTCGCTGCGAGGGGTCGCTTCGGAGGCATTTTCTTCGTCTTCGAGCTGTGTAAAGCCGAGCGACTTGGAGTGGTCGCTCCAACTTTGGTCGTCAAGGTCGCTCCGGCTGGAGCGAGGTCTCACAGCGACCTCTGCAGGTCGCTCCAGGCTCCTCTCGTCCAATCATCTTCCTTTTCACATCTTTTGAGCTCCAAATGCATCCAAATGTCTCCAATAACCTCACTTGGCACTCCAGTACCTAATAGAGACTTATGCATGCAAAATGCAACCTAAACATGTCTAAATCCTATTCTATATGATGAAAATGCTTATGAATGAATGGTTAAAACAATGCAAATATGCAAGACATCAACTCCCCCACACTAGTCCTTTACTTGCCCACAAGTAAACTTTCAAGAACCAAGGAGAAAAAGTTTGAAAATGGGGACTCATAACCAAAAGAAACTCTTCTTAGTTCTCAACCTAACAACCTTGCATAATCATACCAAATAGCAATAGCAAAGATTTTATCCATCTCTAACTTCTCTAAGCCTATCTCAGCTCTTTTGATCTCTACACTCATTAACCATGCATCTACAAACCACAAATCCACATCTCTCTAACATTTATGAAGCAAACTCTATAGACATCTCACAAATGGTCAACTGGTCCAAGTCATTTGGTTTGGTAAGACAAAGGCTTTAATGCAAGTGAAATCAGAGGTTAAAAATAATCTTTTAAGGTGGTTTACTCTCAAAACACAGTAGCCTTGACATTACACATAATATATCTAAGAAAGGGATCAACTCATGCATACAATGCTCAATCTCCATTGTTCTACCCTTTCCCAAACATACAAGATATTTAATTATTCCTCAATGTCAAACCCAACTCACATCTCTCACCAAAAGATCCCAAGAACATTCTTCACATCAGACTCTTTCTTTTTGAAATCAATAAAAGATTTTTCACAATTTTAAAACAAATCTTAACTCCTAACAACTTTGCTAGCCCCCTTTTTCATTCTTTTTTTTTTTCTTTTCCTTTTTTTTTATTTTTTTTTTTTTTATATTTGGGGGTCAAGACTTTTCACAATAAGAGCTAGATACTTCTCCACTTATCCCATAAAGAATAATCATTTAAGCACAAAGAGTCAAACCTTTCATAATCCCAAATCACAATCACAACACTCACCCACTTCCTATAGCTAGACAATAGAGTGACTAATCTAGCAAGAATGGAGACTAAGCATTGTCGTTCCCAATACTCTCAACATTATGCACATGTAAAGCTTTCCAAAGAGGCCTCACTCAACAAATAATGATGGTTTAAAAAGGAGGTATGGGTTTTGGGAGTGGAGTACCACTTGAGTTTGTGAAGAAGATTGGTAAAAAGGATGGGACAACTCAAGTGTGTATATCCATGACTTAGTACACAAGGGACCATATGCAAGAGACATTAAAACAGGAGCTTGCTTCAAAGAGAGAGTATCAACAGTCAAATGAGTTTCAAGAGGAGCATTCAAGGCGCGAAGTTTACAAGCTTTCTAAAGGGTGCTCAAGCTACTTGTCATGATTATAAAGGTCAACAAATTCAGTACTTAACATGAGCTCTTTACAAGGTTGAAATCCCCCTAATGCATGAATGCAACCTATATGCTTCTAGACTCAATCCTAAAAATGCAAATGATGCAACTAAATGATTCTTTTTGTGTTTTTCAAATTTTTTTATTTTTTTGGATTTTTCTAATGCAAATAAGAATGTAATATGCAATGCATGAGACTCAAAATCATGGAAACAAACATGATCAAATACTTGGTACCTCCTCCACACTTAAATCACACAGTCTCTGTGTGAGTGAGGTACCCAATGGAAATGTGAAATACAAAGAAAAGATGGGAGAAGGGAAGTTTCCAGTTACCTGAGACGGGAGCGAGGTGGAAGGGTCGATGTGGCAGGTCGCTCCCAGCTGGAGCGACCTCATGACATCGCTACGGATACCTCGCTCCACGGTCAGTTCCGCTCCGGAGGACACGAGCGACCTCTGGGGGTCGCTGTGGGCAAGTCGCTCCCAGCTGGAGCGACTTCTCTCCCTCGCTCCATGACCTCGGTCTGATTTCCGATTTTCTGCTCCACACCTGCACACAACTTCATTTTCCCATTGTTTTATGCAGTAAGATGAAAATGTAAACACTATTGCAATATATACAAGGATACTCATGGGACTTCCTTCCAAGTGAGCTTGTTTTAAGTCTCTAGCTTGACTTTGCCTCCTTTGGATCAGGCTGGACTAGGTGCAGAAAGTGGAGTTGACATCCCATCTTCCTCAGGTGGTAGCTCATCATAGTGATCATCAGCAGGAGAAGGATTCATCTCTTCAATGGTGAAGGCTTGTCCAAATACAGTGGGGTTCCTCATCTTCTCCTTGATGTCAAAGTGGATGATGTTCTCCTTGCCCAAATGGAGGTCAATCTTCCCTTCCTTCACATTCACAATAGCTCCTGCTGTAGCTAAGAATGGCCTTCCAAGAATCAATGGGTCTTGAGCCTCCTCACCCATTTCAAGCACCACAAAATCTGTAGGTATCTCATACCTTCCAATCTTCACAGGGAGGTTCTCTAGGATGCCCACAGGGTACTTCACTGAACGATCAGCCAACACCAGAGATAGTCTACACTTCTTGTATTGAGTGAAGCCAAGCTTCTTTGCCACAGACAAAGGCATCAAGCTGACACTAGCTCCCAAATCGCAGAGACATTTCTCAAATACCATAGGTCCAAGAGCACAAGGGAGTGTGAAGCATCCTGGATCCTCTAGCTTCTCTAGAGTATCAAGCCTCTGAATGATGGCATTGCACTCATGACTCAGAACCATCATACCCTCCATCTCCTTCTTCTTAGCAGCTACAACATCTTTCAGGAGTTTGCTGTATTGAGGAATCAGCATGAAAGCATCAATGATGGGCATTGTAACCTGAGCTTCACTCATCTGCTTCTCAAACAAAGCCTTGTACTTCTGTAGCAGCTGCTTCTTAAATCTACCAGGGAATGGAAGCTTTGGTTCATAGGGAGGGGGGACAGGAGAGCTCTCACTTGCTGGAGCAGCAGATTCACCATCTTTTGTTGTTTTCTTCTCTTCTCCAACCTTTCCTTTACCCTTGGCTTTCACAATCTTCTCCAAGATCTCAGCATCTGTCTTCTCATCAACAATGACCACTTCATCATCTAGGTTGATGGCCACCTCCTCACCTTGTTTCTCAGCATCCTTGGTGAGGGTTACAGGAGTCAACTGCTTACCACTCCTAAGTGTGACAGCTTTTGCTTCCTTGGGGTTTTGATCTGCTTTTCCAGGTAGAGATCCTTGCTGGCGGTTCTGGTGGGAGCTCATGGAAGCAAACTGATTCTCCAATTTCTTGACAGAAGAAGCAAGGTGGGAGAATTTGTTGTTGAGATCATTGTAGCTCCCATCAATCTTGGAGTGAAGGTTCTTCAGCTCATAGCCCACATGCTTCTCACTTCTAGTCTGAGACTCCAAGATCTGTTTCAGTAAGGCATCAGTGTTGCTCTGTTGAGGGGCAGAGGAGCTAGGAGAGGAGTTTTGCTGAGGCTGATAGTTGCTCTGCTGGTTGTTTCGAGGCTGATAACCACTCTGCTGGTTGTTTGAATAGGGCTTATGTTGGTAGTTGTTGTACTGAAAGTTGGGTTCCTTCTTGTACCAGCTACCATTACTGTTGATGAAACACAATTCTTCTTGCCCTTCCAAACCCTCAACCTCATTGACAGTAGGAGGTATCTCCTGGCTTGGGTTGCCAACAAAGTTCACCTGCGCTTGCGTGGCCCTATCAGCAAGGAGTGTGTCAATCTTCTCTTGAAGAGCCTTTATCTCATTCCTTGTTTGCGTGTCATCACCTCTACTGCTTCTGTCATGGTCTCCACTGTAGACTGCATCACTCTTAACCATGTTGTCAACCAGAGCCTCTGCCTCTTCCTCAGTTCTCCCCAAAAAGAACCCATTGCTAGCTGTATCCAGTCTGGCTCTGTACTTAGGAAGAGCACCTCTGTAGAATGTGCTCAGCAAGCTCTCCTTAGAGAATCCATGGTGTGGGCACTGAGCTTGGTAACCATTGAATCTCTCCCAAGCTTCACTGAATCCTTCCAAGTTCTTCTATTGGAAGCTGGAGATCTCATTCCTCAACTTAGCAGTTCTTGAGGTAGAGAAGAACTTCTCCAAGAATGCCCTTTTGCAGTCTTCCCAAGTGGTGATGGAGTCACTTGGTAGAGACTTCTCCCATTGACGTGCCTTATCCCCCAAAGAGAAAGGGAATAGCTTGAGCTTTAAGACATCCTCTGACACACCATTAGTCTTTGACATACCACAGTAGCTGTCAAACTTATCCAAGTGATCAAATGGGTCCTCCACAGCCAGACCATGATACTTGTTGTTCTCTATGCAGTTTAGCAGTCCTGACTTGATCTCAAAATTGTTAGCAGCCACAGCTGGTGCTCGGATTCCAAGTCTAGGACCATGGATGTTGGGGCAGTCATAAGTGCCAATGGGGCGAGCTGGTCGTTGTTGGGGTCCTTGTGGAGCATTGTTTACTCCATTGGGGTTCAGAGGATTTTGTGGATCAGCCATCTCAGCTTTCTGTGTCTGCAGTAAAGCTTGTTGCTCTTCTTCTCTTCTTTTTCTAGCACACTCTCTCTCTAAAGCTCTGATGTCTGCGGCTCTTGGAACAAGGTTTGATGTACCCTTGCTCCTCAAGTTCATACACCTGAAAATCACAAAGAGTGAAGAAGAGAATCAGTAACTTACAAAAATAAAAATGACTTAGTCTCAAGCAAATGACTAAATCTTAATGTTCAAATCAAACTCAGAATTTGGCAACGGCGCCAATTTGATGTTAGGAGTTTTGAGGCTCCTAAGTCAAATGATAGTATAGTGGAAGTAAGTTGTCGAACCAAATCTGAGGGATTCAAATACAGAGAGAATGCAAGTATTTGCCTAATCTAAGTGCAATCAGTGAATTGGATGGGTTTTAAACTAAAACTAGAATGCAAGTAATAGAAATGATACTTTTAAGCTATTGGAAAGGAGAATTCATGGGGATAGGGATTTCAGACCTTGGGTGATCAAGTTTCGAACTAAGGATGACAAATGAATCAATCAAACTATTAACCTTAAGCCTAGACACAATTCTAAGCAAACTCTATGTCTAGATGAATGCTCATTTGCTAACATGTCTCAAACATCAAATGTCTTTGGTTGAATAACATGCAAGCAATCATTACTAACAAGTCTATTAGCTATCTTAGCATCTTTAACAATAAATATCTTTGGCAAAGTACACTAAGAGCCTAGGAGAGTTGACTCAGACATTTCATCAAACACCTTTTGGGTGGGAAATGCCTAAAGATCACCCTTTGAGTGGCCTACTCAAATGATGCATTAAGATCACTCTACTATGCAAGGAACAAGTATGATTTACACCTAACACATCCTAGAACTAACCTAATCACCCTAAATCACCCTAACCCATGAATCCAAAAGGTGATTACTCACTAATCTCCATGATTCCTCTTAAACCCATGGTGGATTTCAGATGAATCATATAGAGAACTAGAAAAGAAAATCACAAGAACACAAGAACAATCCAATCAAAAGAGAGCTTTTCTTGAGAGAGTTTTGTGTATTCAATAGATAAAAGATAATCTGCCAATGGTGGCTACAAAGAATACTTAAACATTAGGTTTTTCAGTGCAAAAACGTGCACAATAAATTGCAAAAAAGTCCTTGAAAATAATAAAAATCGTGCACTGATAACGCGGAGTGACCTCGGCCAGTCGCTCCGAGAGGTCGCTCTGGGCTTCGGGAGCGACCTTGGGTGGTCGCTGCGAGGGGTCGCTCCGGAGGCATTTTCTTCGTCTTCGAGCCGTGTAAAGCCGAGTGACTTGGAGTGGTCGCTCCAGCTTTGGTCGTCAAGGTCGCTCCGGCTGGAGCGAGGTCTCACAGCGACCTCTGCAGGTCGCTCCAGGCTCCTCTCGTCCAATCATCTTCCTTTTCACATCTTTTGAGCTCCAAATGCATCCAAATGTCTCCAATAACCTCACTTGGCACTCCAGTACCTAATAGAGACTTATGCATGCAAAATGCAACCTAAACATGTCTAAATCCTATTCTATATGATGAAAATGCTTATGAATGAATGGTTAAAACAATGCAAATATGCAAGACATCAGGAACAAGAGAGATTTGGATCCTATAGAAAAAAGTTGGATCGTGCATTAGTAAATGTAATCTGGTAACACTTTACCTCAGTCTTATGCCAAGTTTGAAGTAGGAAGAGTTTCAGATCATGCTCATTGTCTGTTTCTCTTACTGGGAGTCAAGTTACAACTCGTAAGCTTTTTAAGTTTTTCAATTTCTTGATTGGAAATTAATGATTTTTGCCACTGGATGCTCGGAAATGGACAAAGTCTAAAAAAAATTTCCATACCAGAACAACAGTCCACAAATTCCATCAGAAACTAAAGGCATTAAAATTTGATCTTTGAGGTCTGAAGTGTGATTGCTATGGCAACCTTTATCAGCGGATAAAAAAAGCAGTTGAGGATTTATGTGAGTGCCAAAGTAAGGAATTAGCTGATCCATGTTCCTCTATGTTTCAGGATGAGGCTGCTGCTTCTACCCGGTGGCATCACTTATCTATAAAAGCAATTTATTTCAATAGAGTCCATAATTCGTGGTTTATCTTGGGGACCAGAATACGCGTTTTTACCATAATGAATGCTGAACAGATTCCTCGGAATAACATCAATTTACCCTACACTAAATTTGGTGAAGCTCTTACGGATTCCTCAACCATAAAGCAAGAAGCTTTATCTTATTTTCAGAGATCTATGCAGTCCCAACCGGACATAGGTGATCATATTTCTACAGAAACATTCGAAAATGTGTTAACTTATCGTTGTTCCCCAGATGGTGCATCTCTTCTAGTGGCTCTTGTGTCTTCAGCGGAGATTCACCTGGTTTTACTAACTCAACCCAATAATAAAATCCCAAGATCTGATGGGTTTATAAAAGAGTTTTTTTTTTGTGGTTGAGTGGCTATTTTTGGGCAATGGCTTAGTTACGGCTATCCAATCCTTTTAACTTTTGGTATCCTCTTGACCGGAGTAAACTCTACAATTCTCTCTTTGATTCCAAAGAAATTATCGGCCTAGACAATGAAAGATTTTTGTCCTATTGCCTGCTGTAATCCCATGTATATTGTCATTTTCAAGCTTCTTTCCAACTAATTATAGATAATCCTGCCTCAAGCCATTGAGAAAAATCAAAGTACTTTTATAAAAGGACGTTTGTTGCTGAAAACGTATGTTTGGCTACTGAACTGGTTAATAGATATCACCTCTCTTCTATCACGGAAAGATGCACCATTAAGTTTGACATTTCGAAAGTGTTTGGGACTGTTAAGTTCGGGTTCATTATCTCAGTATTGCATGGTATTGGACTGCCAGATCTGTTCATTTATTGGATCCATCTTCTTGGTTCCAAGGTTACTCCAGACTGGTTAAACACTATTCACCGTTTTTTGCGTCCAACCTATGTTCAGTTTGAGTCCATCCTCTTCAAGTTGGTTTTCTGTTGTTCGGTCTATCTCATTTGAAAAGAAAGAAACTCTAGAAAGCATCATGGGGCTTATTTAAGCACATGTACTTTAATTTGCACTGTTGAGAGATTATATGTAACATAATTGTTTCTATAAATTATCCTGGAAAACATAGGAAGGAAGGGCTTCCGCGCGAAAATATTTCTTCTTACTCATTTTTTTCCCACTCATTACTTTTTGTATTTTAATGATCACTAGTTAGAGTCTTTGTTCGAAAGACATGCACTATTCTCTTATTTTTGTTTTCATACGAGTCCTTAGTGATTTAGAGTTATAAATTCATACTGCATACCGTTTGTAAATGCCCATCATTCATTTGATTACGAGTCCTTAGTGATTTAGAGTTATAGATTCATACTGCATACCGTTTGTAAATGCCCATCATTCATTTGATTAATTAATATAAAATTTAATCAAAACAAATATTGAAATTAGGTTTTAGGTTTCTTTACAAAAAATTCATATGTAAATAAAAAGTAATCTAAATATTTTGTTTATGTTTAGTTTATGTTTGATTATATTTGTATACAATGATATACCTAATCTATCCATTTGGAGAGAAATAAGTTTACAACTTATGATTGAAGGAGAAATAAGTTTAAAACCTTAAATTCACATAAAATTAGCATGAGGACATAGTTTAATGGATATATGATAACATATAGTAGTTTTTGCGGGAAAATATATATAGTTAACCCATATAATTAAATATATACTCCAATATGCTCATTCAAAAATTTCCCAAAACAAGTATATCACATATCGTTTCATTTACACCCATAAATCAACCAAACCCTTTTTAGATATTATAACAAATACATAAATATAAATGAAGTAACCACAACATTAAGCTTATGGAGTTAAAATAGTGTTGATGAGAAGAGCGTCCTTGCAAAGTTTCAAGAAGTTGGTGTTCCTACGAGCAAGCTCAGCATCATTACCAGCACGTTCGTTCAAAGCATCTTCACAAGCTTCTCCATCGGTAATTGCCGTATTAAGCCAAATATCAACATCAATATACGCATTCGCAAGCAAAGCGGCGAGAGAATCATCCAGTTGTGCGACTGCGTCTAAGTAGTTCTTGGAGCAGTCATCAAGCGTGTCTTCCAACGCCGGCTCAAGGTTCCTCTGTTTCAGTTTCGACTTGATGTAGAAAGACGTGTCCGAAGCGTTTGTAGACGCGACGCTTAACGCGATCACACCGAGTTTAGGCGCAGTTGCGGTTTCTGACTCGTGACGTGAGGTTAGGCTCGCAACGCAAAACGCTTTGTCCTCGGATTTCTCGCATAGTTTCTCTGCTAAAGCTTTGCCTGTCTCGGTGAATGTTGGTGGTGGAGCTTTTCCGGCAATGACCACCGTGACGACGATGGAGAGGAAAAGGAGAAAGATCCTTCCGACCATTTTCATCTTTTTTTTTGTTAGGTTATGTTTCTTCTTTTGCTCTCTTGTCGTAATTATTACAAAGGATCAAACTGAAAATGGTTATTTAAAGAGCTTAAAATAGGTATTTTTGGGTCGTTCTATTTTGAAGATTTTGGTTGTTGGTCTTTGTTGGTCTCTAGTCTATCTTTAGGGTTATAGTCCTGGTTTAGGCTTGAAGAGCATGCCATGTTCTTATTGTGGGTTCAGAGACATTTGTGTTACGAGAAACAAGGCCAACGCACGTTTGTAATGAGCATCAAAAATGTACATATTAGTTTTCGTTTGTTGTTCTTATCACTTCTTAATTGGGTTTGTAGGAATTGGCTCCATAATTTCAAATCGTCTTGCTCACTCTATATCCAACCTAAAATACCTAAACAAAATAAATGAAAGTTACAAAAATGTACCAACCAGACTTAGTATAACGTTTAAAATTCTTAAATCACCTGATATAGAGATCTAGATGTTAAATGTTCAAATTATATTGGAAAATATTTACGAAAAACCAAAAGTTATGGATCTCCCTCTATATATAAGATAGTATGAATCATCGTTTGTTTTTAATATGGATTATTATATATACTATTACAAACAGTAAAAAATATTATATGAATAACTTTACAACCGACAATTATATATGTTTTATGAAGATTTATGTTGGAGTATGCTATTCGAGAGTCATCATTTAAAATCTACGTTTGATATGGTCTTATTTGTACCATGTTGAAAATATATTGTAAAATTTTTCTTCATTAATCTGTATAATCAGTTGTTTTTATTCGACCATATTTCATAGCGCAGAAGCATTAGTAAAAATACTCAACCAAACCACCGGACTACAGATTTTCACACTAAACATATGTAAAACCATTTAGTCATTATGGAAGTACTAGTATTTATCAATTGAGTAATGATTATACATCATAAGGTTCAATTTAAAATTTAAGAAAATGTGATATACCATCAGCAGACGTAAATTTTCTTTAAAGAAAATAGAACTGTTGCTGGTAAAGTTATTATTAATTTTCATAATATGTAATAGAGTGAAAAGTATAAAAAACAATCGAATACTTTTTGGTGTGAAACTTAACCAAAGGAAATCTATTTTATTAAAAATAGAGTATTTTTTAGAAATATGCTGTACAAAGTTGTTGTATAAGATTGCTACAGTTGGACCAATTCATTACTAACTAAACAAGTTAAACTCAATATATATCTACATATTTTGATATTTTTCTTCTCTAGCCAATTGTTTATTGTCCTGATTTTGTGATTCATTAACAATTAGATACTGACCCCAGTATATTTTTTATTTTACAGTTTTTAACGTCTAATTAATTATGCTATTACATGCAAAAAATATTTTACAATTTGTTAGAAATTTAATTTTTATATTTGTGTGTTTTAATCATATTTTTGTTTTTCTTTGTAATTATATTTTTAAATGATTAATAAGAGGTTTTAATAATTGTATTAAAATAGTTGGACTAAACCTATATCAATTAATCATGTTTCTAATTTAATAGAATAATACGTTATAGATTTGTTTTCAAAATGTTAATACCAGCTAAATTATCAACACAATATAATAATTTTATTGGGTAAATTTATACCGTAAAGCTTTAATCAATCAATCTGGTTTCTCTTAAAAAATAACGAGTTGATTATACTTTTTGTTTTTCTTTTACACTAAGAGCTACTTTCTATATGTGAGACACTTTATAGTAGAGAACTACACATGTTTTTTTACAAATTTATCTATGTGAGAAATGATAAGGTCTGGAGGACAAATTGTGAACGACGAATTATGGATGACGAGTAAATTGTGAACATATGAATCAAAGAAAAGGAAAGAATATGTGTGATAGGTTTACTTCTACTATTACATGTTTGATTTTTTTTTTTTAAAATTGACATATATATATATATATATATATATATATATATATATATATATATATATATATATATATATATATATATATATATAAAATATGTGGATGATTAGCAAAATACAAATGAAACATATGGTTAGTAAAAATGTGGAAACATAAATGTGGATTATTGAAACTGGACACAAAAATATGGATGGTATAAAATGGAGACAAGTTTATGTGGATACTATTTTTTCTATAATCGAATCCAAAAAATCCGATTGTTTTTCGGCTTACAAAACTAAACTTAAATCCGGTAATTTTTAAGATCAGGCAGACTAGAACTGCGAGCTTCCACCAAAATTCACATGTCTAACAACGATAAGCTCTAGTGTTTGTTTTTTTTTTTTGTCACAAGGCTCTAGTGTTTTTATTTTTTAAAAGTGAGGATAATGGGATCAAGTTGGCCGGCTGACTGAAATTTCGTGTTATGAGACAACACACGTGTACAATAATGGCCTATAATGGGCTTTAAAAAGGCCAAAGTGTGATTAATAGTTTCTCTTCCGCGGAAGGGTGTAGCCCTAGAGAACGTCATATATAAAAGGCATTTTCTTCCACGTTTAGCCTTTCTCGGCCAAAACCAGTGTCCAGAAGGGCGAAGCAAAAATGGTGTCGCTGAAGCCCCAGAAGCGGCTCGCAGCCTCAGTGATGAAGTGCGGAAAGGGCAAAGTATGGCTCGATCCTAACGAAACCAGTGACATCTCCATGGCCAATTCGCGTATGTCCTTCTTCTTCATACCTTTTCTCTTTCGTTATGCTGATTTAGTTTTTTTTTTCCATCATATCTGCTGATCGAAATCTTGTGGTAGAAGAAATGGATGTTTATATATGTTTATAGCTTTGGTTCGTTGGATGGTATTGAATTCAATCTGATGAATCTGAGTTCGCGTTCATTATGTTCTTCCTTAATTTTAAGTATTCAAATCTGTCGTAACGCAGTGTTTGAGCTATGGTGTCTGATTGTTACAGATTCAAACATGCAATAGGGATATATATATATATATATATATATATATATATTCTTCGTTTGATTATTTATTATAATAGTTTCTGATTGAGATTCTGTGTTGTTGTTATGTATCTCTAGGTCAAAACATCAGGAAGCTTGTGAACGATGGATTCATCATCAGGAAGCCAACGAAGATCCACTCGCGGTCCAGAGCTCGCCGCATGAAGATTGCCAAGATGAAGGGACGTCACTCTGGTTACGGTACGTTACATTTTGGACCAACACCTCTTTGTAAAACACTAACAGATTATTTATGTTACGGGCTGTTGTGTAATGGCTTTTTAAGGTAAGAGGAAGGGTACCAGGGAGGCGAGGTTGCCAACAAAGGTACTGTGGATGAGGAGGATGAGAGTTCTCAGGCGTCTTCTCAAGAAGTACCGTGAGTCCAAGAAGATTGACAAGCACATGTACCACGACATGTACATGAAAGTCAAGGGAAACGTTTTCAAGAACAAGCGTGTTCTGATGGAGAGTATCCACAAATCCAAGGCAGAGAAGGCTAGGGAGAAGACTTTGTCTGATCAGTTCGAAGCTAAGAGGGCTAAGAACAAGGCTAGCCGTGAAAGGAAACATGCTCGTAGAGAGGAACGACTTGCCAAGGGTCCTGGAGGAGATGTACCTGCCGCCGCACCGCATGCCCAAACCGCATAGTAAGTGGTGATCATAATGGACCAAACTGTTATTGATGTTGTGGCAACATGCTAAGGTTTTGCATTGGGTTGTTTGTTTCTTGTAGGGTCCCGGTGAAGAGGTCTAAGAAGTGAGGAGAGAATAAGCTTTTTTGCTTATAGTAATTTTTTTTTAGCAGTGATTTTTGCATGGATTTTGTGATTCAGTTTTGTCAAAACACCTACTCTGCGCCGAATCTGAAAACCTTATCATTAGTTTTGTCAGTAATTTGTTGTGTTTCGTATCTCTACTCAAATCCTTCCCTTTAAGATTTTGCTTACCTTTTTCACAAGCGTAATCATCTTAAAAATTATTCACAAGTTTAATTATACAATATAGTATTTTAAAGCATTTAACACTAGAAATGTGGAATGGCTCAGAGTTATTAGTTTTTCTTTCCGCCAAATACATTTTTGAAAAACGATGGCCGGCTACACTCATTAACCACATTATCCACCTATATATCATCAGAACATATTCCCGCTATGGGGCGGTTCATTTCACCATCAGTCATTTTCATCTAGCTGAGTCATTTTCATCTAGCTTTCATCCAAATGATCCATCCAAATTGTTTGTTTTTCATCTAGCTGAGTCATTTTCATCTAGCTTTCATCCAAATGATCCATCCAAATTGTTTGTTTGTCTAACCAGATGAATATCTAGATGATCCATGTATATGTTTCATCCAGATGATCCATCCAGATTTTATGAGATTGTTTGTTTGTCTATCCAAATGATTCATCTAAATGAACTTATATTTTTTTTTTATTTCTATTTCCATCCGGATGAATTTAGCAAACAAATTACTAATATACCAAAAATGCATTTTTGCGGTTTCGGCGAAAAATGTGTTTTAGCGGGAAAATGTGTTTTTTTGCGGCTGCGAAGAAAAAACGTGTTTTGCGATTTTGACGAGAAAACGTGCTTTTGCGGTGTTGGTAAAAAGCGTTTTTGCGGTTTTGGCAGGAAAACATGTTGTTGCAGTATTGGCGCGGAAACACGTTTTCGCGGTTTTGGCAGGAAAACACGTTGTTACAGTATTGGCGCGGAAACACGTTTTTGCGGTTTTGGTGGGAAAACACGTTTTTGCAGTTTTTGTGGGAAAACACGTTTTTTGATTTTAGTGGAAAAATGTGTTTTGACGGTCTTGGCGGAAAAATGTGTGTTTGATGTTAAAGTGTGTTTTGTTGTTTTGACTGGAAAATTGTTTTTGACGAGAAATTACGATTTTGGCGGAATTTTTTTTTTACGATTATGGTGGAAAAAGTGTTTTTTTGTGGGTTTGTCATTTTTGTGAATGAAAAAATGATATTTGGTTTAAGTTTAAATTTTTTGAATTATATAGAAGTGTATTAGACATTAACCATTTTGACAAACTCATTTTCATCCAAATGATCCAAATTGGATGAGCCAACTAAGCTTCAAAATTAAGCCTAAATTTTTAAACTCATTCAGATGAACCATCGAGATGACTTGTATTTTTTTATATCTAAAAAAATAAAACTCTCATCTTTATCCAGATGAACCATCTGGATGGAGAGACGAACAACTCTTATACCTACATTTTTATTGCCTGAATAATTCAACATCCGGTAATCCAATATTTAAAAATCAAGTCTCATATTAAGTAGAAGCCTCCTTGATCCAATGGTTCGACCAAATGTTCAATACTGCTCCTACACCAGGAAGTTTGGATTCGAACTCAAAAAAACGCAGATTATGCAGATTATGGAGAAAAATGGTTACAAGAGCTCTTCAGTATGGTGCAAGGCGCATCATCGAATGAAATCGTTTATGTAATATTTCTCAGCATTGTAATAGCATAATTAATCAGATGTTAAAAAATTAATTTACTGTTTTGGCTATGAAATATATTTATATTAATTATTTAACGTGTTAGTGGATAAATGTAATGATATCTATACTAAATATAAAAAAACTCTTTTAAAGGCCATTGAGACATTCCACATAGACAAAAATATTCACATAAAAACACCCAATTGAAACATTTAGACATGTCAATAAAAATGTTTTCAACACACAAATTATTGATGAAAAATAAAATTTTACCGATTTTGGTACCTGACATAGTAGATTACTCGAGAAGTTTATTAATACATTACGGTTTAATAAGTATCCTAATGAAGTCTTCTAATGAAATATGAAGTCTCGTGTGTTCTCAAATCTGAAATTTTTTTATCCAAAAATGATAAAATGATTTTAAAAAGAAAAATTTCGAAACAGAAAAGTTTAAGCTTAATTTTTAAGAAAACAATTAAATCTATAGTTTTATTCGAATCTAACACATACAAAAACTCAAAAAATACACATCTAAATTTAAAATTAATTTTTATGAGCAAAGTTTATGAAATGAAAAACATACTTAAGATAAAGTTATTAAAAAAATCCATATATGTTTTGATTTTTTTAAGTTAAAAAATTCATATATGTCATAACTGCAGTTCTAGGCGTGGATGAAAAAAACGGAACCGAAGAACCTAACCGGAGTGAATCAAAATACCCGAAATGGACCGAACTGAGAACCCTCGAATACCTGAATGGTTCCTATATTTTTATATCTGAAATAATTGAACCAAATCGAAACCAAAACGAGAACCGAACGGGTACCGGAATATATAAAAATATTAATTATATATATATATATTTATATAACTAGATATATATTTATAACTTAAAAATTTATAAAAGAATCCAAAATATCTGAAGATAATTAAATTATTATAAGATATTAAAACTATCTGAACTACCCGAATGTATCCAGATAGTTTTATCTGAAATATTCAAATTAATCTGAATATCCATTTTTTGTATTTAAATCATCCTAATTATTTGATATTTTATCATAAATAACTGATATTTTACCAAACTATTTGAATTACCCGAGCTAGAACAGAAACCAAATGAGAACCAAAATTTTCGGGTATTTTACGGTTTCTAGTTTTACTATCTGAACCGAACTCGAAACTATCCGAACCGAACCGAATCAAAAATATGTCAAGTAGTAAATAGATAATTTCACCCCCTATCTGAACTATCCGAAACCCGAAATACCCAAACCGAACTAAACCGACATCCAAAATGCCAGGCCTATGCAGTTCAACTGTATAAATTCAAAAACTAAAATTTGAAACTGCATAGTAAAATTAAATTTGTTATCATCTATGTACATGTAACTGAATATATAAAAAGTTAACTTCTAACATGAGGATGAGATAAAATTTTGGAAATTAGGTTCTTTGGAGTTGCAGAAATATTGGGGAAGATTAAAGTGAAGATTATTTCCAACTTTCATTATTTTGTGAAATTCACGTTCTCCTCTTGCTTTGTTCATTTTCTTTTCTCACGATCATCACATTAATTAATGGCTTTATTTCTTAATAGTATATCCAAAAATAACAAAATAATTTTTAAAAAGATAAAAAAAATTTGTAACTAAAATATTTAAGCTTAATTTATAAGAAAACTATAAAATCTATAGTTTTGTTCGAATCTAACACATACAAAAACTCAAAAATATACATCTTAATTTAAAATTACCTTTTTATGAGGAAATGAAAAACCTACAAAAGATAAAGTTATGATAAAAATTCATATATATTTTGATGTTTTCAAGTTAAAAAATTATAGAAAGTTTAAAATGTTTTAGAGTGGGAAATCTTACACTTCTGTTGTAGCTCATTTGTGAGAAAAAAAAGAAGAAAATGTTTAAATTTTATTTTTGATACTGTCCTATTTTAGCCTGAAAAACCACAACTACAAACATCAGAATCTGTTTTGACCAAAAAATCATAAGAAGGTGACACTGGTAACAACTAAGAAGTGACTGAAAACTACTTGTTAATCAACAACACTTTGCACCTCCATCCCATCCTAAGCAATGGAAACTTGAATCTTAACCAAAATCAGAGTGGAGCTAAGATTTTAGGGCCCATACGAAAAAACCATCAAACAAATTTAATGAATTTAACGAACAATTTTTATATATATTTTAAATATCATAATTTACAAAATATACAAATTATTTATATTATAACTACCTAATATTAAATTATCATTTTTATAGACAAGTTATTTCAATGAAATCTTTTATTTTATATTTTGATATTTTTATTCATCATTATATCAAATAGATGTATATATACATATATAAATATGTTTTTTTTAGAAATGGGACCCTTTTTCAATATTAAAATTATGTTGGATTTTCTGAAAAATATTACCTTAGTATTTTATTGATTTCTGTAAACCGGTCCAATATAGACCCAATTTTTTTATTAATTTGATTTATTAGTTAATTTATTGAATATTAATTTATAGAGTTTGTATCATATTTTTAATGTGAAAACTTAACTCAGAAGTCTATGCTATGTACATCATATATCATGTGGAAAACACAAATCTCCAAGATTGGAATTATTTAGCGCGTGTGAGATATGAATATTTTGAAATAGTTATTTTTGGTTTTTAGGCATTTTCAACAAGACTTGCATATAATAGGTAATGGAAAAAGAAAAAAAAAACTTTATGTAAATATGTATTCATAAAAATGGTGAAAAAACCAATCAAATAACAAAAAATGTTTAAACAGAGAAGAGACAAATAGAGAGAAAAGGGACTAGAGCTTCTAGTAACTATGATAAAACAAAATACAAAGTAAGAATTAGGTTTCAATATAGTAAAAATGAAATCATTAGATAAATTATGATAAAAATATATATTTAAATTTCGACCAATTAGATAATATAGTGAGAATTTGTCTTGTTATATACTTTTATCTCATCTTCTCTTTACTCTGATTATAAAGATATTTGAAATTTACTTTTCATTATTTCAAGAAGTATAAGCCAATAAAACTAGAGTTTTTTCGCAATTAAAATCTGACCAATCAATATCATAGACGTCACATTTTTTGGTTGTGATTGTAATCTGTCATTTGATGATGTGGTATTTTTCATCAAGCAATATTATAATTAAAATTATATATAAAAATTAAACAGAAAATGTGCCAAACCAAACCAGATTATTATAATTTGTATAGTATTAGTATACAAATAAGCCAATACGCATCTAAAACATCAAAATGTCTTATGAAAGTTATGAACAATATTATAAAAATGTGTTATTAATTGATCTTTAACAGCTTTAATTAGATCCAAAAGTGAATAATATTTTATCCTCGCGTTTTACTGATTATGTGGAGAATTATGTGGAGCCTTCACCCTGTTAAGAGCAACGAAAAGTAAAAAAAAAATATTATAAAAAAATTAAGTAAAAATTTACATAGTATACTACTGTATACATAGTACATGTAGAAAGAAAAGTTGATTCTATTAGTATATTCACCTTGGCATGACGAATATTTCTTGGAAGAGGAGGACCACAGTTAAAAAAAATGCATCTGGGGACACAATTCTTATCCTCAGGCTTGGACGAACACAAGTCATTGCAATGTTTCACACATGCCGCATATCTTGCAGATGTAGCATTCGTCTCTCTTATGGTTCCAACCAACAACATCATCATGATGGTTACCATTATTAACTTCATAACTCCCATCTCTTCTTCTAATTCAACGTATTTTCTTTTTTATAATTTGTAATGAACTTATTCTGAAATAGACAGAATAGCCTTATTATTTATAGTCGTTAAATATGTAACTGTACATTGTAATTGATTCAAAGGCGTCGAAACAATATATAGTAAGTTGACCAAAGTTTAATTTTGTCATTGAATTACTTTTGAGCAATCTTTGAATAATAAAAATACTTTGATCTGTTTATTTTTTCACTAAATTTATTCTGACTAGTCTTAAAATTATATAAATATGTCAGTTTGAAAAGAAACTAGAGTTTGACCTTGTTCAAATAGAATATATCAATAGATAAATGCAAAAATATTACAACATAAATTGCAATAGTTGCACAAACATATCTATGTATGGATGTTTGTTCAATTTGGAATATATAATATTGATGATAAAATTGACGGTTTTTAATTTGTTTGTAATTTTTTTGTTATACATATGGTGGTTGGATACTAAACCAATAAAAATGAATATTTTATATAACATATCATTTTATTGGTTTAATATCCAACCACCATATGAGTAAAAAAATTAATTTACTGTTTTGGCTATGAAATATATTTATATTAATTATTTAACGTGTTCGACCAAATGTTCAATACTGCTCCTATACCAGGAAGTTTGGATTCGAACTCAAAAAAATGCAGATTATGCAGATTATGGAGAAAAATGGTTACAAGAGCTCTTTAGTATGGTGCAAGGCGCATCATCGAATGAAATCGTTTATGTAATATTTCTCAGCATTGTAATAGCATAATTAATCAGATGTTAAAAATTTAATTTACTGTTTTGGCTATGAAATATATTTATATTAATTATTTAACGTGTTAGTGGATAAATGTAATGATATCTATACTAAATATAAAAAAACTCTTTTGAAGGCCATTGAGACATTCCACATAGACAAAAATATTCACATAAAAACACCCAATTGAAACATTTAGACATGTCAATAAAAATGTTTTCAACACACAAATTATTGATGAAAAATAAAATTTTACCGATTTTGGTACCTGACATAGTAGATTACTCGAGAAGTTTATTAATACATTACGGTTTAATAAGTATCCTAATGAAGTCTTCTAATGAAATATGAAGTCTCGTGTGTTCTCAAATCTGAAATTTTTTTATCCAAAAATGATAAAATGATTTTAAAAAGAAAAATTTCGAAACAGAAAAGTTTAAGCTTAATTTTTAAGAAAACAATTAAATCTATAGTTTTATTCGAATCTAACACATACAAAAACTCAAAAAATACACATCTAAATTTAAAATTAATTTTTATGAGCAAAGTTTATGAAATGAAAAACATACTTAAGATAAAGTTATTAAAAAAATCCATATATGTTTTGATTTTTTTAAGTTAAAAAATTCATATATGTCATAACTGCAGTTCTAGGCGTGGATGAAAAAAACGGAACCGAAGAACCTAACCGGAGTGAATCAAAATACCCGAAATGGAACCGAACTGAGAACCCTCGAATACCTGAATGGTTCCTATATTTTTATATCTGAAATAATTGAACCAAATCGAAACCAAAACGAGAACCGAACGGGTACCGGAATATATAAAAATATTAATTATATATATATATATATTTATATAACTAGATATATATTTATAACTTAAAAATTTATAAAAGAATCCAAAATATCTGAAGATAATTAAATTATTATAAGATATTAAAACTATCTGAACTACCCGAATGTATCCAGATAGTTTTATCTGAAATATTCAAATTAATCTGAATATCCATTTTTTGTATTTAAATCATCCTAATTATTTGATATTTTATCATAAATAACTGATATTTTACCAAACTATTTGAATTACCCGAGCTAGAACAGAAACCAAATGAGAACCAAAATTTTCGGGTATTTTACGGTTTCTAGTTTTACTATCTGAACCGAATTCGAAACTATCCGAACCGAACCGAACCAAAAATATGTCAAGTAGTAAATAGATAATTTCACCCCCTATCTGAACTATCCGAAACCCGAAATACCCAAACCGAACTAAACCGACATCCAAAATGCCAGGCCTATGCAGTTCAACTGTATAAATTCAAAAACTAAAATTTGAAACTGCATAGTAAAATTAAATTTGTTATCATCTATGTACATGTAACTGAATATATAAAAAGTTAACTTCTAACATGAGGATGAGATAAAATTTTGGAAATTAGGTTCTTTGGAGTTGCAGAAATATTGGGGAAGATTAAAGTGAAGATTATTTCCAACTTTCATTATTTTGTGAAATTCACGTTCTCCTCTTGCTTTGTTCATTTTCTTTTCTCACGATCATCACATTAATTAATGGCTTTATTTCTTAATAGTATATCCAAAAATAACAAAATAATTTTTAAAAAGATAAAAAAAATTTGTAACTAAAATATTTAAGCTTAATTTATAAGAAAACTATAAAATCTATAGTTTTGTTCGAATCTAACACATACAAAAACTCAAAAATATACATCTTAATTTAAAATTACCTTTTTATGAGGAAATGAAAAACCTACAAAAGATAAAGTTATGATAAAAATTCATATATATTTTGATGTTTTCAAGTTAAAAAATTATAGAAAGTTTAAAATGTTTTAGAGTGGGAAATCTTACACTTCTGTTGTAGCTCATTTGTGAGAAAAAAAGAAGAAAATGTTTAAATTTTATTTTTGATACTGTCCTATTTTAGCCTGAAAAACCACAATTACAAACATCAGAATCTGTTTTGACCAAAAAATCATAAGAAGGTGACACTGGTAACAACTAAGAAGTGACTGAAAACTACTTGTTAATCAACAACACTTTGCACCTCCATCCCATCCTAAGCAATGGAAACTTGAATCTTAACCAAAATCAGAGTGGAGCTAAGATTTTAGGGCCCATACGAAAAAACCATCAAAAAAATTTAATGAATTTAACGAACAATTTTTATATATATTTTAAATATCATAATTTACAAAATATACAAATTATTTATATTATAATTACCTAATATTAAATTATCATTTTTATTGATAAGTTATTTCAATGAAATCTTTTATTTTATATTTTGATATTTTTATTCATCATTATATCAAATAGATGTATATATACATATATAAATATGTTTTTTTAGAAATGGGACCCTTTTTCAATATTAAAATTATGTTGGCTTTTCTGAAAAATATTACCTTAGTATTTTATTGATTTCTGTAAACTGGTCCAATATAGACCCAATTTTTTTATTAATTTGATTTATTAGTTAATTTATTGAATATTAATTTATAGAGTTTGTATCATATTTTTTAATGTGAAAACTTAACTCAGAAGTCTATGCTATGTACATCATATATCATGTGGAAAACACAAATCTCCAAGATTGGAATTATTTAGCGCGTGTGAGATATGAATATTTTGAAATAGTTATTTTTGGTTTTTAGGCATTTTCAACAAGACTTGCATATAATAGGTAATGGAAAAAGGAAAAAAAAACTTTATGTAAATATGTATTCATAAAAATGGTGAAAAAACCAATCAAATAACAAAAAATGTTTAAACAGAGAAGAGACAAATAGAGAGAAAAGGGACTAGAGCTTCTAGTAACTATGATAAAACAAAATACAAAGTAAGAATTAGGTTTCAATATAGTAAAAATGAAATCATTAGATAAATTATGATAAAAATATATATTTAAATTTCGACCAATTAGATAATATAGTGAGAATTTGTCTTGTTATATACTTTTATCTCATCTTCTCTTTACTCTGATTATAAAGATATTTGAAATTTACTTTTCATTATTTCAAGAAGTATAAGCCAATAAAACTAGAGTTTTTCGCAATTAAAATCTGACCAATCAATATCATAGACGTCACATTTTTTGGTTGTGATTGTAATCTGTCATTTGATGATGTGGTATTTTTCATCAAGCAATATTATAGTTTAAAGTTATATATAAAAATTAAACAGAAAATGTGCCAAACCAAACCAGATTATTATAATTTGTATAGTATTAGTATACAAATAAGCCAATACGCATCTAAAACATCAAAATGTCTTATGAAAGTTATGAACAATATTATAAAAATGTGTTATTAATTGATCTTTAACAGCTTTAATTAGATCCAAAAGTGAATAATATTTTATCCTCGCGTTTTACTGATTATGTGGAGAATTATGTGGAGCCTTCACCCTGTTAAGAGCAACGAAAAGTAAAAAAAAAATATTATAAAAAAATTAAGTAAAAATTTACATAGTATACTACTGTATACATAGTACATGTAGAAAGAAAAGTTGATTCTATTAGTATATTCACCTTGGCATGACGAATATTTCTTGGAAGAGGAGGACCACAGTTAAAAAAAATGCATCTGGGGACACAATTCTTATCCTCAGGCTTGGACGAACACAAGTCATTGCAATGTTTCACACATGCCGCATATCTTGCAGATGTAGCATTCGTCTCTCTTATGGTTCCAACCAACAACATCATCATGATGGTTACCATTATTAACTTCATAACTCCCATCTCTTCTTCTAATTCAACGTATTTTCTTTTTTATAATTTGTAATGAACTTATTCTGAAATAGACAGAATAGCCTTATTATTTATAGTCGTTAAATATGTAACTGTACATTGTAATTGATTCAAAGGCGTCGAAACAATATATAGTAAGTTGACCAAAGTTTAATTTTGTCATTGAATTACTTTTGAACAATCTTTGAATAATAAAAATACTTTGATCCGTTTATTTTTTCACTAAATTTATTCTGACTAGTCTTAAAATTATATAAATATGTCAGTTTGAAAAGAAACTAGAGCTTGACCTTGTTCAAATAGAATATATCAATAGATAAATGCAAAAATATTACAACATAAATTGCAATAGTTGCACAAACATATCTATGTATGGATGTTTGTTCAATTTGGAATATATAATATTTATGATAAAATTGACGGTTTTTAATTTGTTTGTAATTTTTTTGTTATACATATGGTGGTTGGATACTAAACCAATAAAAATGAATATTTTATATAACATATCATTTTATTGGTTTAATATCCAACCACCATATGAGTAAAAAAAATAATTTACTGTTTTGGCTATGAAATATATTTATATTAATTATTTAACGTGTTAGTAGATAAATATAATGATATCTATACTAAATATAAAAAAAAAACTCTTTTGAAGACCATTGAGACATTCCACATAGACAAAAATGTTCACATAAAAACACCCAATTGAAAAATTTAGACATGTCAATAAAAATGTTTTCAACACAAAAATTATTGATGAAAAATAAAATTTTACCGATTTTGGTACCTTACATAGCAGATTACTCGAGAAGTTTATTAATACATTACAGTTTAATAAGTATCCTAACGAAGTCTTGTATGTTCTCAAATCTGAAAAATTTTTATCCAAAAATGTCAAAATGATTTAAAAAAGAAATATTTCTAAACTGAAAAATTTAAGCTTAATTTTTAAGAAAACAATTAAATCTATAGTTTCATTCGAATCTGCACATACAAAAACTCAAAAAATTCACATCTAAATTTAAAATTACTTTTTTATGAGCGAAGATTATGAAATGAGAAACCTACATAAGATAAAGTTATTAAAAAAACCCATATATGTTTTGATTTTTTTAACTTAAAAATTCATATATGTCATATCTGCAGTTCTAGGCGTGAATGAAAAAAACGGAACCGAAGAACCTAACCGGAACGAATCGAAATACCCGAACCGGAACCGAACTGAGAACCCTCGAATACCTGAATATATATATATATATATATATATATATATATATGTGTGTAACATAACTAAAAATATATTTATAACTTAAAATTTTATTAAAAGAATCCAAAAATATTTGAAGATAACTAAATTATTATAAAATATTAAAACTATCTTAACTACCTGAATGTATCCAGATATTTTTATCCGAAATATTCAAATTAATATGAATATCCATTTTTTGAATCTAAATCATCCTAATTATTTGATATTTTATCATAAATAACTGATATTTTACCAAACTATTTAAATTTCCCGAATTAGAACAGAAACCAAATGAGAACCAAAATTTTCGGATATTTTACGGTTCCTAGTTTTACTATCTTAACCGAACCCGAAACTATCCGAACCGAACCGGACAAAAAATATGTCAAGTAGTAAATAGATAATTTCACCCCCTATCTGAACAATCCGAAACCCGAAATACCCAAACCGAACTAAACCGACATCCCAAATGCCAGGCCTATGCAGTTCAACTGTATAAATTCAAAAACTAAAATTTGAAACTGCATAGTAAAATTAAATTTGTTATCATCTATTTATATGTAACTGAATATATAAAAAGTTAACTTTTAACATGAGGATGAGATTAAATTTTGGAAAGTAGGTTCTTTGGAGTTGAAGAAATATTGGGGAAGATTAAAGTGAAGATTATTTCCAACTGTCATTATTTTGTGAAATTCACGTTCTCTTCTTGCTTTGTTCATTTTCTTTTCTCATGATCATCACAGTATTAATAGCTTTCTTTCTTAATAGTATATCCAAAAATGTCAAAATAATTTTTTAAAAAGATAAAAAAAAGTTTGGAACTAAAAAATTTAAGCTTAATTTATAAGAAAACAATAAAATCTATAGTTTTGTTCGAATCTAAGACATACAAAAACTCAAAAATATACATCTAAATTTAAAGTTACCTTTTTATGAGGAACTGAAAAACCTACAAAAGATAAGGTTATGATAAAAATTCATATATATTTTGATGTTTCTAAGTTCAAAAATTATAGAAAGATTAAAATGTTTTAGAGTGGGAAATCTTACACTTCTGTTGTAGCTCATTTGTGAGAAAAAAATGTGTAAATTTTATTTTGCCCTTCTCATGTGTTATTCTTGATAATGTCCTATTTTAGCCTGAAAACCACAATTACAAACATCAGAATCTGTTTTGACCAAAAAAAACATAAGAAGGTGACACTCGTAACAACTAATAAGTGACTGAAAACTACTTGTTAATCAACAACACTTTGCACCTCCATCCAATCCTAAGCAATGGAAACTTGAATCTTAACCAAAATCAGAGTGGAGCTAAGATTTTAGAGCCCATACGAAAAAACCATCAAACAAATTTAATGAATTTAACGAACAATTTTTATATATATTTTAAATATCATAATTTACAAAATATACCAATTATTCATATTATAATTTCCTAATATTTAATATCATTTTTTATAAACAAGTTATTTCAATGAACTCTTTTATTTTATATTTTGATAATTTTATTCATCATTTTATCAAATAGATGTATATATACATATATAAATATGTTTTTAGAAATGGGACCCTTTTTCAATATTAATTATATTGGATTTTCTGAAAAGTATTACCTTATTATTTTATTGATTTGTGTAAACCGGTCAAATTTAGACCCAATTTTTTTATTAATTTAATTTATTAGTTAATTTATTGAATATTAATTTATAGAGTTTGTATCATTTTTTTTTTATGTGAAAACTTAATTCAGAAGTCTATGCTATGTACATCATATATCATGTGGAAAACACAAATCTCCAAGATCGGAATTATTTAGCGCGTGTGAGATATGAATATTTTGAAATAGTTATTTTTGGTTTTTAGGCATTTTCAACAAGACTTGCATATAATAGGTAATGGAAAAAGGAAAAAAAAATTTATGTAAATATGTATTCATAAAAATGGTGAAAAAACCAATCAAATAACAAAAAATGTTTAAACAGAGAAGAGACAAATAGAGAGAAAAGGGACTAGAGCTTCTAGTAACTATGATAAAACAAAATACAAAGTAAGAATTAGGTTTCAATATAGTAAAAATGAAATCATTAGATAAATTATGATAAAAATATATATTTAAATTTCGACCAATTAGATAATATAGTGAGAATTTGTCTTGTTATATACTTTTATCTCATCTTCTCTTTACTCTGATTATAAAGATATTTGAATTTTACTTTTCATTATTTCAAGAAGTATAAGCCAATAAAACTAGAGTTTTTTCGCAGTTAAAATCTGACCAATCAATATCATAGACGTCACATTTTTTGGTTGTGATTGTAATCTGTCATTTGATGATGTGGTATTTTTCATCAAGCAATATTATAGTTTAAAATTATATATGATAATTAAACAGAAAAATGTGCCAAACCAAACCAGATTATTATAATTTGTATAGTATTAGTATACAAATAAGCCAATATACTCGATTATAAAGATATAATGTGGCCATTCTTTAATAGCAGCTATCTTTTCTTGATCAACAGCAACTCCTTGCTCTGACACTCGATGTCCTAAGAAGCCAACTTCTCTTTTCCAGAAACGACACTTGCTGAGCTTTGCAAAAAGCTTTTGATCTCGTAGACGATCTAGAATCAAGCGTAGATGCTCCTCGTGTTCTTCGGCACTTCGGGAATATATAAGAATATCATCAATGAATATGATAACAAACTCGTCCAAGTAATCCCAAAATACTTCATTCATCAAACGCATAAAGGCAGCTGGAGCATTTGTAAGACCAAAAGGCATTACTACGAATTCAAACTGTCCATAGCGTGTCCTAAAAGCAGTCTTCATAATGTGAGTCTCGGAAATCGGAATTTGATGATAACCCGAAGCCAGATCAATCTTTGAAAACCAACTTGCACCTTGCAACTGATCGAACAGTTCATCAATTCTTGGAAGTGGATACTTGTCTTTGATTGTCACGTTGTTGATTCCACGATAATCAATACATAGTCGCATGCTTCCGTCTTTCTTCTTTACAAACAGCACAGGCGCTCCCCACGGTGATGAACTAGGACGAATAAAACCCTTCTCTAGCAAATCAGCTAATTGTTTCTTCAACTCAGTGAGTTCAGCTGGAGCCATTCGGTACTGGTGACCTACCTTCTCAACGGACTCAACGAAAAATATGGCAACATAATAAATGTTATTATGCATCGCCAACCATTCCCTAGCTTTGAGGAAGCTAGATCAATGCTCATACTCGAGGAAGATCGCCTCAGCAAAGGAAAGAAACCAACTCCTTCTCACGCCGACTTTGTATCCTCTACAAAAGTGCTTGCTACTACAGAGACAACTGCAGAACAGAAACCAAACGCCAACGGAAACCATCAGAAGCAACGATTCAATCAAAACCGAGGTAACTGAGGCAGAGGAAGATATCGTGGTAGCTATTTCCAAACAATGAGCTTTTACTCGTGGTAAAATGTTGCTAGTCTGATTCGTTTTGTTGTTCCTATAAGGTGGTCTTTTGAGCATGCTTATGACATTAAATAACTTTCATATAGCGTACTTATATTTATAGATTTGGTGAACATACAAGCTATATTCTTTTATACAATTTATGATCTAACAAAGAGAAGAAACATCACAGGTAAAATGTAATGAAATAAATGCTATTATCATAGCGGTTTTATACTGATCCATAACCTTAACATAATGCACGTGACATAAATATCACATGAAAGGTATTATTCTTTAGTCATATATCATCACACACGTACATAAAATTTTGGAAAACAGAAAGAGACATTTTAGCAACCGCAGAGACGCGACATCATCACAAGGGTCGACCCCGTCTTGATTTTGTAGTCACCTATGGTGCGTCCGTGTTCGAGTTGCTTGCCTTGAAAGATCAGCCTCTGCTGGTCCACTGGTGGGCCCCCTAGACCACGGATCTTAAGCATGACGAGTTCAGTGGTCTCGGTCTCCTCCACCTCTAGGTTGAATGTTTTTCCCCCGAGTGTCGATACAAAAATCCGCATCACTTCCAAATGATCCAAATCCGAGTCTGGTTCCGGACTCAGACGAAGAACCAGTTGACGGGTTCCACCATGGATCTTAAGGTCGATGGTGTCGGAGCTATCATCAACCTCCAGGTTTATGGTCTTTCCATTCACCGTCGTGATAGAAATCTCCATATTGCACCAGTGGTACTCAGATTCTCTCGTTTCAGATTCTTTGGGCTTCTCTATATAACCAATTTATGTTTTCGAATTAGTAACGAATTTTATACATGGTAGAACGCATAAAGTCTCTATTCAATTAAAGGTGTCTTAAGTTAAAGCACTTTTTTAACAAAAAAAGAAGGTTAAAGCACTTTAAAAAAAATTATTTTCAAAATAAGATACTTTTTTTATCATTCATTATTGTCCTTGCCTTCTTTTGAACACCTCATACATTATTGTCCTATGCTAAACACTAGAGTAGCTTTCCTGAGTCTTGACTATTGTTCAGAAGTATCTTATTGCTTAAGATATGCTTTGCTTCCCTTGCCGCGATGCGGTCTTTGATTCCTCGTTGCAATGCGGTTTCTTTAATGCTTTTCTCTATTTCGTTGATAATGGTTTATTTTAAAATTTTGATTATTAATATAATCATTGAATAATTTGTCACGAATTTGTGATCATACTATACTTTTAGTCGCAAATTAGTAACGAAGCCTTAAACCTTTAAGTTTCATGTGATTAATTTGATTCATACTAAATACATATATTTGTAACTCTAAATAAAACAACTTAACTGAATAATGTTCAACCCAAATCCAAATAAGTACATATAACTGTAATACAAATACGTTACATATACTTTTTGAAATTGTGTGCATCTCTAAATCTTATGAAAGACTCAAATTGCAACAGATTACACACTTTGTGAAATTGTGTGTAAAACACTCCAATCGATTTTTGTCAAAGAAAAACACACACTCCAATCGATTATTAGTTTTGGGTTTGTTAGATTCCTTCCTACATCCTCTATATTACTATATATCAAAATATATCAAAGGAGAAACATTAAAAATTGTAACCTCAATTTTGTAATAATTAAAAAAAACCTCATGTTTAGATACCACTCAATTAGGTAGTCAATTATATTTAATTGAAAAATAAGTAGATTTCAATTAGGTAGTCAATTACATTTAATTGAAAAATAAGTAGATCGACATTCGATTTTTATATGTCGCTAGATACATTTGTTGGTCAAACTATATGATATGATATGATATTTACGATAGAGGCATTTATGATTGTTCCGTTAGATATAATTACTATTTTCTTTTTTTCCTTAAATAAAACCTACATAATTACCATAAATGACTAATATATATGACAATTAATGATTTTAATAATACAAAATTGATAACAATTTATATCTCCTCTATCATTTTTTGTTTAATTTTATATTATTTAAATAAATTAAACAATCAAATTAGCTATAAAATTAAAATTTAGATTTTTTCGTATATGTTATATTTTAAATTTAATAAACGACAATAAATGACTAAAATATTAAAATTATTATGTTAAAAATTAATGATCAATGGTTTAACATTTTTATTATAAAAAGATACACATGATGTTAAAACTATATGAGTAAAAAGTATCATTTAATAATAAAACCAATATATATATATATATATATATATATATATATTAAACTATATACCATATAAGATTACATATATTTTTTGATTTCAAAACTTTAAATGAATTGTCAATAACATTTATAAATTATAAACTTATTAAAATTTTCACATTGAGAATTTTGTTATCAATGATTTAAATATTTTGTTATAAAACGATATGAATGATCATATAACCGTATGATTATGAAGTCTCATTTAATAAAAAAACTATATAAAATATACTATTCTTAGAAAAGTAGGTTGGTTCATCTTAACTTATATTACATTTTTTTATCAAAATAACTATCGAATTGATAAATAATGTAAAAAAAACAATCTTGCATTTTCCTTAAATAAAAGCTACGAAATTACCTTAGTATGATTAACTTAGTACTCGGTAACACCTAGAAAACCCTAGCAGCCGCTCTCATTTGGCGACTAAACTGGCGATTTTCCATCTCTTTGTGCCTAATGAAGATCGCTTGATCCGATACTAACGACGACATTCTCATCTTAACAAGGGAGACTACCGACATTGTCAAAAACATATGCACAAAACGGGCAGATAAACTCTGACCTTAAATCATCTTCTCCTTCAAGATCCTCGACCCTCCACCTATATACGACCAACCAACGGTTTTCCCCACAAAGGGAAAGTCACATCAGAAGATGTCAAACAAAACTAATTCAGGAAACTTGGTGATACCGATTCAACACGACGGAGACGCTAAAAGTATTCATAATATATGGAAAAAAAAATCAAACCATGAATTGGTAAAAAGGATTCATAACGACGGAGATGCTCAAAAATTATGAGCGTATCCACTCCCATGAGTTCACCACCGCGTCGCACGTTACTGGGCTCCCAGAACCGGAGCAACTGAACTTGAAAGGTGGAGGCGCAGTGACCGGTCTTCAAATCGGAGAAGAACACAGTGAATTAGTATAAGAGAGATAAAAGAAGAGAGATGAGTAGAGGACGATCTCCAGAAGAGAATTACGAACATATTTATATCCGAATTGACAGAGCTTCGCCAACGTAAACCACGCATTGAAGAACTTGTAGTGGGCGTCAGAGTTAATGGGATTAAACACCAAGAAATCATAATGAATTCCGTTAACGGTGAAGAAACTCAAGCGTCACCGTCACCGTCGAAAGCAGATGCGAGAAGACCACCCATGTCTTCATTTCATCAGATTATGGTTTGCCTCACGGGATTCTGGGCCGAAATCACAGTACAAACTTAAGCCTAATCTATCTAATAAACATGTATTGTTAAAAGCCCACACGTTCTCCAAGTTAATGAAACGACTCGTTTTAGACATGGGACACGTGTCGTAAACACAGTACTCGAGTTTCCAAGCTGTCATCTGATGTGGCGCAACAGGAGGAAAGGAAACCCAACTTTATATAAATAGATGTATACTACTATATAATTTTTTATATAATTGTTTATAATATTTTTTTTTATTTTTTTGTGGCTCTTAACAGGATGAAGGCTCCGCTTAATCAGTAAACCGCTAGGATAAAATGTTATTCACTTTTTGATCTAAGTGAAACTGTTATAGATCAGTCAATAACACTATTTTCCTAATTTTCATAAGACATTTTGATGTTTTAGATGCCTATTGTTTTATTTTTATACTAATATACTATAAAATTTATAATAGTTTGGTTTGGTTTGGCACATTTTATGTTTAACTTTTATATATAATTTTAAATTATAATGTTGCTTGATGAAAAATACCACATCATCAAATGACAGAGTACAATCACACAAAAAAAATGTGACTATGATATTTATAGGTCAGATTTTAATTGCGAAAAATAGTTTTATTGACTTATACTTCTTCAAATGAGGAAAAATCAATTTCAAATATCTTTATAATAAGAGTGAAGAGAAGATGAGAAAAAGTATATAACAACACAAATTCTCATTATATTATCTAATTGGTTGAAATTTAAAATATATATTTTATCATAATTTATTTAATTGATTTCATTTTTACTATATTGAAAACCTAATTCTTACTTTGTATTTTGTTGGATCATAATTACTAGAAGCTCTAGTTATGTTTCTTTCTACTTGTCTCTTCTCTGTTTAGACATTTTATGTTATTTTATTTGTTTTTGTTTTCACCATTTTTAGGAACACATTTTACCTAATTTTTTTTTTCTTTTTTTTCATAACCTATTATATGAAAGTCTTGTTGAATGTGCCTAAAAACCAAAAACAAATATTTCATAAAATTCATATCTCACACGTGTTAAAAAATAATAAGATAATATTTTTTTCCAGAAAATCCAACATAAATAATATACAAAAAGGGCCCCATTTCTAATTTTATATATGTGTGTATCTATTTTGATATAATGATGAATAAAAATATCAAAATATTAAATAAAAAGAGTTCATTGAAATAACTTGTTTATAAAAATGATAATAAATATTAGGAAATTATAATCTAAATAATTTGTATATTTTATTATCATATTTAAAATATATTAAAAATTGTTCGTTAAATTTGTTAAATGTGTTTGATGGGTTTTCTGAATGGGTCCTAAAATCTTAGGTCCACCATGATTTCAGTTAACATTCAAGTTTCCATTGCTTAAGATTGGATGGAGGTGCACAGTGTTGCTGATCAACAAGTTTTCATGTTTGAATAGTTGAGTTCACATGCATAGTTAAAAAATGGGAGATTGAAGATGTGATTTCCTAAGATGTTCTGATGTAGTCCGTGATGTATTACATGAGGTGTGTCAAAACGTGTGTCACGACAATGAGTTGTGAAGATGCTTATAAGAAGTTTGCCAATTATGATTGCATGTGTAAGTGGAGATTATAAAAAAGAAAGAGAATATCTTATTGAAGACAAATGACATTTTTCATTAAGCAAAAAGGTTTAGATTGGAGAGGAATTGTTACTTGGAAAAGAATATAAAATTTACTTACATGAAAATGAAAATTAATTAAAGTGAATTTAATGAACTTGGTGAGCAAGTTTTTGGTTTATCATATAAGGAGGGATGTACCTTATGAGAAGACGAACCCATGGAGAATAAAATGAGAGAGAGTTTTCAATGTGTGGCTTTCTTGTTAAGTGTTGACATCGGTGTTAATGTAGTTCCTGATGGAGTCCAGTCCGATGTTGCTTAGTTTGGTGGTGATGGAGTTGACGCATTGTATGGTGGAGCTAACCATTGTGTGGAACTCGTGGTGAGCTTTGTGTGTTTGCTTGGGTGATCAAGCTTGGTGTTACTGGTGTGCGTCCGGTGCTGACGTACTTTGTGAAGTACTTTCAGAGATGTGGAATATTGAAGCCGACTCAGAGAGAGTTTAGCACATCATTGTGATGGTCTGTGAAGATTACAACTGTTTGAAGACGATAAGCTCTGGTGTTACTAGATGGTGATCTATACATACGTGCGTGATACATAATATTCATAGGTATCTATCTAGAAAAGAGTGTTACTTCAGGAGGGTTGTGCATAATGTATGCGTAAGCAGATTTGTGTAACTTACATTCTTGTTCTAGTGATCAATGAAATCTGAATAAAGTCCGCGTGTATATAAGAAACGAACTCTATTAACAGATTCTCTGTGTTATTTACTTTATGTTCTATTCATTTCTTATTCATCCGCACTTGCACTAAAACATCGCGTCGATACTTTAGAGAATAACGAATTAATCTATAAGTTTGAGGTAACTTAACTACTAAAAAACTCACACTTGCTAATATATTATTGGAATCTATTATCTAATTCAACAGATTATTTTTCACACAAATATTATTTTTTACTATCTACAAAATCTTTTTAAGTAACCAATTATTTTTAATAGTATTTGTGAAATATATATATATATATATATATATGAATTATACAGAGGTATCATGGTCCCACAGAAGTGGTCCAGACTAGTCACGTGTTGCCACATGTCGGTTCTCTGTCCCTGACCTGCCGAAATGTTAATTCTCTAGTGGCCGGGATTCAAACCCAGATGGCGGAACTCACAGCTGTGAACTATTTACCAACTTAGTTAGAAGCCCCAATTCTGTGAAATATTCATATATTCATTGAAACGTTATGTCATCCACATTTCAAGAGAAGCTTTTAAAAAGTCTTACATCGTGTAAGATAATGGTTATTGGGTAATATATAAATGATGTGACGATCTTTGACTCTTAAATTTCCTTTTGGGCTTGAGTTAGATCTTTTAGTAATAACATTCAGACATGACATGAGTTAAAATGTAGTGATTTTTTTTGTCGGGTTTATTATAATACTAGATGATAACCCGCGCCTTGTGCGGGGTGAACTTTTTTAAATATGTTGTATCTAAATAAATAATATATTTTTTTGTTATCAATAATTTTTTTTACATTTGATTAGGGATGACATGTGGGTAGGTATCATTTGGTTTGGTTAGGTTCGGTTTGGATCTTTGCAAATTTGGTTCGAATCTTTATATGTTCGGTTTTGTTTTAGATTCAGATAACCCATTTAATTTTTTAAGAACTTAAAGTTCATATATACTTTAAATTTCTCGAAACATAAAAATGAAAATAATATGTTACATATAAATTTAAATAATGTATATCAAAATACTTAAATTTAACATAAAAATTGGTTTAACTTAAATATTTGGATAGAAAATGAATAGATATTTTCAGTATTTTGGTATTTTGAGTAATGTTTAGTTATTTTAAATATATAATTTTTACTATTTTTATATATTTCTAAATATTTTGGACAATTTAAACATCTTAAGTATTTTGTATATTTCTTTGAGATATTAATTTTTTAAATAATATATTTAAGTATATAAATTTGATTCGAATATATTCGGATACCCAAAATATTTTGGTCCGAATCGGGTTCGCTTCTGGTTTTTAGATACCAAAATTTTAAACATGTTCCGATATCTAACCAAATTGATTAAAGTTCTATACTATTTTGTATATTGGATTTGGTTCGGTTATTTGGATTCGGATTTTTTTCCCAACCATATATTTTTGTTGTAACCAAATTTTAAATGAAAGTGACGATGGTTCATACTGATTTTGGGTATGCAATAATTTTTAAACCAAAACACTTTCTTTTATGTATGTGATTTATTTAGTTAATCATTAAAAAATGTTCAAGACCCATTAAAAACGATAGGCTGAACTGAAAAAAGTTATCATTGATCACAAAATTTTCAATGTGAGGCTTGTACCATTTTTAGTAATTTATAATCGTTTTAAAAAATTTGAAATACAACATATAAGAAAAAATATAAATTTTTTTATTATATGCTTAATGTGATTGTTTAATTTATTTTAACAAATAAAATTAAACGAAAAGTATAGAGGATAAAAAATTATTATCAAATCTTTATTATTCATAATCATTAATGGTGATATATATATCAATCATATTAGGAAGTTCCGTAGCTTTTATTTAAGGAAACAATAGAGAATGTTATTTTGTATATTAATAATTGATTTAATAGTTATTTAATAAAAACTATAATATGTGTAGATGGACCAACTTATTTCTCTAACAATCCTCAGAATAATTCTCATGATGACACGTGGCTACCAAACAATGTTGCAATGTTCCAAGATTAATATATAGGGGATTAGAAACATTACATATAAGATATTACAGCCGACCATTCTACCTGTCTTATGAAAATTCATGTATGACTGCATCATCCCGAACCGCCCTATAAGATCCATTCCTGACAGTATTCTTTGCGCCATGCTGAAGATCATTTGTAAGATGCTTTTCCAATATTCTGCATAATTCGCCTTCTTCGGAAATTGAAACCCAGACTTCCTGGTGTGGATATTGAGTTGCCTGAGATTCGAACCCCATACATGGATGTAAAAGCCTTTAAACCTTGACAACTAAACCATCCACAAATATAGTGATTTTATCTGA
The DNA here is from genome assembly GCA_019706035.1 of Raphanus raphanistrum subsp. raphanistrum. Classification (NCBI taxonomy): domain Eukaryota; kingdom Viridiplantae; phylum Streptophyta; class Magnoliopsida; order Brassicales; family Brassicaceae; genus Raphanus; species Raphanus raphanistrum. The sequence goes on along the minus strand of CM033988.1, from coordinate 12,508,490 downwards.
ATTCTCTTGTTACGTTGGGGAGTTCCAGCGTATCAAATTTGATGTTGTATGTCACCCATAATTTGTTTGAAACTATGGTTTAACTCAACAGATGATTTTTCACATAAATATTTTTTTAATCTATGTAGTCTATTTAAATGGCCAATTTTTATAGTATTTCTGAAATGTTCATGTATCTATTGGACCGTTATTTCATCCAAATTTCAAGAAAGCCTCTTAGAAAGTCCTATGTTTTGCTTTTTCAAAAAAAAAAAAGTCCTATATTTTACTAGGATATCAAATTGATTCTGCACCAAATAGAGAGATTAACAATAACTAGAAGATGAACGGATATTAGTTCTTACATTTTTTATATATTGATATTTGTTTTCATAATTAGTGTTATATATTTTAGATATCTCGTAATATAACTAACTGTTTTCAAAAGATATTGGATCGAATCGGATAATATGATTATTTTTGGTAAAAAAAAATTGGACCCGTTTCAGATACATTGATTATTTAGATATTTTATGTTTTTATACATTAGAACCGAACTCATCGAAATCCAGAAATGCCTAACTCAAAACTCACACATAAATTTATAATACTAAGACGGAGTCTAGTTTCAAAAGTAAAAGAAAAGATATCCGAAAGAAATAACATGTACTTAAATGGATAACCAATGTTCATGCATAACTGATTTTATAAATTAATAAAAATAACTCTTTCTATGTGTTTGGCTAAATTAAGTGAAAAAGTAACATTTTATTCGGTAAAATAACTATATGGAGTGAAAATTTAAATGACAATAATTGTAATACATTTTTATTATTTTGATTTAAGTTATTTTTCTTTCACAAAAACATGTCTTTAAATTATGTTATCGCTATGTAATTTTCCACTCATTGAAACTAAAATATAAAAATATTTTAGTAAAAAAAACTAAACCAAACATTTAACCAAATGCAAAACCGAGTTATTTTACATTTTTTATTTTATAATTGGCACAAATTAATATTGATTAACTAATAAATAAAAATCTACACTATTATTATTGTGTTAATATAATTAATTATGAAAGATATTGTTAAGGTAATATAATTAATGAAATTGTTAAACTGAGTGAAATATGAAAATACAATTAATAATACTACTATTCATGTTTCCAAACAATACCAAAATGTATTTTAGTTTTAATAATATAGAGTAATATTGTTTCTTTTACTCTGTTTTGGAATGAAATTTTATTTTATAAAAATATTCCTCATTTTATGTTTGAACTTTAACCAAAATAAAATTATATAATTTTTTTTACAGATTTAAATACTATGTCTGGTACATTGTTTATTTGCAATCATGTACTGGTAAAACTATTAAATATATTAATAACTAACGTAAACTTTCTATATAAATAATTATTTTTGGTAAAACCATTAAATATATTAATAACCCATAATCAATATTAAAGTAATAAATATATATATATATCACATTAATAAAAAATAAGATAAAGAAGATTACAAATATAATCTTACATCATTTTTATATCATATTTGTATAAATATATATATATATATATATATATATATATATATATATATATATATATCTTTACCAAAACTAGTTGTAAATATATATCAATGAATACAAACTAAAATAACATTAATCAGGTTTTCTTATAACAAAAGATTAAAAGTTTATTTAAATTTATTTGTTCATCAGGTTAATTAACAAATTGACTTTCTAGGTTAACATATTTAACTAAAACAAAGAAAATCTCAAATTTATTAGAACATATATCTATACTATTAAAACTGAGGGAACTTTTTTGAGGAATCCTTGAAGTTTTAAAGTATTTACCATTCCATGCCACTGCATTTATTTTAGGCTATGCTTTAGATTAAATGTTTTTATTTATTTTGTTTTAAAATCACAACAAACATCTCCTAATTACGTGTTTTTATGTTAATTCTTTAGTTAATTAAACATGTGTAATTAATAGTATTGATATATATATATATATATATATATATATATATATATGATTTGATATATGCATACACGATTTTCCTTAGATGATTTTATACCTTTCATAAAGAATGGGGACATACAAAATATCCTTCTCTTACCATCGGTTATGTTTTTTTTTTTGAACCTTTTACCTACGGTTATATTTTTTCTTTTTCTGACAAAAATACCTTCGGTTATGTTTTAAAGTGATTACAAACTGTATTGCAAATCCTATACCTTGCAAGTACATATTCTTAACTATACTTAAATATATGAATTCATAGACCTCACTAAAAATAGTGAATTCTATAGAATTTCATTTAGATTATTTTTTTCATTTTTAAAACGAAAAAGTGAGATACAAAAATAAAAGATCAGGTGCAAATATGTCTTCAAATATTTTATTGAATAATCAATCATCTTTCAAGTTATCAAACTAATTACCCCTTATTTTCAGTCGAAAAACACGTTATATTCCTATACAGAAATTGTCAAATATTCAACAAACGCTAATTAACAAAATAATATTTTTACAAAGATTATATTGTCCATGAAATCTTGCAAGTTAACAAAATAATAGCAATAATTTGTGTGTAATTTTGGAATACATAGAGTATATTCCAAAAACAAAATATTCTCAAATCTTTTCAAAATTTAGAACTTCCTTAGTAAACACAAACTAACTACGGCTCTAACTGGTGACCAAAAGAATGAGTGGGAATAACTAATTCCTCTTTATTCCTTAAACTTGATACCATTTATAAGGAATAAGAATAATTAATTCCTCTTCATTCCTTAAATTTGACACCATTTATAAGGAATCTATTTTTTCTAATATTCCTTCTCATTCCTTTTAATTTAAGGAATCAAAGAACAAATATATTCCTTATAAAATCAGGAACAATATGGAACAATATTCCTATTATTTTTTTCTTTTTCATTCCTTTCATGGTTGTTCCTATAATTTTTTTATGGTCATCAGTTAGAGCCGTATATATATATCATCTTACAAAGCCTATCTATCACCTTCTGAAATAAAAAACTCGGCAGCTTTTATGAGGAATTGAGGATCACTAACTTTGCTATGTGAATCCATATACGATATTTACCAAGTGTATGCAGTTCCTGTTTTTTATTGAAACAGTTCACGGACCAAACTTTTTGCTAATTGGGATTATTAAGAGTGCGTCTCTCAAACATACAGATTTGTTGTTAAAGAACAAGAAAAATGGCTCTGAACGGGGAGGTCAGCAATCAATACGCCTTTTAAAACTGAAATGCAACTGTTTAGGTACTATTGGTTTCTCTTTTAGGAATAGAAAAAGTAACATCTTTTCAAATTGTAATATCTGAACCTTGATCTCGACAATATAATTTGCTTTGTTTAGCTTAGCTTAGTGTTAGCATAGCCATACAGATTTACCGTATAATTTTTAATGCAATAAAGGGATGTATGTTTTTTTGACTAAATAAAGAGATGGATGTTAGTAATACACTAATGGAGAATCACATTCGGTCGAGCAAACTCACGGCGAAAACTTAATGTCAAACATTCTTTAGTTTGCAGGTTTTCAATATATTTGTATAAGAATAACTTGCCCACACTTTTTGGAAGAATATTAAATTTATTCAAATAAAAAATAGGTTTTGTACAAACTACTGCATCTTTAGTATACTATGTGAGATGGTTTTTGGAACAATATCAATTTAACATTCTTTCAAAATAAAAAGGTTAAATAAAGTCAAAATATTTTTATTTGTTAAAAAGTAGGTTGAATTAATGGGTTAGTATACTTTATTCAAAATAAAAATTACATCTGATTAAACTAATATTTTTATATAATAAAATAATAAAATAACATATTTTATTATTAATAGTGTTCTTCGTTTAATTGTTACTCTAGACGGTGAAAATGACGGATTTTAGTTTAACGGATAGGTTAATTGATTAAAAATTATTTATTAAATGTGAGTATACTTAAAGTTAGTGAATAACATACCCTTTGTATATATATATGTAACATAATATTAGATTCTGATCCACTCTTTGAAGGGCATGTATATTTTTGTTTTACATTTTAAAGAAAAAATAATTTTCATATTTGTGTTTATAAATCATATTTGTGTTTCTTTAATCGATTGTATTAAAACATGAACATGACCTACTGATATAAATGTGGTCTAACTATTTTAATATAACTATTAAATCCTTTTAATAATCATTTAATAAAAATATAATACAAAGAAAAACACAAATATAACTAAATCACAAATATAAAAATTAATTTTCTAAAACATAAAACAAAAAATATATCAATCCTTAATTAAAAAAAAATTAAAATTTAAAACAAAAAATAAACACACCCTTTTAAAGGCGGGTCAGAATTTAATAATTGTATTAAAAATTTTGACTACACTTATATCAATAGGTCGTGTTGTTGTTTTAATAGAATATATATTAAAAATTATTTTCTTAAGACATTTTTCAAAAAAAAAATCAGTTTTCGGTGCGAGTTAGATTTGATATTGGTCGTCGGATATAACACTTTAAAAACTGTTCGAGTATATAGGTCAAGTCTAACAGAGTACGAGACTTTGATTTTCGAGTCGATTCTGAATCGGGTTTTTTAGGTACAAAATATTTTTAACTAATTATGTTAGAAAACTATTATAAATATAGTATGTTGCAAACTTTAAGAATAAAGTTTAAAATAATCTCTTATATGCATATGGAACAAATGTATAGTTATACAATTTGACATATTTAATATATTAACCAAAATTTTACTAAATTAAATTAATATTAAACGTAAATATAATTAAAAATAATACAAATATAAAAATTAAATTTCTCAAAAAAGTAAAACAAAAAATATACCCGCCCTCTCCAATGAAGGGTTAGAATCTAGTATATATATATAAACTTAGTTGATAAGATACATAATTAATATAAATAATCCTTATATATAATATAATTCAAAATATTTTATAAAAAATACTTTTATAAAATGTAATTTTAGTTTTATTATAAAGTCAAATTGAAATAGTTAAATTTATCAAAAGAAATAAAAATACAAAATATATGTTAATAACTTTTTTCAAATCTCTGAAGTTAAATTATAAAAAATAATTTTCAAATATCAATAAAATATAATTTTGAAAACTAGGAATTTTCTCTATCTTTAGAGTAAAAAATAGAAGTAAGCAGTGTAGGTATTCTTTTATGGTCTCATGATAATAATATTAAATCTTTTTATGTTGTCAAATCGCCTAACATCAAGTTTTGTAACAGAGTTTTTAATGTCTAATCCTTTTATAACCAAACGAAACGAGCAAGTGTATATAACCCATGGGAATTCTACAAATATTAAAGTCCGGCTGATCCGGTTAGGAACAAAACTTTTGCGGCAACAGAAGAAACAGAAGATGCTCTAAGTAGTTTGACTGTAGACTTGAACCCAAACAAACTCTTCATTGTAACTTAAGCTCGTGTCGCACGAGTTCTCACAAGTGTACACCACTATTGTTGCCCAATCAAGTGATTCCCTGTCGTTGCTCCCACCGAAGAAGAACAGTAGCTGCGGCATCGCCTGAAAAAAAAAACCACCATTAAAAATGATCAACAACACAGACAACAAGCTTCCAACATGCAAGAACAGAGAAATGATCAAGAAGATCGATCTAATAAGAAGAGCAAAAGAAGTGACTAAGACCAGAGTAAATACCTGAAACTCAAAACAACGAGGACCACCACAAGATTTGCAATTGGGAACCTCAGATTTAGAGACTCGACCACTTGCCATTGGCCAGAGGGGTTTTGCTTCAGAGCTCCGGCAATATCTGTATCAAAAATGTTAACTTTTATGAGAGAATCATAGGACAAAAAACATCAAAAAAGGTTCTGGAGTTTGAAACACACCTTACAACTTGTTCAGGAGCTTTGTCTACACGTTGCTGGAAGTTAACCCAACTATTCTTATCAGCATCTCCCTGTTCAAACACGTAAACTGAGAATCATTTTTGAGCAGATTTACAAAGTTTGCAAAAAAAAATAGAAGTAGCAAAGTAACTTTTAAACCTCAAAATCTTTCATCACAGATTTCATTTGCTCGTCCACTTCTCTCTTTGAGACCACCAAAGGTTGAGCAACTTCATCAGTTTCTGACATCTCTGTATCATACTCACTTTCATCCACATTGATCAAGACAAACTCTTTCCATAGACTCTTACTCGCAGCTGGACAAAACCCGAAAAAAAATTAAATATCAGTAGTTACATAAAAGTTTCACTAAACAAGAAAGGTTTTGTGTATTTAGCAAACCTTTCTGCACTTGAGTCAGAGAAACCCCATTATCCACAGGGTTTGAGTCAGATGTTTCAAGAACCGCACGAAGCTGTTGACATTCTGCTTTATGAGCCCTGTGCCAATGCAGAGACTGGAGATTCGAAACAAACAAAGAGAGTTGAAAAAGATTTTTTAGTGATAGAACCTCTAAACTTACAAAGGGTTAAGGTTTATATTAAAAAAACGGTAGCAACAAAAAAAAAAACAATAATAACAAAGCAGTGCACGCACACACACAGACCTGGTGTTTAGGTGAACAATATCGAGCAGTTTTGCAGCCGCCACATACTTTATCTCCTTTCCATGTTCCACACCAAGAGCAAAGAGGAGCTAAAAGATAAACAAAATCAAGAATCAAAATTCTGAAATGAGCCAAAAAAACTATTATCAATTAGATCATAAGTGGTACCTCCAAGTCCCAAGGGCTGGTCTGTTCCATCGTGTTTGGGAGCTTCGCTCGAGTAAAACGGATTAACACGAGGAAATTGGCAACGGAAGACCTTCACACTTCCAGAAATAAACAAACAAACAGAATATAAACAAACAAACACAAAGATGAGAAATGTAATAAAGGGTGTTACTTTTCTTCCTACCTCCGCATAGGTTTCTCAGGGGCACGTTTCCATTGTTCATGTTGATCACGGAGGAGACAAGACATAGATGGACACATGAAGAGAAACAACGTCCTGTGAAACGCTGATTCCTTGTCCGTTAACGGAGCATAAAGCTGCCACATTTATCCCCAAATCCCGTAAATAAACCCCGACCAAATATCATATAAATAAAAGAAAAGAAGTTTTGTAATGAAAAACAAACCTGAAGTACAAACTGGAGAGGCTCTTCACATAAGTCACATAGAATTGACTTCCCTGATGGCAAGTTAACAGGATCCAACCATGCCTACAAGAATCAAAACCCTAAGAAACATAAAAAGACAAGCTTTGATTGATTGATTGAGATTTTGAGGATTAATGAAAGATTTTAGAGTACCGGAACACCGCCTGCTAAGTTAGGGAAGAGTTGACGGAGACTTGACCATGGGAACCTGGGACTCTCGACGAAACCCAATATCACAGGCTCTACTTCGTCTTCTTCGTCGTCGTCGTCGTCATCGTCATCGAATTCGTGTACGTTTATTGGTTTCACAGGAGATTCTTCTTTAACGTCTTCGTCGTCGTCGTCGTCGAGCTGGGTTATGCGGAGGCCTTTGAAATCGTCTCCGTTGAAGCTACTCATAGCTAAAGGTTTTGACTTTTCTTGAGTTGATTTGTTGAAAATGAACAAAAGGGGGGGGTGGGGGGGGTGATTCTAGGGTTTTACTAATTGCTGCTATAAACCTCAACTCAATCTTTCACGAAGAAGACGACTGAAGTTGAAACACTCCCAGAAACAAACCCTAGAACGAAACGACGTCGTACTCAGTAAAAGCAAGTGTCAAAAGGCCCAATAAACAAACGAGCCTTTTAAACCGATACTGTAAGCCCATATAACTCTCCGTCTTTGAAAAGTCTACGACCACGCGCTAAACCAGAGAACGCTTTGCGAGTCAGATTCATTACTTTTCTCCGACGACACAAGTCCGTCAAATCCGAAACCCGATCTTGTTTATTTGGCTCTTGATGGCGACGAGGAACCGAACGACGATATACAGGAAACACAGAGACGCGTGTAAGAGCGCGCGTGCTCCTTTGTCTGATTCTTTCGGTGGTCCGGTGATCGAAATGGTTAGCGGCTCTTTCGCTCGGTCCAATCACTCCTCCTACGCTCCTTTGAGTACCAATGATCCTGGTCCTTCAAGGTAGCTTCTGTGTTCTTGTTCTTGATGTTCCAATTGAGTTGTTTCTTGATGGGTTTGGATAAAAATGCAAACTTTCTTGATGGGGTTTGAACAAAAATGCAAACTTTCTGATGGGTTTGAGTAAAAATGCAAACTTGATGATCCAATTGAATTGTTATTTGATGAGATTTTGAAATGAAAAAAATACAAACTTTTCTTGATGGGCTTGAATAAAAATGCAAACTTTCTTGATGGGATTAGACAAAAAAAAGAATGCAAACTTGATTATTGAATTGAATTCTAGATTGGATTGAATAAAAACTCAAACTTTGTTGTTATTTGTGAATGTTTTTTTTGCAGTAGCAATGATGCCTTTACAATTGGTCTGCCACCAGCTTGGGTGGATGACTCCGAGGAGATCACTTTTAATATTCAGAAGGTGAGAGACAAGATGGGTGAACTAGCTAAGGCTCATTCAAAGGCTCTCATGCCTACGTTTGGAGATAACAGAGGGGATCAGCGTGTAGTGGAGATGCTCACTCATGAAATCACAGATCTGTTAAGGAAGTCAGAGAAGAGATTGCACAATTTATCTACTAGAGGAGGGCCTTCCGAAGAATCAAATCTCAGGAAAAATGTGCAGGTATTGCTTGTCTTCTTTAATAACGATAAAGATTATGTGGCTTTACCCTTTTTTTTTCTTTCCTTTTGTGCTTTTAAGAGAATTCGCTTAGACTGTAGAGGAACCATTATCTTTCATATGAGAAAGTATTTTCATTACCAATGTAGCTGACACTATCGTTAGTTAAGGCTATTATATGGTTTAATTTTGTAGCTCGACGTTAAAGTTCTGTCGGCATCTGTTAGTGACATACTGTTTTTTGACAGCGTTCTCTTGCAACAGATCTTCAGAGCCTCTCCATGGAGCTCCGCAGAAAACAGTCTACTTATTTGAAACGTCTCCAGCAGCAGAAAGAGGTATCTTGCCTAAATTAACCAAGATCTGATTATGCATGTTTTACCCTGATTTTTTGCTTCTCAAATCATAGGGCCAGGATGGAGTAGATTTGGAGTTCAATCTGAATGGGAAGATGTCAAGAATGGATGAAGACGAAGAGCTTGGTGGGATGGTAAGTGTTTATATGTCATTGACATTAAGAAACACTTCTTATACTTCAAGCTAGAACGGTTCAGTTATCCCAATCAAATATCATTGCCTTCCTTTTTGACACTGGTATCAACAAATGTTAGGGTTTTGATGAGCAGCAGACAGTCAAATTGAAGGAAGGGCAACATGTCTCAGCGGAAAGGGAAAGAGAAATACAGCAGGTAGTGAGAAGCTAATGACTCTTACCGTTTTTAAAGAAGTTGCTTGAATCTAAATTTCAATGGTGATGAACTTGAGATTTTCCTTGTAGGTTTTGGGGTCAGTGAACGACCTTGCACAGATAATGAAAGACTTATCAGCTCTTGTGATTGACCAGGTTCCAAATTTAACTCACTAATGCGTATATAAAAATATACATAAAGCTCTTTTTTTTTTGGCTTTCTCTAAAAAATGAGTTTGTTTGTGTTCTTGTGTCAATCAGGGCACAATAGTTGATCGGATAGACTACAATATCCAAAACGTTTCTTCATCGGTTGAAGAAGGCTATAAGCAACTACAAAAGGTTTGATTCTTTACCAAAAACTATATAAGTGCTTTTTAGTTGTGAGATGTTAGTGAACGCTCAGAGAACATGTTTTTATATTCTTGAATAGGCTGAGAGAACACAAAGAGAAGGAGCAATGGTGAAATGTGCGACGATACTCCTTGTACTTTGCCTCATAATGATTGTCCTTTTAATTCTCAAGAATGTTTTGTTTTAGTCACATCATATAATCATTTTTCTTAAGGATCAGCTGCCCTTTTGTTATATACCTTAACCATGTCTTTTTCTTGATTTTCCAAGCGTTTTTAAATGTAGAGTTTCAAAAAAAAAAACAATAGCAGTTTTTTTTTTTTGTGGTCTTGAAGATTTGGAACTGATGGTAAGACACTGGAAATGAAAAACAGTTTCATCCATGGAAAATGGAGTCGCATTTTGATTAAAAAAGTAGATGAACGCTGCAGAGAAAATATAAGCTTTCACTGATATTGATAAAAAGTTAAGTACAAATATGAGAGAAACGTTTTATCGAGTCTCTCCCTTTATCTGCTGGCTGGGTATTTCTCTTTTCCTGATTAAAAGTTTAAGTACAGATATGAGAAACCAACCTGGACGAAAACTTAGACAAGTTGGTTCATTGTGTAGCACATGCCTTTTCTTTTTAAGACATTCAGCACAATCGACATGCAATAACAACAGCTAGCGTTTTGTTTTATCAAACCTGAAGGATAAGATACAATACATTACGAAGATCAACTCATAATAGAAGTGAACTTGTCCAAGGAAGAATATAAGAAACAAAAACCTATAAACATCTTGCCTCCATTGCATACTTCAGTTTTAAGGATTTATCTCGCTAGTGAACTCTCCATTAAAATATAAGGGTAATCAATAGAGCAAATGTATTCCGCTGACTAGCTGTACAGATGTTCCCACCAATGGAAGCAACGTTTCTTTTCTGTGTCCCAGCAAACCAAACAGCTGCTCAACAAAAGTCTTGCAAGCTGATGTCTCATGTGCAGGATGTTTTTCCCTAAGATCAAGCAAGTACTGAAGTCTTAGAGGTCTGTACAAGATCATCCCTCCATTTCCTCTCAGTAAAAGTTCACGAGGGAAGATAAGCTCCTTCTCTGTATACTTAGAACCATCTGTATCCATTGTTGGTAGCTTCAGGAGGGCGAGCAATCATTCAGGAGGACGAGCACTAGCTGTCAAAATCATTCAGTAGCTGTATCCGTTGTTGGTAGCTTTCCTCAGGTCTTTCCAAAGCATTGTAGCATTCTCGTGAAACGATGGTAACGAAACTCCCTCAGATTATCATCCTTGGCTTCCATTTTAAGGAGTGCTTTCTCTCCAATCTTGTGGAGGTGTTCATATATATTACCTGTCTTGCTATCTCGTGGAACGGTCAGTTTGGGATCTGAAGATGTAGCCGGATTCCTTTAGACGAGTTTCTGAGGTGCAGATTGGATGTTCACGTCACAATTTAAGGTGAATACTACTCTGCTGTCCGACCATGTCTTGAAAGCTACACTGACGCATTCAAGCACCATCTTGAGTTCGTTGTCATCTTTTTCTTTTGAAGACCTATTCCTTTTATCATATGTTGTTATAGTTTATGATTTTAATCAAAGAAGATGGATAATACCCTCTATCATTTGTAATCAAGCAAGTTGAAGTTAATGAAAAATTTGTGTTTCCAAAAAATAAGAAAAAAGACTTGCTTTTCATATATCTAACTTTTGGTGGTCATTTGAAAATATCTTGCCTCCATATCTTACTTATTACATTTTACAGTTTTAAAGATATGTCCCAGTTATAGAAAAAAAGATTCATCAAATGTTGATCTAGAAACATGAACACAAGAGAACACACAACATAGGTTTTCTTTTAGGTATATAAGTCTGCCACTTTTGTTGTTTTCATTGATTATATAGAGAATAAAGAAAAGGTGGAGTCATTGTCTACGTACAAAATGGGAACTGAGGGAAAGTGGAGAACTGTTTCCTACAAACAAGGAGGGAGACTAGTTCTCGCTATTGAACAAGTAAAACAAATGAAAGAAAAGCCACAAGATTCTTAACTGTTGATTGCTTCCTCTTCAAGTAGCATATCATTTATCAGTTGTAGAACTTTAGCATGATTTACCTCCTCTGTGTACATTTTTGCGCACTTTGAAGAACAAAAATATTTCTCTGATGAGGTTCCAAGCAACTTGAGGTTGATAGGGTACATGCAACGAGACTTACACCTGCTGCAAAATGGGCGAGTTGCACTATTATTGAGCACTACCTCAAATGAGTTTCCACACAACTTTGTTATGCCTCTTAGCAGGAGCCCTGCCAAGTCTCCGCGCACACATTCTGTATGCAAACTAGCCTGATGATCTTTGCATGTGTAGAACCAGTTCTTTGGATTGGTTTGTGTCTCACAAATTTCACACCAATATTTACCACTTTCTTCTTCTTCACCATAGCATAGTGAAAGAGGATGATCATATACTATGTGCTTTACCACTTGTGGTAGAGTGGCACATTTAAAGCACAACACAAATCCACAATCATCTTCAATGCACCTGAGGACATGTGGTTCCCTTAAATGGCAACCATTGCATATTTCCTCATTTTTTGTTGGAATGTAATATAACGGATGTTGAGGATGACTTGGATGGACAAATGGCTCCGAAATTGAACCGCAAATGACATCCAACTCTCTTACTCCGTGTGTGTACATGAAACCATCAGAATCTTGTTTGCAAGCATAACAAACAAAGACATTTCGGTCCTTGTTAGTAACCAAAGTGAGACGTTCGTTGTGTAGCACATGCCATTTCCTTTTAGGACATTCAGCACAGTTTTGATGTAGAGAAAAATCACAGTCCATACATCCATAAAAAGATTGGAGACCAATGGGTTGGGTGCATGCAATGCACCACTTCTTCTCCTCGTACAAAATACCATTGCCACGGATGCTTCTTAGACAATGCTCTTTGTGGCTAAAATGTTGTATTGTCTTGTCATCTATCACCACATATGGTTCTATATCTTCTTCTTCTTCTGGTACTCCTTCGAGCTCTTTCCCGTTCCACACATCTTTTATGGTAGCACATTTAGAATGAACGACATATCCAGGACACCTCTGACAAGAAAACCCTCCATATGTCCAGTTCACCTTCTTGCGACAAACTCCACACACAGAATTCACAACACCAAGAACCAAAGTACGTGAAACTCGGTGATCATGGCGATTGATGTTAATGACACGTGGGAGGCCAAGACAATCTTGATGGATCTTGAGATCACATGGAACACATATGTAAGGGCTTCGATCTCCCTTGAGGCCACAAGCATTACAAGTAAAAGAATCGAGTCTTGGAAGAAGGGTGAGTTGGTGATGATGAGCTTTCAAATCCTCTAGATATTGTGGTGGTGGGTTCAGAACGCAATGCATATCCAAGGTGAAGTTACAAAACGAACAATGATAAAACAATTCTTCGTCAACCTCTCTTCCACAAAGACGACATTTTCCATCCGAATAGTCGGGTGGTGGACCCGTGAGGCGCTTAAGAGGATGCAAAGAGTGGTAAGAGTGGTTTACCTCTACTGGGTGATCAAGTGCTGCTGGGTGCCATACACATTCCACATGGAAGGCTACTTCACATTCATCACATTTGTATGAAAATCCAATATAAGTCCTCCCGCATTTAGCAGAGCAGTGGAACATGGTCCCTTCCTTGATAAGTGTGAGCTTGTGGGGGTGCATCTTGAAATTGTCAGTAACCTCTGGTGGTGGATACTTGGTACAATGTATATCCACTTTGTAGTGACACGTCTCACAACTATAGCATAAATTCAAAATTATCCTTCCACACAAATTGCAAAGGTTACCTGGTTTATATTGAAGCAGGAGAATGTGATTGGGGTGAGATGGGTGGATGATGAAATCAGAGAGCTCATCGCTACAACATTTCTTGTGGAAGAAAAAATCACAGATTTTACAATAGTAACCATCACTCTGAGATACATATCTCCCGCAACAATCACCTTTTCTCAGATCATTCCAAGGCATCATAGGATGGTCGTGGATCCATGATAACGACACTCCCTCAGATTCCATTTGGTTGTATACGAAGAGATACGGGGGAAGAAGATTCTTAAAGTTAGATCAAACTTGAACGCTAAGTTGGATCCTTAATTCACCGCTGGGTGTCGCTACTCCTATCTGGCCATGGGTTCTGTGGAATCTCTGGAAGTCCCGCAATAAACTCATCTTCGAAAATAGGAACTTCTCTGCCCAGGAAACAGTACTGAAGTGTATCTTGGATGCCAAGGAATGGAGCGAAGTCAACAACTCGGCGAAACAGAGCTCTCGGGGGCCAGAGTTCTTATCCTCATCTCGATTGGTATCTCCCCCGTCTTTCTCTCCTGATGTTCTGGTGTGTAAGGTTGATGCGGCGTGGAATGCAACATCTAAAGGCTGCGGTATTGGAGGTATCTTTTCGGGTAACAATCATCAGGCGCTACCACACCTCGTTGAATCGAGGAAATTTGTATTATCAGCTCTCATGGCCGAGGCCATTGCTGTCCGTCTTGCTGTACTCACAGCTGTATATTCAAACGTCCGATCCCTGGCCGTTCTCTCTGACTCTCTCTCACTCGTCACACTGCTGAAGAATGGAGAAACTCAACCTGAACTGTTCGGTATCATGTTTGATATCTATCATGCTTTATCTTATTTTGATGTTATTTCCTTTCACTTCATCTCTAGGAATTTTAATAGCGAGGCTGATGATTTGGCTAAGTCAGCCCTTGCTCATTTGATTGTAAACTCCACTGAGGGAGTATAAACTCTTTATTTGAATGAATGAATTGTAGTTTGACCAAAAAAAAAAGTTGGATCCTTAATTATATCAAAGGAGTTCTTACAAAATAGTATAGTAGTACTTACTTTTACTTTCGGTGGTCATTTTAAAATAGTTATCATTATTGATTAGTTAATATTATCTAGCACAGGAACCGACACAACGGGAAGTTTTTGTTTTCTCCCACAAATTGTTATTATATGCGATGGTGGCCACAGTGAGGATAATAAGTGCTCTAGTTGTAGTATTAGTATATTGAATATTGAATAAACAGCTATTCCAAGATATAGGTGGGAAAAACGGTCGTTTCATACCTAATATATCGTAATATGTTCAATTCATAATGGTTCAATTCATATATGATTATATAATCATATTAAAATATACATGAATTTTCGAAAATTTTAAATAATTTACTTAATGTTTTTTTTTTTCAAACTACTTCAATCGCCATATCAGCTATCACGTCATTTAATATTGCTGACGTGGATATTACATTAGCTAATTTGCTGACAAATATGCTATTTGTACATTTTTTGAAAAAAAGATAATCGCTTTATAAAAATATTACTTTTAGAAAATATAAATTTTTATTATTTCATAAAGTTAACAAAATTTAATCAAATAATTAAATTTTAATCTTAGATAAGAAATATATTCGTAAATGTTTCAATCATATCATAATACTATTCTTATATTATATGGAGGCATACATCGATCCATTGGAGCTAGTTCGATATGCAGAGAGTGAGTGTCAATCATGGTTAATTGCAAGCGAGAGGGTATTACCTATCCCACAAGATCATAGTATTGAGGAATCTCAAGTTTTAGGTTTGGATATAGTTGGATTTAGATAGATAGCTTAAAGAAGGTTTAATTTACAGGGACATATTTCAGCACTCGATATGTCAGAACTTTCAGACGGATTGCAAAGATTTGATAGTAATGATTGAAAAAGCTAATACTTGGCCAAGCTTTCCAATAAAATTAGAGAGGATAGAAACAGCATATATGCTTTCCAGATTTCAAAATCATTCATATTTTAAGAGCGACCATAGCAGCCATATAAATTGTATTGCAATATGTTTGATACTACCATTTTCCCATATATGTGGAGAGCCTATTCCAAGTTATATGTGACTCGGTTTCTCTATGCGCCAAAACTCCTCTACATTTTTGCTTCGTGATTGTAGCAAGTTGCAACCACTGCAGCTTTCATCTTCATGATGATGATGGGTCACATAATAGATCGTAACATAAACAGAAACATAAGGGATGAGATTAACGCTATATCTATATTAAAAACAGCACTTATACATATTCTGGAATAGACAGACAGTGGTTTTTTGTCACATAATAGAAGCGAAAGTCTGAGACACAGCTTGGTACATAAGTTACTGGCACTGCTTATGTCAGCAAAACCGGTGAAATCACCCTCCTCATGTCTCAAACACTAAGCTTGGGGATGAAATCTAAACTCACAAAAGGAGAAGTAAACTCATCGAAACAAGCCATCCTGATACGCTCCGGAGTTACAGGAGTGTCCAAAGGGAACCATTTGCTACCAAGACCCATCTCTGCTCTAGCCCCCTTTATGGCATCTTTTATCGCAAATAAAACCGATGATGCCAGGAAAAACGGGGGCTCTCCAACTGCTTTTGATGAATGTATCCCCTTTAAATTTGGATTCCCCTTAATGGAAACACATCTTGGATCAGTTTCCTGATTTAAAAATAATTAACAAAGCTTAATACTGTTGTAATATACCTTGAGAAGAGAAACCTTGAAGTTGAAGGGAATATCGTTAATGGAAGGTATCTTGTAGTTTCCAGGTCCGCAAGTGAGTAGATTCCCCGGTTTAATCCATTTGTGAGCTGCATCTCCCCATTTGAGTTCTTCTAGAGCCACCCATCCTAACCCTTGAACGAATGCTCCTTCAATCTGCAAAACATGATCAGAGTTCAGACACAAAACAACACTCTCTTTTTACCATTCAAAGTGGTTTTGTTGTTTTAAAAAGAGAAGAGTGGGTACTTGTCCAATATCTATGGCTGGGTTAAGAGAAAATCCGAGGTCCAACTTTATATCGACTGTTCTTGTGTGAAAGTCACCAGTCAATGTATCGATTTCAACTTCCGCAAAGGCAGCTCCATAGGTGTAATATCTAAATGGGTTTCCTTTCCCAGAGATCCAGTCAAAGCCAACACCCGGAACAATGTAAAAACCATGAGCAGAAAGGTCTATCCGTTGAAAATAGCATGCGCTTGCCAGCTATATAACAGTCAAAATGAGAAGAGAGTTTGATTCATCAAAATGCAAAGAATGTTTCCTGGATGCAACTAGAGTTACCTCAGCAAAAGAGCTGACACTGAGCTTAGAGGCAACAGGCTCCATTCGTGCTTTAATCTGCTCACAAGCATCCAAAACCGCAGCACCGTACATGTCAGAGCTCATAGACGCAGCAGTTGGTGAAGCATTTGGAACCTACCAAGAGAGAGAGAGAGCAATAAACAGTCACATCTCAAGACTCTGGCTTGATAATTTATAATAAATGTACCTTGTCGGTGCTGGTCTCTGATACAAAAACGGAACTCAGAGGGATGTTAAAGGCAGACGCAGCAACTTGGGCAACTTTTGTATGCAATCCTTGACCCATCTCTACACCTCCATGTGTCACCAAAACAGTACCGTCTGTGTAAACATGAACAAGGGCACCGGCCTAACACCGCGAAATCAAAATGGATAAGTATTCAAGAACTCAGTTTCTTTCTCCGCAAGAAACAAAAGATCTAGATAAAACAGAGGTTACCTGGTTCATGAACGTTTTGGTAAATGACACACCAAACTTTGTGGGAACCATAGCCACACCACGCTTTTTCCACCGATTATGGCTATTGAACTCGTCGACTTCTCTACGAGCGTTTAGAAAGTTGCAAGAAATCTTCAGCTCCTTCCAGAGCTGATGCAGTGTGCAATGCTGAAGATGCTGAGAGTAATGTGTGATAGAGCCTTCCACTTGAAAGTTCATCTCCTAAATAATACCCAATAAAGCATCAAAACAGCAGGAAAATTTTCATCAAACTTTCAGGACAGCCGAAGATGGTTTTATAAAACATTCAACTTACTTTGATTTCTTCAGGGCTTCTATCAAGTTCAGCTGCGATTCTCTGGATCCAGTTTTCAGTTATAAGCATGCCTTGTGGAGCTCCAAAGCCTCGGAAAGCAGTGTTGCTAGGATAGTTAGTAAAGCAAACGTTCCCTGTGATCCTCACATGTGGGATATCATAAACACCATCCGAGTTAAGCATGGCAATCTCAAGAACAGCTAGGGAAAGATCCAAAGAGTTTCCACCATTATTGTAGATTTCCAGGTCATATGCCAATACTTTTCCATAATTTGTAAATCCAACCTGTAAACGGTAGCAGAATAACATTTAAAAGCAAATTTTTTGTTTGTCCAATGGTGGAAACTGGAAACAAGAGAGGAAGATACCTACCTTGTATTTTCCAACAAAACTATGACGGTGACCAGATATCATCATGTCCACATCTCTGTCCAGTATGAGTTTCACGGGTCGATTCAATAGGTAGGAAGGAACAGAAGCTGCAGCAGCTATGAAGGCTGATCTCGTTTCCTTACCACCAAAGCCACCACCAATTCGTTTGGTTTTGCATACCACTTTAGACATTGGAAGACCGAGAACATGGGAAACATAGAGCTGGTGCCTGTGAGGATCCTATACATATAAATCAAGCAGAAACAACATTTTTCCTTTAAAATCATAGTTAGTGATATAACCTATAGAGACCTTAGGGCTATCAACTTGTTGTAGAGTGGTAACAATAACATTTGAGATGATATTGTAAAATACTAAATAGTATATGCTTACTTGTGTGGATGATATCATATGAACTTCGTTGCCTCCATCACTAGTCCAAACCAAGCTACCATGAGGCTCCATGTAAAAATGTTCCTGGCTACCCATTTGAACCTCTCCCTCTATTATCCTATCACACTGACCTGACTGAAAGCATAGCTCTACATCTCCTTTCCTTAGCATTTTCTCTGTGTTTGGGTGGAAACTTTTAGCAGCAATAGCCTCCTTGATTGATAATATTGCTGGCAATTCTTCATATTCAACTTCAACTTTTCCTGCAGCAGCTTTTGCATTTTCATGTGTATCCGCAACAACTACACCAATGACCTGAAGGAGCCAGACGTTATTTAGATAGTAAAAAGACAAGGCAAAGCTGATGTTTCAAATTTTCTTACTTGTCCCACACACGTGACCACATCCGTAGCAAAGAGTTCTTCATCGGCGACAACAGGTCCGATCTTATTATCTGCTGGAACATCTTTGGCAAGAAATAGACCAGCAAAACCAGGTGAAGATTTGGATTCCGAATCATCAATTGAAAGTATGCGAGCATGTGGCTTTTTGCTTAGCACTAAGGCAGCATGCAAGGTATTAGGAGGCACTGGGGTATCATCAGTATACTCTGCCTCCCCTGTGACCTACATAAAGATTCAAGAGTGTTGAAACATTGTATTATTCTGGAAACAACAAACATATTTCTCTAGTCTACACTTATCACAAACAATCAGTATGAGAATCAATCTTGAGAGCCAACATACCTGCAGTCTTCCTGAAAGATGGACTTCCGGCAAGCCAACAGCTGTTCCCTGTTTTACTGTCTCATAGTCTTGTCTTCTAACTCTACATGGCCGAGGAAAAGATTGCACAGCTGACATATGAGAGGGTGGGAAAGTCTCTATAGTTGGCTTTACATCACGTATATGATGAGAAACCCATAAGAAGAACTTAAAGAAGAAGCTTAGAATTAGAGATTTCCGAAACTCCACCATTCCACCAGGAGCATCTTCATCAATGGATACATCACTTTGTATAACCTTTAACGCATCTTGCAAAAGACTTTTACTCCAACTCTTTCCAATAAGAAACTCCTCTGTCTTTCTTGCACATAAAGAAATTGGAGCCACACCACCAAAGGCAACCGATGCGTCAGAAACGAACAGTTCTTGACCTCTCTCTTCAAGAAACACACGCATTCCACCATTGACAATAGCTATATCATCCTCCCTACGATGGGCCTGTTTAAACTCTTTCACATACTCCAAGGACCTTGTCCATGGTAGGAACACTGACAACAAGATCTCGTTGCCTTCCATATCCACTTCACGGTAGCCACGGAAGAAATCTTTTGCAGGTATGGACCTAACATCTCCACAGCAGTTGATTATCCGGAACTCTGCTCTTGAAGCCATCCATAGAGGGTTTAAATCAGATATCGGACTAGCTGTACATATGTTCCCACCAATGGAAGCAACATTTCTTATTTGTGTCCCAGCAAACCATTTCAGCTGCTCAATAAAAGCTTTGCAAGCTGATGTCTCATGTGCAGGACGCTCCTTTACAACCTTCTTAAATAGTCTCAGAAGTTCAGAAAGTCTCAAAGCAGAACCAATCTCTACCCCACTATCATTGACATTCACTGTGCTAAGTTCTGGGACCTGACCAACAGATATTAGCACCTGATACTGTAACCTCTTTAGTCTCATTTCGATTCCCACCTCCGTATTACCTACCAGTAGTTTTGCATCAGGATGTTTTGCCTTAAGATCAAGCAAGTACTGAAGTCTTACGGGTCTGAACCAGATCAGCCCTCCATTTCCTCTCAACTTCAAAGGAGCTAACTTCCTAAGCAAAAGTTCAGGAGGGAAAATAAGCTCCTTCTCCGTATACTTAGACCCATCCGTCTCACTATAAGAGATAGGCTGAAATATATCTTCACCACAAGTGGCTGCGGATCCACATGAACAAGGTTTACCAGTAGATGGGCAAATACTTGAACCATCTTGAGGGATAAATGAAGATACGCCACTGTATAGAGCGTCATCGGTTTTTGCAAAAACCCGAAAGGCATCAACAATGGGTCTGTAACCAGTACAACGACATAGATTTCCTGCAAGAGATTCTTCGATCTCCTTTTCAGAAGGTGGGTTTTTATTTGACCTCAGTAACGCGTACATGGACATGATAAACCCGGGAGTGCAAAATCCACATTGGGAACCATGAGAAGATGCCAATGACTCCTGCGAGAGTAAGGACAACATTAGGACAAAGAATCTCCAGAAACGAGAAGAAACTAGAACCTTTCACAAGTAAAACCTACCTGAAGTGGGTGCAAGCCGTTCTTGCGATGACCAACTCCCTCAATGGATATGACATGCATTCCTTCCACAGAATAGAGAGGTGCTAGACAAGCGTTAACAGCATAGTGCCTGCAATTCAAAGTTATCAACAAAGGCAAACAAGAAGCAAGATACAGAGAGAAAGAGACGCACATGCATTTGTTTGATGTTCTGTCATAATTAGAGACCATCACCGTGCAAGCCCCACAACCACCTTCACCGCACCCCAGCTTTGTCCCGGTCAGTCCTAAACCTAAAGGAAACAAGAAATGCTTTTAGCAAGTTATTAAAAAACTTCATCTCACAACTTTTAATCATATAGTCTTACTGAGATGCATACAATTCATCTTTAAACTAACAGACATAAATATCAAATGGATCAAACATCATCTCTCGGTTTGTAAAAACCAAACTCAACTAATTGGCACATACACGTCTTTGCATCTCTAAAGTTGATTTAAAAACTATACTTGTTGAGTACTATTAATCATTCCTAAACACTTGAGGCAAGTGATCATGTAATATACCCACCTCTGAGATATTCAAGAAGTGTCATATGAGCAAGGCCATCAGGTAACACTCTACGAACGCCATTGACGTACAGTATCGCCTCCATAAACTCGTCTCCCATATGCTCCATCTCTCCTTCCTTCTTCAATGAACCCATAACTCAATGATTATTTTCGAACTTAAGAGAGGACTACAAAAGCAAGAAGATGGAGAAACTAATCATGATTAAGTCAAAGTCAAGCACAAAGGGAGACAATAAGAGCATAATTTTCTCTGTCTGAATATAATATGTATAATGTATCTGTCGTTGTCAGTTTCTCCATTATGCAATGCAAATCCTTTGGTTTTGTCTAAAGCACCCACTAAACATACTATTACCACTGTTCTTAGTCGTTAGCAAACGTTGTTGAATTTTCCACGGTTGAATATTTCAGCTTCGACACGCAGCGACGTAAAAGGAACGGCACCTACATTTCTTCAATGCACCTATACCCCCAAACGGTCTTCGCATCTAAGGGAGTGACACGTGACCACGTCATCGATTGCTTGACCGACCGATCAGATACCAAAATCCGGTTAAGAAACAGGTCCCACGGGAACCTCTTTGCAACGTTTGCAAACTTTTGAAGGATAAACAAGAAACAGTTTCTTCAGACTAGCTCTCACTTTCTCCCACGCCATCAGAGAGCTTGCACCAACATGTTTGAGATCGTCAGTGGATATCTCTTCCGGACAGATGGCTCCTGCTTGACAACATAGTTTCAAGGTCGCGGGAACACAGTCATAATCAAACCTTTGTTGGAATCCAGAACGGCAGCCTGATGTTCCCACGCCGTAAGTAACTACAGCATGTCTGAATCAAATGCCCTCCTTTGCCGACAAATACTTCAGAGCAGAATCTGAAAGTTGAAGTCTTTATCAAGAAGAGTTCTTGATATCAACAACTTAGAGTCAAGTATCTGAAAACTTACTTGTATGTCAAGACAGGAAACACTTTGAGAAGCAAGGTGACGTTAATGAGTAGATTTGGTCTGGCTATTTCTTTAGCCACAGGAACAATCTCTTGAATCGGGTAATCTTTTACTCGATTATCGACTCTTCTTTGAATGATTGGCCATAGATTTATTGATTCTAGAAGGTGTTCCTTGAGTAACAAGCTTCCTGAAAATGTCGACACGCTTTATGTCTCCAATTCGCCATAGCGAGATCAATCTATACAGAAGACAACGAATCAGTAAATGTAGTGAAGACATGAAAATAGTAACTCGCCATGACTGTTGATTCCTCGATCAGCAAAGAGTTGTGACAACAGAATTGTCAAACTTTCGATAACTAAAACAAGAATTAGTCACAAACAATGAGAAAAAAAACATTTCGTCGAACACCTTATGCTCGATTTTAAGGGAGAGCCCACATAGTTAAGCGAAGCTCGGATTCATATCGTAGAAACACCAAAAGAGAGGTAAGCAGAGTAAGCTCTACATCGTACCTGCAAAAAGTGTTCCAGCTAATCAGAGACGACCCTTTTTGCGAGCGACGACGGCTACAAAGAGCATCCACTCGTCCGAGACTCGCCGTAAATCAATAATGCCATATTTGGGGCGTATAGTTTAGGTCCTGGACTATAGAATGGGCTGGATCATCTCTAAACTGAAATAATCATTACTATTATTGTTTTTAGCTTTTTTGTTGACTTTTTGTAGTTTTCTATTTTTTTTTTTTTTTGGATATTACAGCCGACAATACTACATGTTAAGAAGCGTTACATAGACTATATTACAGCCGACAATACTACATGTCAGGTACTCCTTGCGCTATGCTAAAGATCTCTTGTACGCTTTTTCTCTAATTTTCTGCATAATCCGCTTTCTTCGAGAATTAAAACCCAATTCTCCTCATATAGAAATTGCGTTGCCTGGAATTTGAACCTCAGACCTGGGTGTAAAAGCCTTTAAACCTTGACCACTAGGCCATGATGCTTCCACATAGTTTTTCTACCTTTGATGATTTATTATTGTTGTAACATTCTTTTTCTGTCAATTGTTGTAACATTCTAATTTCTAGAATGTATTCATATTTCCAGTCAGTAATTTAAAGTACATAAATATCACATAGGCTCTAACCGTTAACCTTTAAAGATATATAAGAAATAAGAACGAAAAAGAATGAAAAGGTATAAAATTGGAGGAAAATCTATTTCTCTCATATTTTGATAAAAATAATGAGAAATTCCTTTAGATAGCCATTTTTAATTTTTGTCGCAAAAATAACATTATAAAGAGGAAAACGACCAAAATTTTTTTTATTAAAAGGTACATATGCATTTATAACTCTAGGATTAACTAATGTAAGGTTTAGAGTTAAGAGGTGGAATTTTGTGACAAAAACTTTAAAATTGTTGTTTGAGAAAATTGCCCAAGAATAATTGTAGTCTATTATTCCTTAAGTGTTAAAAAATGTAAAAGAATCTTAGATATCAAATATCCCTTGTAAATGGTGTAAATTGTAAAGAATGATAAATAATTTACTATTTTCCCTTATTTCTTTGGTCACCATTTAGAACCATAATAAATAAAAATTCTATCTAATCTTCCGTAATTTTCCCAATATTCAAGAAATTGTTAAACAATAGGTAGATGTTTAGACCATTTTTTTAACATCTAAATCATTTTTTAGGAAATAGAAAAATAGTTTTGTTTAAATCTGATTTACTGATTAGGTAGGCATGACCTAAGAGAATATTCATTTTTAGAATCTTCTAGAGAAGAAACATCTATTGATTTTGTTATTCCTTTTTGTTTTTTTCCATTTTTAAATGTAATAAGATTTGATAAGAAACCATCCATAGAAATAGTATCCACTGTGGAATTACTATAGCCTACTGATTGAGATTTAAAAATTTTACATTTACTTTTGGGATTCAAATCCCAGACTATTTAATTTCTTGTAGATTATAGGATGAGAAGCTTATCGAAGATTTTAGAGTATTGTATACATTGAGTCGTTTGTTGTGATCGTCTGCTGCGGAAAGAAATTGTCCATCCAAGTTGTCCTATATACAGAACCGTCTGTTGGTCTAGTACTGTTTTGAGAAGAATTTTATGTGGAGTCCTTATATGTGGAGTCCTTATATGTGGAGCTGTTCATCAAATCGCATATGTTGTAGGTAGTTGATTATCGTATATAATAGAATTTTATATGATGATGTAAAATGTTAACCAACGTTATAAAAATAAGAGATGGTATATATAATAATATGAAATGTCACTTGTCACTTACGGTGGATTCTTTTATTATTCCAGGTTCTAGGACTTGGAATTCTCAAGCCATTCGGGCTTTGGTGGACCCGCGGGATGCGAAGATTATTGAGAGTATACCACTCAGCAAAAATAACATGGAAGATAAGGATGGTTGGCATTTTACTAATAATGGAAGATATACGGTTAAATCAGGCTACGAGGTGGAAAGGGTCTACCCAGATAAAGGAAAACTGCCACTTCTCTTTGGCCCGACAGTGAATGGCTTGAAAGCCCATTGTTGGCAGGTGAGGTGCCCACCAAAAATGAAGCACTTTTTATGGCAAATTGTATCAGGGTGTATTGCGGTGAAAAAGAATCTTAAAGCCCGAGGGTTGCATGGGGATATTGGGTGTGATAGATGTGGGCACGCTGAGGAATCATTAAACCACGTATTTTTTGAGTGTCCTCCAGCTCGGCAGGTATGGGCACTATCAAAGATACCAACAAATCCAGATATCTTTCCTACGGAAGCACTGTTCACAAATATGGATCATTTGTTCTGGCGAGTTCTCCCAAAGATGAATGATCATCAATTTGTATGGATACTATGGTATATTTGGAAAGCACGGAACAATAAGGTGTTTAGTAATCTGGATGTGGATGCATTGGATACACTAAAATTGGCAGAAACGGAATCTACCATGTGGGCTGCGGCACAAGAATTTGATGTAAGAAGAAATCTTACGCACCAGGTACATCAACCTATCACAATTCCAGGAAAATGGTATTTCATTGATGGTTCGTGGAAGGATAAGGATTCTTTCTCGGGACAGGGTTGGTATAGCACTTTAGAGGGATTCGAGGGATTAATGGGGGCACGAAATGTTCGAGCCAGTATATCACCCCTACACTCGGAGGTGGAAGCTTTGGTTTGGGCAATGGAGTGTATGAAAAATTTGCGACAGTTTCAGGTTACGTTTGCAACGGATTGTTCTCAGTTGGTGAAGATGGTTTCGGAACCAGAGGAGTGGCCAGCGTTTGCAAGTTATCTGGAGGATATTAAGAGTCTACAAAGTAGCTTCCAAAGTTCACAGCTTATTCATGTACCACGAACGGAGAATACAAGGGCGGATCGTTTAGCATGCAGTGCCAGACAACAATCGTCTTTCGTCGTTCACATGGATGCGGAGCTACCAGTTTGGTGTGCAGAGTCTATATGAGTCTGTGTTGTTGATGACAAAAAAAAAAAAAAAATTAAATTATATTAAACCGCTAATCTGTTTATAAAGATATTCTTTGAGATTTTTTGTAACAAAATTTTAGACTAATCCAACATCTTGAAGGGATATATCTAATCGTTACCATAAATGATATTTTGAAAAAAAATATATCTTTAAAAAATAACTATTTTCAAAAATACATTAAGTTTGTGATGAAAAGATTAAATTAAACTCTCATAAATCATTTATAAATATTTAAGAATTATTTATAAAAGTTTTAAACACAACATCGGCCCCTAAATACTAAATCCTAAATAATAATTATGAAACTATAAACCCGGATATTGAAATAGTTATGATTCAATATGTTTTTAAAATATGATATCCATCTTAAGGTAATTCAAAAAAAAATCTCAAATTATCGCATTTAATCTTTCAAAAAAAGCATTCTATATGATTGGAATTTAGTGCGAAAATGATAGCAATTTTTTGTCTGGATATTTTTTTCTTAGAGATACAGTTTTGCAAAAGAATAAAACTATATTTGTCATAAGCTATTTTAAAAAATTTACTTACATACATGATTCTTTATATCGGCCATTAAAATTTAAAACTGTAGAAGTCATTTAAATTTATTTAATTATAACCAAAAATATTCCTTTTTTGTTCAAAAACTAAAAAAAAACAAGCAAATGAACTTCAGAAATAAGTTTATGTGGATCACGGCTGTAAGCGGACCATATCTTAACTATTTTAGAACACAGTTTTTAAAATTGGATTTTTAGCGAAATATAAGAAACCGTCTCTTAACTTATAACTAAAAAATTAAGAATTAGTTTTTAAATAAGATATAATAAGAAGCGGTTTTAATTATTTTACTTTAAAGTTAAGATACGAAATATTATATTTCACTAAAAATCCATGCTCTTAGCCGTTTTGTTTCCTAGTTTACGCCTTTTTGTATCTTATGGTCTTTATTTAAATATACATATATTCCATAATTTACTTACAACCTCATTATTAGCTTCACGTTTCCAGCATTGAAATGTGTACGTTTAGATATTATTCCTATTTTCAGTTTATAATTCTTGATTTTATGAAACTACTCAAGAGTTAAAAAAATGGTTTGCGATTTATATATTGTTTGATACCTATTAAAAGTCTAAAATATTTCGATGCTGTGAGATAAAGATATGATTGGCTAAACAATGATTTCTTAGGAATGAAATATAGTTTTGAAAATTTTAATTTACCGAATTAATCGAAGTCTATACTAAGCCACTACGTTAATAGCTAGTGGTGCTTATGACTTATGAGAGTCTCCCTAAAGCTTAGGGAGGTTTTACCTAGAAGGGATTAATAACGTAAAATGGGACTTTACTTGTATAACCGAGAGCAATTAATAAGAGATCTAAGTAAACTTGAGAGAGAAGATTAGATAAGTTTAGTTGTGTGTGCCGTTAAATGATGTTGTTGCGGATGTCTCCCCTATTATGGTTTATAGTTTTCATGAAACCGTGTTCCATTTCCAGATACTCTATCCTTTGTCGGATATCAAGACATATATAGTTTCATGTATGTATATCTTCTTCGAATATTCCTCTGTTTTTTTTGTAAGTAGTTTTTTTGCTAAATGCTAAATATCATTGAACGTCAATGAAGATTCGGTTACAACGCTAGCTGCAACCACATTTTGCCGGAGCTAGTTTGATCCTAGTGATCGCAAAAAAAGTAAAAAAAACCACTAGGATACATGAAAATTAACTCCAAGCTACACACAAAGGAGTCTTGAAGTTAATAGGATCAGCTCTAGTAAAACAACAATATTAATCCCCTAATGGAAGCCTTCTTGCATAAGCAAGAGAATAGCCAGTGAAGTTCAGTCGAGTACTCACCAAAATGGCTCCAAGCAGGCATCGACGGAAGCGCCTGGCATACGCCCCGGAGCTCCGCTGGAGGAGGACCTCAACCAAGCAACCAAACTATCTCGACTGTGAGACAAAGACTCTACCTTTGCAACGCTGCAGGACACTGAAGCTCGAGCTACGGTCAAGCGTTGGCGGTACAAACATGCTCCCAAAACCGCCAACGCGACACACAAGATGCCGCAGAACATCGAAAGAGCACAATGCCAAACTTGTCGGAGCTTTGAACAGGGGCATGAAGCACAGCAGGAGACATAACTCTCCCGAAAAGCATCGCACAAGGTAATAGAGAACTCCACCGAAAATCCTGCGCGACTCCACATGAGGTTGTCCTCAAACCCTAGCAGAGGACGTCACTAGCAAGAGGGGGAGTCGATCATATCGCCCTAGAAACCATGGTTATTGTCACTTGAGCTAAGGGAGAGGTCCCCAACGAGCTCCTCAGACTCGCCGTTTCGTCTCAGACCAAGGGAGTGAGACGGGGGGAAACTCTACAATTGCGGCCGACGGAGGTGATTAGGGAGAGCTGAGGAGACGGAAAGCCGGGGAAGAAGAGACAGCGACGCACTTCCTTCCGACACATCCCCGTGGTGGAACTGACCCAGAGCCACCTTCAGACAAACCCTAGATCTACCAAATCGATGGCGCCTCCTGTAAGTAAATGAACTATCTCGACATCGCCCTCTCTCCAGAGACGCCGGGAACGCACCCAAACATCAATTCCCCACCGGATCTGGCCACAATCCGGGGAGAGCCAGAACAAGAGAAGCAAGGAGGAAGAGAGGAGCCCGTCACACGAACAGGAAGAGGAAATTGGATAAAGGGAGAGTAGGGGTGGCGGACCGACGGGAAGCACCCTCCGCCGGCCACCTAAGGAAGAAGATAACGAGATCTGGCCGAGAAGAAAAGTGTTGGGGGGGAGAGAGAACAGAGAGAAAAGAATCGCCTTCTCTCACCTCTCTCTAAATTGATGTCTCAATATACTCTTTTTTGTTTGTTTTGAAGGAGGTTTTTTTTTTAAGTAGTTTAATGAAGATTTCTTTGTTTCAAAATATAAATAGTTTCCATATATCTAGATAACTTTTGCATTTATTGGATTAGGGCTGGGCAACCGGGATACCATTCAAGTGTCGGTTCTATTTTAATCGGTTTCGGGTTTTCATGGTTACCGAAAACCAGCCCTATTCGGATAATTTAAAACTTCGGTTCGGGACCGGTTCGGGTGCTCTTCGGTTCGGGTCGAAAATATCTGAGAGGCTTCTTAAGATAACTTAATTGAGAACTTTGTCTTATTATTTCTTTTTATATATTCTTCTTTGTTTTTAATTATTTGAAACCGTTTTAGAACTCCCATTAAACCTGCTCTTACATTTAAACTTCCACTGATTTATTAACATTTTGACATGCATAAATACTGAAAATGTATTTTGATGCTTATAATAATTGGTTTAAATAGGTAAGTTTGTTCTTTAAAAAAAAAGTTTGAGGATAGAAAGAACAAGTTGGTAACACAAACATTTTGTTGTTGCTCATATAATTAAGCTGGCAGAAAAAAACGTCATGGACTACAAGGTTCCATAATTATCATTTGTAAAATTGGAGGTAGTGTTTACTATTTAGTTTTCATATTTTTTAGAAGGAGGGATAAAACATGGACTACTCTAATTTAAAATTATTCTCCATAATATTTTTTTGTTTGATAATATTCAAAATGTAGACAAAATCTATTAATATATGTTTGCAGCTCTTATTTGTTTGAACTTGTGTCCTTATTGCTTAGTTGAAAGAGTTTACTATTAAACAACAACAATTACAAGGTAACAAGGCTAATTAATGACCTGTTTTTCTTTACAAATCCAAGTGGCGATACGACAGTGTGGTTACTAGATCAATCTTCGTATAAGCTGATGTAATTTTGGACTTTGGTAAATTGATATGTGTTGAGGCTTGTTCGTATACAAGAAACATTGAAACGTAAGACATTTGCGGTGGATAAAAAAAGAATATATATTTATAAATAATAATTAAGTGTTTCTAAAAAATTAGGGTAAATTCCGTATAATCCGACCAAGTTGTTAAATCACTGTGTATTAGAGTGATATTATATATATATCAAAATATTGGAACTTAATGCCTTGAACCATGTTTTTAGGCTATTTCTTCGTGCAAGTAAATCTTTACCAATTTAGGGTTCCCTCATTTGTTGTTTATTTATGTATAATCTATATATTCAACTATTAATTTGTAACAGATTAACTAGCGTTTAATTAAGGAAGCAATAATTAGTTAAAAAGAATTAAGGAAGCAATAACTAACTTAATTTCCAGAACAATTAGTATAGGCATTAGTTGAGTTTGTGCTTAGCTGTCTGTATTTTATTTAACTTCCTCTTCACGTAACTACCGCATGGAGAGCGCTGTCTTTTTCTAGTTATGACGTGAAAGCTTCTTAAGAGACAGCTTTTACTTCCACCTTTAAACCCAAAACACTTCAACATCTATACTTTTAACCCCAATGTTCTAAAATAAATCAGTTACACCCTTGTGCTTATTTTCATTTAAATAGCCACACACAAAAACCCTTTCTCCTTGGGCTCTTCTTTCAAACCTCTCTTCCCTGCTTATTGCAGGGAACCCACTCCCCATCTTGAATCTCTTTTGTTCACCATGGAAGTTAAAAATCAGATCAGTGGTGTAGAAGAAGAGATCAAGAACAAGATGAAGAAGAAAAGATCACGTGGCATGCACGTGATCGGCGTGGTTTTATACATGCTTCGCCGTCGTAGGAGGATAAAGCCGTTTAAAAACGGGTTTTGGCGGCGAGTTGTTGAGTCCTTTCAGCAATTGAAAAACGATAAAATTACCATGCAGCCACCGTATAATATTACGATAATGCCATCAGCTTCTCCGGTGAAGGAGAAACCTCCAGCGAGTAGTGACGATCAGTTATCAGAATTGGTAGAGGTTTTCACGGCGACGTCTTCTTCTTGCTCTTCGGGAATCTCTGGATATGGATCGGCAAAGTCTTTGCGTGATATGGATTGTCTTGATGAAGATGATGATGATGATGATGAGGATTGCTATGGGGACGTTGATGGAGGTGATGAGATGATTGACGTGAAAGCGGAGGAATTTATTGAGAGATTTTACGAGCAAATGAGGATGCAAAATCAGGCTTATACAGGACGTTGCAAAGCCAAAGGGATGATGACGGTCTAGACATGAAGCATATTATATGACATGAACGTATGCGTATGATTCATACATGCATAGAGATGTGCGTGTTATAAACTGGAAGGTTCTTAGGGTACGTCTTTGTCTTTAATTATAGTAATTATATCGATATACATTTAATTTGTAAGAAAACATATCATATATTTGTTCATTTTATAAATTTAATTAGTGTGTTTGTAGTCGATGGTTAATTTGTACGAATTGTTTGCAATAATAATAAATTTATAAAATATATTCATTTGTTTCCTGTCGACCATTTCTGTTATTAAATCAAGTTGTAGAAGTGAGGATTTGTTATTAGTCAAAAAAAAAAATCAAGTTGTAGAAGTGAGGATTTGTTTCGGTTTCTTTAACAAACAAAAAAAAAGATTTGTTTCGGCCGAATCTGTGTCCAATAAAATTTATACATTTGTGTATGATGAGACCTAAACTCTTGATTCTTAGCGGAGATTCTGTTATATCGAGGGTTTTTTCGGTTACGATTTTATTTATCAAGTGTGGAAAGTAAAAGATGATGCTACAATGGATGCGAAAAGATAATGTAGAAGTACACAAGTAATGGTAGTGAACGATACAGAAACTTAATTAACGTAGTTCACTAGATGACTACATCAGAATATATTGACGCAGAATATTTAAGAGTATTAAGTAAACCCTTTCTAAAATGGGTTGTCAATATCAAATAAACAATTTTTGGTTATTGATGGTCCAAACTTAGATAAGACCATGTCTAAATATAGTGGTGGGAGTTCGGACACCTGATCGGGTTTGGATCGGGTATTTAGGATTTTTGAGTATTTTGGTATAGGGGTATAGAATGTGTTCGGATATTTTTATACTTCAAGTCAGGTTTGGGTATTTTTAATTCGCATTCGGTTATTTCGGATCGGGTTCAGATACTTAAATTTTGAAAAAAAAACAAATATATCATTGTTCAAGTTTCTTATATTTAAAAATATACATCTAACTTAACTGATTTTTTTAATTTTTAGATTGAACAATCAATGTATTTGAAAATATAACTTTAGAAATAGAATTACATTAATTTGATTGTTGTTTTGAAGGAATTTTTTTTAATGCACAAAAGAGTTTGACATACATTCTAAATAAGTAGCAACCATAAATTTGATTACATCGCGTTCAGTTCGAGCTGAAATTACTTTATCTATAACTCTATATATATATACATATATATATATATACATATACATATATATATATAATCTGATCTTGAGTTATAAGCAATATCAATATAAATATTTTCAATAAAATGAGAAGTAAAGTAGAAATATAGAGTTAAATATAGATACGTTCGGTTATTTGATATCCATTCGATTTGGATATTACTCATTTGGGTTCGGATATTCAAACTCTCTTAATTCAATATTCATTTGGATATTTTGCTAATTTGGTTCATATTTCAGGTCAGATTTTTAGTTCGGGTACAAGTTCTGAGTATCGGGTAAAATGTATATGTCTATCTAAATATAACAAAACTCAAATAGAACTATGAGCGATCAGATTATATGCAGAATCCAAATAATAAACTAAAGGTGTCACATGTGTTTTTTTGACATAATTTAAAATTATTGTGTTGTCTACTTACCAATCGATTTTTTTTTTGGTCAAAAACTAACCAATCGGTTCAACTCACTTTTTGTATCGGACAAAATTTGGCTTAGAACATTTAAACCACTTCGTACAGGCTTGTCAATTACCGGTCCGTCCATATACCTAAGAATGACGGGCTCCCAAAGCTAACTAATTCTGAATGATACCAAAATTTCAAGATATATCAACATTTGCTCTGTCATCGAACTTATATAATGTTTGTAAATGCCTAACTAGATCATAAACATGGATTCAATACGTAAATCATTTTGTAGAAAAAAGAGGAGCTTGAATAGGTCTTAGATTCTAAAAAAAAGAGCAAGCTTTTGAGTTATGGTCAAACTTACATACAAATCCAACTTTGATGGCTTTCGGTTACGCCTTAATGATAGGATACATTAGAGGTTATTATCATGGTCATAGTGTCTTTCTCCGAGAAACTTGGGTTTAGCATTGTGCTATTTTGTGTATTTAAAAAAAAAAACTACACTCCTTATTGTTCTGATTAAATCCATTTAGACAACGAAACATAGTCAGATACAATGCTGTCTTCTCGAGCTTTTAATGCAGCGTCTCGCTCGTCTCTCAGTCGTCCTCTTCTCTCCAAGAGACTAGCTTCTTCTGGTCGGACTGCTGATCCTAAGATCCATAGTCGTAACGATGGAGACGAGCCTAGTCTTTTCCCAACAGACCCCGAAGTATCATCCATCTTTTATTTACATTTTGTGTCATTAATTACACTTTAATTCGACTTTACATTGTCACAACTAAAATGTAGATTGTTCTAAAACATTTTGTTTTTATCGTGCTAAAAAAATTTAGAGGCAGGTCTTAAAACATAACTATACTCACTTAACCAACCAGATTTTAATTGTTATATGTTTTTGTTGTAGGGTTTGGATGATGTAGCGAATCCTAAGACTCCGGCAGATGAGATTGTACCGGACATTCGACCACCCGGTTTAGAAAAAGAACCGCTTAAGCCTCCTAAAAACCCACGAGCTACTTCACACAAGATTGAGTCTACTCCGGTTAGTCTACCCGCAGATCCCAGTCTCCAACAGAAACGAAGATAAGAGCAGCAAAAGCCTTGGCAGCTGCACCCGCTATGGTCGCCTAGTTTAAGACATAATATTGTGAACTGAAGGCAGATATGTTTACTTTTTATTAGCTTTTGAGAATATAAAAAAAAAAAAAACTATTGCTTTCTTGGGATTAAAGAAAGTTAGTTACTTCTATTTTTGCAAATGCGTTACTTCTTCTGTTTTTGAATAAGTGTCATTTTGATATTTTTCACACAGATTAAGAAAGTGACGGAAATATACGTAAGTTGTTACTAATTACATCTCTCTGATCAATAGTATTTGAGATAAATAAAATTATTTATAAAATCAATACAGTTTACAATATCTTGGAATTTTGAGTTTATGTGATGCATGAGATTAGGCGCATTAGATTTGATTCAAGATGTGATGATAATTAAAAGACAGTTTTCTCATTGTCCAAAAGGGTTTTTATTTGGTTCTTCAACGAGATTCTTCGGTCTTTATCCCCACAAACTGTAAATTTTGAAGAGAATCGCATTCCAAAGTTTCTATTAATGAGGTCTTAAACGAAAATAGATAGAAATTATTTTTAGGAAAACATAGAAATAAAACTTTTTTATATATATTTTTGTGTTCTTTATTGATTCCACCTTTTGAAAAACAACCATTACTTCTGGTTTCACTTAAACATAATAAAAACAAAACACCCCACCATTATGATCAATAATAGTATATTAAAGGATCCACCTTTCACGAAATCACAACCTCGTAATGGTGCCCGTGCCTTTCGTATACATACCCTATTATATAAAATCAGAATAAGTCGGCAATCTCTTATATCTTAGAGGACAATGCAAGTTTCTTAGAGCACAATTTTCATTGGGGAAGAGAGATAGTAAATAGTTAGAACAAATAGAGTGTGGAAATAGAGGTATTGTTCAGTAGGTCAGAGAGACAGTTGATGGTTGAAACAAACATGGTATGGAGGCATTGTTCAGTAGGTCAGAGAGAGTTGATCGTTAGAACAAGTAGGGTATGGAGATAGAGGCATTGTTCAGTAGGGCATACGAACAGTTGATGGTAGAACAACTAGGGTATGGAGGCATAGTTCAGTAGGTCTGATAGACAGTTGATGGTTAGAACAAATAGGGTATGGAGATAGAGGCATTGTTCAGTCAGTCAGAGAGATGGTTGATGGTTAGAACTTAGAACAAACAGGGTCTCTCCCCCGTTGATAAATATTGCTGAGGAGTAGCCTTGATGAGGAATGTCCATTGAATAATGAGCGAGAGAGAACATCAAAACGATTCAAAGTGTTTTTATAGAAACTTTTTCTTTCTGTCACGCAATAGTTGAAAACAATCCTTATTTGCGTTGAGATAATGAGAGTTGATATTTGTCTCGCTTCTTCCTTTTCCTCCTCTACTTAGTATGTCTGATTATGTTTTCTGATTACCGTCTTTGAGCTCGTTTCTTGCAGCCCACGTCTGAGTCAAGTGAGTGATATATATATATATAGAAATATCGTACAAAGAAGACTCGATCGAGAATTCCTTTGTGGATAGTGAGCAGAAATTATCATCTCAATGCGCTCATTGTGGGAGGATTTGTCGTGCTCATCCTCAGCTGCTTCTGTCTCTGGAAACGAATTAAAACAGGCGCCGCAGAAGAAACCAAGGCAAGCACAATTTGCCTTCTTCTTTTCTACTTTTACTTGTAGCTTTTAAATACTATTAATTATAAATTTTAAATGTGTCTCCGTCTGTGGAACCAAGTGAAACAGAGATTATGATGAGCCAACGAGCAGGAGAAGATCGAGTTTCCTTCATGAATTTAAGCCCCACTGTGGAGGCAAGAGATATCTTGTGAATCCAACAAACTCTGCTGAGGTGGTTTCGATATCGTTATAGAGTAAGATATTATAGAATCCCTCTTTATTTGGAATTACTACAACAGGTTAGAAGTGTATACACAGATGTTGATCAAACTATGTGATCACAAGGAATTTTAGAGAATGGAACATAAGTGGCCGTGGGAAATGGTCTAATATGCCATCGTGGAGTTTAAAACGAGGTTAAATGTCTTAAACGTCCTTAATTAATAAAAACTACGTCGTTTATACGAAGGATGTTTAAGACAGTTCTAACCTCGTTCTTAAATTCGATGATCCCTGGAGATGTCATTACATAATTTTTACGGTTACTTGTGTTTCCGTTCGCTAACATTCCCTGTTATCACATTATGAAATAGATCACGTAAATATGATTTTAGGGTTAATTCGAAATAGATTAGGTTTATTTTGTGATTCTACATATTTACGCTATTAAAATATAGAATACCAAAATTAATACTATTATAATGACAAAAGGTTTTCCCAAAAATGACATCATTTTGTATACTTAACAAAACAACACGCGATGAAACTAAATTTGTCTTTATTTAGATATATTCACACTACTCAGAAAATCGTTCCACCTTCACGGTCATTTGAGTTAGTATCTTAACGAGAAAAAGAAGACAAATCTGATTAAACTATTCAAGCCAATTACTTTCCTCACAAGCAGTTAACCCGTCATAAAAGTGTAGTTGTAGGATATCTATCTTAAAGAACACAGCAATGTTACTGCGGTATCAAAAACATAACCAAACGAACTCGAACTAGAATTTGCTTTTACAATAATTTTGGTTTCGTCTGAATTAACCTAATCCGATCAACCTAAGCAACTGTATATTTTTACCTTGGTAAAATCAAGAAACACTTATTTTTGAACACCAAATCAAGAAACACTCGTTTACCAATGTGCTGTCTGATTTATGGCATGCAAAGACACAAAAAGTTTCATCAGCGATTTAAGAAAGAAAAGAAAAGACAAAAAATCTCAATGGGAAAGTGAATAAAAGCAGAAACAAAGTTATGGGCAACAATAATATAAATATTAAATATTCACACATTCATGTACCTTTCGAAATGTCATAGTTTTGTCCTTTGCTAGCTTCATCATTTTTAGTGCAATTGATTGGACTTCCGTTAATTTTTTTTTCTTTTGTTTTAAAACCCTTTTCCTCTGCCAATTTTACACAATCTTTTATTTTACGTTGACACGACAACAAATCTTTTACTTTTACCAACTAGATCCGAGAATTTTATTGGTTAAATTTAATTTAGTAACTCGTTATTCATTTTAATTTGATCTGAAAATTCTAGATATCCGTAAATTTTTTAAGCAAAATAAATACTAAAAATTAATATTCGTTAAAATCGAAATAAATCACAAATATTAAAATTTTGAGAAGCAAATATCCAATCCGATCCGACAATATATAAATACATATATATTTTGATTATATTTAAAGTTTTAAATGTAAAAAATTATATAATTCTTATTATAACTTATGATTTGACAAATTATATTCACATTAGTACTTATATAAAGTATTACATAAAAGGAAAAGAAAACATTTATGATAATTATAATTTTTTCTTAAGTTTTGTGTTATTATAGTTGTTAACTAAGTTTAAATTTTTTATAAAATATGTAGATTTACTATTTCTTTTAATTTTTATATTATATATCATGAAAAAAGTATTTTACAAAAAAAATTTGTACCTGATTTTTAAGATTATCTGTATTAATCAAAACAGATGAGATATTCGTAAATATCCGAAAATATCTGTTTATTTTCGGATATTTATTTTTTCGAATATCCGTATTTTTCGAAGCAAAGTAAATCGAAAAATTAGATATCTATGATAAATGAAGCAAATTACAAATACTTTCAAAAATCCGGATATCCGATCCATGCCCGGACTTGTTACCGACCACCAAATTGGATGGATTTTGGCATCGACTATTTTTAGCTGGACGTTTTGTTCTAATGAATAATGTGTTTCAAGATAATTTTATAGGTGAGTCAAGTGGAAGAATTGACTATTTGTATAATGAACAAAAATTGGGTTCACCCTTTATGGTGAATTCTCAAATTTACTTCAAGTGTTAGCACCAATCAAAATATCAGGTAAGATTAGTAAAAAAAAAACAAAATTAAAAAGAAAGAAAAAGGAAAGAGGTGAAAAAAATGCCGACTAATTTTTTTAACGTTATTCATGGCTTTTTCTTCATTACCCACACAAAATATTGAAAACTTTATTTGTCAAATTGGTAAACTCTAAATCTTTGGGCAAACTCTTAACTTTTGGAATATCTTTTTATCTAAGAGTTTAAAGTTTATCCAAAAGTTTAGGACTTAGTGTTTGGGATTTAAAGTTTAGTGTTTTGGGTTTAGATTTAGGGTATAAAAGTAGAGGATTGTAGACACTAATTTAACAAATAAAGTTTTCAATATTCTGTGTGGATGAAGAAGAAGAAGAAATCATGGATGTCATAATAAAATTAATCGACGTCTTTTTACCTCTTTTCTTTTTTTTCTTTTTTTAGTTTTCTTTTTTTTATTACTAATCTTACGTGGCATTTTAATTGGTACTAACACTTGAGGTGAAATTGAAAATTCACTACATGCGATAAACCCAAAATCTTGTTGTATAATACGAGACAAGCAGATCAAATCAAAGTCAAATACTAACGGTAACGATAGTGAGTGTGATGAGGTTATACTAACTAATTAACTAATAAAGTCTTACTAATATTTTTAATCAACTGAATACTATTTTTGCCTGATAAAATTAGAGGTTGACATTAATATCCATGTTTTTTATTAATTACCATATAACCATCTGATTAGATTGCTAGACTATGGACTATGTAATGTAAACATGGTGTAAAATACATTTCATAGCCTACTTGATGGAGTTGTGACAAACTATTATTATTATTGATGACAAAAAAACTATTATTATTATTATTTTCTTTTTGCTAAAATTTGGAATGAAAAACTATTATTGGAGATGGGTGACTCAACTTTTAGAAATACATGTCAACTCGGCCAAAATAGAAAGGTTGGAAAGAATAAGAAAACTCCAAAAGATAAGAAGATTATAGAAAAAATGAACTAAGTAAACATATATATAAACAAGAAGACACGTCGTCGAAAACTCGAAAAGAAAAACGATTTTGGCATACAGAAATTGCACCTAATAACTCCCAAACCCCAAAATTAACAAACTGACCAAAATCATTTTTTTCCTCTTCTTTTTTCCTATCTGTTTCTACTCTTATTCTACAAATAATAATTTTGACTTTTTTTGGTTATTTCACTAAGATTTAACAAAGAATCAACTATGCTTATATAATGAAGGGAATAAAAGTCAAAATTAACAAACTAACGAAAATCATTTTTTCCCTCTTCTTTTCTTTTCCCATTTGTGATCTGTTTCTACTCTTTTTCTACAAGATTTATTGTTACGATCGAACTCTTTAGCTTAATAAATTTCCTAAGTTGTTTTTCTTTTCTCTTAGATTATGTAGTCGTTCCAACGACTTAATTTTGATGTACTCCCCGAGTTCTAGAGAGCTTCAAATAAATTGTTTTATTAATAAAAATTTCATGAAACCCAACCATTTTGACTGAAATCAGAGTTCGATAACTGTCACAGTCTCTGCGGATCCGAAAATGAAAACAATATAGTATTATTTAGACTATTTCCAATCCACTTCTATTTTCATTTCTATATTTTCTCTTAAAATAGAGAAGTTCTATTATAAAGGTAGATTTACTACAAAGTATGCCTATATAATAGCATTCATCTATTTTAGAAAAAGATATAGAAAATTTTTATTTTTTGTCTCCAAATATAGATACAATAAGTAGAATCTATTTTTTTTTATCTAAAATAGATGAACTGTATTATAGATGCATATATTAGAACAAATTCACTTATATAATAGAAATTTCTATTATAAAGAAAAATATAGAGGTATATACATTGGAGATATTCTTTAAAGAAAAACTAAAACTTGACTCGTACATCCGTGCGGGTATTTGATTTAACTTATTTTCAAGGTAAACTCATAAATCGTTGGTTTTATAAAAAATTTCCGTATAGAGTAAAATATATTATTATATAGTATAAATGTTTACTAATATTTTTTTATTTGTACATAATATTATATTTAAAATTTTGTAACTTGATGCAATTCGATGTAATATCATACTATTCATATGTTAACTTATTGTTTTTTTATTAATTTATTTTAAAAGAATAAACATACTAAAAATTTTAATTGTTTGCATTAGTTTTCTATGAATTATTATTAGTTTTATGATATTTCGTTTTCTCAAAATTTTTATATTTGACTAAACTAAATAAGGTAATACTGAATTTAAAATTTATTTTTATATAATATATACTATATATTTTAGTTTGTGTTTTTAATTTCACCACAAAGAAACAACAACCATTATAATTAATTAATTGAAATTTATTTTAAATGCATTGGTAGAATCAGTAAATTAAAAGAAATATAAAAGGAAATAGTTGTTTTATTGTAAATGCAATGGCTAAATATGCAAATAAAAAAAATAATCTGGTATTTATATTTTCAAACAATCTCATTTATTATGCTATGCATGTTTCCAAACAGTATTAAAATGTACTTCAGTTTTAATAATATATAAACATTAGTTTTCTATGAATTATTATTAATTTTATGATATTTCGTTTTCTCGAAATTTTTATATTTGACTAAATAAAATAAGATAATACTGAATTTAAAATTTATTTTGTATAATATATACTATATATTTTAGTTTGTATTTTTATTTTCACATAAAGAAACAACAACTATTATAATTAATTAATTGAAATTTATTTTAAATACATTGGTAGAATCAGAAAATTAAAAGAAATATAAAAAAATACTTGATTTATTGTAAATGCAATGACATTTATTATGCTATATATGTTTTCAAACAGTATCAAAATATATTTCAATTTTAGTAATACTAACTAGTCAACGACAACTCGTGACAAAAAGAAGAAAATGTGATCTCTTCAACCTTTTCATTATTACCACTTCTCAACAATATGTATCACATTTCAAGAAAAAAAACAATATGTATAATTGAATCAATCTGTTTCGTTTCGTTTCATAAAGTATAATATCATTGTATTCCACTTGTAACCAAAAAGACGACCAAGTTTTTTCGTATAATAACGAAAACTTCATAAGATCTGCATAATTCTTTAAATGGTATCAACAGAGATCATGTGAAAACGATGTTTCAAATTTCCACGATCTGGTTTTTCAAAAAAAAAAAAATTTCCACGATCTGGTTGCCCTCACAAGTCATGGGTGTATCTGCCATTACTGTTTTCATATAAATATATGAAGCATAGTAAGAATAAGGATTTTTTTTTAAAATAAGGAAAATTAATAATATACGTCCACTTGAAGAACACAATATTAGCTTTTTCAACTAACAGAAAAATGTTTACACTTAAGCATGTGTCATTTTCCAAATAAATTCCCAGACTTAAACAAATTATTTGTAAAATCATTATTAATGTATTTTTTATATTCGATTTAAAGGTAAAAAGAAGTCGAGTCAAATATATATCTATACTATTAAAGTAGGATCCTATTGGTTTTTTTACTAAAAATACCCATTTCTTTAATAACATTGCATATTTCATTAAGGGCAATCAAGTAATATTAATAACACATCTATATTGGGTCACTTTTTTTAAATCCAGCTCATTGCTCACATCATCTTTTTTGGGCCATTTGGGCCGACTAACAAATCATATTCAATTTTTATTTTTTTGGATCGGGTTCGAGTCGGATTTTTCCGGGTCTGGGTGGGTTCGGTTCTCATGCATAAGAACCTGAAAATAACCAAATAACCAAAATATCTAAAACGGGTTTAGTTATTTATACTCAGAGTAACCAAAGTATCCGATTAGGTTCAAATTTTCGTATCCAAATTATTCAAAAGTAACCAAAGTAAACAAAAATATCCATTCTATACAGTTTTTTGGGTAAACTTTTATCTAAACTATCATATTTTATCCAAAAATACTTAAAAGTACTAAAAATGACTACTATAGTTAACTTATGATATTATTTAAAATATTAAAATAATTATAAATATAATTATAAC
Source organism: Raphanus raphanistrum subsp. raphanistrum (assembly GCA_019706035.1). Classification (NCBI taxonomy): domain Eukaryota; kingdom Viridiplantae; phylum Streptophyta; class Magnoliopsida; order Brassicales; family Brassicaceae; genus Raphanus; species Raphanus raphanistrum. The sequence continues at coordinate 12,466,810 of CM033988.1, read as the reverse complement.
ATATATTTTTAGATATATATTCACATTTCGGGTATCTTCGGGTACTCATTTGGTTCTCGGTTCGGATCGGGTTCGGATCGGTTCTTCGGATATAGCAATTTAAAATTCATTTGAATATTTATCCCGGGTCTGATCGGGTTCGGGACCCTGATTTTTGGGTCGGTTTTGGGTTGGTTCTTTGGATCCGGATATTGTGATCAGACCTATACTCATTTAAAATGAAACACGATAAAGATAGATAAAAAGCTTAAGTCTTTTATAAAAAACAAATATATGAAAATATGACATTTATTAAATATTTGTCAATTTAAAAAAAGATAAAGGAAAATAAACCCGCGTTTTAAAAGCGCGGGTCAAAATCTAATCTATACTATTAAAGCAGAATCCTTTTTTTTGTTTGATATAATTAATTGATATTTACAATGGTATGTTACTCATAAATTTTTGTTTGATATAATTAATTGATATTACCTAAAATAATTAACTCAATAGGGGAATATTCTTAAATTATGGCTAACCGATTGTTTATTAGTTGCAAAATTTCAACATAATTAATTTTAATTAAACAAATACCTAACAATTAACACATTAATAATCAAGATCTCATGTCTACATATAAGAAAATAATACATTATTATCAATTTTAAAATGGTTCACAAACAAAAAAAAATTATTAGATATTTACAAGTGTGCCACTCATAAATATTTGTTTGATATAATTAATTGATATTGCCTAAAATAATTAACTCAATAGGGGAATATTTTTAAATTATGGCTAACTGATTGTTTATTAGTTTCAAAATTTCAAAATAATTAATTTTAATTAAACAAATACCTAACAATTCACACATTAATAATCAAGATCTCACGTCCACATATAATAAAATAATACATTATTATCAATTTAAAAATGGTTCATAAGCAAAACATTTTTTACGTGTGTATATTCTTTAATTAAAATGTTACAACTACTGCATTTTAAAGTCAAATTTTAGATCAACCATCGTCGTGCTTTTTAAAAATTGAAACACATAATTTAATATAACATTTTTTATCTTTCATGTATAACAATTAGTTATTATAGGCATAATGTGAAATAACATATTATTTTGTATACATAATTATTTGACACTGTATCTACACGGATGTTAGATATTACTTTAAATTGAATTATATTTTCTTTTATTTAATTAGCTGAATTATTTAAAATTTAAGAAAATTATACTACTATGAAAATATACTTCCATATATACATTCGGTTTGTTGTTATATTAAACCTGGTCACAAAACATTTTGATCATTCAAAATAATAAAAAATTAGAAAAGACTCCTGCATATTAATTCTAAGATTGCATTTCAATAAAAGTATTTAAAATATATATTATAAAACATTCATGATTTTAAAGGTACAAGACGGATTGAACGAGCATTTTAATACAACTTTTATCATAAAAATATATATCTAAATAAAAGTATGAGATTAAACTAAAATCAATGCAAAACATTTTAAATAAATAAATTACTTATAATACAGTTTTGAATAATTTTATAAATATTAGTTCACCTAAGAAAAACAAGCATAGTAAATTGTACATATAATTTTTATAACTAATAAAAACCTAAAATAAATAAATTATATAAATTATAATTTTTTACAGGAAAATGTATAATAGCCAATTCCGCGCTTTGAAAGCAATGTTAAAGAGAAAACCCTAGTTTCTCTCGACTCTTTTCCTCAGCCGCCTAGAAAAAATTTCAGATCTACCTCCGGTCCGGCATTTGTCCGGTACCGGAGGGTTTCCTCCTCTCTTCTATCTTCTTTTTTCTTTGCCTTTTCCATTCTGACCCCAACCCTGCGATGAGATGCGTGCTGTTCTGGTTCGGCGTGGTGGCTCCGGAGACTTGTACAGTCAAAGGAGAATCTTCACGGCGTCTTTGGAGGAGCAGTGAATCGCAGGAAGGCGGAAACGGGTCAGGTCGGCTTTTAGGGTTGAGAGGAACTATCGGATCGATTTTCCGTTTTTGAGTCCGGTGTTCCTCTCGCGGCGACGACGCGTGATTCAGTGGGATACCTCCTCCACCTTGGATCTACAGTCCGATGTGACGGTGAGCCAAACGGAGGTGTGATGCGACGGTTGGTGAAGATGGCTCTGGTCCTCGGTTCTCGGGGAAGACGTGTCGCAGGGTTCTGTTTCACCGGAAGAGTCTACCGGACGACGAACTCTGGAGTGGTACACGGTGGAAGTTCACATCCCAGCGCTGGCGGTGACGGCTAACGACTCGTCTCAGCGGTGAAACTTCACGCCATCTTGTTCACCTTAGTTACTGGCCGGTCACTGTACGTTCGCCAAAACCCGACTTTCATTACGGGTATTTCCCGGTTCATGGCTAAGGAGCGGATTCTAAACCTCGACGGTGACGGGTTCTCACCGGATTTGCGCTGCAAGGCGATGAGATGTTGGGCCGGGCCTACCACTCTAATCTTTAGGAGCCCAATGTCATGAGCGGATTTGTAATCCGGTTTTAATTTTGTTGTAGTCAAGTGTTTTAGAATTGTCGTCTCGTTTTGGTCTAAGTAGGGGTTAAGAGACGGTTCCTCTCGGGTCGTGAGAAGAACTCGTCTTATTGTGGTGAAAAATACACCGATGAATTAGATTGGGTAGTCTAGGATCCAAACCAGTTTCGACTCCAGTGTTCCTAGGCGATACTAGATCTCGTCGGTTGTATGTTGGGTTTAAAATCTCTTGAGGTTGTAATCATGTATTCACATTTGGCTAATGAAAAGTTGATGTTGAGTTAAAAAAAAAAAAAAGAAAGCAATGTTAAAGAGAGAAGAATAAATAAGAAACAAACAAGAAAGAAAGCTCCAAAAAATCTCGGGCAGACAATATTCTTATTATCCATAGTTTCATCCAATGTGATCTGTCTTTTCTATTGTACATACCATAGTCAGCAACTAAGCGCTTCGTACTTAACCGGAATCGGTTGGTTAAACCCGGTCCGTGCAATTAAACTCCCAACCACTGTCAAATCTCTACAAAACACTCCTTTCACCACATTTATATTATTACTACTACTATTCGCCGCAACCGCACCAGCTCTAATCGGCGTTTCCGTTGCTGCTGCAGCAGCTCTACGCTGCTTCTCCGCAGCCGCAAGGTCGCTTGTCACGACGGAGTAACCTTTTTGAATCAACCTGTATAGTAATAAAGTTGACATTCTAGCCCGATCCTTAACCGAGTCTAATTCCTCCTCGTCTTCGGTTAACTCAAACCGATCAATAAATGACATTGATCTCTCCGGTTTATGCTTCAAATTGAGCAACAAGTAGGCTCGATCCAGCTCCGATCTCGAGCAGTCGCGTCTGATTCCCATCAGAGCGTAGTAATCAACGTTTCCGATTTCTCCGTTCGCGATCCTCTCCTTCAATTGCTGAATCCTCGACGTCAAAACGCATAGTTTTCCCGGTATTTCTCTGTACCGGACATTGTGCCGTTTCCAAACCGGACCGGGAAGTTTCCGGTCACGTAATATCGAGTTGTAAAGAAGCTTCAAGTGTTCCAAATCGTGGAGCGAGTCAGGGAAACACCGCACGGACTCGAGCAACGCGGCTCTCGTTTCCAACGCTCGGAGGCACGACGGATCCAACGCCAGCGTCTTGTTGCAATCCGCGACGGACTCCGCGATCCTCCCGGCGGATCTGTACGCCGAGGCGCGGTGCATGAAACACTCGGCGAGGAATCCCTGCGGCGCGGCGCGGCGGCTGTCGAGGATTTTGGAGAAATGACGGATCGATTCGGTGTAGAGTCCGGCGTCGAGAGCGGCGAGTGCGGCGGCGCGTCGTCGTAAGAGGAGCTTGATGTGAGATAGCACGTGAGCGACGCTTTCGGATTCGGTGAGAGAAGAGGAAGCGCCGTCTGCGGAGGAGAAGAGGATGAAGCTGTCGTCGGATAAGGATATGCTCTGACGACGGAACGCGGCGGTGGCTAACCGTTTACCGGTTTGGAGAAGGACCATCGCGTCCTCCATTAAACCTAGATGGCAACAAGCTTGACCTAGAATCAAGTATCTACAACAATTCAAGAAGGAAACGATCCGAATCAGAACCGGGTCGGGTTATTTCATTAATCCACGTGTCGAGAATATAGTGAAATTACCTCCATTGCCCTTGTTCGTTAGAGCTTTTACTTAACCCTGCCATGACTTTCTTCTTCAAATCGGAGACAGAGAAGCACCTGAAAGACGAGTCACCACCACCATGACTCGGCAACTCGTCCAGAAGGCTGACCGATTCTCGAAACGATTCCGATGAACCGATGCCGGAGTCTTCGCCTGAGAATTTAAGGCTGGGAATGTAATCGTGGAGCATATCGGCGACGTCTTTGAATCGACGGAGGTAGAGAAGCGATCTGGCCTTGAGTTCGAGAGCGAGTTCGTAACGAGGAGAGACGGAGAGAGCAGATTCGAGAAGGTTCAGAGCTGATTCGACGTCGTTTGGATCTTGGCTCGCTATCAGATTTTTGGCTTCCTTCATGTACTTGTCAACGATCTTGAAAAAAACAAAACAGGAACTCGATCAGATCGAAAACAACAACAATGCACATGGGATTTGTCTGAAAATTATGGGAAGAACATAAACCTTCTTGTTACGGAGCCACCAGTGTTTCTTCTCGACATAAACCGCCATTGTTGTAGCTTGGAGTCTTCGTGAAACAATCAGAACATGGAGAACTTTTCTCTCTTCTTGATCCAGAATATTAAATAAATATTAATATATATATATACAGCAAAACACGAGAGAAGATGGAGATTTTGAAAGTCATGTGAAGAGTTGAAGTGTCTTAAATACGGAAGAGAGTTGTGTAATAGAAGATGAGTGTCAATGACGGATATATCCTTGCGTGAGGTTCTTTGGATCCCCTTGGGTTTCCTAGCTGGCACAACACAAGACCACACTATTGCTTAGCCATTAGCCTACATGATTCCACCATTATTCATTATTTCCTAAATTACAAAATAGTATTTTAACTAGTATAATTTTTCTTCTTTTACGATAAAAGAATTGTATATATAGTGAAGACTGAAGACTTCTAAATAGTTGCAAGCTGGAAACAGTATTATAGTTCTGTTGTATGTATCTAGTTATTTACTAATCACCACAAGTCTCATTCAAAGCCAAAATACTCGCTTATAGTCATTTCTGTTTGTGCATTCTTTTAATCTTAGCTAATTTAACTTGGATAAAACCTTACTGAGTTACTGCCGATATCCAAACTTATATGGTTAATAAGTGACAAATTGATTGGTAGCTGAACGAATTAAACACAAAACAATGGGTATTTAGCAAGCCACTTTGAAAAAGTAGTCCTCTTAAGCCACAAGACTCATGCATGCTAGTTTATACTTTATACTAATTGATTGTTACTGATTTCATTTTGATTGTTACTTATTTTATTACAACAGTTTAACTCATCAAAGTTAACTATTATGCCATGCTTTTGACACCGATTTTAAAGATATAGTCTCGATAATTCAAGACTCTTGATCAAACTTTTTCACTAAGATAAAGGAGTTGATGAAACTGAAGAATAGATTCACGGAGTTACCGATTAGTTTTATTCTTCGGCCTCAAAATATATCGTTTCATTCATTAGCTAAAATAGTAAAATATTTTCATATGGATTTGTACTACATTGATTGTTTTGTTTTGGTCTGGTTTTTCAGATAACCTTGAGTATTATGATAACTATTTGATGGATGTTCCCAAAAAAAAGCTATTTGATGAAAAAAAAAACAACGTTTATTGGAATGACATATTAAAGTTTTATGTGGTAATTTGTAAATTAATGGGTAAAATAATTATTGAAAATATGTTTAAAATGTCATTATTATCACTTTTGTGAGATTTATTTTTCTAATTCTAGTTCTTTAGATGAATTTTTTTAGCTGGGGAAAGCTTTCAAGCTTTATTTAAGTGTTGTTTTTACTTTTCAATAAATGCACATGTATATCTATGGGTACAATATAGATAAAAGATTACCTGTTTTGGTTGGCTTTAAAGTCTCTCTCCAAAATAAAAGTAATTTTTTCTTTTCTAAAACGTGACAATGAAGATGAACTCGTTAAGATATAAAGTGTAGTGGCGGGACTACACTTATGATTTTCTAGAGATGAAAATTACTTCAAAATATAGAATTAAGAAGATATAAGGTGTAGTGGCGGGACTACACTTATGATTTTCTAGAGATGAAAATTACTTCAAAATATAGAATTAAGATACCAAAATGTATTTATAACAAAAATTAAGAATCTATATACTTTTATGAGTATATTTATTTACTGATGTGTGTTTCAAAAAAAAAAATTATTAACTGCTGTATACAAAATATAAATACAATAAATTTACAAAGGCACAACAAAAGTAAATGTCCTCCAACTAACACGTTTGCTTTTTGCAGTTGCTGCTGATACAGTGATATATCATGCACGCAACAATTATACTGCTCAAGGTGAGATGCAGTAACACTTTTGTTTTTTTTTTAAGAAATGCAATAACACCTTTTAAACAAAATTTTATTAACCCGTTAACCGGAGATAAAGTGTCGATTACAAGTAGATTTGAACAAAATAATCCATTCAAAAATTACATAACCAACTTCTCTCAATCCAACTCTCCGGCGCGTTCTGCAAGTTTATACAAAGATCTTGCAAATCGGTAACCATTCTCAATCGAACCATGGGAAGGTGATCTCATCTCGTTTCTTAACTTCCCGTGTTATTGCTAGTGTTGCTACTTGCTAGTTCCCATGAACTCATCAAACTTGTAATCTTGACTATCATTGAAGCTCATGACGAAATCCTTTATATACTAAAGCATAAGTCAGCTAACCAATCAAATACTGGCACGTGGAAATTTTTAAAAAAATAATTTTTAAAATAAAATAATTCAACTTTTCTTTTCTATATCTCCTATTTTTATGCAATCCAAATATTCAACCACCTAAATTTTCTCTGAATTTAAATCTCACGTTGCTTTTTACTATCAAAACTGTTTCTTCATCTTCTATATAATTTGAAATATCTTGGGTTTCTTCTCCACGTTTTATCTGTAACCCAAAAACTTAAATTTGTTATTGAAGTATCAAATCAGGAGCCATATCACTTTATCAACAAGAAGAAGTAAGTGTTTCTCTTTTTATTACTACAGTGATGAGAGAATCTGAAAAATCAATTCCATCTATAGATTATTTTTTTCATCTGTTTCTCTGATTATATTTGAAAAATTCCTGTTTTTAAATGTACGTAAAAGAAGATAAATAATCAACAAAACTTGAGGCAAAATAAAATGTTTCTAGAAGAGAAATTGCTAACAATGAAGAAAGTTTGAAGAAACAAACCATAGCTTCGTTTGATATATTACAAAATTTAAATCTTTACTTGTTCTATCATCCTCACACGTTTTAAAATTCAGCACTTCCAATATCAATGGTTTCATCTCCTATATAACAATTAATCAATTTTTAGTTTTCTATAATTTTATATCCTCTTCCTATTTATAATTCTGTTTTCTTTGTCATTACTAGATTGCAATTTTACAATCAGATAATTTGGATGACAGTGAAATTACTTTACCTTTGCAGGGGGTATACTAGTAGATATGAAAAGGTCATAGACGCTCATACCTGAAGAGCTTCCATGAACCACAGCCTGTACAAACTCCACTTGGACGCGAAATAGAAGAGCAATAAACGGGACTGAAACGTACTACCAAAATTGTCAAGAGACCAACTTTAGGCAAACGGGAAAGCTTTTTTGATCAATTTATCAATCTATAATTATTGACCCATTTATTAATCTAATTATTTTCGCACTTTATAACCATTTTATACCAAAACCTTTTTGGCAGAGTGCTCCATGTAAAGCGAGTATGATATTAATAAAGTGGTTTGCAATTAATATGATATCAACTATTCATATTTGAAATAAGGTAAATTATTAATATCACCAATTAACTAGTTAGAATCATTAATGTAAATTACATTAAAGTAACGTCATAAATATGATATCAAATTCATTCAAAATAAGATAAATTATTAATGTTTGGTATTATTTAAAAATAAATGAGAAAAAAGAATTTCGACAAATGAAATTATAAAGATTTTTTTGTCAAAATGTATGTATGAATGACACATCAGTAGAAGTCACTAAAATGACTTCCCAATTAATATATAAGGGGATGAGATTCTAAAACAGATTTTATAAATGAATTTATAAGCATGTATAAGTGACTTACAACCTCTTATAATAATTTAAAATATATGATAAACCAAGATAAATAATTTTAAAAATGTATTTATATTTTTTTGTAAATGATTTATAAAGCATGTATGAACTTTGTTAGATGTAAATATTTACAATAATAATTTATATACAATATAATGCTTTATATAAGAATATAAAAGTATTAAAACAGTTTATATAAACTTTTTTAGTTTACTATTTTATGTATTTTATAAATATCAAAATTGATCAACATTATTACTTTTTGACAATTTCAACGATTATTTACCATATTTTTTTTTTGACAATCTCAACGATTAGTTGTATTAATTGGTTATAGACTTATTTTTTATTTTTATATCTAATTAAAATAAATAAAAATTGAGAATCATCGACCAATCAAATTATTAATGATTTATAAAACATGTGAAGATTTTATACGATTTAAAAATATTTATTTATTATATTATATAGTGTATAAATATTATAAATAAGAAATCAAACATTATTAGTCTTTCCATAATTTAAAAATTAGTTAGCATAAGTTTTTATTTGTAATATTCTTTACATTATTTCTGCAACTGATATAAAATCATCTTACACTTACCATAAATTTTTAGATCTAATTAAATAAGTAAAAAATATAAAATCAATTACCAATCAGATTATAACAATTTTCAATTAATATATAGGAGGATTGTACACAATTAGACAAGACATTGATTTGACTATAAGGGCTCTAGACTTGTTAATTAAAATGTGAAGTAGCGAGTTATATCGAAAGCCGAGTTACAAAAAAAAAAAAGTAGCGAGTTATAATAATACCGTTCTGAGTTCTGATGAGATCGCATCAAATGGTAACTTGCTATTTAAGCTATTTAGTTAACAATTGTAATAAATGTAATCTCTTCTGTTCTCAATACGTGTTTGCTGTCCAATGAGCAAAAAAAAACTGGTTGTGAAGGCCTAAAGATTCCCTTTCCAAATTTTACCTACATCCACATGGGAAACTTATGATACTGTTTTAGTCAAATATTTTTTTCATTATACTCTTTCTTCTATTTCAAAATAATCCATATTTTACAAAGATACATTTTATATTTTCAATGTGTTTATTATTATATTATAATGGTAAATTGTAAACTTTAAAGAAATTAATTATGTTTATTGAATTTTGATTGATTAAAATTTTATGAAAATAGTTAATCACATTGGTTTTTTTTTTGTCAACGTTTTTATTTCATAAACTCAAAATAGAGTACTTTAACCGCAAAGTTTGTGGACACCACCCATTACAAAAACAACAACAGTTAAACAGAAGGATGAGCCTATATTATAAAGACATGATAACGGAATGACGAGAGGGACAAAGTTCCTAACTATGAAGAAACCCGTAATCTCAATCAAAACCAACCCCGAGCACAGGGCAAAGAAAGGGACAACTGAGTCCGCTAGAATCTGAAGACTTGAGAATCCAGATGATAATGACTGGTGTAGAACTTTCTGCAGCATTACAGCTTTGGCGCTTTGAGTAGAACTCACGATCCACATCCACGTTCCATAAGCCGAACAAGTCGGGAAGTTCTCAACATACCCGACTAGAGAGGATACATCAGTAAACTCAGAGGCTACCAAACACCTCTTCCACAAGATTGATTGCTGTGAGGCGAACCGCCATGGCCAAATGGACAAACCTGAAACAATAGCATCCAAAACCACAAAGACAGAAATCCAGATAACAGCCTCATGCTGAGGTAAATGGAGCTTAAACCTGGAGCTCAAAAGGTTTATAACATCCTCAATACGAGGTAAAGAACCATTCAAAATCAGCATAAGCTCTTGTTTGCGAGGAAACAAGGATCTCCTACTAAGACAATTACATTCTTCTCGGCGGCAATGATCGAACAAGAATGATTCACTCCAGTAAGTTCTGAGAACCATACCTTGCGAAAGCATGGAGCAAGGGGAGATGAGTCCAACAACATGTGACCAAGGTTTCGAATGAAATACCGGCTTTGACTGAGCACTGCACTCCAGGAAGTTTCACTGAGGTAATAAAAGCTGCATACAGAAAACCCACCACCACCAATATCTCAACATTCGAAGTCCAGTCCTCGAGAACTTGAGGTGTTGAGTATTGAAGGAAATTAAGCTTGCAGTCAGCTGTCAGTAACCCCAAGAACCTTGCCACAGAGATCTCGTTACCCCCCGCCTCTTGTTGATAATTAAACGAAACATGTTCGCCACAAGAGACCAAGTTTCTCGGCTTTGACACCGGGATTAGTTGGAGGAAGGAGGAGACTCGTCTGGTGGTGAGAGAGCTGGAGAGATCGGCTTCATCTTGTAAAGGATGCATCAACAGAGGCTGGGCAGATAGCACACCTACATCTATGAGAATCGGTGGAGGGTCGGGGGGAACTGGAGGGACAGGAGGAAACATCGGAAACAACACGTCGAGATTGGGGTCTGGTGGTTCAGGCGGCAGGGGAAGAAACCCAGATAAAACAGCTTCAGGAGACTCCATTGACAGAGGAGGGGAAAAGCTTCGGGAAGGGATGGAAGGCGTCGACATCAGTGGAGGAGCGGCTCGTGGTTAAGAGACGGAGGAGCAAAACAAAGCCTCAGAGATGAGGTAGAAACTGTAATCGACAGTATGAACCCAGCGATGAGTGAACGGAAAAAAATTGGTACAAATCACCCCGTAAAGAACTTTAGATCCAAGATCTAACACAGAGAAAGCACCCCACACGAAATCTGACCCCATAAATCAGTAACCCTCAACATCAGGATTCCAAAAGCAGAAGAAAATTCTGGTCGGAAAGTTTGAGACGGTAGCCGCCGGAATAGTGTCACGGTGGAGAGACGGCTGAGCTGCGGAAGAGACTAAAGGGAGGGAAGAGTCATGGTAGTCTTGGGAAGAGCGCCAGAGAGAGAAGCGTCTATTCTCGTTTTCAGAGTTAATCACATTGGTTAACTGATTAATTATAGGAAGAAATCTATAAGCGAACATGTACAATTCTTCATTGAACATTGTGTTTTTTCTTATCAAACATATGTATATATTCCTTGAACATATGTGGCTATTCTCTTGCAAAGGGAATCAATTGTGATAATCTATTTATAACGATAATAAATTTAGAGAGAATAAAAAAGGTTTTAAAGAAAGAAAACTTTGAAAAAATCAACTAGAAAAGCATTTAAACTGGCAAATGGTTGATTTCTTTATATGATTTCTGCTCTTACTTTTATGGCGATTTCTGTTTCGTACCAAATCATCTTCATCACTAAACCAGGCTATGTTATAGATCTCTAACATGGACTTTAAGCAACTTCTTATTATTGTGATGATTTTAAAATTTTAATGCAATTTGATGCCTAAAACACCAGCTTTCCCAGCTTTTAAGTCAGAGGTGGCACTGATTATATAATCAAATCAGAGGCGGATCTATTCATACTGATAGGGTGTGAACTGATACACGTTAAAAAATACATATGTGGTTTGTTAAGCTATGAACAAGTGTATTTCATCTGGTTTGGTGGTCATTTTACTGAAGATGACACCCCTAAACCTGGGTTCAAAAGGACCTGTGACACCCTTTTTTTACTTTTTTTATTTGAGTTTAAAAGTCCATTAATTTTGACACCCTTCAACTGGGATCCTAGATCCGCAACTGAATCAAATAGTGGCCGATGAAAGCGGTAAGTGATTGTATATATGTTGCAAATGCATGAAATTTGAATTTATGATAGCTGAAATTTCAAACTCTTATGTGTGAAAGTATCTATATCCAACTTGCATTTTTACATGCTTGTGGCTAGCTATCGCTAGTGTTAAGAACTTAAGATAGGGGACTAAAGCAGAAAACAAATACAGTTTTCGTCCACCATAGTTGTTGGAAGCTTTAGCCAAAAGTCTCCTTTTATTTCTGTCCACGACTTTGGCCAAAATCTTGCTCCTGATTGGTCAGATACATTGGTTTTGGTCCCATAAATAACAACTTTTTTTTTAACTGCATAAAATAGTTTTAGGGTTCACGTGAGTTTCTCGTGACCGGCGTACATACACACACGCACGTAACGAAATGATTTACGACTAGAGCACATGCAGAAACAAAACACAAAGAAAAGGGATACACAGTGAAACGACGCCGTAACTAAAACGACAACAGTTGATGGATTTTCTTCTTTGCTTTCTTCTCCTTGATAGGATCCAAGCTTGGTTTCCACCCTCTTCCCGACAATTGCCTGCTCAAAAACTCCGGCCTCCCTTCCTCCTCCGCCTCCAATTTTCCAACCGACGTAGCAGCAACCACCGCATCAACCGCCGGACTATTACTATTATTATAACTTCTAGTAGTAAACCAAGGAAGAATCCCTTCATAGTAGCTAAACGATGACCTTACCATCGCCGTGGCGCTAAACAGCATTTTACGTATCTCCTCTGACGTCATCACCGCCGAGGATGATGATTTGGCTCCGCCGCCGCTAACGCTTCTTTTGGCGGGGAGGACCAGATAGATTTTTCCCGGCTCGAGTGTGTTGTCCGCCGGTAAGGGAGTCAGCTTCTTCTTCACCGTCTTCCCATCCTTGTTGAATGTTATGGACGAAGGATCGAACTCGACAACGACGTGTTGAGGATTCTCCAGCATGATCTCAGCTACCGTCGTCTCTTCCTCTAAGTTTTGTACTCTTCCGTCGGATAATACAACTTTTCCGGCAGCCATCGCCGCCGTTTCCAGCTTCCGAGAACCGATTGCGTTACCCATTCTAAGACCAGGATGATCATATGCGTGTAAACTTATACACACGCAACACAACACATGAAATGGTTTGGTTTGTATGGAGTTCGTTAAACGGTTCCATCCTTATACTTTAATGATTATTTATTCATATATTGTATATTGGTGTGGGTTTGTTGGGTAATCTGAAGAGTCTGATCCAACGGTCAAGAAAATCTTTTGCTGCTACTACATCTATATCTACATGACTCCACATACTTAAAACTTCAAATTGTTTTATAAATTGACTATTGCGTGAAACGAAAGTGAAAAAAACAGTTCAACCACACACGTCTCTTTACTGGGTTTAGTTAACTAACTTCACAAAGTTTAAAATAATATGAATTAAAATTTAAAGTCACTACAAGAAACAAAAGGTAGAGAGACACACGAGTTGCTACGTTTCACGACATTTCTTACAACACATGCAAAAAAAAAAAAGAAACGCAAGACAAAATACAAAACGAGATTTATAGAAACTTACGGTTTAACAATAATGATAGCCATGTGGTTTGGAGTCTTGGTGAGCTTGGTTACTTGATGTACTGAGAGAGCCACTTGAAGCCTTCGCCATAACCCATCTTCCTGACGATGCTGCACATGAAAACCTCCAGTGGTCTTACGTTGGAATCAAGTAGGTTCACTTTACCCTTTCCCGTGGTGAAGTTGGAGAGGCCGAGATGGTAACGGAGCTCGTCCTCTGATGCAGCGTACGGTATGTCTATCTTGTTTCCAAGGATGAGGAAGGGGACGGTGGCTAGAGACTCGTCTGAGAGAAGTGCGTCCAGTTCCTTTTTCGATTCTGCGAATCTCTCCTTGTCGTATGCATCCACTAGGTACACCACGGCATCCACCTGCAAAAAAGAAGAAAAAAAGACAAAGAGTATAAATCATTGAAACTAACTGTTCATAAAACTCTTACCATTGAAGAAGCTTAAAATGAGTTGAGACATTTGGAGTTAAAGACTATAATTCTACAATGCTTGTCGAAAAAGCTTTATAATTAGGATACTGGAGAATTACACAAGGGTGAAAATGATATAACATAATGAGCAACACTAAGAAGAAGGAAGTGTGCAAAATCGATCAAGCATTAACATCGAAACTAATATTTCACAATACTCAGCCACTGAATCAATTAAAACATTTGAAGTTATAGAGAGTCTGATTCTACTATTAATCGAAAAAGCTTTAAGACAACTGGAAAACTAAAAAGATGGCTTTGACAAGATGATCTAGCATGATGAGAGTTGCCTATGAGAAAAACTAAAAACCATGCTTTCACTAGGGAATAGATAGTGTGCAAATATCGATCAAATGGGTGACTCGTGATCTTCAATACAGGGGACTATGACTAATAATATGGTAAAAGGGAAAAAAGTAATAAAGATGACCTTAGCATAGTAATCCTTCCAGACCCTGCGAGCAATCTGATGACCACCCAAATCAAAAGCCTTGAACTTGATTTTACCAATGCTAAGTTCTTCAGAGGTTGGATGCTGCGTCGGCTGGTGCTGCACCAATCTCTGTTCTCACCAAATTTTCAACCAACCAGTTAACATCTAGAAAATAAACACACATAGCCTCTCTCTCGTCTTATATAATGGAACAAAAAATAAGCACACAGTAACATCCACAAGACCAATTAATTATACAGACCAACTAGACCTAATCTCAAAGCAGTATATAAACGGAAAGTTTCTGATTCAGATTCAGCATCTACACCCCCAAATTAGAAACTTCTCCACATATTCAATCAAACCTATTCAAAGCACAAAGATCGAGAGATCGAGATCGAGAGAGAGAGATGGAACCTCGTCCTTGAGCATGTGGAGCAAGGTGGTTTTGCCGGCGTTGTCGAGTCCGAGGAACAAGATCTTCGCCTCTTTCTGCCATAACCCTAGCGAAGCGAGAACACCGTAGAACCAATCTATCATAAACATGATGTTCACTCGCCACTCGATCGATCCTCCACGATCGCGACAGAGAGAGAGAAGAGAGATATTCAGATTCTAATTTAGCTTCGAGGTCTCAGAGTAAAGACCAAAGAGACGGTTCTCAAAAGGCAAGAAAACGGCAAGCAGTGCGGCTTGGTAAATCGCGAACGTACCCGCATCGATGCTGTCTGCATCCACCAGTGATCATAAACACGATTTAGATTGAGCCCAATTACAGATTTATATATACGCTCCCATGAACGTTTGGGCCTTCTCGTCAAATGATTGGTTTAAGTAAATACAAATATATCAATATTTATAATTTTGGCAGTGCTATTTAAGTTTATTGATTTTAAATTGGACAATTCAATTATATGCGTAATGATAATATTAATTTACAAGAATATACCAGAAAATAATTAGCCGGGGATTTTTGAAACATTTACTTTTTCTATGTTTCCGTTTATTAATCTCTATAATATTATTTGAGAAGTCAGTTTTCTATGTGTCGCGCTCACGTTAACTCTCACGATGGTTGATTACGCTGATACCCTTAATAATTAAAAAATTAACATTTAAATACTATTATTGAAATTTTTATTTATTTAGTTTCCTTTTAAAATTTTCCAAGTAACATATATAATAAAAAGAAACATTTATAAAGTTTTTTTTAATATTAAAAACGAAAATATATGTTTATATAATATGATTTCATTAAAAAAAGAAATTTCACAAAATAGAAATATTCCATTTAAGACTATTTTAAATAACATAAAATATACTTTTGAAGTAATAAAATATTTATTTTATATCTATATTTTCTTAGATGAAAATATATATTTTATAATGTAATTTCTTAATCTATAAATTACATTTTACTTATATAATATGATTTCTAAAATACAATCACAAAAAATTAAACTGTTTATTTTAAATAGATATTAAAAATAAAGTCAAATTAACTTTTTATCAAATAATTAAAATATTTTAAATTAACATAACACTATATAATTTAACAAGGTAGATATATTATATATTATCATTATTAAAAATGTTTTTTAATATTAAATTTTATGTTTTATGTTTGTCAAAGTTAATATAACCATAATCAAAATACCAACGCAAATCTGAATTCTCATTTTTAGGATTATTTACATAAATTTCAGTTTACCATTTAATATATATAAGACATAAAATTATTTAGAATTTATAAATATTTTAGTTATTGTAAATATTGATGTGTTCATGGGCTTCCAAAAAGTATTAGTTACTTATGTAAGTAACTTCTAATTGATTATCATTTTACTTTCTAATAATTTATTTTAAAAATCAACATATAATTTAATTTTTGTAATTTGGAATCAAATATTTAGTTTATTTTTACTTCATTTTAAGCACAATATATCTTAAGTTATACATAATCTTCCTCAAATATATTTACATATCTAAGATAACAACCAAAGTAAAAGCAAATAATCATAATTTTCATATATTTAAAATAAAAAATATTAGTTGAGAAATTGATTGATGCAATCCAATATACCCAAATGATAACTTATTTAAAATCATATGTCTGATTAAAATAATATAATATATTAGTATAAATTGTGCATACAAATTATAAATTAATTCAAAATTAAAATTAAATAACAATCAACTATTGTAACATATTTAATTTATAAATATTTGAATCCGTGCATGAGCACGGGAAAATCACCTAGTTGAAAATACATCAACAAAAATCCAACGTAGAAACAGATAAGACTGCAAGAGTGCCAAGAAAAAAAAAGAGATGAGTGAAAATTTCAGCCTTTGGTGTCCCGAAATAAAATAAATTAATGGTTTCAATTGGTGACCATTGTCTAATTGCAAAAAAATAGTTAAATTATAGAAAAATAACTAAATTACGGAAAAAAAAATAAAATTTGCATGATGATGGAATAAATGTTTAATTGATCAAAATATTTTATATGATATCTATCTTTTATAAGAAAAATAAATATCAATAATAAAACTAACTATTACATAATATGAAAATAATTGTTGAAAAAAAAATGAAAATAATTGATATTTATTAAAATTACTTTAGCTCTTATTATAAATATTTAGTTTATCTTTTAATATGATATTTAATAATAGATTGACATTTCATAATATTATAAAACAAATTATAGTATAACTTTATTTTAACATACCTATTTATCATAAAAATATTGCTATTTATTAAAAAAAATTAAAATGGTATTAACATATAATTTAGTAATTTGAAAGTGTTGAATTTATAAATTTTTCCACAATAATCTGCTAAACCCCACTTTTCTACTTAATGAAAATTTTCTTCTATATTTATGTCAGTAAAAATACAAACCTGTTTTTTGCGATTTTTTTTCTTTTCGTAATTTTTTTTTATTGGTAAAATACTTGTGAAATCGCGTAAAAACACCATTCTGCAAGGTTACCAATCAAGGCCAATAATTACATAATTATATAACACGATAATTAAACAATAATAATAGCCAGACAGTGATAATTAATTATACAACCCATTGTTTTCGTTTTAAAGATAAAACATAAAAACATAAGTGTATGGATCATCTGCAAAGTATGATTCAAAACGGAAACTTGATTTAATACATTTTTAAAGATATGTTTTGTTAAAGTGGTGATATTAGAACGTATGGTCAAATTTCATTTGAGTTTATGGTCTTAGTCGGCTGCATTTTATCATGACCGGAAAATTAAATTCAAATCAGAATCAAAACAAAAAGAAATATTAAAATACCCGAACATATATTAAATTATATTAGATATTAGATATATATATAAGTGTGTTAACTCTCCATATTTAAAACTTCGTAGGTATTTTTCTTTTTCCATCATCAACTTGGTAAAATATTATAATAAAAAGATATTAAATAAAATTTAATCTAAAATAATAATAAATAGAAGAAAAATAGAAAATTTTTAAACAAGCATTATGCATATATTTTTAATTATTAAAGATAACATATTAATTATTCTAAAATTAACTTGAAAACGATTAAAAAACTGGTTTCTTAAATAATATTATAGAGAATTCAGAGATATTGATCATAAGATAACAAGTGCTAAGAAGTCACAAAACAAATCGATGTAAGAAAAAACAAATTAACAATGCTTCCATGTTCTTTGAAGTTGAATAGAAAAACAATCATCAAAACAGTTCCAGCAATGTCTCACGATTTAGTTACCTTCTTATCATCCCCTATTGCAGCTCTTTTTTGAATGAAAGCTAAGTTTTATTCATTAAAACAAAAACGATTTTACATCATGTGCGTTTGCGTTGTGAATGGTACGGGGGAAACTAACCAACCTTCCAAACGATGTACTCGGACGTATCTCTTGTTAATCAGAATCAGACGGTTAGATAAGTAAGATAGATGTGTATATAGAATGCAGGCAAAGAAATAAAATTAATGTTCCAAAAAAAAGAATTAGTAAAATCATAAATAGACAATGAGAGTTTGCTCACTATAGACTATCAGAAAGTTCAAGTATGTATTTCCCATCGCAACTTGTGAGCATGAAGAATAGTATAATCACATTATCAATCAGGAAAAAAAATTGGTCAACCATTTTTCGGAAAGAGAATGTGAAAACTCCAGTAAGCACGCGTGTGAAAATCTGGTGTGGTACGAATTTGAACTGCTCCCTTGAGGATCCACGGAACGCCTTGACCATCCGACTACAGACGCATGGTTCGTCTGTGGTTCATTATCAATCAGAAACAACTAAAAAATCTTCTAAACTGATCTTATGAGGCAGCGCTGCCACAATCCCAGACCACTCAATCGTCCCACGAACCTCATCTCCTACCCTATCCAATGCGATCAGTTTACAGATAATATCCTCCTTCTTTGGATCAATATTAGGTAGTGTCCAAAGAAACGCTAGCTTTCCCTCGTATTCCACCATTTTGTCAGCAACCGATGAATACATTTCTAACTTCCCATCCTTGCCATCACGATCAACCACTCTTCTCCACACCTTGAGCTTTGTGTTAAACCACATTAACTCACTCGACTTACAAGCGTAGAGCACATTCTCGACCACACACAAGCACCTGAAAATATTCCTCTCTGTTGCCTCACTGCTTATACCTTCTGTCAGATTATATACATGGATAATGTGTTTGATCCAGAAAGACAAACCTGGGAGTTTGCTGGCGAGGAGACAGTGAGGTGGAGCAAGGCGGTTTTGCCGGCGTTATCGAGCCCGAGGAACAAGATCTTAGCCTCTTTCTGCCATAAACCTAGCGAAGCGAGAACACCGTAGAACCAATCTATCATGAACATGATGATCACTCACCACTCGATCCTCCACGATCGCGAGAGAGAGAGAGAGAGAGAGAGAGAGAGAGAGAGAGAGAGAGAGAGAGAGAGAGAGAGAGAGAGAGAGAGAGAGAGAGAGAGAGAGAGAGAGAGAGAGAGAGAGAGAGAGAGAGAGAGAGAGAGAGAGAGAGAGAGAGAGAGAGAGAGAGAGAGAGAGAGAGAGAGAGAGAGAGAGAGAGAGAGAGAGAGAGAGAGAGAGAGAGAGAGAGAGAGAGAGAGAGAGAGAGATAGAGAGAGAGAGGTCTGAGAGTAAAGATACGATTGTTAGAAAAGCCATAAACTAAAAACGGCTAGCAGTGCGTATTCAAAAACGAGAAACCGACCCACATTGATGCCGTCTGTGTCATCAGAGAAGACTAGCCCGATTATAGTGGATCCAATAAGTCCAGCTTTATATTTATATATACGCTTCCACACAAATTTTGGGCCTTCTAATCGAAAAAATCAATTTATTATTTCAATTTTAAAGTGATAAAATAAAAATGATATAACATTATTTGAAAAAAAAAAACTAGCCGCCAGTGAGGAGAAAGAAAAGGAGAGATCTTCTCTAATAGTCTTTTATGATTTTTTCTGAATATTTTTCTACAAGTTTATGGGGTATTTTGTTTTCCACTGGTTTTTGTAATCATCAGAGATACACTCATTTTGCTCTGTTTTTTGTTGTAATGATTTATTACAGTTTGTATGACGATTTCTAGAATAAAATTTTCAAAAAAGTTTTTTTCCAGAACAACTTTAACCAACGAAAAAATCTATCTTTAGAGAACTTTTATTGCGTAGGCAATGCAAGTTACTGTAGTTCTTGTGATGCAAAAAAAAACATTTCGATTGTTAAAAATGTGAATCAAAATCATTTTGATGTCAATGTATTGTGATCATCCAACCAAATTGGGTATGTATTTCATCATTAATTTCTCTTGTAATCATAATTAGTATACCATATTTTCAAATGGATTAGATTGTCTTTCAAGAATTTGTTCTGGCTTTTCTGATGCGATGTATCGTACCATCTATTACGTTATTGTCTAACAATATTGAATAAAAGTGTTTTACAACGAAAAACATAAAAATCATACTTACAATATCATATTTTTTGGCGGCGCTATGATTTTGAATTGGACAATTCAATTATATGCGTAATGATTTTGGCAAAAATATACCAGAAAATGATTAGTCGGCGAGTTTTGAAACATTTATTTATTTTCCTTAATACTAATTAAAATACACCAACAAAAATCCAACATAGAAACGATAAGATCGCAAAAGAGTCACAAGTCCAACATACAACAGTTACCAATCAACCCCTAAATTACATGAGTTAATTATTGTATGTGGTTTCCTGATAAAGAGTCACAAGTCACGTTGCCATAATATATCAAATAACCTTGAAGAAACTTTATTGTTAGGTATTATAAGCTACATGGATTTTTTAATCCTATTTGTTGACATCCACGTTTTGAGCCTAATAAATCAGATTATCATCACTTTTCTTTTGCTGGGTAATTGTTTAAACCTGTTGTTGAATTTAGTTTCTGCTAGTGAGATTGTAGAAACTTTTGTGTAGGCCTGGGCACGGATCAGATATCCGGGTTTTTGAAGGTATTTGTGATTTGCTTCGAATGTTACGGATATCTAATTTTCCGATTTGCTTTGCTTCGGAAAAATACGAATATTCGGAAAAACGGATATCCGAAAAATAAATAGATATTTGCGGATATTTACGGATACTTACGGATATCTCATTTGTTTTGATTAATACAAATAATTTTAAAAATTCGATCTAAATTTGTTTTGTAAAATATTTTTTTGCATGATATAAAAGATAAAAATTAAAAGATATAGTGAATCTACATATTTTGTAAATTTTAAACTTAGTTAACAATTATAATAACACAAAACTTAAGAAAAAAATATAATTGTCATAAATGTTTTCTTTTCCTTTTATGTAATACTTTTATTATATAAAATAATAATGTGAATATAATCTATCAAATCATATGTTAGAATAGTAATTATATAATTTTATACATTTAAAACTTTAAATATAATCAAAATATACATGTATTTATATATTGACGGATCGGATCGGATATTCGCTTCCCAAAATTTTAATATTTGTGATTTGTTTCGATTTCAACGGATATTAAATTTTAATATTTGCTTTGCTTCGGAAGCTTACGGATATTCGGAATTTTCGGATCAAATAGCAACGGATAACGAATCGAATCAAATTTCACGGATAAAATGCCCATCCCTACTTTTGTGTGTGTTTTTGGTTTATCGACCTAATTAATTAATATACTAGTTGCCAAAATGAAGCTCCACGGCCATTCGGCCAGAATGTATAGACAATTTCAAGGAGAGGGTGACATTTGATGCCATTTATTGTGATGGGTGTGTTTAGTTTGTTGCTCAGCCAGCCAATCTTATATATGGTTTGACATCTTTAATCCAAATATATTAATGAAATTTTTAATAGAAAGGCAAGAAATGACAAGAAAAAGTTTTGATGAAATGAAAGCTAACCTAATGTATTACTCTACTTTAAGGGCAATAGAGAGTTTTAAGATCACACACCACAATGATTCAAACGGTTGCAACTATTCTTATGCACAGGACACATCAATCAGTCTTTCATTATGAACAGCCAAAATATATAACATTTTAACGTACGAACTAATAGTACCATCTTTTTTTTTAAAGAAGAGAATAGTACCATCTAGGGAAGGACGTAGTACCTATTCGAGTTTGGTTTGAATCTATTTGGTTTTTGGATTTTTTTGATAAAAAAATTTAGTTCTATTCAGATATTTTTAATTTTGGTTCGGATTTGGTTCAGATTTTTACGGATTCGGATAACACATTTAAATTTATTAAAAATATAAAAATTCATTATAAATTTCAAAATTTTCAAAATCTATAAATAAAGTAATATATTACACATAAATTTGAATAACATATGTCAAACTATCTAAACTTAACATATAAAATTGTTTGGTTTGATTATCTAAATAGATAATCAATAAATATTTTAAGTATTTTTGATGTTTTGAGCATATTTTTGTTATTTTAGGTATTTATTTTTGACTATTGTATATATTTTTAAGTATTTTGGACGATTTAAAAATATCTTATATATTTTAGATGTTTTTAATAAACATTACATCTAAAAATAATTAATATATTCAGGTATATTAATCTATTACGAATATATTTGAATACATGATATACTTTGGTTTGGATCGGATTCGATTTTGATCCTCTAAATACCTAAATCTTAGCATATTTAATCAATTTCAGTTCATGTTTAATACTACTTTTTTAAATTTTCGGTTCTACGAATCCAGGGTTTTTGCCCAGCCTCAATACCATCTATAATTTGTTATATCATATTGGAAACTTAGCCAACCAATACACAACTAACGAAACAATACATCAAACTCACGGTTTTAAGTGGTATATTTTTTTTAGGTTTCTTTCAGTATCTTGTTTGGTTCCAACATCGTCATCATCAATTTTATTATCCTCCAAACTTATTTCTTCAGCCATTATTTTAAGAAAAGGAGAAAAAGTTGAGGTTTGTGTTGACTTGTGTGATCTCATAGTTGACAAATTTTACGACCTTTCAGCGTGAACTCTGAATTTTGAAAGAATGATTCTTCCAGCTCTTACAGAACGCGTTTTGTTTTATTAACTTCTCATTTTTTTATTGCATATGATTTGGACATCATGTTATGGAAGATACTTTAAACCCGTAAATCTGTCATTTGCATGACTAGTATACACTTTATGAATGATTTAAATTCGGCTTTGTTTCATGCAATATACTTGCGTACATGTTTTACTTACTGATACTAGTACCCATGTTTCAGCCGGTCCAATGATTTCTAAAACTGTCATTCACCCTAAGGCAAAACAAAAATATGTAGGAATAACAAAAGGAAGATATATGCGATGGAAATCTTTTTTTGCACATATATGTGTCCTAATCTCCCGCTTCTCTGGCTTAATAAATAACTTAGGACATATTTATAATAAAAGGACATAATAGTTATGAACTACAATATAATCTTTATAACTTAATATTCAATAAATTGATAAATTCTTAGCATCTGAATTTAAATTCGAATAAATAAATAAATATATTTATAAAATAATAATATATCATAATTCTTTTATTATTTAAGAACTATCATATATTATTATTTTATTATATTAATGCTTGATAAACTAGTAATTTTTCATTTTAGTTAAATATCTGATTAATAAATTAATATATTTATAAAAATAAGAATATGATAATTTTTATTATTTATAAACTAATAAATTTTATATTTTGATTAAATATTTGATTTAGTAATTTATTTATAAGTTAATATAATTTATTACTAACAAAATTTAATAATCATGATGTTATTAAATTATATAACTTTTACTGCAGATTATTTAATTAAATTTCCTGTGAAGTCCAATTAATCTGTAATTAAAACATATAATAAAACTTAATGATCATGATGTTATTAAACTATATAACTTTTACTGCAGATTATTTAATTAAATTTCCTGTGAAGTCCAATTAATCTGTAATTAAAACATATATTAATTGATAATTCCTTATTTTTTTCCAAGTAGGTTGCAATATTTCAAGTGAAGCTTTTCATGATTTAATTGAGTTTTCAAAGACGACAAAAAAATTGAGTTTATTTAGCTGCCGAAAATGATTTCCGGTGGAATTTAAATAAAAGGTACACACGCGTAAGGGTAAAACAGGCAATTGACATGTATTATTTTGGCTTAAAAAGCTGTATAAAGTGCAGTCTCTCTGCCATAAAGCTAAACAGAGCAACGTCTTCATAAAAAAAACAGAGCAACGTCTTCATTTCCCAAAAAAAAAAAATCAAAAAAAAAAACAGAGAAGGATCCGGGGAGAGAGAGAGAGATGGGAGAAGTGGTTATAAACATTGATGAGACGAAGAGTTCGAAACAGAGAATATCGCGCTGCAGAATATGCCATGAAGAAGAAGCAGAAAGTTTCTTCGAAGTTCCTTGTGCTTGCTCTGGAACCGTTAAGTTCGCACACAGAGATTGCATACAACGTTGGTGTAATGAAAAGGGAAACACCACTTGTGAAATCTGTCTCCAGGTTCTTCTTTCTTTTCTTTTTACTTCTCTCGAATTATCCAATCTTTACTTCTTTTTATGAAAAAAGTTTGATTTTTTCGGTGAGGATATGTTTTTCAGTTTTGTGAAGTGCGCTTCGCTGTTTTGCCTCCAAATATTCTTTATTTTCCTGAATTGTTTATTGCGTCTCTGTTTCTTCCGTGTTTGTTTTTGGTCGTCAGATAGTTACATAACCATACTAATCAATAATCTTGCAAAAAGAATAAATAATTTGGTTGTATTTCTGTATAAATTTTAAAAATAAAGTGGAAACCAAAATTGATTACTGGGTTCAATTGTTTTCTATGGGACCTAGATTATGAAGACGATTGCGAAAGTTTTTTGTTTTCTTTTAAAATTGAGTTACAGTGATATAAATACTCACTTGATGAATTATGAAGAAAAACTTATGAACATAAAAATTATGCAGGTGTACAGACATGGATATACAGCAATTCCAAAACCATCCAAGATGATCGAAGAAGAAGAAGTCACGATCAGGTATTATATTCTTTTTATATAAACTGAAAATTGGGATAGCAATTGACTCATTGACGTGGTTCCCTGATTCTTTCCTTGTTTACGCGTATAGAAGATAGCTTGCGAATAGTTTATTACTCATATTCTACAAATAATGAAAATAATAATAAAATTGCTAATTGTTGTTTGTTTTGTGTAATGAAACAGAGAAGGTGGAGGAAGGAGAAGAAGAAGAAGATTAGTGTCTATAACTGAATCAGACTTTACTCAATGTAACTCTGTTGCTACTTTCTTCAGATCATTAACTCTCACTGTAAGTTACCTCTCTTTTTTTCTCTAAATTATTTGTTAGTGTTTTGATTTTAGTTATTTACCAGAAGTTTGGGCAGAGAGAAAGTATAATAATAGAGATAATTCTTTTCAAAAAAAAAAAAATAACAGAGATAATCCATATTAGTAAGTTAATTAGTTAAATCAAATGATGATGAGGGAAAAGGTCTTTAATAGTTTAGGGAGCTCTCGAGTTAGATATGGCAACCACTACTTACTATATTCATAGCTTTTTGGCCAAATCTATTTCGTAGCTATGTGGCAAAGCCTATAAATGTGGTTCTTTATTTTCACAAATTTTACCGAATGAAATGATTTCTTCTATTTATTTAAAGTTAAAAGTGAAATGTTACCGTTATAAAATTTGTCCCCATTCATCTAACGTATTATGATATCCCTCCCATGAATAAAATGATTTTCACAATGTTTATTTTACCACCATGAATAAAATGATTTTTTTTTTAAACAAAAAATGATTTCTTTTATTTATTTAAAGTTTTTTTTTTTGAACAAATTTATTTAAAGTTAAAAGTGAAATGTTACCGTTATAAAATTTGTCCCCGTTCATCTAACGTATTATGATATTATATGAAAAAAAAAGTTTGGTCAAACGGCTTTTTGAAGTTTGTTGCAGAACTGGGGGTTAGAAAAAATATATTTAAGGGTATTGGTAGAAAAGCACGTACAATGTTGGGTAAGTTTGGTGGTTGGCCAAGAACTCTGGGTTTTTGGACTCAACAATATATAACCATTGTCTCACCTAATAGACCACAACTCCAACCCAAATATTTTTCTAAGCTTTGTTACCAAATTTTGATTGTTTTATTTTGTCCTGAGTGAGTTAAAATATTTTGGGGGTATATATATTTTCGTATGAACTTCAACAAAACTTGTTAAACTTAATTTAGCTTTTATATATTGATTCTTTAAAATTTAGAACCAGTGCTTCATTATGATATGTCGACCATGTTTGTATGTTACAGTGTTCTTTTTCTTTTCTAGTTTGGTTGTAAGTAGAACATTGTTTCCTTTTTTACCTGTTGTTGAAGCCAAATGTTATGATTTCGGACCCATTTAGTTAAAATTAAACCAATGTTAGTTTAAGTTAGTGTATTCGAAAATATTATTTTTTAAGAAGTATATGAAAATATTATGTTAAAAGTTAAAACTAACGTATACACATTATTATTGCAGCTAGCAGTGTTGTTGTTGATGAAACATACATTCGATGTAATTTATGGAACGGAAGAGTATCCATTCACTGTATTCACGGTAAAAACAATGCTCTTTTTATTGTCGACACCATATCATTTACTAATATTATATCATAAATAAGACTTAGAGATGGATATATAAATGCAGGTACTAACATTAAAAGCCATTGGAATTCTCTTGCCAATGTTCACTATCATTCAAACAATCTCAGCTATTCAGAAAACTATCCGTCGGCGTCAGCAATATCACGTACGTTCCTCAATTTACATTTAATCTATCAGTTTCCGAAAGCATCTTTATGGTGTATTATAATAAAAATGCATATGCATGTATGTTTGACCATACATATTTCGAAATAATTTGCATGTGAGATGTGAACATTATTAGTATTTACGCATGCTAGTACGGATTAATTATCGTTTGTATAGGGTAACCACGTTTTGAAAAAAGATTTGTGATCATGGGAAAAATCTCTTTATTTTTTTCTAAGAAAACGAAATTTGACTTTGAATATTCATTCATTCATTCATCCATCATTTAATGCCAAGTGTGAAGTTTCAACTTTACTCTCTGAATATGCTGACTTTTTGGGTGATGTTTGACTTTTGAATATTAGGATTCTGAGGAAGATACGTTGAGCTCATCCGACGACGAAGATGAGTTGGAAGATGATGAAGAGCAGCAACAACATTTGGCTTAAACACGCATATTAGGGAGATTAACTATTCTTTTTTTATTTGTTCTAATTCATTTTCTTTCTTTTCTTAACGAAAAGCATCTGTTCGATGCTCATTGTACAATCAGCAAATTAAAAATAAAAAGAGACGGTAAATTTACATATAAGAAAATCATCTTTTTATGAGAAAAAAAACTCATTGATCAGAGCTTTGGTTTAAGTAGGGGTTTAAAAATAAATCAGTTGATTAACCGGAAAAAACGTGTTGGCCATGTAGTGTATGTAGCTCGGACAACGAGTCCTTTGAAGTTGAGTAATCTGATGCAATACTACTAGTGGATCTGCTTTATCATTTCTACCATTTTACTCTCTGGTTTTCTATTAACTTTACCATATAAACCTTCAAATTATGAGTTATAAAAAAATCAGTTACCTTCATGTACCGCAGATCAAGTTCTGTGGCTCCTTCAGGCGCATCCATTTCATAAAATTGACGCATCTGCTTGCCATCAAAAGAAAACCATTTCATCCTCAAATCTCTCACCGATATATAACCGATAGAGATGTTCCTGCAAGTAGAGACGACTATTACTGAAGACAAATTAAACCTTAAGAGTATCTAGATAACTCTAGGTAGGGCTGGGCATTTTATCCGTTAAATTTGATTCGATTCGTTATCCGTTGCTATTTGATCCGAAAATTCCGAATATCCGTAAGCTTTCGAAGCAAAGCAAATACTAAAACTCAATATCCGTCAAAATCGAAGCAAATCACAAATATTAAAATTTTGGGAAGCGAATATCCGATCCGATCCGTCAATATATAAATACATGTATATTTTGATTATATTTAAAGTTTTAAATGTATAAAATTATATAATTATTATTCTAATATATTATTTGATAGATTATATTCATATTATTACTTATATAAAAGTATTACATAAAAGGAAGAGAAAATATTTATGACAATTATAATTTTTTCTTAAGTTTTGTGTTATTATAATTTTAATTAAGTTTAAAAATTTACAAAATATGAAGATCCACTACTTCTTTTAATTTTTATCTTTTATATCATGCAAAAAATATATTTTACAGAACAAATTTATATCAAATTTTTAAGATTATTTGTATTAATCAAAACAAATGAGAGATCCGTAAGTATCCGCGAATATCCGCAAATATCTATTTATTTTCCGGATATCCGTTTTTCCGAATATCCGTATTTTTCCGAAACAAAACAAATCGAAAAAATCAGATATCCGTAACATTCGAAGCAAATCACAAATACTTTCAAAAACCCGAATATCCGATCCGTGCTCAGGCCTAACTCTAGGTACATATTCTAGATTCTTTCTCCTCCTAGCCACCGTAGCAAATAGCCTCTATGTTGGAACAAAACTATCTCAGACTTATCACTCCCAGGAAACGTATTATCTCAGATAGTCACATTCAAGTCCACCAAATGTAGCTAGAGCATCCACAACATACAAAGTTCACTATAACATATAAAACCCATTTTCAACAATGTTTTCATATGATGCCCGGACCAATCTTTAGCTAGATTCAACTTGATAAACATTTCCAGAAGTTACACAAAAGCAACTTTTTTAGGCAGTCCTTCAAAAGGTAAAGAAAAAGGACAGCAATTCTACAACAAAATCCACTTCTACAGCGCACATAACAAAAGAGAAGTCATACTTAGTTTGTGTTACCGAATTTTTTTAAACAAGAAAAAGGGATTTTAGATAAAACGGATGTCAAAGGTGTTGGGATCAATCTGCCAAACATTCAAAGCTGCATACTCCTCCAAACACTCCTTTAGCTGAGCCTCGCTGTATCCCTGTTTACATTCAAAATCACCACTAAGTCTCAGGAGATCCATCATCCATTAGGAAAAAAGATGAAGAAGATACAGAAGTAACAAACCTTTCTAGAGATCCAGTTAAGCGCATTTGCATAGCTCACATGGGTCTTATTCGACCTTGCAGCTTCGTCTCTTATGATGGAGTATGTATCTGATATTGCATCCAGTCCTGCTTTCTGTCTATCATCCGCATACAAAGATATCTTCGACATTTGCATCAGTCTAAGCGCCTCATCCACATCACTTTGTGCCACTGATTCAGAGAATCTCAACCTTGCTAGTGCCTATACAACAACAAAACCTATCATTTACTCAAGATTGTCACACAACTAATGTTTCCTACTTACAAGTCTTTGCTTCTACTTACAGCGGATATGCGCAGGATGCTGAGCAGAGTTCTCACTGTTGTGTAAGAATGAGGAGTGTTTGATCTCGCTTCTTCTTGCCTGATGCTGGAATAAGCTGTTGCTATGTACTCCTCTAACTCCGCTGGAACATATGGGGATAATCTCCTCGCTGCTGAAATGTATGCACTATAGAAAACACAGAGATGCTGCTCATGTTAAGAGTCTTTTTGACTCTGGAAAAAACAAGAAGAAGAGTTTTTCTATAACTTACCGGAGGATATTAGGCTCCAGCGGCTCAAAGCCAAGAGCAGGAGACTCATGTGTCTGGTGCACATGAAGCACGTGCTTAGCCAGTTCGAGGTCGCTGTCCATATCAGCTCGGTCTAAGATCAACCAGAGAAGATCGAATCTCGAAAGAAGAGCTGGTGGGAGATTTATGTTTTCAGCTGGTGTTCTTCGCAGATCATATCTTCCCCTTCATAATAAAACACAAATATACATATATACTCAGTAAGTGATAGTTTTATTTTTACAATTAATATTATAAAAGGGTCAGTTACCAGGCTGGATTGGCAGCAGCAAGAACAGCTGTTCTAGCGTTCAGTGAAGTGGTGATCCCAGCTTTGGCAATGCTTACAGTTTGCTGCTCCATGACCTCATGAATTGCAGTACGATCCGATTCATCCATCTTATCAAACTCATCAATTGCACAGATTCCCATGTCAGCCAGGACCTGAAACAAGATTTTCTTATTTATCAAATGTTCTAAAATCACATAGCTGTTAGCAAGACAACAAGTTTTCAGAAAAAAAAAAACATCCAAAGCAAAGAATCATAATATCTCTCACCAGTGCTCCTCCTTCTAGGACCATCTCATTTGTGACTTGATCTCTCATAACAGCGGCGGTTAGACCAACTCCACTGCTACCTTTTCCGGTTGTGTAGACTCCCCTTGGCGCAACATTTATAATGTGCTTGAGAAGCTGACTTTTGGCAACTCCAGGATCACCCATCAGACATATATGCACATCTCCTCTGATCTGTAAGATGATTCATGCATGACTCAGTTTAGTTGTACCAATATAGTTGGAGATGAACGAAATAAAGATCCTGCTTTTAACATGTGTATAGTTTTTAAAACATTGCAAGATAAATTAGAGGAAAGGAGCCTGCACCTTCATCCCATCCTTTAACTGCCTGTGAGGAGCACCCACAAGGAGGAGAAGCAAAGCTTTTTTTATATCTTCATGTCCATAAATCTCAGGGGCCAGAGATCTCGATAGCTTATTGTAAATATCACCATCCTCAGCCAAACGTGCAATCTGTTCTTCCTCATCTTTCTGGAACTCATATCTGTAGATTATAATAGAAAAGGTCAAAAGATGCTTTCTGATATTGTGGACCTAAAGCAATTTTCTAACTGAAGTAAATTCCAAAAAAATGGAATAAGTTTACTAAAATCAGATGTTTCTTCAGAGTTAAAAAGGTGTAGTAGCATAGGCTTACTCCTCGTATTTCTTCTTGAAATGAGTGACAGCTGTTGCTTCCAGATATGTGTCTGCTACGAGACCAGCTCGAAGTGCCTTAAACCCAGTGTAAGGAATGGGAAGAAAAATCCCTGAGAATTCAACAACGTCACCTGGTGCTACCTACAAGGGTTTACATGAATCTAGTAAGAAATTAACAAAAAATTCTACAAATAAAATAATACGGCAGTGTTCACTGTTCTGTTAGGAGCTTTCTCAAATCTCTAAGCTTAAGTATTCCGAAGCAACTAGAGTCCAAATAATAGGCATGAAAGTAAGGTCAGGAAAAGCAACCTTTCTTGTCAACTCTCCTCTTAGATGAACAGTCATTGAGCGAGGGATATGCCCTTTAGGTACGTGCTCAGCTAACTCTTGCATCTTAGCCTGCAATAAAATGTGTTATCATACTCATCAGTTTTAATACTAGTGCAACAAATTCACATAAAATGAAACAGCAATGGACCAGAAGAGAACCTCCTGAAACTTAAGAAACTTGGAGGCCCTGAGCTGAAGAATAGGATTTCCGGATTTGCTGTTAACTCGACAGCGGCTGGAGGGGCACTTAAACAAAGGCATGAAAACTCTTGACGTAACCTCCTGATTTAGCATTTAAGACAATGATAATCAGAGTTAGTATTTATTAGAAGAAAAAGACTAGATCTGGCAGGCAGAGAAGCTTAGATTATGTACCTGGTAGATTTCATGACCACAATCTTCACATGTGTAGACAGCAACTGCCATCAGAGGCTTGACATCAGAACAACGGGTAACAATGCCAGCAATCCTGACAAGTTGCCCAATGTGTGAAGCCTTAACCTCCCTTATGGTAGATGGCCGTCCCTTTGAAGGAGCCTTAAAATAAACCTCACTGAGTAACATACAAAAAGTTAATTTAGCAAACAAACTGTTAAAACAAAAAAAGCAACTTAAACTGATCCAAACAAATCGATTCACTCAACAAAGGTCTATATCAGTAGCAACATCTAATATTAGCCTCACACCCTAATTCAGTGTTCTCTAAGCTTTGCTTATTTTCTTTTCAGATGAACTAACGATACTACTTGGTGATAATGTGGGGGGGGGGGGGGGGGGGGTATAAAACTTACTAAAATCTTTTAATCTCAGAAGGGATTTGCTGACGCTGATCAGAAACATCAGCATTATCAGCCCCTTCATCAGCTCTCTGCGTCATGAGAATGTCATGATCATCATCTGGAAACGCCTCCGTGGGTTCAGGTAGAAGCTCGTCAATAGCAGAGGAGAAAATGGAAACATATCGGCGGGTGTTCTCAGTCAACCGTCCGATAAACTCATGAAAATCATCAAAACCCTTGTCCTGAGATAACAACAACAACAAAGAGACAGGTAAGTTCGCTTGAATATTCCGACAATCTAAAAAAAAAAGACGAAACAGTGGAGTGGAGAGACAGAGAGAACAACTCACATTGATTAGGTCCTGGAGATCGATCTGAATAGCCCGAACCTTGCGATTCGCAACTTCTTGCTACAAAACAACGAAAGATTGTTACTTTATCTATTAAACCCTAATTTCAATTAGATTGTTAATTTATCTAATAAACCCTAAATTAACAACGGATAGCCCTAATCTTACGAGATATCGCAAGGAGCCCAAAAATAAAACCTAAAAAATTACGAGATTCGATAAAACTCTAGATGAGAAACCCTAATTGAATCTACCAATTTTTTCAATTAGATTGGAGATTTATCGAGTAAACCCTACAATTAGGGGGATTAGGTAAAACTCTAGATGAGAAACTCACGAGGATCTCCAAGTACTTAGATATGCCATTAGCGTCGGTGAAGTTCGCGAGAAACTCCTTCGCGAGCGCTGCAAACAATAAGGGTTAAAGAAAGATCACAGAGATGAAGAGCTTTTATCGAGAATCACAGGAGGAAGAGATGTTACCTTTATCAGATTCGAAATCATGCTCTTTCATGGCTGAGGGACTCTTGTGCGCTAGCGAGAGAAGGAGAGTGAGTATTGAGGAGTGACTGTAAAATTAGGCGGCAAAGCTATGTAAATGGAGATGAGATTTAGGCGGGAAGATTATACGAGAGACGCGGGGGTTAAATGGACGGCTCAGATCTAAAGGCATGGTTAGCGAAATGTCAAAACTACCCCTACCCGAAAAGGTATTAAAAGGAAAGTTATTTACACAATATATATTATTATCCCATACGTGTTCAGCTTTCATGCACGGCCCATATATTTTTTTTCTTTTGTCAACACGGCCCAGATATAAACAATGATGATTGGGGGCAGATGACGAAAATATCCCTACCAGTAAAAAAAGAAAAAAGAGAGTGTGGCTGCTGGGAATCGAGCCCAGGTCTCCACGGCCACAACGTGGGGTACTAACCACTATACTACAGCCACTCTGTTGCTAATCTTTACACAACATTAGTATTATTACCATACGTCTTTGGTTTCCAGTCCGATTCTTCGACATTTATGTGCAGTCAAATGTGTTGAACAAAAAAAAAGAAAAAAAAATGTGCAGTCAAAAATGTGTTGGGAAGCTGTCACCTTTCATCTTCCGTCTTTATTACGAAAACTACGGTATTGTTCCTACAGACACGTCCATCGCCTACGTTTCATTATCCCATAAAACATTTGTGTATAAAGCTATGATCTTTATGTTGACATAACGTGTGCACTCCTTCGATTCGACTGTTTTCGTTTTCTTGCTTTCATCAAATTTTTATGTATTTAAAAGCTATAATTTTTTATATTTACATGACTTGTGTGATTCTCCTTATATTCGACTCTAGGCTTCTGCTTTCATCAGACTTGGTCAACAACACCACCTTCATCTTAGGCCATTAATATCTTCATGAAACAGATAGCAAAACACACAAACGAGTCGTGAATTCATTCGAGTCTACAAAAATTCGTCACATCTTCCTTGTAAGTCTCCTCAATGATCTCTTACGAGTTTCTTGATTATGTTCTTTCGTCAACCTAAGACGCACCACGACCAATCTCAATCACACATGTCTTGATCCTTTTTACTTTATGTCGGAAAAAAACAATCTTGTTCGTGTTTCTTCTCTTACTTTCAGATCGGAATAAAAAAAACACATTCTCAAGATGACATTTGGCAAAAAGGTTATTAAAAGTTCTCTCCTTTAAATATATAATAGGAAAAAGATATTACAGGATATACTGATGAAAATTCCCAGGACTAGGAGAAGATTTGTGTGTTGTTAAAAAAAATAAAAATAATTGTGAAAAAAAGATCAGATAAAGACATGCAAAATCAGTATTAAATATTTTCTTTTCAGTATAAAATATTAAATTGTGTGGAGACACCTCTTCGTAGATTTTTTCCTGTTAACGTTATCTCTTTCCCATCAATGATCTACCAAACAGGAATCTACACACAATTGAATCTGAGCCACGTGAAAAGATATGTAAACGTAATATACACCTTTCATGTCTTTTTTTTATTTTTGTTTCGTTTTGTCTCAGATTGTTGTAAACTCGTAAGAAGCAGATCAGACCAAAGAGAAGAAAAATGGCAGGAGGGTCGTTTGGTCCGACCGGTGTGGCTAAGGAAAGAGCAGAACAATACCAAGGGAAGGTCACTAGCTATGTCATCATCGCTTGCCTTGTTGCAGCCATTGGTGGAGCCATCTTTG
Source organism: Raphanus raphanistrum subsp. raphanistrum (assembly GCA_019706035.1). NCBI lineage: Eukaryota > Viridiplantae > Streptophyta > Magnoliopsida > Brassicales > Brassicaceae > Raphanus > Raphanus raphanistrum. The sequence goes on along the minus strand of CM033988.1, from coordinate 12,432,179 downwards.
GTTATGACATTGGAGTCTCAGGTTCGGAATCCATATAATCTTGAAACATTTATTGTGTGAAAATGGATCAAAGAGATTTTGAGTTTTGTTTTATACAGGTGGAGTCACATCAATGGATGAGTTCCTTGAGGAGTTTTTCAAAACGGTTTATGATAAAAAGAAGCAAGCTCATGAGAGTAATTACTGTAAATATGATGATCAAGGATTAGCTGCTTTCACTTCTTCTCTCTACTTGGCTGGTCTTGTTGCTACTCTGGCCGCTTCACCGATTACAAGAAACTATGGGAGGCGTGCGAGTATTGTCTGTGGTGGGATTAGCTTTCTTGTAGGAGCTGCTTTGAATGCTGGTGCTGTCAACTTACCAATGCTTCTTGCTGGACGAATCTTGCTCGGTGTTGGCATTGGGTTTGGAAATCAGGTTAGACAGACATAACTGTTTTGGTTGGGGATTTATATTTGAAGGCCATAAACATTTTTAAAGAATTTTTATATTTTTTCATAATTGGGGATTTATATTTGTATAAAAAAACTACAAACAAATTGGAAGCCAAGACGAATGTTTCATTAGGCTCGGTCCAAATCCTTAATATGGTTCTGTCTTGTCTCAGGCGGTTCCTTTGTATTTATCAGAAGTGGCACCAACACATCTCCGAGGTGGTTTGAACATGATGTTCCAATTAGCTACAACACTCGGGATCTTCACGGCCAACATGGTCAACTACGGTACACAAAAGCTCAAGCCTTGGGGGTGGAGACTGTCTCTAGGCTTAGCCGCCTTTCCAGCTCTGCTCATGGCGCTAGGAGGGTATCTCTTACCCGAGACACCAAACAGTTTGGTCGAGAGAGGGCTGACGGATAGAGGAAGACGAGTTCTGGAGAAGCTAAGAGGAACCCAAAACGTGGACGCCGAGCTGCAAGACATGGTGGACGCAAGCGAGCTAGCCAACTCCATCAAACACCCGTTCAGAAACATTCTTCAGAAACAGCATAGGCCTCAGCTAGTTATGGCGATATGCATGCCAATGTTCCAGATCCTCACGGGGATAAACTCGATCCTCTTCTACGCGCCTGTCCTGTTTCAGACAATGGGGTTTGGAGGAAACGCTTCTCTCTACTCATCGGCGTTAACAGGAGCTGTGCTCGTCCTCTCAACGTTGATCTCCATAGCGTTAGTGGATAAGCTAGGACGACGAGCTCTTCTCATCAGCGGAGGGATACAGATGATAATCTGCCAAGCTATAGTCTCGGTGATCTTAGGAGTTAAATTTGGAGATAACCAAGAGCTGTCAAAAGGGTACTCTGTTGTAGTAGTCATCTTCATTTGCCTCTTTGTGGTGGCGTTTGGATGGTCGTGGGGACCTCTAGGATGGACCATACCGAGCGAGATCTTCCCGTTGGAGATACGTTCGGCGGGGCAGAGCATCACAGTCGCTGTGAATCTTCTATTCACTTTCATCATAGCTCAAGCTTTCTTGTCTATGCTATGTGCGTTTAAATTTGGAATATTTCTATTCTTTGCTGGATGGGTGTTAGTGATGACAGCCTTTGTATACTTTCTGTTGCCTGAAACCAAAGGAGTGCCTATTGAAGAGATGACGCTCTTGTGGAAGAAGCATTGGTTCTGGAAAAAAGTGTTGCCTGCAGTAAATCTTGATGAAGAAGCTGAGAGTAACAATATATGAAAAGAGGAATAGCTCTGTATGAAAGATAGATAAAAGCTATTTAGTAGTTTTTTTATTATTAAATTTTGTCAAAGAACAATCAATCAAGAAAGTTTCATACTAAGATTTTATTGCATATGTAAAGAAAGTTGTGATCATCATCATATCAGTCACCAACAAGGATCCAAAAACATACAAGGAAGAATCACATTCTCCATCTCTGCTTCTTCTTGCTTATTTCGTGATGGTGAATTTGAAACAAACTATTGTTTTCCTTCTCTCACTCTATCGTCAGGATTCTTCGACAGCTGCTTAAAACAGAGACTGACTGCTGCAAAGCAATGTTTCTAGGGTTTCCTGAATCTTCTTCCAAAACAAGGAAGTTAGTTCTTCATCTTCTTCTCCAAAAAACATGGAATAGGAAGAGAGGTGGGAGGAGGAGAAATCGAGTTACAAGAGCCGGCGAAATCTACGGAGACGATCTCCACTCCTTTGAAACCTCCGATCCGCTTCTTCACAGTCTCTGGTTCAGGTCCGATTCTCTTAGTCGTCGCTACGATCAGATCGATCATCCTCAAACGATGTCGTTTCTTATCGTCTTCATCGGCGCTGCAGCTATTACGAAACGCGCTAAGTGACTCGCCGCGTTTGAGGATCTTGACTTGTCCCATGACAAGATTGGTGTTCGCCGCCGGGGATGCAACCAGCGTCTTAGACTTAGACGCCGTGGAGGAACGCTTGAGTCGGTGAGGAGCTGAAGAGTCACGGCGAAGGCGAGGATTAGGGTTACGGTGAATTTGGGATTCGTGATCGAATCCATGGTTTAAAGAGTTGCGAGAAGAGAGAATCGCAGTGGCCATCGCTTTTAGCTACGTTTTGATTTGATTTCAAACTATTCTTCCAAATATTAAGGAACCTCCCTTATATATAGAGAGATCCGTGACTCGACCGACCTACTAAGAATATTCAATTAACTTTTTTTTGTCAACATATTCTATTAACTTTAATTTGATTCTTCCCTTTTTCCTGTGTCGTCTAATAACTTTATTTTACTTGGGTAACTTTAATGTAATTTTAAAGTTTAATGTTAGCTTTTGTCCAAAAAAATAATGTATTAACTCAGAGAAGATGTACCAAAAGATTCAAGAATCATGAGACACACAAACACACATTTGGGTTTTGAGCTACGGGCTTATAATTTTCAAGACGAAGCTGTGTTGTTGTTGTGCTCCTTTGATTTAGCGAGCTTGGCTTGTATGAGTTTGTCCAGGATTGGTGGCTCCAGTGGAGTCACATCAAGACACCTCTCCGAAGCCGCAACGATCACCTGTTCGTGCAAAACACACACAACACGGTCGAAGAATGAATGGGTCAGACACATATACTCGGTGGTTATGGGAAGAAAAGAGAGGGAAAGGTTTTGATCTAAATCACCTCATCGAGTAAGAAGTCAATTGCAGCTTCGTCCTCAACTGTTTCTTTCAAAGGAGCTTTTAAGAACTGAATGTCTAGCTGAATCTGCTGGAACCCGCTCCTATTAAACGTTTGGAGCCGTACATATTCTTGCAAACTCTTCAGACACAGCTTCACTGTTGTTGTAACAACTGATTCCTGTCAAGTATACAATAATCAGGAGATGACCCTCGTGCGTGTTTGATGCTATAAACTAGAAGGAAGTCTCTTATATTTTGTTTCTGGTTCTTACCTGGGTAAATTCAACCTTGGTGAATATTTCTACTTTTTGCTTGAACAGCTTTGCAAGATGCGTCTCGAAAAGCTGACTACGAGCTCTCTGTGAATTCGACCGTGCCATCTTATCGCTATGCAGTGTAGTGCTCCGTGATGAGGTCGTAGTGTTACTTCCGTTGCTGTCGGATCTCTTGTGCTTACGGAAAGTCCCTTGTGGTAAAATTTGTTTCACTTCTTTACCAACTTCTTCTAACTGCCAAGTAGCGGAAAGTCCCTTTAGTTATATTTGCATGTTCTTTAGTTATTTTATATATACCAGAGATTGAAAAGAGAAGAGTTGTCAAAACCTGTTGTAGAAGCATATCGACATACATGTGAACCTCTCGTGGCTCCTTGTGCTGCACAATATTTAGAAAACAGCTTACTGGTAAGATGCTTTTTTAAGAAGATTTAATCACACGACAACAAGGCTACCTTAACCCAATTTGGTGTCTTGAACCTCTTTCTTAGTACATTTGATATCTTCTGTGTTCTCGTGTCTATGTACTGAAATATAAAACAATTTAGTTAGCTGATGCTTAAGCTTTTGTAAAACAACATCAACTCTTAGAGTTTAATTCATACATGCTGGAGAAGTTTCTCGCTGGCTGCGTGGAAGACCCGGCAGAGTTCTCCAGGAATAAAAGTTTGGGAGTTTCCGCCAGAGAAGGAAGCAGTTATTTCCTGAATTTTGAACATGTGGAGTTTCTCAATTCCCTTACCAATGTCTTTTAAACTTATTACATCAAGCAGTAGGTGTAAGAGTCGTTACCTCAGCAATTCTTGGGATGACCTTTTGTTCGATGACGACAGAGAGCTGCGCCAGTACAAGGATAAGACCAGCATGAATTTTCTCACTCGGTTTTCCTTCTAACAAACCTTCAGCCTCGTTTGGTGAGCTAGTTTTTCCTGAGAGCACTAGGAAGTGAGATTCAAGTGACCTGAAGAAGTCTTGAAATCCTTTCTGAATCCAACCAATGAGTAAGTCATTCATCTTGACAAATATTCCAGTGTTTTCATCAAGAAGCTGACGGAACTCCTGAGATGATATACAAAAAAATATAAGCGCTTTTGATCATGGAATTTGCACGGAGTAAGTGGAAAAAAAAACATTAAGATATATAACAGAAGAAGGAATCTGCCTGAAATATATCTGCGGTGCCTTGAAGTATCGCCTTTCCACTAGCTTCGAGGACAACCTTCAGTACTTCCCCGTCAACTACTTCCTTTTGGTTGATATCGAATTTTAAGAGTGTATCTGCCACGCATGTAGACCTTTATTTCAGTTCAGAGTTCTTCAAAGCCTAACAAAACTTCACGAACAAATTAATCTACTCTTGGACACTCTTTGTCAAATTCCTCAATAACGCAAATTCCTCAATTAGCTTTACTCATTCTCTCTATTTCCCTTACTAATATACTCTGAATCCAGTAGAGATTAGAAACAGTTAACCTGATATATCTTGTCGAAGATGCGAAAACGTCCTAGCAACAAATTGCTTCAGAGTGACCTGGGCAGCCTGAAATGACAAGTACTAGTAAACATATATAGCTTCACTCATCATAGCAAATAGAGAAGCCAAAGAAAACAGTTGAGGGGAGACCTCTGCAGATAAATCAGAGAGTGAAGCCTCAGGCAGAACCTCGTCCATAAGTACCACATCTTCCCATATAATTCCTATGTCCAACAGATTTAATCAAATCTTTCAGAGGGAAAGGAACGCAACTTAAGGAAATAGACAGTAGTAAGACAACAGCAGGGGAAAAGCACTGTACTCACGAAATATTCCAAGAAAATCTGCTGCAGATATTCGTTTTTTTATACATAGCGCCATGTTCTCAAAGTGCCTAGCATCCGCAAGTGTTAAGAATTTCATCGGGCAGGCACAAACAAGTCTCGGTTTATGGATATATGTATTAAAGAAAAAGTAGAATACATTGTTGTTAAGGCTCTCGCGAGTTTAAAAAGTCTTTCTTCCGAGTCAGGGAATATTTCTCTATAAGCACGCATAGCCTCAGAAAATCCACGTACAGCATCCTACCAGCAAAAGAGGTAAACATTAAAATATCGAGTGTAAAAAAGCTCGTCAAGTCTGCTAAAACAAAAGTACCAGAAGAAAATAATTATCAATGTGATGTGACTAATAAACAAAAAATCCACTAAGAATCACTTGTTGATGTTCAAAGCGCTTAGCAGATACACTCAGCATTGATGTGTTCAATTGCAGTCATCAGAAACACAAGAGATAAGGAAGTGGCATACTTAATGTGTACCTTATGAATTTTAGCAGGACCTTGGTTATTGCTTTCCTCATCCTTAGATGAAACATTGTGCTCTGCAAGTTTACTTGCCTCCTCGGGATTTATTTGGAGACCATCAAGAGATTGTTCCAGCTTTTCCAAAAGTTTGTCCTTTAAGCTATCAACCTGCAGGAGCACAATCCAATTTATGACACAGCAACTAGTTATAGTCTATGCAACAAAGACAACAATTCAGTTGCATATAAAGGAGTATGAACTTTGTACAGATGCTTTAACACATTATGCATGTCACAAATGATTGATCAGAGAGAAAGAACTAACTGGGACATCTAACTGCTTAAGAAGCACTGCAGCTTCAGCTCTCGCCTGTATGGATTCTGAATCTGAAAATAGCTTCGTCTGTTGAAAAGAAAGACAAAATAAGTTTCTCACATCAAGAATTCAACGATATGACAAGAAAAAGCGAAGGTACCAGTTATTTGTTGATCAGGTTAATAAAAAGTATGCAGACTAATATAGATAAATAGGGCCCAAAAGGTATACCTGCAAGTTCTTTATGATGATTTCTATAGCTTCTTCAGAAGCTCGTCTGCAGTCTTTGAATGATGTATCACCGTATACCTAAAAAACAATGATTGTCAAAACTATCTCCATATATTAAGAAAGCAAAATGCACTACAAACACTAAAAGAAGACTACGACAATGGGAAGTTATCCGAGGAGAGAGATATAAACCTTGAGAATTGGCATTGCTCCAGTATAGAACCTGACAGCATCACCATAGGCTTCTGACTTGATGCATTTTTGGAGCCGTGCAGGTAAATCATAAATAAACTGCTCATTTTAACCCAAAAAAGGAGTAAAATTCCCAATAGGAAGCAGCATATATGATCAGGTAACAAAAATATAACAAAGAATGCAAAACAAGGAGCTAGTAACACACCTGAACTTTACGAAGAAGATTACGTGTGCGGTGGAGTTTCTCTATATGTTCTCTCTTTTCAAAAAGAGAAGTGTTGACCCCATCACTCCTAGATTGCACTGACATTATCTGCAGCAGTAAGTAGAGAGAGCTCACGCTATGTGTTAGAAGTTTCATACAAAAAAAGATTAAATCGAAACCCAAAACATACAGACCTTGTGAAGAAGTTGGTCCATATTGCCTTCCATCCCAAAAATATTACTCTTCATCCTACAAATGTAAAACAATCAACATATCTAGACTTAGTACTACAAACACACATCCTTTACAAATGGTACCTTTTGATGGTATCTGTAGCACTGATGAACTTGTTGTAATTCTCATAGACCAGCATTTGCAAATCTGTGTCCAGATTCTTAATCTCTGCAGCCATTTGAACGTGTCTTTGAAGAAGCACATCCAGATTCGACTTCTTAATCTACACCACAAGATCGTCGCGCGTTTTTTTTATTCCTTCGAATCTAAATCGCAATCGAAAATCGAATCGAGAGTGAGAGAGAGAGAGAGAGAGAGACTAACCATGAGATCCATGTACTGATCAGCATCGAAGGAAGGGCCGTTGATGTTGTCGAAAGAGGTGCTGATCGAGGAAACGCTAGTGGAGACGGAAGGATCTGGAGTGTAGAAGCTCGAGAGTAGATCTCTCATCCTCTTCGCCTTCTCGTCCATCGGAGCCGCCTCCGTCGCCATTTGAAGCCCACGCAGATTCGAAATGCAGGAAGGAAGTGGATCCGATCAATTCAATTCAATTCAGTTCAATTCATGATGAATCCGATGATCGATAGTTCATTGATGTACTTACAATGGTGAGGTCTCGGAATATTAGAAACTGCAAACGGTGACGTATCCGGTTCGAACTATGTCGAGCAGTTCAGGTGAGGTAAGTTAACCCGTCCCTGGAACTCTGTAAACCGGAGACCGGTTTAGTTGTTTTAATTAATTATAAGCATTGTATAATTGGAACTAGGGGTGGGCGTTCGGGTACCCATTCGGGTTTCGGTTCGGTACATTCGGATTTCGAGTTTTCGGGGTTAAATATTTCAGCCCCATTCGGGTATTTATAAATGTCGGTTCGGGTTCGGTTCGGATCTTCGCGGGTTCGGTTCGGGTTCAGATAACCCATTCAAATTATTTTTAAAATTTTAAAATTCATTATATGCTTTAAATTTTCAAAATCTATAAGAAAGATAATATATTACATATAAATTTTAATAACAAATATGTCAAAATACCTAAATTTAACATATATATTGATTTTTTTGAATATTTGGATAGAGAATCAATATATATTTAACTATTTTTGATATTTTTAGTATATTTTAGCTATTTTAAACATTTATTTTTTACTATTTTCATATATTTTTCAAGTATTTTAGAAAACTTAAAGGTATCTTATATACTTTGGATGTTTTTAATATACATTATATCTAAAAATAATTTATATATTTAAGTATATAAATCTATTTCGGATATATTCGGGTACCCGAAATATTTTGGTTTGGATCGGATTCGGTTTCGATTTTTTAAATACCAAAATTTTGAACCCGTTCGGATATTTAATTAATTTTGGTTCGGATTCGGTACTACTTTTTCGGGTCGGGTTCGGTTTAGTTTTTCGGATTCAGATTTTTTGTCCAGTCCTAATTGGACCTCATGAAGATCAACGTTAATTACGCAAAGGAACGAACTTTAAATTTTATAAACTTTTTTCATAAAATAAATTTTAAGATATTTTATTGTTTTAGAAAAAAATATGTAAAAGTAAAACGAAAAATAAATTGAATAATATCAACTAATTATAATTATTTAATTTTTTTTGAGTTATTAAAATTATCTATATAAATAATTTTAATGAGAATTATATATATAGAAACCTCCAAAAATTTGGTATCTTCACAGCTAGGTTAGTAAAATTGGATTTTAGGGAAGTTCTATTTATTTAAATTTAAAATCAGAAGATGCCACCATTTTATCTCTGCAAAACCGCGTATTTGTAGAAAAGAGAGAAGGCCACCAAGTTTGACACCTCCCCACGGATAAATTTAATAGACAAGTGTGCTTTTGTGTGATTCAATCTTACTATATATATACAGTTGTGATCTATGACAATTGAGAGAGAACAAACTGACAATGAAGAAAACAACACATGCTTTTCTTCTTCTACTACGTTTGCTGCTTCTTATATGCCTAGTCTTTCAGGTTCATGTCACAGAGGCTAGACCCTTCCATGGTCAGTGTTCTTCTTATTTCGTAAATCTCGGCCACAGTTATAATTGAGCAATTTACTATACTCTCTCGTTTGGTGTTTTACTTTTTTAGACATATTGACTTGTGTGTTCAAAGTCCCGACCTGGATGCCCACATATCCCTCTGTTCCATGTAGAGCTGCTCCAAGAGGAAGTGGAGTTACGGGAATCATGAACACGAAGTGTCGAACGATTCGAAGACCTCCTCCTGCTAATTAGTGATCTCGGTCCAAGGGATAGCAACGTTGAATATTAATTTGATATGCAGTCAGAAGTCCACCACTTTATATTCAGTCAGAAGTCCACCACGAATAAAAACTCGACTGTTCAGTTTCGTTATCATATCATTCCAAATAATTGTTTTACGCTTTGCTAAAGATTATTGCTTAATTGAGATATTTTCTATTCTCTTATAAAAATCATGTGAACATGGTAAAAATAAAGTTTACAGTATTTGATCAAAACAATTCAGCTAATTCACTAGATAAGCTCACAATCTCTCAATGACAAAAGGAAACACCGAGTTACTCTGAAACGTAAAAGCAGAGCAATTTAGAAAGTAGGAACTGTTGTGATTTTATTTGGCCTTCACTGTCAGTCACGGCCAGCCTCTCTTCTTACTCTTGTTCTCTCAAGACTGTTTCTGTTCAGTCTCTGTTTTGTACTCACTCACTCTCTCTGTTTCTACTTGTGTATATCATCATAACACAAGACACACTCTCTGTCTCTCTCGACTCTCTCACGTTTATTCTTGTAGAGAGAAGAGAGAACACACTTTGTATGTCTACATTGTTCCCTCTTTACTTATTGAATTGGATACATTTTTACAATACTACATGCATATATTTATAGTAGTTTTCTCTAAGTACTACACACACATATTTAGACTTTTAACATGATCATTCTCACTTGTCTATACCTAGACTAAGTTCACAAGAAAAGTCTAAACACTCCAACAATTTTTTTTGATTTCTCCTTTGATTTTGTTGGCTCTTGTTTCTTTCACATTTTCTTGTTCTTCTTTTCTTTAGTTTCTTTTTCTTGTTTAACCAAAATGATATAGTTCCAACAGGAACGATGAACACTGAGTTTTAACGAGTGTAGGATCTTGATGTGAGAGTGCATACACCTGTTTTTGGCAAAAGAAATCCATTACTTCTTCAGATTACCATCTTGGCTCTCTCTATCTCTACATTCAGCAATAACTTCTTAGAGTGAGAGTCATACATATCCTGTTTGTAAGCTTTGTTGATTCTAGTTTTTATTTATGTTTAATGTAAACTAGGTGTTTTCCTACACCATGTGCAGTAAAATTGTTTTCAAAATTTAATTTATATTTAAAATAAGGTTTATTAAATATTATTAGATTTTATTATTTTTACCGATATTTAAATATGGATTTTATTTATTTAAATATTAAATTAAGATAAAATGATTTTTTATTTAAAAATATATTGTATAATTATCAAAATTTTGAACTAACAATATTTATAGAATCTGTAGATATATAAGAAATTTAATGATTTTACGATTAGAAATCAAAAAATTTTAAAATTGTAGCAATTTTTAAAGATTTAGTAATACAAATTGTATAATTATAAAAAATAAAATAAAATATAATTTCGAAATTTTAATGTTATATATGAATATATTTATTTTATAGATGATGTATGTGATATTACCATATTTAAAGAAGTTTACCAGAAATAAATATCAATATTAAATGTAAGGTATGAGTTATTACCATATTATAAAAAGTTTACCAAAAATATAAATCAACATTAAATGAAATAATCAATGTCATATTTTTCGGAAATCATGTCATCAATTTTAGTAGCCATGTCATATTTTTTTTTGTGAAACTGATTGTAGAAGGTTTATTAAATATTATAGATTTTATTATTTTTACCGATATTTAAATATAGATTTTATTTATTTAAATATTAAATTAAGATAAAATGATTTTTTATTTAAAATATATTGTATAATTATTAAAAATTTGAACTAACAATATTTATATAATCTGTAGATATATAAGAATCTAATGATTTTATTATTAGAAATCAAATTTTTTAAAAAATTGTAGCAATTTTTTAAAGATTTAGTAATACAAATTGTATAATTATAGAAAATAAAATAAAATATAATTTCGAAATTTTAATGTTATATATGAATATATTTATTTTATAGATGATATATGTGATATTATCATATTTAAAGAAGTTTACCAAAAATAAATATCAATATTAAATGTAAGGTATGAATTATTACCATATTTTAAAAAGTTTACCAAAAATATAAATCAACATTAAATGAAATAATACATGTCATATTTTTCGGAAGCCATGTCATCAATTTTAGTTCCATGTCATATTTTTTTTTGTAAAACTGATTATAGAAATGACATGTGGCAAAATCACTTCTCAAATATAGTCTAGGGGATGAATGTTGTTTTTGTGATTTTCACATATCTGTACTATTTTGTGACAAAACTTGTTTGGATGCTATTTGAGATATTTACCTATATTTTAACATAATTTAGATTACATTGTCAATGATTAATTATTGTTGGAGAAAATTAATTTATGAAGCAATCATTTATGCTTAGAGCATAATGCCGACTTTCTCTTCCTACTTAAAACAATTTTCTGGTTATTGGATTATGTTTTCCTTCTATCTCCGGATAAAATGAAAATCTTCTAATAAAAAAAACATATTCATATTAATCATGCTATATTGATAATTATTATATTTTATTACAATAGTATGTTTTATATTTTTATAATGTTATAATATGTTAAAATTAGTAATCTATTACTAAACCGCTGCAATATATTATAATCAACTAGCCACAAATATCCCGTAAATGCAGCAATTTTTAAATATTATGTCAGTTATATAAAAAAATTAATAACATTTGAAATCGCAGCCACCCATATCCACAAACATGAAACCGCAAGCATTTGAACCAATCATGCCTTACTCTATTGGGCGCAATAGAACTTAGTTTTGATATATTCTTCTTTGTTTTACTGTAGTATTTCATATTTTCATACTATCCTGAAAAACTCTGTTTTATTTTTCCCTAACAATTCGGCGTTAGAAAGAGAACGTTAACCATAAATCTATTGGCTCATAAGCGTACCAGACATCCGGTTAATCAGAAATCATGACGTCCGATTAAATCACAAATCATACTGATTAACTAAAAACAACACTATTTGACGCTGTTAATTATCCTTACCGACCCCAATAATTCATAAACTGCAATTCCCCCCTATACAATAGATGAGAGTTCCAACTTGAAAATAAAAGGTTTAACTTCAATATTATATCTTACATATGATCTTTTAACATTTAGCCTTTAAAGTCAATGAGATTGGTGCTTTCTGGCGCGACGATGAGTAATGGATGAATCATCTTTCTTAGAAGAGCCTTCAGGTTTGCGAGCCCAAGCTGGTGCTTGGTCTGGTCCATATCTGTAGTCATAGAATAGCTCCTCACTCGCCTCTATACGCTCGTTTGCAAATATTCCCACCCTGTGGTCTCCTGCCACAAACATCACCTGCAATGACAGCAAACAAAGAACACCCATAATACTGAAGAAAACATAACCACGTTTGTTCCTTCATTGTAGATACTAATCTTTTTTACTCAATCCTACTTTACATTCAGAATCATTCGGGTGACTAGAGTCGATAGGGAAGGTTAAAATCAGTAACAGGTTATGTTGTTTCATCAATTAACGTAAGAGAAGCTTTTGGTACCTTAGCGTAGCAGTTGGGTTTAGCTGAGTGATTGGCAAATTTCAGCTTGTCTCCTTTACGTTGAGCATCGAGGACGAACTGCAATATATTTATAAAAAAATACAACTTAAAAATTACAAAGTTCATCTGGAAAACGTTCGAGAAGGAAGGGAAGTGAGAGACTAGTCACCTGATCATTCAAGTCAAAGAGGAAGGAAGAATTTGCACGGTCGTATATTTTCCCACGCTTATCCGCCTCACGGTGTGAGATCAATTCGCCAGTGTACTCTCCGAGATACTCATTTTTGCTCACCGAGTTCTAATGATAATCCGGTGAAGATCAGATTACTTACAGATACAGAAAAGAGCTACGAAATAAAAATAGGAAAGACAGTCACATGCTAACCTTTAGAAACGCACCCCATCCAGCAACATCAGACTTACCCAAGAGGATCTGGTGAAATAACACATGAAAAAATAGACTTGTCAACAATATGAAAGCCCTTTCTGAAAAAGGATGATGATGATAATGACATTATACCCTCTGTTGTTGCCTCAGGAGAAGTCTCATGTTTCCGCATTGGCCTTCTCCGCGTCTTGGTGCTTCTCCCAGTGAACCATCTCCGCAACTGAGAAAAACGAGCAAGTCATCAAACACTGGACTTTGGTTTGTATACGACAAAGACTTGGATTTGAACAGGACTACCTAACCCAGCAGTTCCTGCAAACATCTGGATCGCATTCTCTGCCAGCGGCAAAGCACGGACACTGCCTGCTTCTGCATTGACTCTTTGCACAATGACATCCTCTGAAACGGTTTTTGCAACTTTTTGAGCACCTGTATTAAAAATCAATCGATGGGTTATACAATATTACTGAATCATTTGACGTTAAATTTGTTTGCATACCCGCAATATTTCTCGCAGCAAGTTTCATTAGTTAGACAAGGGCATTCCTTTCCGCACATTGACTGGCATCCACATGGTGTGTATTGCTTACATGACTGGTTTTTGCCTCCGGCTATTCTTTTCCAGACAGATGGATGACCAGCTGACTTTGTAGAGTATTTCAGCTTCCGGGCTTTGCCTTTTCTACGGAACAATCTTGTCCTTGGAGGCACCTCATCATCCTGCCAAGTTAAAGTTATAATACGAGGGAGTAGTATAAAGTAGAATATGATTCTAACAGACATGGCATGATAATATCGAGAACGTCCCAAACGAGCTTACCTCATTCCCTGCGTCAGTCCTGCCATCATCCAACAGCAAATTTGGAGTGCTAGACCTCCGAATGACTGAAACTTCGTTTTCACGCATGTAACTGGAGACATCTAGGCATGTCTTCAAGCCAGAAAGCAGGTTTCTTGCAATAAGACAGCTGAAACAGCATTGACAACATACTAGACGTGAATAAGGTTTTAAATAATAATAATAATTCACCAAGATTCAGTTTACCTGTTTCTCCCAAACATTTCGACTCCCTTCAAGTAAAGATCCTTCTCAATAGGCTTCCACTCTGTAGATGGTTGACTTGTCTCAGACATTTCTCCAATAATCACTGTCTCGTTTCCACTGCCATGCTCTGGCTGAAAAACTGACTTATCTGAAATAGACTCAGCTACTTCTTTTGAGCTAGCTCTTGAGTCTCTATTTACTTCATTAGTATACGATGTTCCACTTTGATCACCCTCTGGTCTAGATATAGGATTTACCAATGGTATTTTTGCATCTGAGACTGCAGTTTTCTGTTTCTTGTTTGATATATCAGATAGATCACCGGAGTCTTCTAGTCTTGGGGCCTCACGCTTTCCCCTACTTTCGTTGTCTTGTTCTATACCAGAGGGTGAATCTAAGTTCTTGGAACCAATATTAGTCTTTTCAACTGGTAGATTCACACCACCACCAGTATCATTAGGGTCATCACGGGAAAAAACCTTGCTACATCCTTCTTCTGACGCTTTTGCTTCCGTTTTAGATGCACAGCTACTGCTTCCTCCTGGCACTTCTTTGACCGCCTTAAGCGAAAACCATTAAGATAAGAATGGTGGTGATTAAGACTTCGTAACCAAGAGAAGCTCATACATAAACAATACTACAGACTCGTACAAATATGATAAAAGATAACCACTCTAGCAGCGTATACATGCGAGACCTCAACCTATTTGGCGACACATATGACAACAATTCCATGAACTGGCCTTTTCTAAATATTTTTTTTTGACCATAGCACTAGAATGAAAGCATTTTTCATGCTTTGCTACGAATATACATGTGTCTGTGAGCGGGTAAAGAGAAATAGAGAGATAGACCTGGAGGTAACAATGTTTGCTGCAGGGGTTCCTATCACCTTCATAATCAGACCAATAAGGCTGTTTTTCACTCTGTCAACCAAAGTCCTCTGGTTAAGTTCTTAACTGAAAATTTAAGCAATACAACTCAAGAAAATAATTGGTTCAAGCTTACAGCACTAATCAACGGCTGAGAACATCCATGCAGACGACAGTCAAACACCTGTTAGAACAACAAAAACTGGTAAAAAACATGCAAAAGACTTAATGATACATAATATCTCTGTCACGAAAGAGCTATCCAAGTACCAAGCAACGGCGGCAAAAAAGATTATCAAAAGAATCTAGAGCAGCACTAAGGCCCTTTTCCAGAGATATCCCCAGCTTGAATCCGGAATCAGAGAAGGCCTCAACATTCTGTTGATTTTTCAACTTTAGCTCATTGTATCTTTCCTGCAGCAGAAAGGAGAGTCAGACACAACTCTTGATTAAGCATTTTAAGACCAGAAACACATCTTCAGATAAACCACAAGAACAAGGTGGCTAAAACCACACCAGAATGTCTGAAGCATCTAAGCTGAGGAACTGGCTGAGAGCATCCTGCACTTCCTCACCCATGTCATACTCCTGCCCAATCAACCTGCAATTTCAGAATTACTGCTAATGAAGAGTCTAACAGAATGAAATCTGATATTAAGAAGATAGATGTCAGCTTTCTTTAGCATCACAACGTTCGATTCATTTCCAACCAGGATTATAAGTATACGAGCATCACAGTTTCCTCCTATTAGAATAAATGACAGTCAATGATGATTCACGCTCTCAGAAAAAACTAACCATATAACGCGGTCTTCACCCTCAGAATATTCACGTTTTTCTTCCTCAGGTTCAGGTTCTTCTTCGCTATCACTACATATCAGCGTCTCCCCACCATGTTGATCGTAGTAAATTTGTCTCCGACCAACCACAGACTGATCTTCAACCATTCTCTGATTTCTGCATTGTTAGGGGATAATATTTTCAGACAAGAAAGACATAATAAGAGAAGAGTATCATGAATTTCAACAGTATGCTCCCAAATGCAAACTGAGAAATAAAAAGAAAGAAAAAAAAACAGAGATCCAAAAGGAAAGTATAGAAGAGTATCATGATCTACAGCAGATACATTTTAAAAACAAAAACCACTAATGGAGAGTACAGATTCAACATCAATAAAGACATAACTGTGAAACTAATACAGCCATACAAACAAAAACTAAGAGAACTGAGAAAAAGAAAGTGTATTGCCTGTCCAAGAATATCCAAGTAGTGTAAGGAGGGATCCTGTCAGCAAAAGGAAGCCTGACAGTCCCAGAGACAACATCCTTAGTATGGATATAGTCTCTATCACCCACCCCAAGAGGAACACCGTCTAAACTACAGAGTGGTTTCTCCATCCTCGAGCGAAACACATTGCTATCATCATCCCCTCCGTTAGACGAGGAAAAGGGGGTGGTAACATGAACATCCACTTTATTTCTTCTGTTAACCTCAAATCTTTCCTGCATTAAAAAAACAAAAAAATTCCAAATAGGGTATATAATTACATAAATGATTCAACTTTCAGGTTCAGGAGTAAAAAAAAAAAAGCAACACAGACAGGAGTCCCTCTTACTTGAATAGACCTAACTCTTTCTCCTTGAATCTTCCTTTTCAGATAATTTAACTTCTCCTCTAAACCTTCTACGAGACTAACACCATCATCATCATCATCATCTACCTGGGGAATTGTATATAGAAGAGCAATAAAGGAGCGATTAAAAAAAAGGTGCGAAGGATCACGCAAATTAAAACAGAGGAGAGATGAATCTGACTCCGATTCTAGCAGAAGAGTCGCTATCGTCCGTCACCGTCACCATTGATGCTTCTCTCCACGGTCTCCTCGACCTATCCGCTTCTCTCCCCACTCGAATTCAGTGCCCTTTTCCAAAAATCGGGGGTTTTAAGTGTGAAGGGGAAAGGAAGGAAGGAAGGAAGAGAGAGATACATACATTACCCTCATGCCCATGGAAATCGTGTGGTGAATAATAATTACTTACACGTGTGGTGTTTAGTGTTGTTAATTAAGTTTCTTTTTGATCTATTCTTCTTCCCTTTTGACTCTTCACCAAGAGACTTGCTTTCCTGTCAATAATTTAAAAATGAACAAAGTTGAATTTATATTTTCATAATTATGGTTAGTAAATGTTTAACTTAAAAATAAATAGTCATTTCTGATAGGCTTGGAATTATTATCTCGGATCCGGTTTCAATTTGAAATCCGCTCCGGATCCACTCCAAAAATATGATATCAGAGATATCTGAATCCAGGTTCAGATAGTAAAATTTCAGATTCGTCAAGACCAAATCTAGATCCGAGTATTTCAATTTTTAGGTCTCGATATCCCGATCCAGATCAATATTTTTAAAATATACTAACATTTTAATTTTATTAATAATTATATTTGATATATTAATATTTATACATAAAATTAATTTCACAATATTTTATCTTAATTTCTAATATTATATATATATATATATATTGTTAAATATTTAATCTATGTATTATTTTAAAAAAAATTGTTTTTTTAATTATTTTTATAAATCCGTATATCCACAAGTAATACAATATCTAGAATTCTAGACGGATATCAAAAATCAGATACCTTTAGTTTTTCGGATATCCCGATCTATCCCAACTTAGTGACAAATTTCTTAATTTTTTTTTAAATTATAAAAATTCACAAAAATAAAATGATCAAAATATTTTTCATTAAACGCAAAAATCAAAATAAATAATATAAAATAAATATTTTTAACAATTATTATTTAAAAGTATTATTTTAAGATTTATATCCTAAATCTTATATTTTAGACCATAATCCTTAAACGTCACCTCCAAAACTAAACTCTAATTCTTAAATTAAACTATAGGGATATATGTGTTTCTGTATTTTGATATATCTACAAAATTTCTTCCTCCAAAGAAAGGAATAATACTCAAAAACTTCAAAGAGCTGTAATAACTAAATGTAAGTGAGATCAGGAAGAATCAGAAGGGCATGCCATGGTTCTTTCTTCACCGAAAATCTTCAGAGAAAACAGCTGTTCGTGTAACATTTCCGTGATCAAAGCCACTTAGACCAGAGTAGGGACCAGCAGAGAACATAGAAGAAGCTACTTCTGAATCCAACGTAGCTGATGATGACTGTCTCCGGTTAGGACGAGGTTTATTAGAAGCGTTTAAAATCGGTTCTTGATACTCAACCACCCGTTGAACCATTTTAAGTGACTGAACCACTTCACCCATCGTTGTTCTTTTGCTAGCTTCAGGTGCAACACAAGCTGCAGCGATTGTGCACACTCTTGCGAAATCTTCTTTTGGGTATTTTCCTTTGAGTATTCAATCAACTAGTTCCTCTAACCGGTCTTTGTCTCTAATAACTGGGCTCGTCTGCATCCAAAATCAATATTGTTTACAATTCTCTTTTTTCTTTAAATACCATGAGCTCTCGGAGCCGAAGCATATAACTCCAACCCCAAGTGTGGTTTATAAGTTTGTAATCTCCTAACAAAGTAGGGCTAAACCGACTCTTGTGATTGACAAGTGAAGAGTTAATCACCGATGCCTGGCTCGCTGATCCCAGTATGAGGCGTGATATCCATTTTTGATAAAGTTGGCATATAGAAGTTTCAAGTTGATCAGCTCAATCTGGTGAGTTAGGAGACCAAGCTGGAAAGCAAATTCGTTCAGAAACATGTCCCAGATACGAGTATCTGAAAAGAAGGATATCCAGCTTTATAGGATACGCGCGGTGGCAACCAATACTTCCTTATTTGCAACAATCTGAAAGAAATAGCTACTTTGCTAGTCTAATGTTTTACTAGAAATGGAGGGAGACTAAGGTGGAGAAGAGATTAGGAAGTGATCAATTACTAGACTGTGTTGGAGAGCAATATCAACCAAGCCAGCTCCAGGAGACTAAGCATTCCTTCTCATAGACGGTTTGGAGAAATGAGACTCTTGTAGGACGATCAACAGACGCAACCAATCAACTATACCGAGGTGATTCTGATTGTCGTGGTGTTAAATGCTTTCTGTGAAAACTGCGGAAACTCAGCTGGTAAAGGCAGAAGTGCTAAAGTTGGTCCTTCTTCATATAGAGCTAATTGAACATTGATGAGAGAGAACACACAGTATACATAAACTCACACTCTCAACACCATTATTAGTCTACGCTAAGATGTGTCGTTAACATAAACGAACATCACTAGAAGCGGATTAAAGAATCTTTGTGTCCGTTGGTTGGGCCCTGTTTTTTTTTTTTTTTTTAAAAGTCGACAACTATTCTACCACTCAAATTTGAAGTGGTTTGAATAATTAAATCGAAATAGAACAACCAATAAAATAAAAATCTCTATGAAAAAATCTTGCATTCTTAACTAAAGAATCTGAAATCTGACTTTAGGCTTTTGGAATATGAATGATCTTAAAATCCGGAAAGCATATCTACAGAATCTATATTCCATAAAATATCTACCAGTTACAATGAAAACTTTTAAAATCAAATCCATATATTTCATTTTTGGAATGAAACATAAAATTAAATCATGTCTTAAATCTATTCCTTTTTATTCACGACTATAAACTTTAGTGAATGTGTTGAATTCACTATTCCATTAACGGTTTCAGTTTTTATTTCATTTTACCCATTATTTTATTTTTGTATTCCAAGAATTATCATTCTTTTTTATTTCTAATATTGCTTTTTGGAACAACTAGTTACACCATATTGATCTACTGATCGACTTTTAATTCCGCATAGTCGGATTTTCATCTTCGCTAGGCAAGTTTTCATCTTGGCATAGAAAAGGAGAAAAGCATCACTGTTATTATGTAGTAATTATTAGTGGTGACACGAAAATAATATTCGGGTTTTCTGAAAACATTTATGATTCAATCGATTTTGTCCGAATAATCTCTGATTTTTATGGTTCGGATATCCAAAATTTTATATTTTTAACCAGATATCTGATTTGATCAGTAATCGTAAATATTTTAAAATAATATAAACAATAAGATCTTATTAAAAATAAAAAAATTGTTTACTTTTTAAAATTCTAATAACTAAAATAATTAATTTAATAAATAAAAATATTGTAAAACTTACATAAAATATAATAATTATATAATTTATATATGAAGTTTTCTAAAATATATGAATATATTTGTATATAATGGATTTATTAGATATCATTTTATAAAATTATTAATATTTGTGATTTGTTTTCTTTTTACAGTTACTGTTTATCGAATATCCTAATTTTTGGTTTCAATTAATACGGATAGCTAATGATTACAAGTTACAAATATTTTGCTACCCTAGTATTTGTCATATACTGACTTCTTGTTGAGAAATTGTTAAAAATACCACAAATTAATATCATTTTTCTAAAATATCATCAATCAAAATTAACTTTAGTGTTGTTTTATCACACATTTAGGAAATTTGTGAAAATAATCATTCATTATTGGTAAATTTGAAAAGTGATATCAAATATATAGTAGAATTAAAATTTTCTTTTTGTTGTTGACTAACTTTTTAATTTATTAATTATCTCAACCGAATGCTGGAGTTTAGAAGGCATATGTTGGATGTTTCATTGTCCAAAGTTGTCATCCACAAAGTGGTTGAAGATCCCACAAGACATGCTTCTCCTTAGTTCATGTGCATTGTCATCGTAAGAGTTGAAAATGGATTAACTGCAGGTATAATCTTTTCCTGATTCTTGTGATGAGCAATCAGCTTTCCTTTTCTTATAAGGCTTCTCCTTTAATCAAACAAATAACAATACAACAATGTTAGAAGTTAGGAACCTTTCCTCTTTATTCATGAACGCATTCCTAAAATAATGTACAAGGATTGTACTCTGTTGATTTCATACCTCTGCTACATGATCTTCTTGACTAGGATTCTCATTCTGTGTCTCCGATAGTCCTTTGAAGTAACATGTTTGCATCTGGAAAAAAAAAACGAAACGTATATCAAAACAGTTATAACTCAAGTTATCTAAGTCATATGTTTTACCTCATCTGCCATCTTCCACACTCCATCTGTCCATTCTCTATGAATTCGCAAATCTGAAGGTTTGAACAAAATTGTCTCCATAGAACTATTTAGATAGACATAATATGTGTTATCACCAAGAATCATTTTGACTTGTCCGCTACTCCAGCCTTTATTGTAAAACACCTCTACGTTATCCATCATCTCAAAACCTTTACTCTCTCCATTAGAGAGTGGCGTAGGACGGATTTGGTAGGCGATTACCGTTTCCTGAACTCTCAATGTAGAGCACTCAACTGTCACCTTCTCTACTCCATCACACAAGTGTAGACCAACTACATTTCCTGGATACCATAT
Source organism: Raphanus raphanistrum subsp. raphanistrum (assembly GCA_019706035.1). Lineage (NCBI taxonomy): Eukaryota > Viridiplantae > Streptophyta > Magnoliopsida > Brassicales > Brassicaceae > Raphanus > Raphanus raphanistrum. The sequence goes on along the minus strand of CM033988.1, from coordinate 12,410,821 downwards.
CCGAGAAATAGTGTCATCACTAGACGCAATCTCCACATCTGCGCCGATTTCAAAGAGAGTTGGAAACCTACTTCCTTCAACCTATGAAAATGTAGATTCAGTAACATCAGCTCTTCGATCTTGATCAAATATTAGTTTAAGATTATTTAACTCAGACTAATTTAAGATTATTTAACTCAGGTTATTTTAAAAGAAGAAACAAAATAAACAGAGAAACTTAAACAAAATAGAAAAGCTTACATTTTCATCAGCTTCAATCTGTAAACCCGATCCAATGATGGAGAATCTACCTTAATGTATTTCTCACACAAGTATGTCGGTCCAGACTGTTGAACCTGAGGAGTACGTATCACCATATTGAATCTAGACTGTAGCAGAGGAATAGATTCTAGGATCCAAAGGTGGAAAACTAGAGGAATTCCCTGCAATTCAAATTTTGTCGTCTTTTCAGGTGATTGGACACATCATTTCGAACTGATTTCAGTAGCAGCATATAAGCTTCTTTTCCCCATGGATACTTCATCAAGACATCCATATTTCGGGCTTTCTTCAGCAGAAAGCTCTCGATCAGGAAGAGCATTGAGAGGCAAAATCTCTCATCAGGAGAGTTTTTTTTTTCTCTGAGCTGAACCCTCTAGCAACTTCCACTCATACTCCTGATTTTCTTTATGCTCTTCTGCCTCTTCTGCTTCCCCACTACATTTCAGGCCTCTCAACTTGTGAAATTCTATTATAGAGAATCTCATGGGCTGAGCACCAAAATGGAACCAAACTTCATTTTCTTTCACAATGACGATGCTTCTTGTGAGAATGCAGTAGACTATCTTCGCTGACAAATTCAGTCACCTCTGATTTAGCCTGATTACAGGCCCCATAAACGACCCTAGTACTCTGTCGAACTCTTGTTTTGTGAGAATACTCTCAACAATCTCGATATAAACTTGAGAGCTTGGAGGTTGGTTTATTGACATCTTTTCTTCTGGCTCTAAACAAATAGGGTACTTCAGCCGAGGCAGCGTTAGTTGGAAAGGTAGTGAATCTCCCATTGTGTTACTATCCTGCTTAACCAAGTAAAAAAAAATCAAATTTGTTACCATCAGATTTTCGGGAAAGCATTCCAAAAACTACACAAATCCTTTCTAAAGTTTTAAAAATACCACGCAGTTTCACCAGCCCAAACAAGAAGAGACTAAACAATGTCATAAGCCAAGAACAGTTCTACTGTTCGCAACAGCAGCATTTAACTTTCGTGCTGCTAAATATTCAATCTCAGAGGCATTCTATCGAACATGTTAACTGCATAACCAAATCCTAGCAAGATCGACTGATAGTTTTCCTAGAATATAAGATGGATTATTTTAGATTTTTTACTGCTCAAAATGAATATATTCAATTAATACAACAAATCAAATTTATTAGTTCTCAAGTAATTCTAAAACGCAAGCAATAGAAACTGTTCAATTAATACAACAAAATTAACTTATTAGTTCTCAAGTAACTAAAAAAAAAGAAATTTTCATTGAAGATAGAAGTTCTATATTTGAATCTAAAAACCTAGACTTTGAAATCATACCAAAATTGCGTCGTTGGAGAATCGATGCCTTTCGTCGGAGATGATGGAAAGAAATCGGAGTTCGCTTTGAGATAATGTCATTGGTCTTCGTCGGAGCTGATGACATTTCGTCCGCCAAAGTCAGAGAAATCGGAGTCAAAGAGATCGAAGACGTATCTGACTCTTTCTTTTTTCAATTGTTTTATTTAATTTAAAGAGAGGACACTATAGTTTTTTGTCCATTAATAAATGTTATTTTAGTGACTTTTCTCTTCTAATATTATTTCTGAGACAAAATTGGAATACAGTGATATTATGGAGAATTGCCTTTTCTTTACTTCTTTTGTTCATATAAAATATACGGTAGCCTTTCACACCGAAAGAAATCGTGGATCATATAAAGATCACCGCTAATTTATATCATCCTTTAATTTTTTTTCTTTGGCTATCTATATACAACTTCTTAAATAATCATCGGTTTTATATTCGTAACGTGAGAGTTTGCCAAGTAGCATACATGCATGCAGACATGACAAAGGGACGTGTGGACATGACAAAATAAACTGTGAAAAGCAATATGAATTTCTCATAGTCCTCTTTTAATGCATCTTTTGTTCACGTTTTGCTCTTCTTTAGCAGCTTCAAGATCTTACAAACACCCGAAACTCTTTCTTCTTTCTTTAGTTTTTTTTCTTCTTTCTTTAGTTATTTGTTCATCTACTTAAATCATGGATTTAACAACACCAGAAACGAACGTTGTCTAGATTCAACCACTTACCAAACTAACGATCTAGCTATATACCTATTGATGAATCCACATTTATGTTTTCATTTAAAGGATATAATCAACATCAATGGTCTGCTTTAAGAAGGTAAATATCACAAGATCTCAATCTCGTGAGTAATTCTCTGCCATGAAAATCTTCTGATGGATTTTCTTAGGCAAAGAAAATGCTCTTAAAACAGAAAGTTCCAAAAGATCTTTAAGATATAGGGATTGATTCGATCAGCCTCATATTTGTCTGATATAAAACAAATAAATAATTTAATTATATTTATAATCACTTTCCAGTTAAAACATATCATACGATTTTTTTTCCTAACATATCATACGATTTAAGATATAGTAGTATTACATATATTTGGTTCATTATAAGATATATGGTATCCTTTTATTTTATTTCTCTGGTTATATAATATACAATTCGTTCAATAACCGTCATTTGTAACATGAGAGTTTGCCAAGTAGCATAATGCATGCAGACATGTCGAAGGAACGTGTGAATATGACAAAATTAACTGTTTCTTCTATCTTTCGGTCGTCAAAAGTTCATTAGAAAGTTTTTATTTTTGAAGATCTTTCGATTACACTCGTATCATATCATGTTTCCTAATTTAACAGGCATACAATTTCGTATTTATTACAGTCAAATCATCTCCTTGCGCAAGCAAAATCTTATGGATTAACAAAGATCATTGGATACAATTGAAATGTACTCTAGGTAAGTCGATATATACGAAACGTAATTAAGGAAACCATTATGATCTTCTTCTATCCATCTTCTTTGTGTGTGTATATATAGAACAGAAGAGAAGATATCATTTTCATCTTTAAGCATAACTTCCTCTGCTTATACCCTCTCTGTTTTTTTTTCAAGCTCCTCTCCTTTCTCATGGCTCCACTTAACGAGTCTCTTGCAACAACCATCGATGTCATCGAGACCAAACCTCCTGTCTTTCCAAAACTCAAGCCTGCATTGCAAGAAAACTGTTTTAACCTATCCCAAGGGATCTTACGTGCCAAACACTCTTCCCCAATCCTCTTTGATGTTCCTGGAAACCTAACGTTCACACCTTTTGCATCTCGCTCCATCTCCACCGATGCTCCTCTCCCGACCCTCCTCCGTGTTCAAGCCAACGCCCACAAAGGAGGGTTTCTCGGATTCACCCAAGAATCACCTTCTGATCTCCTCACAAACTCATTGGGGAGGTTTGAAGAAAGAGAGTTCCTCAGTGTATTCCGGTTCAAGATGTGGTGGTCGACTGCTTGGGTCGGAAAATCCGGGTCGGATCTTCAAGCCGAGACTCAGTGGGTGATGCTAAAGGTTCCTGAGATCGACTCCTACGTGGCCATCATACCAATCATTGAAGGATCTTTCCGAGCTGCACTTAACCCTGGTGAAAACGGTAACGTTTTGATCTCTGTCGAGAGTGGCTCTACTCAAGTCAAAGAGTCATCTTTCAATGCCATTGCATACGTTCACATCTGTGACAGTCCTTACAACCTCATGAGAGAGGCTTTTAGTGCACTTCGTGTCCATATGAACACTTTCAAGCTTCTAGAAGAGAAGAAGCTTCCGACGATTGTGGACAAGTTTGGTTGGTGCACTTGGGATGCTTGCTACTTGACTGTTGACCCAGCAACCATTTGGACCGGTGTTAAGGAGTTTGAAGATGGTGGCGTGTGTCCCAAGTTTGTCATCATTGATGATGGATGGCAAAGCATTAGCTTTGATGGTGATGAGGCAGGGAAAGATGCGGAGAATCTTGTTCTTGGTGGAGAGCAGATGACCGCGAGGCTTCACAGCTTCAAGGAGTGCAAGAAGTTCAGAAACTACAAAGGTGGATCCTTCTTAGCATCTGATGCGTCTCACTTTGATCCTCACAAGCCTAAGATGATCATATACAAAGCAACCGAGAGGATTCAAGCCATCATAGAGAAGCAGAAGCTGATCCGTGAGTTTGGGGAACATGATCTTCCTGAACTTGATGAAAAGATCAAGAAGTTTAGTGAAGAACTCAATGCAATGTTTGATGGTGAACAAGTCTCTTTGGGTTCTGAGGATGTTTCCGGCTCAGGTATGAAAGCTTTCACTAGGGATTTGAGGACAAGGTTTAAGAACTTAGATGGTATTTATGTGTGGCATGCTCTATGTGGTGCTTGGAATGGTGTTAGACCTGAGAGCTTAACACATTTGGAAGCCAAAGTTGTTCCCTTTGATATTTCACCTGGTCTAGATGCTTCCATGACTGATCTCGCAGTCGATAGGATTGTGGAAGCTGGTATTGGTCTTGTTCACCCTTCTAAGGCTCACGAGTTCTATGATTCAATGCACTCTTATCTTGCTAGTGTTGGAGTTACAGGAGCCAAGATTGATGTGTTTCAAGTAAGTTATTACATCACTTTCAGTATGTTTATTACATTTTTTTGTTTCTTCTTTATATTTATAACTTGTTGGTTACAGACCTTGGAGTCAGTAGCAGAAGAACATGGAGGAAGAGTGGAGCTTGCTAAGACTTTCTATGATGGCTTGACCAAATCCATGGTTAAGAACTTCAATGGAACTGAGATCATTGCAAGTATGCAACAATGCAATGAGTTCTTTTTCCTTGCCACAAAGCAAATCTCTATTGGCAGAGTTGGTAATAATATATTTATAACCTTTTTTTTGTTTACTTCTATTGTTTCTATACTTATAAAAAAATGTCTTGATATTTTGATCAGGTGATGACTTTTGGTGGCAAGACCCACATGGTGACCCACAAGGAGTGTATTGGCTACAAGGACTTCACATGATTCATTGTTCCTACAACAGTCTCTGGATGGGTCAAATGATCCAACCGGACTGGGACATGTTCCAGTCAGATCATGTCTGTGCCGAGTACCATGCAGCGTCTAGAGCCATCTCTGGTGGACCTATCTACCTCAGTGACCATCTTGGCCAAGCCTCGCATAACTTTGAACTCATCAAGAAACTTGCTTTCTTTGATGGTACCGTACCAAGGTGTCTCCACTACGCTCTTCCCACTAGAGATTCTCTCTTCAAGAACCCTTTGTTTGACAAAGAATCAATCCTCAAGATCTTCAACTTCAACAAGGTAAAATTAGCTTAAAACCCAATTTTAAATGTTTAAATATCAAAAAACTTTACAAAAATTGGGATGATATTTTTCAGTTTGGAGGAGTGATTGGAGCATTTAACTGTCAAGGAGCTGGTTGGAGCCCAAAGGAGCATAGGTTCAGGGGTTACAAAGAATGTTACATGTCTGTTTCAGGAACAATCCATGTCTCGGACATAGAGTGGGACCAAAACCCAGAAGCTGTGGCATCTCAAGTGATTTACACCGGAGATTACTTGGTATACAAGAACCAATCTGAGGAAATCCTTTTCATGAACTTGAAATCTGACGCGATGGAGATAACCCTAGAGCCATCTTCCTTTGACCTGTTTAGTTTCGTGCCTGTCACGGAACTAGGAAGCTCAGGGGTTAGGTTTGCACCTCTAGGGTTGGTCAACATGTTCAACTGTGTTGGAACTGTTCAGGAGATGGAGGTTACTGGTGATAACAGCATTATGGTTGAGGTGAAAGGCCAAGGAAGCTTCATGGCGTATTCGAGCTCTGCTCCAGAGATGTGTTACGTGGGAGACAAGAAAGCTGAGTTTAAGTGGGAAGAGGAGACTGGTAAACTCAGTTTCTATGTTCCTTGGGTTGAAGATTCTGGTGGCATCTCTCGTCTCTCTTTCACCTTCTAGGACTTCGTTTGGATTTTGTTTTCTTCATTTTGAACTCGAATTATCTGTTTCGTTTGGTTTTTATTTATCATTTTATTTGGAGAATTGTTAAGCAACTTTAATATCTATCGAATTGGTGTTCTTTTCTTTTCTTTGTGTTGGTGTGCCGTCAGTGTTGATTCAATCAATTCAGTTATAATTACATCTTTTAATTTTTTTAAATGAAAATTTAATATGATGGTTTTGTCTTTGTTCTGTCATAATCATATTCAAGTTCAAATTTTCTAGATATCCGCTTTTGTTTCAAATCACATTGGTTAGAATTTTCTAATATATGTCATTGTCACGATTTTAGTTTCGAAAATTTAATTTGGAAAAGTATTTTTCTTTTTGTCTAATCGAAAAAGAGTTTTGTTTGTTTGTGTTTGTATCTCAGACTATACAGTGCCCTTGCTGGACCCATGATGTAGATTTTGAGACAACGTGCGTCATAAGACTATGGGACCGTAACGGCTATTTTGTATAACATTCACGATTACAAAGTGTCCTTTGGACAGAAAGACATAATCATGATAAAATAAAGTTAAATATTAACGTATTACAAAAGTTTTGTTAGAAAGAACATATGATAAAAAAATTTAGAACAGAGCATATGATATTTCTGGAATAGACTAAAATAATCTAAAATAAGAACAGATTTGATATTACTAGTTTAATTTGGATTATTTGATTCATTGGTATACAGATGAAAGTTTATGAGATCTACATGTAATTTTAATTTAAAATAAATATCAATTTTTAGAAATGTGCTAATTGTAGGTGATCATGTTTTGTTTATATTTGGGACTTTCATTTCATTTTGTTTATTAAAATTCTTCCGAGAGACTTTTATTTACCAGATACTTCCTTTGATGAGCTTATAAAGTTATAGTTGCTCCTTGTTTGGTAATTCATTTTCACTTATAATAGATGGTGTTTGACAATAACTGTTTTTTCTCTCTTAGTACACATCTATCTTTCAGGATTTTATTGCAGTTGTACTTCAAGGGTCTTGTAAAATTCTTTCTTCATAGTTTTGTAAGAATTCGAAGAATAGTATCACGAGACATGTTCATCCACGTGGGATGAGTGGAGCGAATGAGACTCTTTTTTTTTTTGAAAAGCGAGCTAATGAGACTTTTCTGACCATGTATACATAGATTGGTAACTTAAGAGTATATGATCATCTCCAATATATTCTATTATTTTTTCTTCTAAAATACAATCTCTAAAATAAAGATGAGTTTTCTTCCATTATATTTTTTTATTTTTGTCTCTATAAAGAAATATTTTTAAAATATTATAGTTTAGTTTTACAAGAAGTTCCTTTTATTTATAAAAGTTGATAACTAACTCTATTTACTTTTAACTTTTAATTTTTTTTCATAAAATTATGAATTTTTTTTAAACTAAAGTTTTATTAAAATACTATTATGTAAATAAAAATATAATTCTTTTCTTACAAAAACTGTATTTCTTTGTAAAAATAATTATTTTGGTTATAACTATAAATTTAAATTTAAAAGACTATTTTGAATATAAAAAATATAATTCTATAATAGAAGAATGTGTTTTTCTCTATAAATAGAATTAAAACACTTTTATCTCTGTTATAGCATATAAAGGTAAAGGTGAAAATAACTGAGTTAGAGATGTTCTTAACTTTTTATGCATATCTATTGTAGTTAGGGATGAGCGTTCGGGTATTCATTCGGGTTCGGTTTGGGTCTATTCGGGTTTCGGGTTTTCAGAGTCAAAAATTTCAGCCTCTCATTCGGGTATTTCGGATTCAGATTCTTACGGGTTCGGTTCGGGTTCGGATAACCCATTTAAATTATTTTTAAAATTCATTATATACTTTAAACTTCACAAAATCTATAAACAAAATAATATATTACTTATAAATTTGAATAACATGTGTCAAAAAACCAAAATTTAACATATAAATTGGTTTAATTTGAATATTTGGAATGAAAATCAATATATTTTAAATATTATTGGTGTTTTGAGTATACTTTAACTATTTAGATATGTATTTTTGACCATTTGTATATATTTTTCAAGTATTTTGGACAATTTAAAAGTATCATATATTTTTTGGATGCTTTTTAATATACATCAAATCTAAAATTAGTTTATATATATATATGTGTATATTAATCTACTTCGGATACATTCGGGTACCCGAAATATTTCGGTTCGGATCGGGTTCGGGTTCGGTTCTTTAAATACCAAAAGTTTGAATGAATGGATCTTTTATCAATTTCGGTTCGGGTTTAGTACTACTTTTTTGGATCGGATTCGGTTCGATTCTTTGGGTTCGGTCTTTTTTCCCAGCCCTAATTGTAGTGGTTAAGTGACAATAATTGGTATTTGTATTTTGTATTTTTTATGTTTTAAAAAGAAGACCGCCGAAAACAATAAAAGAAAATTCAGAACAAAATTTAAATTTTTAGTTCGGCGGACACTAAAATCCAAAAGACATTCTTGTGTGTTTTGTATTTTCTGTCTATTTATATAAATAGAAAAATCAAACGGATATATAGTGGAGACACCCAAAATAAAATTAAAAAAAAACAATCAAACTTGGGTCTCCATTTTAGTCTTTTGACTCATATGAACCCTAATTTTGGGTTGGATTACTCTCTCTCTTAAAATTAGATTTCAAAGGTCTTACCTTTTTGTCTTCCTCGTATCTCGCAGCCTCGAGGGCTTCCGACATTCTCAGCGATTATGCTCGAATCGTGAATTTCTAAGGTTGTTTTGTCTGAATAAGACTTTTCCTGTTTCCCTTATAAAGTTGAAACCTTTGTAATAAAAGCAGAGACTTCTTTCTACAATCTTGGTTGTTTTGTTCTTTGCATATGTTCTTCGAATCTAATATCCTTAAAAGCTGCTGATTCAAATGATTCGGTTATGTTAGTTTTTTTTTTTTTTAGCTAAAACCATATCAACATTTGTCGGTAGCATGTTTTGTTTGATTGATTTGTTATGCTAATCATTGTTTTGTATATTTAGGAAGAGGAAGGGACATAAAAGAGCAAGTCTTTGGAGTTAGAGTAAGACTCTTGTGTGTGTTGTGCGGTGATGGATCAAATAGTTTCAGGAGAAGAAGAAGAAGAGCTTGGTGTTGACATTGAAGAAGGTGTTGGCTTCAATGAGACACAAGACATAACGACCAATCAAGAAGATGTTGTTCTGGATCAGGTTTGGAATGGGCGTTTGAGTTATGAACACAGGTCTGAAAATACCACTGATGACGATGAGGATGGTGGTCTGATAAACCCCTTGATTCAAGATGGGAAGAGGAGAGAAAGAAGCAGCCAAAGTCTAGACCTTTCTGATAGAAAATTCGATAGCGTCAAGGTTAAGAAGACGAGGAAGCCTTCCAAGCCTCCTAGACCTCCTAAAGGTCCTTTGTTGACTGCAAACGACCAGAAGCTGATGAGGGAGATCGCAGAGCTCGCTATGAGGAAGCGTGCTAGGATTGAACGTATGAGGAGAATGAAAGCAGCAAAGTCTTCTTCTCCTTGCAGTAGCGTTTTGGCTATGATTGTCACTGTTATCTTCTTCGCCTTTCTTATCTTTCAAGGTAAACCAAAACACACCATTTTAAGCTTTGATAGTAACAAAAACATATAGATAAATAATGTATAAAAAGAGATTTTTGTTACTATTAATTGTTCTGTTACCATTCAAAGGCTAAGTTTGGTTTTTCGGTAGTGTCTATAACAGAGCATACAAAGTTTTTAATCTTTTGTGTTAATATTGGTTCTTCAGCAACTGCACAATACTCATCTTTCTTGTACTAGCTTTGGAGATCTCTCTGGTCAAATGGTTTTATTAGGTATCTCTTTTTTTTGTTCTATGCTGTTGAATGACCAAAGCTTTATGTTATCTAATCAAACTCCCTCAACTTCTCATTTTTGCAGGGTTCTTCACAAGCAATGCAAGTTTGAGTTCAGACAATTCTCCTGCACCAGACAATAACCGTATGGTCTCTGTTCAGTTCTACAATGAGTTTGCTCCTCGTGAGAGAATAGATCCCAGCCCTACTACGACGTTCAGGTGAGAAACTTATCCCCAACCAGCAGAGCCAATGTCTTGGAAAGGCGGTGGTTTTGTAGGGATCAATGTTTAGTCGGGGGGGTTAGACCCATTTTTTTGACGCCTAGACCGATTAAAAAGAAAAACGGTTTGAAAAAATCGATTTACCGACTAGAGACCGATTTTTAGAACACTGCTTGGAACTGATGATGTTGTGTGTAAATTTCAGGTATAAGAGAGTCTCGGGTGCAGACAATGAAGAGAACACAAGAGAAGTTAACAGATGAGATAGCTCTCTTGGGATTCTTGTAATGTAAACCAAAAACAGTACTTTTTTTTGTTTTGTACTTAAATTCTTGACATCATTCTATTGTTCCTTTTGCTCTGTTCTTTGTGCTCACATGTGTGTCTCTGCGTGTATATATATGTTCTTATGGATGAATCTCTAACCTTCTTTAAGGTTAGGCTTTGTACAGCAACTGAGTCTTATCACCTAAAACAATAATGCTGATGAAGTCATGATGGTTGATGGTTGATGGCAATGATGGCAAGCTTTGCAGTGCTTGTTTTAGAGCTTTATATGCATCAGTATCATCTCTGAAAAAATTGATGCAGAAGTTGCTGACAGATAAGGATGAAAGCTAATATCAATCTCTGATGAAAATTTCTTCATGGTGGGATATCATGCGACTAAACAAGAAAGATCCTAGCTTAGTTTATTCTTCATGGTGTATATATGTTTCTTTTAGTCAAATCTCTTAGATAGCACAAAGAAAAGTTTTGTGATAATCTCTTAGGGAAAAATCTCCACACTAGTACTATTTAAAGATAAAATGACAAAAATACTCCAAAATTTAAAGTTTATTGTAACTTCATCTCCTAAATACTAAGTTTATTTGGCCTAAGCCAAAAAGACCAGAACTGCATAACTGAATTGAACCGAATCGAAATATCTAAACTAGAACAAGACTAAAACTTTAGATACCTGAATGGTTTTTATATTTTTATAATCAAAATAAACGAATTGAGAATCGAATGGATACTCAAATGAATCAAAATATTAATTATATATACATATAATATAGCTAAATATATATTTATAATTTAAAAATCTATTAAAATATAAAAAATATTTGAAAATAACGAAATTATTATAAAGTATCCGAACTATCCAGAAGTATCCGAATAGTTTTATCCGAAATATTAGTAGTAATCAAATATATTCAATTTTTTGCCTTGATCATCTTAATTATTTGATATTTTATCATAAATAACTGATATTTTATCCGAATTACCTGAACCGGAAACCAAATGAAAACCAATTTTTCTGAGTATTTTCAGGTTTCTAATTTTACCATCTAAACTAAACCGAACCCGAAACTATTTGAACCGAACCCGAAAATAGGTTAGGCAGTATATAAATGGATCGTCTAGCTCTGTATCTGAACTAAACAATATCTGAAATATATGTAACCAAACCAATCCAAAACCCCGAAATATCCAGGCCTACTTAGTATTTATTCAATAGAATATAATTAGTATTGATATCAATCCAGTGGCGGATCCAGAATTATATTAAACCTCGGTCAGAAAATAAATAGACTTGGGATCCAAACTAAAAAAAAATAAAAATGAGTGTCAAAGAGGAGTTGAACCCAGATTTAAGGGGTGTCAGCCAAATGAATTACACCACTAGAACAAACAAATTTCAGTGGCACATGCTTAACAAATCAAAGTTATATATTTAAAGGTGTGTCAGCTGCACCCCCTCTTCTCCACATGGGTCCGCCACTGTATCAATCTTAAATTTATATGAAAATAGTAATGTACGTGCATTGCATGTTACATGCATCCCGTTTACGCTAGGCCTGGGCATTTTACCCGGACCCGAGGACCCGATCCGGAACCGACCCGAAAATACCCGACCCGGAATCGACACGAAAAATTATAAGTACTCATATGGGTCTTTTTATTTTGGATCCGCGGGTCTCGGGTAAGACCCGGACCCGAACCGAGACCCGATCGGGTACCCGAAATATCCAAGATTTATTTTATATATTAGATATATTTGGGTGATTGGGTATATTTTTGGTATTTCTAATCTTTTTTTAAGTTTTAGGTTCGTATTTTCGGGTATAATTTCAAATTTCGAGTGTAATTTTAGATTTTCAAAAAATATAATTTGGGTATTCAGATATTTTTTGAGTTTTCAGATCTGATTTTAGGTAAATATTCAGGTACTTTTACGGTTTTTCGGGTACTTTTTGAGTTTTCGGATCCAGTTTGGGTATTTCGAGTTTTATATACCCGAACCGACCCGGATCCGAACAATACCCAAATATTATAGATGTTTTACGGGTACTGAAATTCTAGACCCGAACCGACCCGGACCCGACAAAACCCGACCCGAAACCGACCCGAAAATTATAAATACCCATATGGGTCTAAATTCTGAAGACCCGAAAGACTTGGACCCGACAAAACCCGACCCGAACCCGACCCGAAGACCCGGATGCCCAGGCCTAGTTTACGCGGATCGATCGTGCACTAAAATCAACTAGTCAAGGCGTATCTAAGCCTATTCATCTTCGACTTCATGCTTTCCCATGTCACCGTCCATGGTGCATGCTGCTCTAGTCAATTCTTTTTTTTTTTTTTTGAAGACACTCTAGTCAATTCTTTCTACTTCACGAATGTATTAGATTTTAAATTTCAAAAAGAAGATTGTATGAGATTCATGCAAATATCCAACTCTGGATGCCAAATCTTTGTCAAATTAGGGGCTGACTGGTTTTCCCGCTACCACCCGCAAACGCAGCTTTTGCGGTTCATAGCGGTTGTTGGCGTTTCGAAACAATCACAGAAAACGCTACAAATCGCTTCAAATCGCTCCGAACCTCTTAAAATCAAAAGCTGGTTCCAGCTAGCGTTTGCGGTTGCGGGCGGTTGCGGGAGGGTAAATTTTTTTTAAAAAAAACAGAATAAATAAAAATAATACTAAAAATTTCCAATAAAAATTTTCAATTGAAATAATAGAAATTGTAAAATGTATTCATATTATATTTCAATTTATATTATAAAAAATCAAAGCTAAAATATTTTCTATAATTTTTTAAAATTGAATAATATGATTTTATAAATATAAATTTTATATTTATCATATTATTATGATTTTAATATTTTTTATAATTACATAAAATGTAAATATTGTTAAATTATTATTTAACAGATGTTGCGTTTGGTAGTTTACCAGTCATAAGAGTCCCGCAAACGCAACAATTTCTAACAGTTGTACCAGTCGTACAAATCTCTAGAAAACGCTTAAAACCGCAACCATCCGCACCCGCAAACTCCCGCAACCGCAACCGCAACCGCTGCGGTTACACCAGTCAGGCCCTTAGCTTGTGTATTCTAGTTAGGTGCTGACTGGTTTTCCCGCTACCACCCGCAAACGCAGCTTTTGCGGTTCATAGCGGTTGTTGGCGTTTCGAAACAATCACAGAAAACGCTACAAATCGCTTCGAACCGCTCCGAACCTCTTAAAATCAAAAGCTGGTTCCAGCTAGCGTTTGCGGTTGCGGGCGGTTGCGGGAGGGTAAATTTTTTTCTTTAAAAACAGAATAAATAAAAATAATACTAAAAATATCCAATAAAAATTTTCAATTGAAATAATAGAAATTGTAAAATGTATTCATATTATATTTCAATTTATATTATAAAAATTCAAAACTAAAATATTTTCTATAAATTTTTAAAATTGAATAATATGATTTTATAAATATAAATTTTATATTTATCATATTATTATGATTTTTAATATTTTTATAATTACATAAAATGTAAATATTATTAAATTATTATTTAACAGATGTTGCGTTTGGTAGTTTACCAGTCATAAGAATCCCGCAAACGCAACAATTTCTAACAGTTATACCAGTCGTACAAATCTCTAGAAAACGCTTAAAACCGCAACCACCCGCACCCGCAAACTCCCGCAACCGCAACCGCAACCGCTGCGGTTACACCAGTCAGGCCCTTAGTTTCCGCGCAGTGTGTCAAAGTTTGTGTATAAACGGAGGTTAACACACTACATACGTGACTACAAGTCTTGTTCCACTTGTGTCGATTCAAATGCCATCATCATTCTTTTTTTTAATTAACCTGGACATATCAAATGACTATGAAAAAGTTCAGACTAATTTCTAAACAAAGGTGCAGTCCATAGATAATTTTTTTCTCCGACTATTCAAATGCTATCATCATTTTTCAACAAAGCGAAACTGAAATGTCATTACTCATTAGATATATATCATATATGTACTTTTACAAATACTATTTGATGGAGATCCGTTTAATATTGCGTGTTATTCTCTAGGAATGCTTATTTCTTATTTTAATTTCAAACTACTATTATATCTACAAGTTGGAATGTTTCATTAAATTGTTAGAAAGTCAAAGAATTTCATTCGACTAAACTATAACTAATGATGGGACTGTCATAAGACAAGTAAGTATTTTAGATATTCATTGATGTGTTACAATAGTATTTTAGATATTGATTGATGTGTTACAATAGTTATAAAGTACAATAACTTATTTTGAATAACCTAAAACTAACGATGGAGAAATCATAAGACTAGTGTATCAGATATTGATAGATGTATTAGGACAAGTTGATTTGTAAGTTGTTTGATCTTTTGTCTCCGAGAAGGGAAATCAAAGGGTGCCTGACTGGTATAACCGCAGCGGTTGCGGTTGCGGTTGCGGTTGCGGGAGTTTGCGGGTGCGGATGGTTGCGGTTTTAAGCGTTTTCTAGAGATTTGTATGACTGGTACAGCTGTTAGAAATTGTTGCGTTTGCGGGATTCTTATGACTGGTAAACTACCAAACGCAACATCTGCTAAATAATAATTTAACAATATTTACATTTTATGTAACTATAAAAATATTAAAATCATAATAATATGATAAATATAAAATTTACATTTATAAAATCATATTATTAAATTTTAAAAATTTATAGAAAATATTTTAGTTTTAAATTTTTATAATATAAATTGAAATATAATATGAATACATTTTACAATTTCTATTATTTCAATTTAAAAATTTTATTGAATATTTTTAGTATTATTTTTATTTATTCTGTTTTTAAAGAAAAAAATTTTACCCTCCCGCAACCGCAAACGCTAACTGAAACCAGCTTTTGATTTTAAGAGGTTCGGAGCGGTTTGAAGCGATTTGTAGCGTTTTCTGTGATTGTTTCGAAACGCCAACAGCCGCTATGAACCGCAAAAGCAGCGTTTGCGGGTGGTAGCGGGAAAACCAGTCAGCCCCTAAATTGTAGACGCAGACACGCGTACGTATACTTTTCAAATATACTACTCACATGTTTATTTGGTAATCTCATTTAATGCATAATCATACAAGCTGTACGTTAACGATCAATGGCATTTTCCCGTAAATACTCAACACGTTGATGGGTAACTTCGTCATGGTCTTGCTATATAAATACTGCCATGAACTTGTTCACTGGCATGCATTGTCTAAGACCAAACACAACATAGAGAAGAAAGGCTTTCTGCAGACACACACACAAAAATGGCAGTTAAGATTTCAGTTTTTCAATCTCTTGTGTTACTTTTCTACCGGTTTATCCTCCGGCGATACCGGAATCCTAAACCAAAATACCAAAAATGCCCTTCTTCACTATTTCAGTCTGACCTATCACGCGATACATTGATCTTCAACTTAGAAAGAGCTCTTCTCAAATCCGACTCTCTCTTCCCTTACTTCATGCTAGTAGCATTCGAGGCGGGAGGGGTGATAAGGTCATTTATCCTCTTCATTCTATACCCATTAATAACCTTGATGATAAGCCACGAAATGGGTGTCAAAGTGATGGTAATGGTGAGCTTCTTTGGAGTCAAGAAAGATGGTTTTAGAGCGGGGGGAGCGGTTTTGCCTAAACACTTCCTAGAAGATGTCGGACTTGATATGTCCAAAGTGTTAAGGAAAGGAGGGAAGAGAATCGTTGTGAGTTATGACCTTCCTCAAGTTATGATTGAAGGGTTCTTGAGAGACTACTTAGAGGTTGAAGTTGTTGTGGGTAGAAAAATGAAGGTCGTTGGTGGTTATTACTTAGGAATCATGGAGGATAAGACCAAACATGATCTTGTCTTTGATGAGTTGGTTCGTAAAGAGAGACTAAACACTGGTCGTGTTATTGGTATAACTTCCTATAACACATCTCTTCACCGATATCTATTCTCTCAGTTTTGCCAGGTCCGTATTCCGTAATTTTATTTATATTAATTTCTTCAAAACATCTTTTACAACATATCTTATGTTATAATGACATATCATTTAAATAGTAAAAGCGACATTAGGATAAAATTAGTAAAAGCGACATTAGGATATAAATAGTTAAAAGTGGTGAGGTTGAAAGAGACACACCTTACATTAGATTTCTATTAATTGCAAAAACGAAATATAAACATAGAAAGCAACAAAAACAGATCATGGCCTCTTTACATCATTAAATACGAATATGAAGCGACGACAGAATCTGCATACGTAGTTATTAGCCATGACTTTGAAATACAACTTGTGGTTTTGAATTTTCAATACTTTAAAAACTGAGCATGTTAGGTATTTTCATTCATTGTTTACATGTTATACTCAACTGATTTTACTTAACTACATTCTTTTAACAGGAGATTTATTTTGTGAGGAGATCCGACAAGAGAAGCTGGCAAACCCTACCAAAAAGCCAATACCCTAAACCACTGATCTTTCATGATGGTCGTCTCGCAATCAGACCAACCCTAATGAACACTCTGGCCTTGTTCATGTGGGGTCCATTCGCAGTCTTAGCAGCAGCAGCCAGGCTCTTTGTCTCTCTTTGCATCCCTTACACATTATCAATCCCAATCCTATGTTTCTTCGGTTGCAGACTGACCGTCGAGATCGACGACGTCTTATCTCAAAAGTTAAACTCCAGTGAACGCAAAGGTTGTCTCTTTGCGTGTAACCACAGAACTTTATTGGACCCTCTCTACGTTGGATTCTCTTTAAAAGAGAAAAATATCAAAACAGTAACGTACAGTTTGAGTAGAGTCTCGGAGATTCTAGCTCCCATCAAAACCGTTAGACTGACCCGTAATCGGGTCAGCGACGGACAAGCCATGGAGAAATTATTGACCGAAGGAGATCTCGTTGTTTGTCCTGAAGGAACCACTTGTAGAGAACCTTACTTGCTAAGGTTTAGTCCTTTGTTCGCCGAGATTAGTGACATCATCGTTCCCGTGGCAGTTACGTCACCCGCAACCTTCTTCTATGGTACAACGGCAAGTGGTCTCAAGGCACTGGACCCTCTCTTCTTCCTCATGGATCCTTATCCGACCTACACAGTCCAGTTTCTTGACCCTGTCCCCGGTGTCACGTGTCAAGATCCTGATGGGAAGTTGAAGTTTGAAGTGGCTAATAATGTTCAGAGCGCCATTGGGAAGGCCTTGGATTTTGAATGCACCAATCTCACTAGAAAAGACAAGTATTTGATCTTGGCTGGTAATAATGGTGTTGTGAAGAAAAATTAAATATGTTCTCAGGATTTGAGTGTGTAATTTTCGGTGTAAAGTAACAAATGCTTTATTGATTTTTTATATATATTATTATAATGTTACGTAAATGTTTAAAAAATAATAATCAGTAAATGTATGTAACTATATTTCCTGGTGATCTACATCTTTATACTTTGATACTCCCTCTGTTTTATTTTATTTATTATCGTTCTATAATTCGACACATAGATTAATAAAATATTTAAGTTTGTATATTTACTAGATAAAAACAGCAATACCAATACATCTAACCAGATTTCAACCAATAGAAAATAGCTTAGAGTAAAAAGCCAATAAATTTTGCATTGAAATCATAAAACGACACTTATTTTGAAACACAAATTTTGCTCTAAAACGACATCTAATTCAAAACAGAGGGAATATTTTAACACAAGCTCTGGGCACAGTTAGATAGAACATTTGTTTTGATCTTTCAAATTCTTAAAACAATATTATTATATATATAGGTCATATAGTCCCAAACTGTGAAAAATTTAATTAAAATTAACTTCAAATGATAAGTTTCTTGGGTTTCTAACTTAAAACTAACTAGATCATGACCCGTGCGTCCGCATATGTGTTTCTACTTGTAATTAGGGGTGATTAATCCGGCAAATCCGAATTTATCGAACTAACTAAAACCAAACCGAACCGAAATAGAAAAAGTGGTTTAGATTTGGTAATACCGAACATAATGAATAAATGTTATTTATAAGAAACCGCTGTATATAGATATGGTCTGGTATATAAACCAATCAAACCAAATAAACAGAATAAACAAATCAATTAAAATATAATAGTATAATTATATGTTTATTATATAATATATTATATAATATGTATATTATATAATATAATTAATAATACATACATAATTTATTTTATAGATATAATCTTCATATTTAAAATGTCGATTTTAGTAATTTAATATTTTATTTTAAGTTTAAATTTTTTTTTATCAAATTAGACAAAACATAATTTTTTTGTTTCCAAATATGTGTGCTAATATTTACTTATTTAATAGTATTATGGATTACTAATTTTTTTAGTTTATTCTATAAAAACTATTATTAATATTAACTTAATATGTTTACATATTATTTAAATAGTAAACGAAAAAAGAAAAATAGTCTATTTGAAAACCAAAATATTTTTGTGTTATATTAAAGGCGACATAAATTCACAAAATTTTTGTATAAAACTAAATATATTTATGTTTTTTAGTATAAAACTGAATAAACAAAAAAACCAACGACACATAAACCAAACCAAACCCAAGTAGTTTTAATATGGTAGTTATTTTTTATAACCAAAAAACCAAAAAAAAAATGAACAGACTGAACTGATACCTTGATTGGGCACCCCTCAATATAATATAATATTATGATTTAGTTATAATTTATAGAAAGATTATAAATATTTATATATGTGTCAGTTGTTTATATTGTAGTTAGATGTTAAAATAATGCAAATGATGACTAAATATATTTGATGATTTTTACTACATGGACCATTTTCATATTGTATTATTTATAAATTTAACCACTAATATGTTTGTGTATACTAATACATTAATTTTCTAAGACAAATATTTTGTGGCAAATATTTTTTTCTTTTTCACATTTACGTGTCTTTTAGTATAATTTATATTGAAAATACATGTGAAACATACAACACTTAAAGACATATATAAACATTTTTAGAAATAGATAATATTAATATTGAGAATATTGTAAACTTTTTGCTCAGTATCAAAATATGTTAAATTTATTGGTTAACTAGATTATAGGAAGTAGTAGATTTTATTTTAATTAAATAAATAAAATATATTAAATGCTTAAAATAAGTTTATTAATTGTTTCAGTGGTCTATGGTTGTAAATAAATTGTAAACTTAAGAGTTAATTCTTATTTGTATTTCACTTTTAATATATTAGATTTTTCGCACTTACGTGTTTCTTAATATAGTTTATATTGAAAATATATGAGCAACATACGACACTTAAAAACATATATAAACAGTTTTAGAAATATGTAATATTAATATTGAGAATCTTGTAAACTTTTCGCTGAGTATCAAAATATATTAAATTTATTGGTTCGCTAGACTATAGGAAGTAGTATATTTTATTTTAATTAAATAAAGAAATACATTAAATACTTAAAATAAGTTTATTAATTGTTTCAGTGGTATTGGGTTGTAACTAAATTGTAAACTTAAGGGTTAAATCTTATTTGTGCTTCATTTTTTATAGATTAGATTGGCCGTAAATAGAGCGGTTTAAATCTCTTATATATTACACAAGTCTCTTACATATTTCTAATGCAAGATCTTCTCTCCAACATTCTCTCTCGAGATAATGGTGGTATAACCATCGATTTTGCAAAATTCATTGTACCTTTTCTCAGATAATATTTTTATTATCTAACTATTTCGATGGAACTGAATTTTCTATGGACCATTAGCTAATGAGATGATCGAACCATTTTTAGACGGGATTAATGGGTTAAAGTGTAGGCCGACTTTGATACCATAATAAGTTTTTTAGGTTTCTAAATTGAAATCAATCGGCGATAAGTAAAATAGGCTGAGTCTCTTATATTATACAAGTTCTTTACATATGTGGAATTTCTCTTGGACATTAAATTTGTATAGGGACCTTTTAAATCCGGCCCTGATCATAATATATAGATGTTCTTGCTTTTGTCGTTGTACATTTATAAACAATGGTCCACAATACCTATTAATAACATTAAAAAATAGAATACAAATTATTTATTATTTAACAATCATTTATATTTATTCGGACACGTCACAAAGTTGGTTTTTTTTTTTGTGATTGTATTGGTAGGCACATGCATCATAAATGTTATATCGGTCTAGCCCAAATAATGATAATCAAACTTATTTAAATCATACTAGATTTTGATATGCGTTTTGAAAGCGCGGATATTATTTTTCGTTTTTATGAAAATATTATTTGTTTGTAATTATTGAATGTATTTATCTTAATAAAACTTTCTTTATAATAAATTCGACATATTAGAGTGCTTTTTGTAAACTATGTGTTTCTCTGATTTTATTTTATTCCCTCTTCAATCGATATATTTATTTGGCTTGTTTTTAAAATAAATGATTTTAGAGCATAACTGTACAATACTTTTAGATTGATATTTTGTTTAAAAATATGACATATTTCTATAATAATTAAGTATTTACACTGTAATTTGTATAAAAATCAACATATTTGTCTAGTTTGTTATTAAAAGAAATGATTTTGAATTCAAATGTACAGTACTTTTACATTGTATTTTCTTCGGTTCATATAATTTTTTTAAATATTTTTTTTTCAATATAAACTATATCAAAAATTAGTCAACTAAAGAATCTATAAACAATTATTTACATAGCAATATAACATATTTATATATTAATTTAGTTTACATTTTGACGCGCACGCCTGCACGAATTTGTATTTTTTGTATATAAATTATTTATTACTTTCATATTTAAAATGAAAGTTTATTGATATATTTTTAGGTTGCTATAAACCAATCCGGACCGAAAATGATCCAACTCGAACCTCCTACGGCATTTATAATATTGAATGATATTTATTTAATTTAAAAATCTAGGGGAAAAATATTGTGTATCACAAAAAAAATATATGATCAATTAGTGGTTTCCTAAAATGTAGGAAGTTTAAATGCATTTGCTGATTTTATTTGGATAGAGATATTTTTTTAATAAAAATACAATCCAAGTTTCCAAACAACTTTTTTAACTACAATCCAAGTTTCCAAACAAACTTATTCTTTATAAATGCTATCAAAGTATCCAAACACACCGAAATTATACTTCAGCTTTAATAAAATAGATATAAACATAGGAGAAATTCTGGGATTCACCCAGGATACAGTTATACCAACCATGCATATTTATATATACAAACACAAGGCGGGCTATGCTTAGAGAAATTCTACAGTTTTGCATCTCCCCGCAAAAGATTAAAAAAAATTGAAGTGAAAGAACTGTACGTCTGTACATTTAGTTTTTTTTTTGTCCGCTAGAATCATCATGTGCAAGTAAGGTAAGATGATTCAGGTCATCCTGTTTGGTGTCAAAGTGTTTTTGACCAAGATCTTAGGGGATGACCAATATACTCTGTTTTTTGGTGTAGTTATACCTTTTGTATCTCTGTTTTATATGGTAATGCAATATCAAGTTGAAAAATAAAAGGTAAGATGATTCAGGTTTTTACCTAGGGGTGGACAAAAAACCCGAACCGAACCAATCAAACTAAACCAACCGAAGCGAAACCGATTCGAACCGAACAAAATTTATTATCAAATAGTTAGGTTTAAGATTTTCCCAACCCGAACCAACCAAACCTAAACCGATCCGAACCAAAACCGATTAAACCGAACCAAATTAAACCGAAATCATAACCAATGTACTTTTGTTATTATTGAATTAAACATACTAGTAATATACAATATACTAAAATCCTAAGACTTAAATCATTGTTAACTTTATTAATTTTCTTAACGGTTTTTTTACTTTCTATTTATTTTAGTTATTTTTTGTTTGATTGTGTTCTTATAAACCTTTTGTAATTTGTTAAAGTTTTTGTTTCAGTTTTATATTAGATTTAGTTTACATAGTTTATATTTAAAAAACATTATTAACAATGTTTTTTTAGTTTTCTATTTACTATAGTTAACTTTGATTTGATTGTGCTCTTATAAATGTTTTGTATTTTCTAAAGTATTTATTTCGGTTTTATATTTGATTTAGTTAACATAATTTAGTTTTTCATAGTCGTCAACATGATGACTTTATGAACATGTGTTTGTGTTTTAAAACCGAGCCAAAATCAAACCGAACCAAATTCAAACCGAACCGAAACGATCCAAACCGAACTAACTATGGTTTACTTTGGTTGGATAAATCATTAAACTAAATTAACCGAACCAAAGCCGAACCGAACCGATAAAATAACTGAAGTGCCCACCCCTAGATTTACTAACTAATATAATTTAATTATTTTAGATTTAATATCTTTTAGAAAAAGAAATAAAATAATAAAATTTATCAAATTATATTATATCTTTAACATAAATAAAATATAATAGTAATATAAATATGCATGGTTGGTATAACTGTACCTATATAGTTGTGCAGATTCGTCAACGTCACTCACGTTGCCACTTCTGCAAACTCTTTGAATACGAGTTTGATTGCACCTCTCCGCAAAAGATTAAAAAAAAATTGAAGTGCCGTGAAAGAAAGAAAGAACTGTACCTCTGTACATTTAGTTTTTTTTTTTCTGTCCGCTAGAATCGTCATGTGTAAGTAACATAAGATTATTCAGAGGATAAGCAATTCTCATCCTATGCAGGATGATCGCTACAACTACATGCATGCTTGTAAATTTGTAATGTTTTAAATGCATTTCCCCTATAAGCTTACGTCTCACAGAATTTCACAGAAAAAAGCGTGTAATGTTTTTTTTTTGTAAAGCAGTTTTAATAGAATTTAGAAAGTTTGAAAAAACTTAACTTGAGCAAAAAATTAATACTCTCTCAGCTTCATTAGAGCATCATTATCACTAAAATCCCATTTGAGGTTTTTATCTTTTGTTGTCTGACTAAAAATAAAAAATAGAAACAAATCAATCGCGGACTGCTACGTGTCAGTGGTGTCAGTGGAATCCGCGAACAGTTCAAAAAACCCAACCAAAATCACCTTTTATTTGGAGACTTATGAAAACGGTTTTGGTATTTTGTGGATCCTTCTCCCTTAAAAAACCCTTAATTACCTGCGGTAAAAACGGTTTCATAAATATCATTTTGACAATTTATCGCGGAGATTAAAAACTTGTATAATATACTAATATATCTCTATTTTATCATTAAATTTTTTATGATTCGTTTATGGCGGCCCATAAATGCTCGAACGGCTCCGCCTATCGGTAATTTTAGCTAAACGATTCCTTTGATGTAAATATATGTTGTGTTTTAGAGATTGACCTTCCTCTTCCTAAAAGATTTTTCTAGTTCGGCCATTAGTGTGAAAAGTTCTCAAAGAAAAGTAATTTCTTCTCTCTCTTAATATATATTAATTTTTTAAAATCTTTTAGTGTAAGAGCGTTTGTGAAAACACATCTATTGTGGATGCTGAAACAATAAATATTGTGTTGTGTATAGCAGAAATCATTTCGATTCTGGCCCATATGGAGCTTACAGTTACAGGTTTAGATATGTTCCATGGTGGTGGTGGCCATCACTGTCGTATTGTCTAAACACAAATTTGTAGACACGTGTGCATGATTTGATTGATAACAACACATATATAAGGAAAGTCAAAACATTTGATATTCAACACAAAAAAGAAAGTTACAAAATGCTAACTGACACGTGTCCTTTCTTGTTTTAATGGACTGAGTCATAAGGTTAGGAGTTGTCATTTAAGTCTATCGGCCCGCCCGTTAGTTGGGTCCACCGTTTTACAAAATCAATGAGCTTTTAAAACTAAAAGGACCAGTCGGCAATTTTATAGTTAAAGAACTTCTAAATTTAAAGGACCCAGTTTGCAATTTATATTTTATTTTATCTTTAGTTTTTTTTTCTTTTTTGTGGCCACGACGATGATATTGATGGCGGCTGGAATCTCCAAGATTCTACGACTTCATCTCTCCTTTGAGAACGTCGACCTTGTCTCCCGGTGAATATGGCGTGGTTTTCACTCAAACTCTAAGGTCAGTTTTTTTTTTCTGATGTCGTTTTCACAAAGAGATAAACCTTTTTTTTTTTTGGTTTAAGTTGTTGGAAACTATCACTGATCAGTTTGAGACAGGACAACTTTAGTTATGTTCTTGTTTATAGCCTTTGACTGTAATGAAATTTTGATCAAATTAGGTGTAGTTAGTGAGTATTATTTGCTTTTATGTTACCCTTTTAGAGAACGCAATCAGATTCACATGTTATGTTAAGTATTGAGCTTATGTTGAATTGTGTTGTATGTTATAGGAGCACTAGCTGTGAGAGTGATGATGAGAATATATAGGATACTCAAAAGAGAAACTGTATATGTAGAAAACACAATTGATCTATTTATGAGCTAGTATCGTTTTGTAATGTCAACATCACTGGTAGTCTCCATAACTGTCTTTGAGTCATCTTGCAAGGTTGATCAAGAACGGTGCGTAGACAAATGTAGCATGTTGTTGTCCGAGTGACCAATCCCTATCCCTTGAAATTATGCACAAAAATTAAAAAGAATATTTATTTTCTATAATTTTAAACCAAAATATCATTTAGTTATTCACCTAACAATAATAAAATAGGCGAAAGGATACAAATAGTCACATAACAAAAAAAAAGATTAATCTAATTTGAAAAGAAAAAAATTCTCCAAAAAGTCATGTATTAAAATACTGATAGAGTATTGTTTTTGCTTGGGGAAGATGAATGTGTGTATAAACATTCTTTCACCTTAGAAAGCCTCAGTTCAAAAAAAAAAACATTCTTTCACCTAGCCAAAGACCTCTATGGTTGCTTTTTGATAGTACCACAGATGAAAGTATCTGTCAAGTCATGTTATGTCAATCTTTAAGACTTTTTATCTAGAAAACAAAAAGATTTGGTAACGGATTGAAGAGAGGCAATGGTGAAGCCAAGCCAGGTTCTGTCCTGAGAGAACCATAGAAATTCTGCTAAGGCAAATATAATATAAGCTTCCATGTTTTCTGAAACTGCAGCTTTGTACATTTCAGCACTTAGTTCTAAGAACAACACTAGTGCTCTGTTTCATTCACCAACCATACTAAATACTGATCCGGTTTGACACAAGACAGAGAAAAGCTAGTGCTTTATTTCTAAACAAAAACTTAGATACAATGCAACAACAAATATACAAAGGATTTTTTTTGCTTGAATAAGCTTAACATTCTTAAAAAAAATATTGGTATGGTTCGACAAGTATAATTGACATTCACATAGATGTGATGGACATATTGTCAAACCTTAATCACATAAATATAAAAGTTTTTTAGTTTATTCAAACTGCTAATACATTGTTACTTGGACAATAAGGAGTCCAAGAAAGACTCAAAAGTTTCACAGTTTGTGGAATCAGCCATTAACTCAGCTTCTTCTTCTGGTGTGTTTTTTCCAAGCTTTTGAACCCATTCCTCATTCAAAAAGTCATTCCTAATGTTATCCATCTCTGAATCCATCTCTGAATCCATCTCTTCCTCTCCAAGAAGTTCTTGATACAATTTGCTAAAAGTAGGAGAGCCAACAATGCCTCCATGTGACTCATCTATACCTTGGTTCACTGGAAGACCTGTGGCTTGTGCTTCCATGGTTTGATTTATCAAAGGAACACTGTCTTGTGCCTCAGTATGTAGCTGATCAGCTGAATTTATGGTGACATTGCCACGCTGTAGTTGTTGAGTCTTTGTAGGAACCGTCTGGTTTTGCTGTTGAGTAAGAGATAAGTTTGAGTCTTCTCCCAAATCTTTTTGCTGAGAAGCAAGTTCTATGGGAGCTGAGAGATCATTGTTCTGTACAAAACCTAGAGCAGAAGAGCCAAAGTCTTGATTCTCCATCATGCCTTGATCATATGGCTGAGCTGAGTATTGACCAAAATACCCATTCAATTCCTGCTGCTGCTCCATGGCTTGAGCCGAGTGTGAAGGATCCGTCACATTTCCCCCAAAAAGGTTCTGGCATTGCTGCTGGTGGTCCCCCATAAGTGAGACAGAGCTTGCTTGTCCTCCACGAATATGATTTTGCTGCTGACCTAAAAATTCTCCTGATACCTGACCATAAGAACCAGAGTCTTGGTGTTGCTCCATGCTTCCATTCACTGATAATTGTTGACCTTGAGCAGCCATTAAGTCTAGTGTCACTGGAGCCATGTCTTGATTAGCCGAGGATGAACCAGAATACCCATTCCACTGTTGTCTATCATTGAAGGTTTGATTCATCATCATTGGAACCTGCCGAGAATCCGTCATCTCTTGTCCTAAACCTTGACCATTTTGCTCCAGCTGACCATGGAACCCAAAGTCTTGATGCTGCATCATGCCTCCATTCAACATTGGATAGTTTAAGTCTTGTGCCCTAATCTGCTGACTAGCCAAGTATGAGGCAACCTCACGAGAACAAGATCCAGTCCACTGCTCCATGCCTTGATCTTGATGAGTCTCCACCGGACTGTCTCCCCGTTCACGTCCAATCACTATAGGTAAGAATCTTGGAGCATACTGAGCATTGTCTTTACGCTTAAAAAACCGGATTCTACAGAGAACCACTTCTTGAAACCACGGTCTCTCTAAAATAAACTCATGCATCGTCCAACCAGTCGTGATCCCATCTTTCACTGTATCGCAATCGGCTTTGAAGCTTATATTCTTCCTAACACCGACGATAACTCCATCTTGATTCTTTACCTGAATCACCAGACCAGTCGTCTTCCACATACCTGACTCAGCAACCTTTCTGCTCGGTCTCTTCGCGTCAGCTGTCATCCCTGGACGTTTATTTCTCCTCACGAAGTAAAACCATTCGTTGTCTTTGAACGTAACATGTCTTACGTGCTGTAGAAGCCACGGCTCTCTCTCGTACAGACTCTGCATGTCGGTTATGAAACTACATCTTTCGTCTCTTACGATTCTTGCCTCAAGGATGTTGAGGAGCTCAATGTTTGTGGGTTTGAAATGCGTCTTTTGAGTCCCTTTCATTATTCACCTATTAGATTAATGTAAAGAAGAACACCAAAAAAAAATTAGAGCTTTTCCAAGGAAACAAATACGGTCAAGTTACTGAAAGAGCAGCAAAGTGGGTATAATGAGTGTTAGTTACAGGAAAAAGAAAAAAAAAGATTGTGGCATGAATCTTCGAGAAATTTTTCAATTGAATTTTAATATAATTTATGAAAGATTTTGGTGAAAAACTCACCAGTGCGGATACCTTAATGAGATTACATATAAAAATGAAGCATGTGTAGATTCTATCCAATCATAAGTTTGTTTGATTACAAAATTTAAAATCAAAACTAATAGATAATGTATATTCATTAGGCTGTTTTGATATATTGTGTTTAGATAACAGCCTAACTCATTTTGTATTAAAATAACTATATAAAACAACATGAAAACACTTGGGAATTAATTAAATAGAAAGGATAGGAATGGAAAAAAAAATTTATAAAACTTTGATCAATTGTTTATATCAAATGTCAATAAATAAACATACAAATTATAGTATTAATTCAAAGTTGATTAATTATAATTTTTATAACTCTGTTAAATTCTAAACTTGGAAGAAATAAATAGACCGAATTAAAAATAAAACTATATTGGACACAGTTTAGTTTTAAGACCCCAAAATTTTAAACCAACAAAACTCAAACTGCAAAACATAAATGCATGCAAATATGCAAAACCATTAATATGATGATGTAATATAGGAATGAGAATGAGATACAAATACTTTTTTCAATCTTTTTTTGTTCAAAATCGTTTCTATCTTTATTATATAAATTTTTATCCTATAAAGGTAAATAGTTTACTCATAAAATATTTTTCTTAAACAAAACTCCACAAAACAGAGTTTTGAAACCCTAGAAAAAGAACATAGCAAATGGATGGATTAAGATCTACTTAATACATAAATTTAGAATATGTTATTAAATTAAGACAAAATTAAGATGACATATGCAATACCAAAATCAATATATATATATATATATATATATATATATATTTATGAAAAATAAACCGCACAAATTTATCAAGATCTCGATAGAAAATCTCGAGGACAGACAAAACTCTCTTTATTATGAATCTATCCATAAACTTCTTTTGTCTTCTTGAATTGGATCGAAAAATGATAAATTCACTTTTTATATCTAGATATATGTAAAATACCTTAGATGGTTTCTTGAACTGCAATGTTAATTGTTATATGAAAAAACTATGACTCTCTACAGTGATATATAGAGCTATATATAAATTACAGAAAAAGAAAATAATTAAACTTGTAAAAAATAAATCTATCGTAGATGGTAGTAAAATAATTATGTTTCAGTCTTCGGAGAAAAAAATTAAGTAATTGAAAGCATATGATAAAAAGGTAATAAAAATATATGACTAGGTTTACTTTGACCAGGAAATCAAAATAATATTTTGCGAGAGCAACAAATTTAAATGAATTGACGGAATGGTACCACCACGAGTGAATGCAGTCCAACCTTATATATAATTCGATAAAATTCATTCTGACATTGCATTTGACTGATCAAACCCTAAAATCTCGACTAATCCATATTTTTATTTTCGAAGTTAATTTTTGGATTAGAGATCTCACGTTAAAAGTTAGAGTAGCTAAATTCATTTTTACCCTTAATGAATGATTAAATTTATTTCTTAGATTAGATTATTGATTATAAATTAATATTTATAAAAATTAGTGATAAATAAAAAACGAATTTTAAATTTATTTAACCGGATAATTCATTAAAATTGTTATAATAAAAGTTATACATAATTAAACTATATTTTAAAACTAAAAATATAATTCTTACATATTCTGTGTTGTTATCAGAAAATAATTTATTTTAATGTATTTTAAAAATAAAAAATTAAGATTTAATATTTTTGGAGAACTTAAACAATAACTTATCATGATAAATTTTTATAAGTAATGCATGTATTAATAATTACTTTAAAAATATTATCCTTAATGATTAATAATATATAATTTATTATATAATAAAAATCTATGTTATTAACAACATAATAAAATCAATGGAGCACGTTCAATATTGCTAGAACATAATAGATATAACCAATTGAAACGATGACAAGAAAAAAATAATTGAAACTTCTGAAGTTCTCATCCATCTTCTAAATTCGCTTTTCTTTCTCTGTTATCTGAAAGGGTAATGTTCATATTGTTATCAACTCTATTCATGTTTTCAAGTTCAAGTAGCAGCCGTTTATTTATTTAGGTTTTAGTTAAGTTTATAATATATTGAATACACTCCTGATAGAATAAGTTCTAACAATTTATATTTCTATTTGGATTGTAAAATTACATAACCAACAAAAGAATTATTTGCTAAAAATATGATTACCAAAAATAAACTATACTGAAGACTAGAAATACTTCCATAAATATTTAATATCCTCCAATATATTAATTGAGAAGAAACTTAATTGGATTTTTCTTGTATGTTATTCATATGTAAAGTTTAGAATTAGTTCTCTTAATTTGATTGGTTATTGGTAATTTATTTAATAAATGTTCTAAAGGAAACTAGTAATCTTACAATTACCTAATCTAATGTATATTACCAAAAAAAACAGTTACACATCTTATATAGGTGGATTAATATAATTTGTTTATGAAAAAAAATTCAATATAATAGATTACATTATAGATATTCAGAATATATATATACAAATACGTATGCTATTATAGAAATACTTATATAGACGATTTAAACATATTTTTATTAATTATTTTGTTAATAGTGAATACAATCAATCTTTTGTTGCATAAAACTAATTAACTTAAATCTAATAATATTTCTTATACTCACTCACTATATATATTTTTAAAAATATGTCCAGTAAATGCAAAACATTAAAGTATACAATTTTAAAATATTTCAATCATTTTTCAATGACAAATGTTGACAGTATAGTTGATTTATTACTTCTCCGACTACTAATACTTCAAATCTAAGTTTTTGTTTTATATTTACTCTATCAGTCATAGTTAAAATATATCAAATAATTTTTATATTTTAAATAATAAATTTTCAAATTTTTTAAATAATAACTTATTCATAAAAACCAACACCTCTGAAACAAGGATGGAAGTCTATATTATTGAAAGATAATCATTCAAACAATTACTAGAAAGGTTGTTAGACCATGTGTAACTATTTTTCATTTTTTATTCTACTATTAAATATTCTAATCACAGAAAATTTATATATTTTAAAAGAATCCTATTACTCATTATTTCATGTAATACAATTTTCTCTGAAATATTTTATAATCTAACATTATAGTTGTTAAGCAATAATGTTATACATCATATTTTATGCTCAATATGGACCTACAATATTTATAAAAATGAGTTAGCATATATCATACAACATTTATACCATGTCATCTTACATTATATAATTCTAAATATTTACAAAATCAAATTTGATAAAAACACTTTCGTAAACCATTTTTTAAGACAAAACTAGATTTTGACTCGCGCTTCTGGTTTTTCTTTGAATTGTAAACAAAAACAGTCTAACATGGTTGTTTGTTAAATAGAATTATATTAGAAGAGTTATTAATATATTCTGCTTAGAAATTTTTGTAACATATTAATGTACAAAATATAATATTATATTTATTTTGTATTAAAGTTAATATGATATTTTAAAAAAAAATATATCTGGCCCAGATTAAATATTCACATCAATGATTGGAATAGGGATTTTTTGGTTAATACACAACATGAGTTAAAACCAGGTATATTTATGGTATGATATTAATGAGTAATGTATTGTTACAAATATATAAGGTAAGACAGATAATTAAATCTAGTGAAATGATGCAAACTTTGTATAAGTAGATTTTTATAATTCATTCCCTTTTCATAGTATTGATTATATATTATATTAAAATAATTTTTATAAATATAAAATGCAAGCGTAGGTTTTCAGGTCTTCGGTCGTGTACCGATTGGTTCTTTTCAGATCAGATTTCTTCGGGTCCTGACATTTGGATCTAACAAGGTGTTCTGAAAAAAAAAACAATCAGTTTGGATTCGGATCCGTTCCTTCTGGATCCGAATGGCGAATGGGTTCGAATCCGTAATTAAAAATACCTGTCAAATACATGTAATTTGTGAATGCAATGGGTCCTGATCAATTCAGTATTTAGGACAAAAAATAAACTTAAAATACTCAAACACATGAAAAACCCAGAACAAAAAATACCCCAAAACTAAACAAATGTCTGAAAGTATTCAAATATCCCAAACACCTAAAATTTTACCCAAAAGTTTATTTGAGGAACCAATAATATCCAAATTTTTATTCGAACAAATGAAATATAACTTTAAAGATTTAAAATTTTACCGAAATCCAAAATTATAACCAAAAACACAAATCTGAAACTTAAAAAGATATATGTAATACTAAAAACGTATCTGAAATATTGAAATATAAGAGCACTTCCATTGAGAGTTCAAATGGGGGGTTCACAGAGTTTTCAAAAAAAAAAATATTAAAATACTACACAGACTTGAACCTGTCTCTTGGAGGGTCACTGCAGTGAACCCGAATCATCACTGTAGCGCGGATCCCACGACACGTGGCAGCCTGCGATTGGTCCAATTAATTATTTTTTATTTTTATTTTTTATTAAAAAAATCAAACGAAAAATATATTAAAATAATAAAAAGGGGGGGGGGGGAGGTCACATAGGTTCATTGATGGAGATGCTCTAAATAATACACACAAAACACCTTTACTTTAGGTATCCAGATTTAGACACAGACATAGTCCAAAAAACACAATATGTACTTTTCTCAATCCCAGACCCGAACCTGTATTTTTATGTTGGTTTTAGTTCAGTTTTTTGGATCCGAGTAAACTGCATAAGCTTAAGAGAGAGTTACATAAGAGTGTACATCTAAAATCTAAAATATCCTAATTCATAATTATAATTTTCTTATTCGCTATAATACGAACTTTATAACATAATAATATATAAAATCCCAAAACTAATTCATATCAAATTTATTTATAATCAGAAGAGATCCGAGATTTCAAAGCGCAGAACAAAATCTAGGATATTATTATTATTTGTGACTTTTTGTCAACTAGTACTTATTAATGATTTTATTCCCGATATTTCTGTTTCTGCCCACACCTACAGTAAAAATCACAATAAATAAATTATCAATTTCAGCAAATTATAACAGAACTCGAATCTTAATGTGTACATCTCTCTCCATTTATACAGTATAAAGGATGTTTGGAGAATTTGTTTCAAATCACAAAAAAAAAAATCAATGTAATGTTTTTCTAATTTTATGTTATACCATTTTTTATATTTTATAATTTAGTTAGTTGAATTGTAGTTAATTGGATAATTTATATCGTTTTTTGTTTTAAAATATACAACAATAAATATTTTATTATACTATGTACATAAATTCGTAAAATGATAGAAAATCGAACGTCAAATAATATAAAATTGAATGAATATCTTAAAAGTATGAATTTCTGCTTTACTTTATATAAATATGACCAAATTCTTAGGAATGTATTGAAAATTTCAGTGATTAACGTTGATTCCTTTTTTTCCCCGAAACTTGTGGAATCTAATAATTCCAGAGATAAAATAAAACTTGAAAGCCTCATCACAACACAATCCTTGGAACAAGGAAAAAAATTTCAAAATATGCACGAAATGAAAATCATGTGGACGGGAAACTATTGTATACAAGTCACATAGAAAAAAAAAGGATACGGTGTCTCCAAAGACCATTAATGAAATTGTTGATTGTTTCCATTAATGAAATTGTTGATTATATAAACTTTTCAAGAAGTATGTACAGTATATTACTATTCAAAGCTTTTAAGAGGAGAGAAAATAAACGTAGCAGAGATCATATTGATCGATAATGAGCTTGATTGGTATTGGTGAATAGGGCATGAAGTTATACTCACATTTTCAAAGTTACATAAATTATAATATTATTTTTATTATATAATAACATAGCATATGCAGATTTGGATATGATCGGTCAAAGTACATTGGCAAATTAATTTGGTGTTTTCCTCTCCACAAGTTGATGATCAAGTCAAAGTAACGTTCCCTAATTATCTTTTCCTCTCCATTTAAAAATTAATTTGGTGTTTTCCTCTCCACAAGTTGATGATCAAGTCAAAGTAACGTTCCCTAATTATCTTTTCCTCTCCATTTAAAAATTAATTTGGTGTTTTCCTCTCCACAAGTTGATGATCAAGTCAAAGTAACGTTCCCTAATTATCTTTTCCTCTCCATTTAAAAATGATAATTGAAATGCCTACTTGGTCAAACTTGTCAAGGAGACGAAAGGAAATAAATACTCCATCCGTTTGAAAAAAATACATGTCCTAGATTTTTTACATATATTAAAAAAACACATTAAATTTAATTGTAAATGCATTGTTATTTATGAATAACAATTTTCATAACTTTTAACCAATAAAAATCCAATAATCACTATTAATTTTTGAAAGTAAACAATTTTTTATTAAAAAATACATTAAAAAGTTAAAAATATATCTTTTTAAAACAATTTTTTTTCATGGAATGTGGATTTTTATGAAACGGAGAGAGTATTATGTTACTCTCTCTATTTCAAATTAATCTGTATTTTAAGATTTTCACATTTATTAAGAAAACACATTAAAACTTATTTATTAATGCATAGTTTTTTGTAATTTTATATTTTTATATTTTTAAACCAATAAGATTTTAAGAAATGCAATTAATATTTTTGAAATACATAATTTTTTATTATTAGCTTAGCTGACAAAAAGTACAACGTCAATAGATCTCACTTTAACTATATACTATTCTATGACTCTCTAATTTGGGCGATTTCCTCTCCCTTTCTTTTATTTCGTTTTAAGGAAAGTGGGGCTTTCAACGAGATTTTTTCCTCTTTTTGTGGCTGCATAAACAGAAAATTTCTATCTTTTGGGTAAGAATCTAGGATCATTAAGTGTTTTTCGTTGATTTATCTAGGGTTCCTCCTCGGCCGCCTTAGAGCTTTTGACGAAAAAATAGTCCGTCGTGAGATTTGGAGAGTTTTGTCAAGTTTGAATCATGAATCTGAATACGGTTTTCGAGACAATGTCACTGGAGGAAGAAGATGTACCGATCAACCTCCCTGACTTGCCACAATTCAGTGCTGTTGAGAGCAACAAGTTAAGTATTATTGGTAGGATTCTCAATCCTGAGACTCAAAGGATGAAGGATTTGATATTGGATATGCCACGCAAGTGGCAAGTGTACGACAGGGTTCGCGGGGTAGCTCTGTCCCCATCCATGTTCCAGTTCACTTTTAAGTATGAACATGACCTTGAGGAAGTTCTAAGGAAGCGTGTCTGGACTTTCAATGAATGGAGCATAGTAATAGATCGATGGATGGAGAAGCCTCCTGATGATTATTTGAAGTATTTACTGGTGTGGGTTCAGCTTCGAAACATACCAGTGAATCATTACACAAAGGAGGCTATTGAAGCGTTTGCGGATAACCTGGGTAAGGTGGATGTTGTGGCGTATGACCAAAGCAAAGCACAGAGTAATGACTATGTCAGAGTCCGGCTTTTCTTTGACGTTGCTCGCCCTGTTAGAAATCTAAGGTTTTTAACCTTCCTAGGGGGGGCTCAGTGACGATCAGATATGACTTTGAGCGTCTGCAGAAAAGGTGTTACCACTGCCAACGACTCACACATGAGAAGGATAAGTGCCCGATTCTTGTCCAAGAGAGAAGAGACCAAGCAGTGTTGCGTCGGCAGAAGGTTCTGTTTGAAAAACAGAACAATGAGCTGAAGTTACAACGAGATAACCCTCTCTTCGGTGTCTTGAGTGATGAACAAGTTGGTTTGGATGCGATTACAGGAAGGCGCAAAATAAACCCTGAAGTCTTACAAAACATGAGGGAATATTTGCTTGCATCGGAAGGCAGTGAAAGACGAGTAAGAGAGGAGAGAGTAAAGAAGTCTGTTTTGGACTTAGTGAATGACCCGGTTGGTCAAAGAGACTTTCTGAGATTAGAAGCTCCTCCAGCCGTAACGAGTGAGGTGAATATTGACAAGGGACCAGTCTTCGATTATTCACTAAAGAATGTGGAGAATCAACTGATCCTTAGGAAGGCGAGTGAGCGAAGCAAACAGAAGTCATTTGAGGCTCCACGAGGCTCAGCTTCGTCACCGGCGGATGTTGGTAGAACATATGTGGAATCTCCCCTTGCATCTTTTGAGTGTTCAACGGGTTTTAGTGCTGGTTGTTCTGGTGCTAACTCTTCCGGGACCTCGAAGATTAAGAGTGGGAAACGCTCTCGTCCACCAAAGAAGATGAGGAAATTCCGAGCTAGACTTGACAGTGAAGTAAGAGGAGAAGGAAGCGGTAAGGAGATTGTGGAAGGTGATGAGAAAAGTACAGCAAAGAGAAGAGCAGAGTGTGTAGCGGGGGAGTTCATGAGAGTATCGAGAAGGTCAAAATCAGAGGTGGTCCCAAATGGGGGACTGCCCAATCAATAATGCGGATACTCAGCTGGAATTGTCGAGGTTTGGAACGGTCTCAAGACTCGACAATTCCCCGTCTCAAGGAGATACGTAAGATATATTTCCCTGAGATAGTGTTCTTGATGGAAACGAAACAACAAAAGGATATGGTGGTGGATTTGAAGGTGGTCTTGGGTTACGATAGGCTTGTAGTTGTGGATCCGGTTGGTTTGTCAGGCGGATTGGCTTTGATGTGGAAGAGTGAAGTGAGTTTGGTGGTGAAATACGCAAATAAAAGTGTGATCGACTGCTGGATAAGTTACAGAGGAGTGGCGTTCTATGTAACTTTCGTGTATGGGGAGCCAAGTCAGTATGGTAAAAACAGAGTATGGGAGCGTATCATGCGCTTGGGTGCTGGTCGTAAAGAAAGCTGGAGTCTGATGGGAGACTTCAACGAAATCATTCACAATGGAGAAAAGATAGGTGGAATACACAGAGGAGAGGCGTCTTTCCAGGATTTCAACCAATTGCTTGATGTCTGTGAGATGAAAGATTTGGAAGGGTTTGGAGACAGTTTCACTTGGGCTGGGATGAGATACAAGAAATATGTTCAGTGCAAACTGGATCGCTGTTTCGGGAATAAGAAATGGAGAACTACTTTCGTTAAAGCATCACAGACTTTCATGGAACGTTTTTGTTCAGATCATAGGCCTGTCATGGTGGACCTAGCATATGAGAGACATAGGAAACGAGGTGGCTTTCGGTTTGATAAACGTATGGTAGGCAAAAATCGGGTGGAGGAGATGATAAAAGAGTCTTGGACAAGAGCGAGAGGTGAACAAAAACTCTCGATGATGGCGAGTATTGGAGCTGTTAGAAGGTCTTTGGGGAGATGGAAAAGAGAGAATGGTCTTAATTCAAATGAACGGATGGAGAAGCTTAGGCACGAGTTGGAAGTCGAAACCTCTGCTTTATCTCCATGTTGGGAGCGAGTGAAGGAACTGAAGTTTGACATTGGTAAAGCTTTTAAAGAGGAGGAAGAGTTCTGGTTTCAGAAAAGCAGAGATAAGTGGCTTGTGGTTGGTGATAATAACACAAGCTTCTTTCATGCCTCAGTCAAAGCTAGCAGACAGAAGAATCAGCTCACGAAATTGGTTGATGATGCAGGCCTTGAGGCGTCTACGTTGCCTGCAATGGGTAAGGTAGCGACAAAGTACTTTGATAAGCTCTTTTCTTCCTCTGTATCAAATAATCTGGAGGCTTTTCTCAATGGTTTGAACCCGAGGGTTACAGAGATGATGAACCAGAAACTGATAAAAGAGGTCATTGGGGAAGAGATTCGGACAGCAGTGTTCTCTATCAATGCGTCGAGTGCACCGGGTAGTGATGGAATGAATGGTTTGTTCTTCCAGGAATACTGGAGTATAGTGGGAGCTGAAGTCATCAAGGAGATCAAAGATTTCTTCATTAATGGAAGTCTTTCCTTTGGAGTGGAACCTAACGCAGATATGTCTGATCCCTAAGATAAACAATCCAATTCGGATGGTGGATCTTAGGCCGATAAGTCTGTGCTCGGTGATGTACAAGATAGTGGCAAAAGTGATGGTTGCTCGTTAAAGCCCTTACTGGAACACATAGTGTCGCCTAACCAGTCTGCTTTCGTGCCTGAAAGACTTATCTCTGACAATATTATTATTGCTCATGAGATGATCCATGGTTTGAGAACTCATGAAAAGATATCACGAGACTTCATGGCGATAAAGACGGATATGTCAAAAGCGTATGATCGCATTGAGTGGTCGTACTTGGACGGACTGTTAACAGCGCTTGGATTTTCACGGTACCTTTAGGGACTGGATCATGATGTGTGTTAGATCAGTTTCCTACACGGTTCTGATTAATGGCGAGGAACAGGGCAAGGTTCTACCACAGAGAGGCCTTAGACAAGGTGACCCTCTGTCACCTTTTCTGTTCGACTTATGCACGGAAGGACTTTCTCACCGCTTGAATGAGGCAGAGAGGAGAGGGGAGATTACTGGGATCAGATTCTCAGAGGAGGGTCCTGCTGTGCATCACCTTTTCTTTGCGGATGACTCTCTTCTCCTGCTGAAGGCTAAGGACGAAGAGTGTGGAGTTGTTTGCCAGATTTTGAGAGATTATGAGGAGGTTTCTGGTCAGAAGATCAATTTTCAAAAATCTGCAATAACTTTTGGGAATAAAGTCAGTGATGAGATGAAGGTGAAGGTCAAATCTGCAACAGGGATTGTGAATGAAGGTGGTACTGGGAAGTACTTGGGGCTGCCGGAGTGTTTCAGTGGATCAAAAGTGGAGATGTTGCAGTATATTTATGAGAAAATGACTGCGAGATTCCAAGGATGGTATGCGTTTTTCCTCTCGACTGGTGGGAATGAGGTCTTATTGAAATCAGTGGAATGGCTATGCCCGTATACGCGATGTCCGTTTTCAGGCTCCCTAAGACGACATGTAAGCACCTCACGAGTGCTATGGCGAACTTCTGGTGGAATGCCAAGAGGGGAAGAATAAAATGCACTGGGTATCATGGGATCGAATGTGTTTAGACAAAGAAGATGGTGGTCTTGGGTTCAAAGATATAGAGAAATTTAATCAGGCCTTACTTGCGAAGAAAGGGTGGCACTTACTAATGGACCCATCCTCTCTATGTGCTAGAGTTATCAAAAGCAGATACTATCCAGCTGGATCCTTTCTAGAGTCTAAGCTTGGTGCGAGACCTTCATATGCATGGAGAAGCATACTCTTTAGGCGTGAGCTGTTGGTTAAGGGACTCAGGCGTAACGTTGGGTCGGGGAAGAACATCAGTGTATGGGTTGATAAGTGGCTTTTTGATGAAGAACCAATAGCTCCGATGAGGAAACAAACTTTCTTCGATGTGAATTTAAGAGTTTGTGATCTCTTCAATCAAGTCACTCGTCAGTGGGATGGGAGAAAGTTAGAGGAGAATTTTTTTCCGTGTGATGTTGAGAGGATTTTGAAGATAAGACCCGCTGTGGGAAGAGAGGATTCTTATGAATGGGTTCATAATAAATGGGGAGCCTACTCAGTTAAATCAGGGTACTGGCTGGCGTGTAAGCTCGATCAGTCGGAAGTTAGACAACGTGCGCAGAGCTTGCCGTCCTTAAATGGCTTGCGAAGTAAGGTCTGGAAGGTGGATACAGTTCCTAAAATCAAGATCTTTATGTGGAAGGCGCTATCTAACGCTTTGGCAGTTGCAGATGAGTGCTTGTCTAGAGGTATGTCTGTTGATCCTAAGTGCCAGAACTGTGGGGAAGACGGTGAATCTATCAATCACGTTCTCTTTACCTGCCCGGCAGCTCGTGTTGTCTGGGCTACGTCGGATATTCCTTTTCCTCCAGGAGGTTTTGAGTCTCAATCTCTGTATGGGAACTTTCATTATCTTTTGAGTATTGGGAATGACCGTAGGATTCCTAAGGAAGTGAGTGGTGTCTTCCCTTGGATTATCTGGATGCTGTGGAAGAATAAAAATGTTTTCAAGTTTGAAGGAAAAGAGTTTGAGCCTGTGGAGACGATTACAAAGTGTAGAGAGGATGCGCAACGTTGGTTTGATATTATGTCAAAGTCAAAAGATCAAAATGTAGTCAGATCGAAAAAGTCAGGCGCTAGTGCTGTGTGGGAAGCTCCTGAGGTGGGAAGAGTCAAGTGTAATGTCGGCGTAGCTTGGGATCAGAAAACAAAACTGATGGGTGCAAGTTGGATACTGAGGAAGAACGATGGAGGTACCATTCTCCATAGCCGTAGAGCTTTTAATGGAGTCTCATCTCTCCTGGAGGCAAAAAGGTTGAGCTCTATTTGGGCTATTGAAAGCATGATCTCTCACAAATTGCAAAAGGTCTCTTTCACAGTGGAGTCAAAGGAGTTGGCAGGTGTTGTCAATCGACCGAGAGCTTGGCCTGCCTTTCGAGGTTTCGGTGTGGAGCTGTGCGATTTGCTAAGTAGAATTAATGATTGGGAAGTAGAGGTAGCTCAGAGAAGTTCAAACAGAGCCGCGTTTTTGATAGCGAGGAGTGTAATAAAGGAGAAGAGGATTCAATCCTATGTTGCTCAAGGTAGTCCTGAGTGGTTGAGAAACATAATTGGAGAGGAAGCTTCGAGAGTTAGAAGGGTTTAGCTGCTTCAGGTTTCAGTGCAGTGGAGATTCTTTTGGGTGTGTGGAGCTTTTGGGTCTTAGGCCTATGCGTCTAGAGAGGAGAGGCTGAGTCTTTCTATTGATTTTGTTGGTTTACTCTGTTTTGTCATACTTCGTTCTGTTTCTGCTCTGTTTCTGATACTTTTCTTGATGAGTTAAAAAAAAAAAGCTGATAAAAAGTATTGAAAATATGAAAAATACATCTTTGTGAAACACAAATTTTCCTAGAACATCGACCTGAAACGGAGGGAGCAGTGTTTAGTAAAAAAAATGCATTCCTTAAATTACATTCCAAATTAATTGTTTCTTTCGACTTTGATTATTCTTGGTATCAATGTTAAGATGCGTATGACTATTTTGTTCTAAACCCTCTTTCTCTCTCTCCAACAATGGCGCAGCAGCTTTTCTCTTCCTCTCATCTTTGTCATTCTTCAGTCTCAAACCGTCTTAATATCTCTTTCCTCAGCCGCAATGTGCTCCTCCTCCTCCTTGTCTCTCTCCTCCTTCTCCTTGGTGTATTTTTACCATGGACAGGATCTCCCTTATTCATATTTCCTAACAGAAGCTCTTCTTCTTATTCTTCTTTGCCCTCCAACTGGCGCGACTATTCTCTCCCTCAAGCAGCCAAGTTCGTTGCTAAGGACGGGACTGTGATCGTCTGCACAGTTAGCTATCCCTTCTTACCTTTCCTCAACAACTGGTTGATTAGCGTTTCTAGACAGAAGCATCAAGACAAAGTCATCGTGATCGCTGAGGATTACGCTACTCTCTACTTGATCAACCAGAAGTGGCCTGGCCATGCCGTTCTCATTCCCCCAGCGCTCGACTCTCAGACCGCATATAAGTTCGGCTCCCAGGTCTAGTTTCCACATCCTTTAGCTTGAAACTTGGGTTTATGTGTATCCGTTCCATCAGTATCATATGCTTTTATTTTAACACTAATTAGCATTTTTCATCGTATTTAGATCATGTACTTATAATTTTAAACCAATTAACATTTATCACCTGATTTATATTAATAGATATTTCTTATTAGAGAATCGTATCCTACATCAAAACTGAAAAATAATATATAAACCGATTGGTTTTGACATGAAAACTAGTAGACTCGTAGTAGCAGAGCTCGAGGCTTGTCGATATTTGATCGAATATACACAAACCCATAGTAATAAATATTAGCTCAAAAGTGTGTATCTACACAAACCAATAGTAATAAATATTAGCTCAAAAGTGTATCTCCAAAAGGGTATTAGAGAATATTATTCCACAATATAACTTTAAAAGCCCATAAACCTTATCACTTTATATAATATATATATATATATACACACAAGACCGTCTCAAAATTTTAGAAGACCCTGTTCAAAAGAATTTTTACTATATATTTAATAATATAACTAGATTTTGATCTGCAAAACAGTGCTGATTATTATTTTATTCTTACACATATAATTATTTTTTACATAATTAATTTTACTAGTTATCATATCACTATATATTTAAATCATGTGATACAAAATTATAAAATGAAAAATCTTATTGGCTAAAGATAATTTTTAGTGAAAAGTATTATATTAAATTAATATCACAGTTTAATACAAAGTTGTACATGAGCTTAGTTATAATAACAAAATTAATTAGATATTTTAAAATTTTGTTTAGTTAAAATGACATATAAATTTAATTTTAAAATAAACAGAAGATTATCTAAATAATTTTAAAAATTAAGCGAAAAATGAAATATACATTTCTTTTAAATAAACACGAAATTACTTAAATATTTAAAAGATTTATATTTATATTTTAAATAAAAAGATATGAAAAGATTTTATTCAGATATAATTTCAGAGTAAGTATAAAAATATCTATTTAATTTGTTTGTTTTAGAATAATTAAATTAATTTAAATATTTATACATAAACTGATTGAAACAATTTTCTAAGAGGTCGTTCAAATTAAAAAAAAAACCACACATGAAATAAGTCATGATTTCTATTTTAATATATAAGATAAAAAGTTTTAAAAGATAATAGTTTTATCTATATATATATATATTTGAGGTTTCTCTTCAGATTATAAACTATAACTAAGAATTTGAAATTTTAAACCAAATTTATGTATTATTTTTGAAAATATCTTAATATCTTTTTTTAGATTCGAGTTTTACCCGACCCTACAGTAGCACATGCTATTACAGCATTTCCAATGTAAAACTTCATTTTTCTTTCAAAATAGGGTAGAAAAAGAGAGTAGAATTACTCCAACTCAACTCCATATCTTAATCCATGTGAAATAATGAACTAAAAATAGATTACTCTACTTATGAAATATAGTGAGATTTGTAATTGAGTTGTAGCATTTTTTACTCTATATAGTCTATTTCTCTTCATTTTAGAAGAAAAAATTGATTGAGTTTGGAGATGCCCTTGACTGGCATGTACATATATTACTATGCATACCATAAGTTCTTTTAGTCTTGGAGGGTTTTGGTTTGGATGTCGAACTATGTTTAATACATCTATGGCTGATTCTATGAAAAGTAAAAGATGATGAACCTGTGTATGTAGTAGCAACCATTTTTTTATTTCTGGTTTTTTATACAATTTTGAATGATCATGTTTACCCTGTTTCTGGATAATCACCACAAAAGTTGTTATATTGCAATAGAAACCTATCTTTCAACTGAATTATTATATCCAAATTAGGGTTTCTTCAAGTTTACAGCTCGGAGGCCACGACATCTCTTGCAACTTTTGGAGCTAGGCTATA
This sequence comes from Raphanus raphanistrum subsp. raphanistrum, assembly GCA_019706035.1. NCBI lineage: Eukaryota > Viridiplantae > Streptophyta > Magnoliopsida > Brassicales > Brassicaceae > Raphanus > Raphanus raphanistrum. Next base: position 12,367,783 of record CM033988.1, on the reverse strand, counting down.
ATGTGATGTACAACGATGTTGATATGGTCTGGTTGCAAGATCCATTTCAGTACTTAGAAGGAAGCCACGACGCATACTTCACTGATGACATGACTAGAGTATGTGCTTTTCGATTCACACATCTCCTTGACATTTTAGAATGGTATTATTAAATCCTATCTCACTGCTGTTTTTGGTGTCAGATAAAACCTTTGAATCATTCCCATGATTTGCCACCTCCGGATCGAAACGGAGTGACTTATATATGTAGCTGCATGATTTTCTTGCGTCCCAAGAATGGTGCAAAGCTTCTCATGAGGAAATGGATTGAGGAACTTCAAGCTGGATCTAAAGCATATGAAGGAAATGATCAGCCTGCTTTTAACTGGGCACTCAACAAAACATATCATCAGGTATTTTTTGGGGTTTTAAAGCTTATGGTCTCAATGACTCAGCCTTTTGATACTCTCTTTGTCTGAATTATGAATGTTTTCACGGTATTTGTATTAGTTCAGTTGTTTGAATTCATTTCAACTCTTTTGCGATCTTCTTTTCGTCAGGTAGATCTCTTCTTGCTTTCCCAAGCAGCGTTTCCAACAGGAGGATTGTACTTCAACAACGAGACATGGGCTGAAGAGACAAAGGGGAAACATGTCATAATCCACAACAACTACATTATCGGTTATGACCATAAGATGAAACGCTTCCACGACTTTGGTCTATGGCTAGTCGATGATCATGCTTTTGAGTCCCCACTGGGAAAGTTAGAGTAGAATTATTTGTTTTTGAGTGAAAGTTAGACTAGAATTTGAATGTCTTGTTATGTGTGAATGTTATATGGCTGATTCAAAAGTGCAGAAAACAGGGGAAAACAGAGGTAAATAAAAGAAGATCCAGATATATGCAGTGCAGGTCGTGAGGACATGTGAAACATTGGGTGGAATCCCCATCTTTTTGTGGTCTATAGACTGTAATTATATACATGTATATATTTAAAATAAAATATAAATATAGGCATAAAGTGAAAATATAATTTATTCTAAAGCTTGTATTTTATATTTTTGAAGATACTTTATGACATATGAATAAACTAAATCCAAATTAGATCAATTAATTTTTAATATATCAACTAAAAATTAATCCAAATTACAAATAATTTTATGATAGTTTCTTTAATAAATCTAGTAAAGTCAATGATCTAAAAATAGAAAATAAATTGAATTGTAAATCAGATTTATAGCTTTCTTTACTATAGTTGTCCCAACAAGTTTTCATATTCAAAATAAAACTATATAAAGTTATAAAAGGTGAATTTATGAAATGTACATACACAAAAAATAGAATATAGCAATGTTTCCATCTATAAAGAAAGATGCTGACAATTTAGCATGAAAATGGATAACTTTTTCCTTCCTGGCGTGTAATTATTTTTCAGTATGATCTATTATATTATTAATTAGTGTTTCAAAAGAAAAGATCTATTATATTATTTATACTGTATTTATTAAATAGATAGCACAAAACAATAAATTCACAGCAAAAGCACATTAAAAGAAAGAGGAAGAGGATGAAGGGGAAGGAAGAGGAGGAAGACATGGAGGAGGAAAAAGAAAGACATAATAGTTTTACATACATGGAAGTCTCCAAGCATTTTTGAATAAAACACAATTCTAAGCATTGATTAAACAAATGTTATAGCACATGTAAAGGATGTAAAGAGATGGTGGGATGTCATGAAAGAGAAGAAAAGACGGCATAAAGGGATGAGGATCGACTAGTCGAAGGTGGATGAGAAGATAGTGGCTATGATGAAACAAGTAGTGGTGGGGCTGATCTGGTACATACGAAGGTGATTGATGTGGAAAATAGATACAGAGACCGGAAGTAAAATTGATTGAGTAGTGAAAGAGAAGAATCATGAGGTGGAGAAAGACATAAGATATACAAAGTAGCTGGTGGAGTTGACGCCAAAATTGATGGAAGAGGAGAATAAATCATCACATGAGATAGAGATGAAGAAGAGAGGTGAAAGGAGGTGAAGAAATGACTGGTGGTAATGGTGGCGGAGGAGAAGATGGTGACGCCGATGAAACAGTCGGTGGTGATGACAGTGTTACGATGGAGACGGTACACTGTAATTAAGAAACCAAGCAAAATCATATCTACATTTCTGTCATAAAATAGAATAGCATAGAGTAATTTATTGTTGTCAAAAAAAAAAAAAAAAAATAGAATAGCATACCCCGTGGTAACTGTTCATCATCGTTTGTATTTTTCCAAATACCAACAATTAGAATTTTCAACCCCTCAGAAAACGATTCAATTTTTGTCCAGATCACAAAAACTCAACTTCATTCAGCAATTTGCCGCAAATCAATTTTCAGTAGAGTTGTATTAGATGCGCGTAGAAGCAGTGACATGAGAAATGCTATTTTTGTGTACTTTATCACTAATATGTAGTATATCAAAACAATTAGCTTATTATGATTATTTTGTTATGATTGTAGGTTCCAATTTCTCTTTATAAAAATCTGTCACCTTGTGTATGACGAAAAAATATCTAATGTAGTGTCTCTAAAAATATTTTTCAGTGCCAGGAATAAAGACATCAAAAGTTCAAAAACAATAAAAAAGCTTAAAATAAAAATGAAATTGATGCAATGAAGCTTGTGACATTTCTTACTTTTTTGAATGATTATTTTGATAACCGTTGAACTCAAAGAATGATTATTGAAATGAGACTCATGAGGCGGAGAAAGACATAAGATATACAAAGTAGCTGGTGGAGTTGGCGCCAAAGTTGATGGAGGAGGAGAATAAATCACCACATGAGATAGAGGAGAAGAAGAGAGGTGATAGGAGGTGAAGATATGACTGGTGGTAACGGTGGCAGAGGAGAAGACGGTGACGGCGATGAAACAGTCGGTGGTGGTGACAATGGTACGATAGAGATGGTACACTGTAATTAAGAAACCAAGCAAAATCATAATCTATTCTGCATTTCTGTCATAAAATAGAATAACATACCCAATGGTAACTGTTCTGCATTTCTCAGCCCCTCAGAAAGCGATTCTAAGTTTGTCCAGATCACAAAAACTCAACTCCATTCAGCAATTGCTACAAATCAATTTTTAGTAGAATTGTATTAGATGCGCGTAGAAGCACTGACATGAGAAATGTTATTTTTGCCTACTTTATCAAAATGAAATTGATGTACTGAAGCTTGTGACATTTCTTACGTTTTTGAATGATTATTTTGATAACCGTTGAGCTCAAAGAATGATTATTGAAATGAGACTCGATGACTTTTTGATTTTAAAGAATTGCCGTTTAAATAATAATGGTCTAAACCATGAATTAATTCCCCTGCAATACGAAATTGCTCTAATCCTATGTAGACAACCGAACTTACCTATCACCGATAAGCCGGCCTTTAAAGGATTAGTCTATATCTCAGCTTGGAATATCCCAAGCTTAACCAAAATAAAAAATAAAAGTCTTTACATAAAATTAAACTAAGACCATCATTAACGCAAATACTCAGGTGGTATCTAATTTTTTTTTGTCTGATTTAAAAAAAAAGGTTAAAAACGGACGAATCAGACCGCCACGTATCAGTAGGATATGCAAACACAAGCAAATATGTTTTTTGTTTCGCGACTTTCTTCCTTGGTTTTGCCATTTTTGGTGATCCTCTTCCCTAAAACCCCTTCTAAATCCCTCCGATATTTATGCTCTAACTTGAACAAGTTAAGGAACAAAATTTTTATTGAGTACTAATAAGTAAAAATGTTGGATTCCGTTAGGTGTAACTCATACTGTCGAATATTGTCTAATGCTCAATCAATTAGTCAAGAGATTAAGCAGAGATTTTTCGATGAGTAATTTAGTGTAATTATATACATTTCTGGATTTACTTACAAAACATAAGTGAACTTATACAAATAGTAACTTGTGGTGTAATAGCCAGGCACTCTTATTATTTTTACAGGTCAAATGTGATTTTTGTCTAATTTATCAGCTTTCAAATTTAAAGAAATGAAAATTACGAAATAACTTTATTTTCAACTCAGATTTGCAAACCTGCTATTCTGAAATAACTACATCTGCTATTCTTTTTTTCTTTGCAATTTCTATTATTTTTCTTGCTAATCTTACATGTTTTTTTTCTTTTGCAATCAAATATTTTTTTTTCTTTTGTAATTTCTATTGTTTTGTTTCTTTTGCAATATATAACAAATTCATTAAAGAACATTTAAGTTGGACTTTAAATCTACAAAATGATGATTTCTTCAACTATTCCGATTAACTGAGATCTAAGGCCAAATCACTACGGCTCCGGGTCGCAACACATTTTCCCTGTGATTTTCCGTTCCCTATGCCGCGTTTTCGAACAGGTAAAAATTTTGTTTAGCTCGTTCTCTGTTGATTTTAGTGTCAGATTAAGGTTTGTGAATGGGTAAGGCTGTACTGGTGCAGTCCTTAGGTTGGGAAGGTTTTAGTCTCCACAGACAATAATTATAGTAACAAATAAGATAAGGTTTTGAATTATTAACAAATTTAAATGTATTTGTATCATAGTTAAGAATCATGTATATACAAACACCAGTCAAGCTCATTACCGGTCAATCTGATTCCTCCTAAATTAGTTTCTTTCAACTTAAAAGCTTTGAATACTAGTATACTCATAGGCAGAGCCAGATACATTTCATGTTGAGTTATTTTTTATTCACCAACCAATAGTATTTTGTTATTTTATATTCAATATCTTTTTTTTTAAAATAACATATTGTCAAATTTTATAATTATATTTTTAAAATAAAAAATAAAATAAATAATAGTAGTTGCAATTTTTTTTTAAAAAAAATTATAAAACTCTAAACCCTAAATCCTAAACTCTAAATTCTTGGATAAATAATAGTAGTGGCTTGAATGTTACAGATATCTAATTTTCCGATTTGCTTTACTTCGAAAAAATACTGATATTCGGAAAAACGGATATCCAAAAAATAAATAGATATTTGCGGAATTTTGCGGATACTTACGAATATCCATTTGTTTTGATTTATACAAACAATCTTAAAAATTTGATACAAACTTAAATATTAGTTTTTGTATGTTATAAAAGATAAAAATTAAAAGAAATAGTTAATCTACATATTTTGTAAAATTTTAAATTTAATTAACAATTATAATAATACAAAACTTAAGAAAAATCTATAATTGTCATAAATGTTTTCTCTTCCTTTTATATAATACTTCTAAGTAATAATGTGAATATAATATGTCAAATCATATGTATAATTATATAATTTTATACATTTAAACTTTAAATATAATAAAAATACATGTATTTATATATTAACGGATCAGATCGGATATTCGCTTTCCAAAATTTTAATATTTGTGATTTGCTTCGATTTTAACGGATATTGAATTTTAGTATTTACTTTGCTTCAGAAGCTTACGGATATCCTGAATTTTCGGATCGAATAATAATAAATAACAAATTGAATAGTAATGAATAACAAATAGAATCAAATTTAAGGGATAAAATTTCCAGCTTTAACAAAATAAGGTCATCAGCTCACCCCACTCCTTATTCAATCAACAATTTCATAAATAACAAGTAAATCATATGCAGTCTTTCGAGACACTATCCCTTTTTTCCTATGTAACTTGTACAATAATTTTACTGTCCACATGATTTTTGGTTCGTGCATAATCTTAGGTTTTGTTTTTCCTTAGTCTAAGGGTTGTCATTGTGCTTTTATGTTTTATGATATCTGAATTGATTATGTTCCAGAAGTCTTTTAAAATTCCACGTTTTCACTCGCGTCTTCGATTCAAAACTTTTGGCTGTGAATGGGTACGGCTGAACTGGTTCAGTTCTTAAGTAGGGTAGACTTTTGTTTCCATTCAACAACAATTATAATAACAGATAGAGTACGGTTTTGGATATTATTTTAAAGGTTTATCTCTGAGTTGATTAGGTTCCACAAGTTCAAAAAATTCACATTTTTTCTTCAGTACTCATTTTCAAGTCGCAGGTTGTATCTGAAGTTCTAAATGTCTTTTAAATTATTATTACTATTATCATTTAACAACAAAAAATATGCAGATTTGGATAGGAGCGCTGTCGTAATATTTTGACGATACGAGCAGTCTAGCACAAATCATTAGATTATATGTCTGATTTTTACGTTAGTACAAAGTAGTGTTTTCCTCTCTCCAAGTTAATATCAAGTCAACGCCTCCCTTGAAAAATGAATGTTCCCTAACTATGGGTTCCTCTCCATTTAAAAATGATAACTGAAATGTTAACTTGATTAAACATGTTAAATTAAAGAGAACGGAAAATATACATTTTCTCATTTCAGAAAGATAAACATTTATTTTCTTTCCAAAAGCATATTTTCATATTTTCTATAAAACTATTATTTAATAATACTAATAGTAAATGGTAATTTTTAAAAAAATATTAGTTGAGCTTATTGAATTACTTTTAGTTTAACTTTATGGAAATTAGTAATAATTAACACAAAAGAATGTACTTTATGATACAAATTTAATATATTTGTTGTGAACAAATGAAAAAATTAACTTTGTGAAACAAATGGAATATCGTGTTATCCTCTCTTTATAGAATACAACATAGATTATCATATAAAATATCTATTTTTGCTTTTGCCGATAATTGGATCTGTTTTTTCAACACAAACTTCATTAATAATAAAAAGAGAGGACCCTTCGATAAGTGGATCTCTTCAAAAAAATTTATTAATGTTTCAAATTAATCTGACCACGACTATCAATCTTTTTTATTTGCTATAATATAAAGGAAAAATGATTGTTAGCTACATAGAGTATTGGCCTTCAAATGGTTAACCATGCAAACTAAACTAATGTATACCTAGGTACACGAAGTATATGTTATGCGTGACAACATCACTCAACTTAATAATGTTATGTAGTTAACATCACGAGTTTAATTTCATTTATCCCAAAACTGATGTGGATGACAAAGACCGTTTAAATACCACATCTCATCAATTAAAATATAACCAATATGACCATAATTTATCTAAAATTAGATTTAAAACCAAGTTTTAAAAGCGTAAGAATATTTTTAACAAAATTTAATTTACAAAATCAATATGTCTTAATATTTTTTGATTAGTAGTGTTTTACTTTTTTTATTTTAATGAATTTGAAACGAGAAATATTTTAATTGATGAAACGAAATATTTAAACGGTATCTATCATCAAGTTAATTAAATAATATCATCAATTTTTGGATAAATAAAAATAAATTCGTGATGTTAATTAAATAATATCATCAAGTTAAGAGATGTTGTCATACATAATATATACTTCGTGTAGTTAGGTATACATTAGTTTAATTTGTATGGTTAGTCATGTGATGGCTGATATTTCACGTAGTCAGCTAATATAAACCACCGAGACAAAATAACTTTCTATATTTTCCCCTTGATAACAATTAATCAATGAGATATTAAACAACCAATTAGTTAAAATCATATATTGTCTTCCGAGCAACTATAATTTTGAGTAAACCCCATCTATAAATGAATAACCTATCAACAACTGAAGTTGGTAAGAACCATTTTTACCATCCACTTCTGTATCTGTCAATTACCTCAAAATTGTTTAGTGAATATGAACGTCTGTATTCCAACATTTACTAAAAAGGTATACACAAAAACAATAATTTTTTTGCGAAGAATGAATTAGCAAAAATTAATAAACAAATCAGAAAACAAAAGCAAAACAAATCAACCAAGTTGATGTTGGTGTTTATAAGCCTTCGATCATCAAAATGTATCCATACAAAAAAAGATTCCATCTCACTAAACGGCTAGAGTTTTCCGGTTTCACCTCTCGATTAAAATTGGTATTAAGACAGTGAAATTTATTTGACTTCAGTATAATTAAACAAAATAACAAAATGATGAATAATCTTTCTTTACATTCTTAATTTATTCTACTTTAATACTTTAAGTTATTAATATTATAAATATAAGAAAAATAAATGAGGATAAAAATATATAATTTTATCTAAATTTGCATTAAAATACAAAAGTATCACTCATTTTAAGGGCATTATTAGCATTCCTCAATGTGGATAAAAAAAAAGGATTTACTTTGCCTTTAGTATGACTCAACAGTGAGTTGACTATTTTGTTTATATGTATCTCCACGTTCGAAGGCCATGATAACTAAACTTTGGCTTCCAACTTTTTTTCCTCTCTCGATCTCTCCTGCTACAAAAAAATGGCGCAGCAGCTATTCTCTGCCTCTCCTCTTTCTTGTCCTTCAATTTCACACCGTCGTCATATCTCTCTCTTCAACAACGGTCTCCTCCTCCTTGTCGCTCTCCTCTTTCTCCTTGGGGCAGGATCTCCCTTGTTCATGTTTCCTAACAGAAGCTCTTCGTATTCTTCTTTTCCCTCGGACTGGCGAGACTATTCCCTCGCTCAAGCAGCCAAGTTCGTCGCTAAAGACAGGACTGTGATCGTCTGCACAGTTAGCTATCCCTTCTTGCCTTTCCTCAACAACTGGTTGATTAGCGTTTCTAGACAGAAGCATCAAGACAAAGTCATCGTGATCGCTGAGGATTACGCTACTCTCTACTTGATCAACCAGAAGTGGCCTGGCCATGCCGTTCTCATTCCCCCAGCGCTCGACTCTCAGACCGCATATAAGTTCGGTTCCAAGGTATATAATATTGGCTTAGAAACTTGGGTTTTGTAAATGACACTGAGTTTGAATACATACTTTCCATGGTATTAGCTTTTGACAACGAAGGAATGGACACATAAATTCATTTATATTAGAGAATACTGTTGGAAGATAAATAACATAAAATACATAACCAAGTGTTTTTGACATGAAGATCCGTGATCCCACCAAAAATCGGACCTATTGAATCTAGTCGGACACAAAAATGTATTGTCGTTATTTGGTTGAATATACCAAAATTACTGAACAAAAGTCATCATCTCAAAGAAGCATATAAAGAATAACTTTTTAAAGAATAATTTCTAACAACAGAATCAAAATGTCTCGTCGGCATTTGGTTGGTTTACGTCATTTTTAATCTCAGATCATATGATCTTTCTAGTCCTTGAGGTTTGGGTTTTGATGTGGAGCTGTATTTAATATACATCTATGGTTGATCCTACGAATGCAAAAAGATGGTGAACTTGTAGATGTAGTAGCAACCATTTTTTTTTCTTTTTGATTTTGATATAATTTTGGGTGTTAATATATCTCCCTTTCTTAATGTGACAATCACCACAAAGAAGTTGTTGCATTACGATGGAATCTTTCAACTAATTTATCATATCCAAATTAGGGTTTCTTCAATTTTACATCTCGGAGGCCGCAACATCTCTTGCAACTATTGGAGCTAGGCTACAATGTGATGTACAACGATGTTGATATGGTCTGGTTGCAAGATCCGTTTCAGTATTTAGAAGGAATCCATGACGCATACTTCACCGATGACAGGACTACAGTATGTGCATTTCAAATCACATATACGCTTGACGTTTTAGAGTTTTTTCAAATATTAAACCTTTATTAGTCTCCGATTGATTTTGGTGCCAGATTAAGCCATTGAATCATTCCCATAATTTACCACCTCCAGATCGGAAGGGGGTGACTTATATATGTAGCTGCATGATTTTCTTGCGTCCCAAGAATGGTGCAAAACTTCTCATGAAGAAATGGATTGAGGAACTTCAAGCTGGATCTAAAGCATATGAAGGAAATGATCAGCCTGCTTTTAACTGGGCACTCAACAAAACAGCTCACCAGGTATTTTGGGTGTTAAAGTGTAATCAATACTCTATAAAAATTGAGACCATAAAAATTTGAAAATGTTTACATAAGATTTTAAATCATTAACCACATTATGCCAAATCATCAGATTAATTTACTATTTTAAAAATGTCTGAATTTTGTAAAAATGTTTTTGTTTTCAAAATAAAATAAAAGTACATGTAAATAAAGTTAACAAACAAAAGAAAAATCATTAAAGAGAAATAACTTGATATGGAAACTTATCTTTTAGATGAATAAAAAAATATTTTATTTAAAATGAATATAAAACATATAAATCAAACATATAAGAGTTAAAACACATATACAATATTAAAATTTGAAGTTAAATAACATATAAATTTTCACATATAATTTACAATATAAATTAATCTACCAAATCACCATTTTAATTTAATATTTCAAAAATATTACGACTTCTAAATATTATTTTTTCAGAATAAAACGAAAAAATATTAAATCAAATAAACAAACAAAATACATTTATTTAAAAGGACAAGCTTGATATATGTACACTAACTATTTGAAAAGTTAACAAAAATAATTAACATAAAAGTAAAATATATTACAGAATGGAAGACTTTAAAAATACAAAATTTAAAAGAATCATGTACGTAAAATAAAATATAAATTAATAGAAAAGGGTAAAGTAACAAAGCATTTATCTTAAACATTAACTTGACAATATAGTATTTCACTTAAAATTAACATCATAAGAGTTAACAAAAAAGTATATCCACAAGTTTCTTTCACGGCAAGGACTAAATTTTATTGAGGGTATTTACACAAATTTAAAACACCAAAAATATGAAAAATCAACATATCAATTTGATATTTGTAATATTATCGATATTTCAAATATTGTTTCTTTAAAATAAAAAAACAAAATCAATATCGGATAATGTTAACAAACAAAACTTATTACAATGAATAAGTTGATATAAATTCTAAGTCTTTGGAAAATCAACGTCTAAAAAAATTATGTTTTTTTAATGAAATTTCAAATTTATTGATAATGAACGAAGAATAGGCATTTACATGAGGCGTAAAAGAAAACTAGCTAAATTTTAATTAGTAAACAAGAGAAAAAAACCCATGAATATATATAGAAAAATGAGAAACTCAGCCTGTGACTTCAAACCAACGTCTCAGTAAACCAACAAACTTTCTCCCATACGAATATTTCAGAGATGAGATTCTATTTCTCAGTCTTATCAAATTTGATGAACTAGTTTTTCCATCGGTATCCAAGCTTTACCATGCCTTTGTGCATTCCTCTCCTGCCATACATGATAAATCATCATTTAAAAAGCCATTCTCCCCAAAACTTTATCCAGCTTAGTGCCACGATCATGCTGCATCCACGTAACAGTAGTGATAAATCTTCTACCTTTATAATATTTTACATAAGTTTCTAAAACAAACTAAAAGAATAGTTGGTTTCAGTTATTTTCTTTCTAGCGAGTCACTTTAATTTTTGGCTAGTATACAAAAGATTTATTAAAAAAGTTTCGGTAGTAGGAGTAATCCATTTGTGCGAGGTACATGTTTTTTAAAAATAATTATTAATAAATTTCAAACTATTTCTTATCAGTAAAAAGAAATAAAAAAATTATCACTTATAAAAAATTAAAGTTTTTAAAACATTGTTATCTTATGTTTTGACACAAATTTTTAATCAGTCCCAATCAAAATCTGCACAAGAACTAATCAAATAGGTTATTATGAAGCAATCTTAACATGAGTATAATGTACAAGATTTATAAAGATTATGGTCATTAACAATAAAAAAAATTACATGTTGAGTCCTTATAAATATCTAGTCCAATTTACTGATAAAAATATAGGTCTCGCGTAACATATAAAAGTAATATCATCACAAATTATTTTTCGACAAAGAAATATCCTTAGAGAACAATGTCACAAATTACTGATAAAAATATAGGTCTCGCTTAACATATAAAAGTAACATGATCACAATTTTTTTTTTGACAAACTTAAGAATATAAAATTTCAAGATTACAGTGAATGATCTAACAAAGTTTTGTTGGAATTTAGGAAATACAAAAGCAATTATAAAATACTAATTTTATAAAGATCTGACAATCTTCATGTCAATATTTCAAAACAAACAAAACATTATATATCTTACCATAATTTATTATTATTAGTTTCTCATTAGTTTTTATAAGCATCAGTATTATAAAATATAGTTAATTAAATTAAATAAAAAACGAATATAATACCTGAGATTCTTTATATTATTATCTCAGTAAATAAAACATTACTAATATATATATATATCGCGTTAAATTTTAAATACAAATATCATACTATCACATATATAAATATATATATATATATATATATATAGTTGAACATAAGTTTTTAAGTATGTTTGTGCATACTGTAAATATATGACAATCACACATTGAACAACTTTGCTAAGTATAATACAAAGTTAAATATTGGGAAGGTAAATTATGAAAAATTGCATTAAATATTTTAAATTGGTTACCACTTTTCAAAATAAATTCAATAAAAATACTTTAAAATTTGGATTAAGGTTTATAGTTATTGTTTAGGGTTATTACTTAGGGGGTGGGATTGATTTATAAAGTTCTTTAAATGTTTTATAATTACTCTTAAAAAATTTATAATGATTTATGGGATGTAATTTAATATTTTAATGACAAATTTAAGGTGTATATGAAAATGGTTATCCTTTAAGGAAAAATTTAAAAGTGATATCAAATTTGTGATAAATTGAATTTCTCCCTAGAAATATTTACAACAGTGATATCAAATTTATATGCATATAAAATCTGTATAATACATGAAATAATACCCTCATTTCTACTCTAAGTATACTCACTTAACTTGATGATTGACTTTGTCGATGTCTGAAATCATTGAGCTAAAACACCAGCTTGGTCGTAAAGAAAATTTACACCTTAATCATAACTCTTAACGATAGTTCATATACCAAAATATTATGCTAACAACAAATAAGAATAAAACTCATACGTAGCATTAACAACTCAAACACGAAAACAACTCATATATACTCATAACTCTTAATAATAACTCACTACGTGATAACCTACGCTTTACACAGACTGAAATAACGTAACGAAATTATAATTTTAAATATATAAATATTAGAAAGGTAAAAATCATAAGCACAAATATTATATATTATTTCATGTTAAAAGATTCAACGAAATTGTAAATATGTAAATAAAGTAAGTTTCAGAATTTTTTAAATCTTGTGTTATTTGTTTTGTGTGGTTAAAGTATAATCCGTAGAAGTGAATCTATAAAAGTAATCAAAAACTTATATAAAATTAATGAAATCCACCATTGGTGGTTTTCTAGTGTACTTCTATGTTTTTTTAATAATGATTCGAAAAAGTGATGTGGTGAGAAAATGTGTTGAAGCTGCTGTATGTTTAGGGTTTTAATGATGAAAACAAATCGCCAAAATTATAGTAAATATTTACTAATTAATATTCCCAAACTTGCAGTACAATTTAATTTAAAACTTGCCTTAACACATTTGTAATAAAAAATGCAGCTTTCAAATTACGCAAAATTTGGATCTCGAATTGTATATGGAAATGTGTTTCTTAACGGCTATAATTGAGGAAAATTACGTGATGGTTTAAAAAAAATTAATTAATGAAGATTACGAACTGATTCCAAACTTGACTCCAAATTTTAGATCTGATTGATATGTTTGTAAAATCAATCAATGAATTGAATACATATTTTGCGTGGAAAGGAAAACATAATCAAAGATTATGCAATGTTTACGGAAATTGAATGTATTTTTCTAAATAACTGTCAATTTTAATTTTTATTCTAACTGAGACTAATAATTTTGAACATATATGTAATTTCAAATATTACATAGTTTTATGATTGGTCGAATCCAAAAATGAAATCATTCCAATATAGTATTTTGTAATAGATACATACCTCTTTCATTAGTTTTTTTTGTCTCACATCGTAAAAAATGATTTATGCATAATTTGATCATGATCTTCGAAGTATTAAAATATTAATAAAATACTTGAAAACTTGCCTTCACACATATTGTAATAAAAATATGCAGCTCTCAAATTGCGCAAAATTTGAATCTCGAAGTGTATACGGAAATTTGTTTCTCAACGACTATAATTGAGGAAAATTAGTTGATTGTTTTTAAAAAATCAATTAGTAAAGATTATGAATTGATTCCACACTTGACTCCAAAATTTTAGATCCGATTGATACATTTGTAAAAGTAATCAATGAATTGAATATATATTTTAGATAGGAAACAATTACCATCTTTATTTCGGTCAAACATATTGAATTGCATACCAAATTTAGTTTGAAAGAGATTGAGATGGAGTAAAAAACACGTAGATCATGTATTATATACAAAGTTTTTATTATAATATATAGATTGATATACAAATTTTATAATATTAAAAAATAAAATTGTAACTAAAGAATAAAATTTTACATAATATATTATATTGTAGAAAACTTACAATTAAATACTATACAATATTATTGTATAATAGGAAACAAACTGAGGATTTGGTCAATCTTATTAAATTTAAAAATCAATCCGTGATGATTACATTTATATTCTTAATTTGACGAGATTGACAATTCAAATTTGTTTTTTTGGCATGTATTAATTTTCGAAACAATACTATAATTAACATAGATATATTATTAAGATCATGCATTAGGTCACGCAAGTAAATTGTGATTGATATTTCTTTTTTTTTAAAAGTGATTGACAATTCATATTTGATTCCTAGACACCTAAATTAAGCGAATCAATGACCTGATTAACGTTGAAATATATTTTTCCGCTATTGCATTAACGTTGTAAAGACAATTCATATTTCTGTTTGCCAATAAACAATCAAATAGTATATTGCATTAAGAAATATCGCATTGACAAAACATAGTTATCGATTACTAAAGATAGTTATTGATTGCAACGGAGAAGCAATTGGTATTTACAAATAATATTGGATCGTCTTATGAAAATTTTAAATAGTGATTCTAAAGTACAAAGGTACCATTGATAAGGAAATAATATAATTTAAAATCATATTATAAACCCCTTGAATCAAAATACTATCGTGCAACTCAGTAAGCCACAATGACTCAAACATTTCTGTGAAAAAATAAATTTTGGTTTCTCTATAAAAAAAATTATGGCAAAGGAGAAGCAATCATTATTTAAAAAATAATATTGGATTGTTTTATGGCAATTTAAAACAGTGATTCAAAAGTACAAAGGTATCATCGATAGGGAAATAATATAATTTAAAACCATATTATAAACCCCTTGTATATATATGCTATATTGCATCTCAACAAGCCACAATGACTCAAACATTTACAAAGAAATAAAACATGGTTTCTATATAAAAACAGTTTCCAAAAAAATAAATTAGGTTTCTCTATAAAAATAATAATGATTACGTTTTTCATATTCAATTTCTATATGATCCTACAATATATTCTGAAAGTACAATATGCCTCAATATTTATTATGTCTAAAACCATATAGTAGACTAAGTAATAAATATAAATAACAAGGTGTTCCAAAAAAAAAAAGACTAAGTAATAAATATATTTCCAAAAGTAGTCAGAATATATCATTAATAGTAGACGTTTTAATTTTTGTTTGTCAATAGTGAAGAAGATTATAGTATATTAGTCAAGTTATATTATAATAATCAATGACAAATTTTGTAATTTGTTTAATTAACAAAGAGTCTTTTAATATAGGATGTGAGAGAGCGTGTGGAATTAACACATAGGAAATGTCACAATTGAAAATACTACATGAACTAAAAGTTAGTTATCAAATGGTCTCCTCAAATAATAAGAAGGGGATATACAAAAATACTATGTTAACAACGAAGAACATCAACATTAGTACAGAATAATAAGCTAGAATCATATACAATTTTCAAAATAATAAGCTAAACATTAGTACATAGAATAATAAGCTAAATCATATACAAATTTCAAAATGAACTGGAAAACCTTGTCCTAAAAACAAAGAATATACATAGAACAAAGCTGCGAGAACAAAGTTTAAAATCATTGTCTAACAAATCAAACTTGATAAGCCCGAACTAAAAAAAAATATCAGTTTCTTCATGATATTGTGTTCATGTCGAGTACATAGAATAATTATTACTATCTCTGAATAATCCTTCAAGTCTCTAAATGAGGAGATGCATGATTGCAAGTGACGATTTTTGTTCTCATCTGGAGGAATCGAATAAACTATATCAGATTCTGAAATTTAGGTTTCTGGGTTTTTAAATTGTCGAATGGGATTAAGAGGAAATCAGAATGAATATCTGAGAATAAGGTTTAGGAAATGATATGGGGTGAGAATGTCACCATTTGTAATTATATGGTGCTTTAATCGAACTATTAAAAGAGAAATATAATTAGAGGGTAACACGAATTTGGGTTATGAATATACTCGATCGGGTTTCAAATATATACCATACCGATCCAAACACCCATGCTACTAAATCTAAGGACCCAACCGTCTTTTTAGAAAGGTCCAAACCGACCCATAACATTTTTATCGGACCGAGTTTGGTTCGGTTTATCAGATTTGTTTATTTGCCCATACCTAATTTCTGAAAGACTCAGCCTTTTGATATTCTTTTCAGCTATTTATACAACTCATATAGTCTACTCATTAATTTTTGATTATGTTTTTGTAGTAATTCATTTGTTTGAATTCATTCTCAAACTCTTTGTGATCTTCTCTTCTACAGGTCGATTTCTACTTGCTTTCGCAAACAGCATTTCCAACCGGAGGATTGTATTTTAAGAACAAGAAATGGGTTGAAGAGACAAAGGGGAAACATGTCATAGTCCACAACAACTACATTGTCGGTTACAACAATAAGATGAAACGATTCCACGACTTTGGTCTATGGCTAGTTGATGATAATGCTTTTGAGTCTCCGCTGGGAAAGTTAGAGTAAAATTCGAAGAACAGTGTTCTCTTTATGTGTATCACATCTGCCATTTTATAGTCTTCACTGATTTTTGTTTCTTCGTTGAATCATGCTGATTGATGTATAATTATTATTTGAAACAAGATAAAACAAATAATAATATTATTCTTATTATAGAAACCGTGAAAATAGTTGACTTCATATTACATGGAAACAAAAGACGGTGAAATGACAAAATAAAATTTAAACTAGAGTTTTTTGACCAGTGGATCTGCAAGAATGTTTGTTTACATAAAATTACTCACAGCACAAAATTATATTGATTACATGAACATGCATCCATACAGATATTTGTTCACATTAAAAACTTAAAACTACCTCTGAATGTAATTGTTTTAAATATTGTATTTGTATTCAATGAGAGAAGGACATACAATTAAAGTGAAGAACCCATCCCCCTATATATTAAATGATAAGTTACTTTATTGTTTTCGGGTGATGTGTCATTCACAGCTGAAGTTTCAAAAAATTGTTATAATTTGATTGGTCGATTGTTTTTAATTTTTATTTATTTAAATTAAATCTAAAATTTTAAAGTAAGTCTAAAATCATTTAACATCATTTGCCATATAATCTTAAGAATATTAGAAATAAAAATTTATGGCAACTAATTCTCGAAATTATAGAAAGATTATTAATGTTTTATTTATTACTTTTAATCTTTATAAACTATAAAATATTATGAACGAGTTTTGTATAAGATAATTATAATAGTTTTATACTCTACTTGATGAATTGTATTCGAATATAATAATATAATAACTATTTTAAATATTACAAAATCGAAAAAAGTTAATTAATATTATTTTAAAAATTATTTATCGTTGTTTACAGAATAAATTTATCAGAATTTTAAAATAATTTTAAAATATTATAAATTATTTATAAAAATATAAATCCTACAATCTTGATTGGGAAGTCACATAAGTGATTTTTTTTACGTGTCGATCATAAATGAAATCTTTAAATTGTTATAATTTGATTGGTAGATGATTTTTAATTTTACTTATTATATTTATATCTAAAAGAGAGGATAATTCAATAACCACTTTCCAAATCATCTACGTAATATTAGAAATGTTAACTAATTGTTGAAACTATGAAAGAGTAATAATGTGATCATTTTTTATATATTCATAAATTACATAAAATAATAAACGAAAATGTTTATTTAAATTGATATAATAATTTTATATTCGTGTAGAAAGCCTTATATTTGTATATAAATTATCATAAAAACTATTAATGTCTAATAAATTCCATGCATGCTTTATAAATAATTTATAAAATTATAAATAGATTTATAAAATTATTTATATTGGCTTATTAGATGTTTTAAATTATTATAAGAGGTTATAAGTCACTTATAGAAGCTTATAAACTGAATTATGAATAAGAAAATCACATCTATAACTAATCATATTATTTTATCTTTTAATCTTAATAAACACATATGACTTTAGCTACAAATTATTTATAAATCAAAAGTTTCAATACTACATACCTTCAAAACTCATTTTTATTAAAAAAATGAGTTATGAATATTATATATAACTGATTTTTGTAAAAAAATTAAATACAAAATATCAACAGATATTTAAAATAGTCATAATCATCTTTTTCAAAAATAATTATTCTTTAAAAATATTTTAACAGTAAACACATATACAATTTTTATGATGAAAAAATACCTTAATTTGACAAACTATAATAAATATGTTGTTACAAATATTCCATGATTACTACGTTATATATATTTATATATCATTATTTTTATTCTTTTAAAGGCAACATAAATGATGGGAAGTATGTGTAGGTACGCAGGAAGCCTTCTGTTTAAAGAGGAACGCTGTGCAAGACGACTGTCTCTACAGTGACACCCGGTCCGAAGCCAAACAAGACACCCCACTCCAATCCTTCTCCTGTCGTGGCCACACCATCTTCAGCGGACTTCCTCCTCATCTCGTCCAATATGAAGAGGACGCACGCGCTCGTCATGTTTCCGTACTCGCTCAACACGTAACGTGTGGCCCTCATCTTCTCTGCCTGGAGTCCTAGCTTTTCCTCAACTTCATCAAGGATCGCTCGACCACCAGGATGGACTATCCAGAAGATGGAGTTCCAGTCGCTTATCCCTAGCGGTTTAAACGCTTCGTCTAGACTCTTTTCAATGTTCTTCGAGATGAGTCTAGGTACGTACTTCAGGAGATGGAAGGTGAGTCCCGCTTCCCTCAAATGTAAATGTATAGCGCCGTCCGAGTCTGGCAGGATGGTCTGCGCTGCAGACACCATCTCAAAGATTGGTTTCTCTCCCACAGAGATATCCGGATCCGAACCGACAATGAGTGCGGCAGCGCCGTCACTGAAGAGGGCCTGTCCGAGGAGGGAATCAAGGTGGGTTTCAGAGGGGCCACGGAAGAAGACGGCTATGATCTCGGAGCAGACGACAAGAACACGTGCACCGCGGTTGTTCTCAGCGAGGTCCTTGGCGAGACGGAGGACAGTGCCTCCTGCGGAGCAACCTTGCTGGTACATCATGAGACGCTTGACAGAATAACAAAGACCTAGGAGCTTGGTGAGTTGGTAGTCGGCACCAGGCATGTCAACTCCAGAGGTAGTGCAGAAGACAAGGTGGGTAATCTTTGACTTTGGCTGACCCCATTCCTTGATTGCCTTCACTGCCGCCTCTTTGCCTAGCTTAGGGACTTCAACCACCACGATGTCCTGTCGAACGTCGAGAGAAGGAGCCATGAAGTCGCACATGTTTAGATTGTCCTTCAGAAACTCTTCCGTCAGGTGCATGTGCCGTTTCCGTATCATCGACTTGTCGCCTATTACAGTAGTAGTTGTTAACTATGGGAATATATATGCCATAACTACGGATGAAAAACTCAACTATAAACTAGTGTTTGTTAAGACATACACATGCGTTGTTCAAAAAAAAAAAAAAAAAAAGACATACACATGCGCTTGAACTTCTCCTTCAGGTCGGTCATGTGTTCGCTGTTGGTGATGCGGAAGTAGTAGTCGGCATACTCCGCTTGGATCACATGGTTCGCAGGGTTGGCCGTGCCTATCGCCAAGATACATGCTGGGCCATCTGCTCTCTGTGCCTTTCTGATCTCATCCAACGAAGAATGTGTACCCATCACTAGACTTTGATCAATGTGTGACTTTGTGTACTATGCAAGTTATGTGTATATATTTTAAAAACATGCGGGAGTGAGATCTTATCTAAACTATTAAAGGGGAAGTACATTTAGTATTTAGCCCAGACTTTTCCTCAATATTTACCAACTTATGCCATTGATATTAAATACAACAGTTTTGTTTCTTTACTTGACCAACACACGTTTACTTAATTATTATACCGTGAAATAACCAAACTGTATTACTAAACCACATGCTATCACTTTACTAAATAATTATAAGGCCTTCACGTTTTAATACCAGTTAAGTATTACCAGCCAACTCAGTGAAAAATAATCAGGCCGAAATTCGGTTCAGTTAACCGCATCTACCATTTATTTATTTTCTTAACGATTTTGTAACGCTATTAAATACATTTTGTAACTTACAACACATAAGCATTACCGAACCTTTCATATGTGAAAAAAACTTTTATATGTGCAACAATAAGTACATCTAGCATGACAAAATGCACATTATAAATCAGGCTCGGTTTACATCCAATTTTGAAATTTGGTTCGAATTTTGTGTTTAGTTAAATACAGGTAAATAATGGAGATTTATATTACTAACTGTACTGCATATAATATATTTGTAGCTTCATAAAATATTCCTAAAATGAGAAAATTTGGAAATCCTGTAAAAATATATAAACAAACGACTTATGCATTTCATGTCTAGAAACAAATGACTAAATGTATTATAAATGAGAAATTATATCAAACAAAAAATATGTCTTCAAAATTATTTAAAATATGTTTTCCAAAAATATTTTTGAATCTAAATGAGAAATAAACACCCGCACGGGCGTGCGGGTCAAAATCTAGTAAACTATTAAAAGCAAAATCTTTTATAGAAATTTACCCTTTATTTGCTTTGATAATTACAAACTGTGCCACTGCTTTTTGATTTAAAAAAATAATAATCTAATTAAATGAATATTTTCTTATCTAAGAAAGAACTGTCTAATTACTTACTAAAAATTCACATGCTAATTGTTAATATCTAAATTTTGCCTACATAGAAACAATTTAATACATAGGTTTACTATATTATAGAAACGAATGTTTTGACAAATGTGGAATCCTATACCATATTCTTTTCTTCTTTTTGGGTTAAGATAAATGTCGAAGGTTGTGTTTTACTAAATAGTTGAAGAGCTTAGTTGAAATTTGGACAAAGCCTGTTTTTCAAACACAAATTTATATATAAAAAAATTTGTTACTTTGTTTTACTATAATAATAATAAAATGCATATTTCAAATATAGAATATTAAAAAGTTGGTAGCTATGAAATTTAGTAGAAGGTATGTAATAATAACAAATACACAACTGAAACTTGTTTCATTCTTTTCTTTTGTTGTTGAAAAAGGCAGTGGTCTTGATTCTTGAAAAAATTGGCAAATTGGGCAAATCGCAAGTTTGAAATTAGGGAATTGGGCGACCTCAAGTTTAAATTAGCCAATTGGGCAACTTTTTGCATTTGCCCATGTAAACTTATGTCTAAATATCCTTTGAGACCTTTGTCAGATTCATTATTTACATCTTTGCCATTTCAATTAAAATATATCTAAAATAAAATTTGTCACATCACCTCTCTCATTCTTTAAGTTGTCACACCACCTCTCTCATTCTTTTTCTCTTTCCTTCTTTTTCTCTCTCTTTCTTTTCCACACCACCAACCATCATCTACGAAAATCATCTCCCTCTCCTTCTTTTCCTCTCATCTTCTTCTTCTCTCTCATTATTTTCTACACCACCACCTTTACAGTTAAATTAACTGAAGAAGAAAAATCATTTTTTCTTTAACTGAAGAATAAGAAACCATTACGCTCATGTACACTCCAAGCCCCTGTTTATAAAATTTATACATATGACACCTAAATGTAATATTTATACACTAAAAATGATTAAAATGAATGCTTAATATCATACAAAAATACTATATATCATTTATTAATTATTAAAATTATAAATACTAAAAATGTTTATTAAAATTTAAAAATTAATTTCTTAAAAGTAATCTAATGGGAAAAATTATCTAGGTTAGATTTCGATTTTATTGAAATTTATTGTAACTGGATTACATATTACATTCTCTTAATTGTTTGGTTTAAAAAAATATTTCATTATCTTTTAATTGTTTAAATTATATTTCATTATCTTTTAATAATTTAGTTTTTAAAAAATCTTTGAATAATACAAGATAATATAATGTCTATTTTCTATTAAAACATCTTATATCCATCTAAAATTCTAGTTTTCATGGCTGTGATTTTATTGAGAAAAACTAAACAATTAATAGAAAATGTCTTTTTTCTATTGAAAAATTATCTAGATTTTATTTCGATTTTATTGATTTTTTTTGTAACTGTATTATATATTTCATAATAAAAATATGATGTATTTTGTTTAAAGAAATCTTTCATTATATTTCATTTTAGATGTCTTTAATGTCAATTATTTATTGTTTAATCTTTAATTGTTTAGTTTTTTAATTGTTTAGCTTTTTATTATAAAAAATATTTAATTGTTTAGTTTTTTTATTATAAGATGTATTTCACTTATTTATTTCAACATTTCATTTCTAAACAATCTTAAATTTTATATGAAAAAATATGTTGTCTAAATGAATGTGCTTCACATATATGAAAACACAATTAAACTAATATGTTAATTTATTTTATTGAATTTAATGAAAATATTTTGGTATATCAGCTTTTACAAATGAAATGTTGTTATAAATTATTTCATTGTTTTTACCACCTTTTAGTTAATTAGATCATCTATAATGAGATTGACAAAATTTTAGATTATAATACCAATAGGTTATTAGCAAAATATTTAAATTTTATATAGAGTAAAATGTGAGTTCTAAATAATTAACGTATAATTATTTTGGAGAGCATTGTGCTCTCGTTGTATTCGTAGATGTATTTAAATTTTATACTTAATATGTATTTAAACTCTCCAATGCAATAAGGGATATAAACAAAAGGTATTCATAGATGTTATGTATTCGTACACCGATGTATTCGTATACCTTAAATATATGTATACTTATGTATACATATACTTGTGTATTCGTACACCTTAAGTATTCGATGGGTTATGTTGGTATTCGTATATTTTATGTATTTGTACACCTTATGTATACTTATGTATATGTACATTTTATGTATTTGTACATCTTAAGTATTAGATGGGTTATGTTGATATTCGTACACCTTATGTATTCGTACACCTTCTGTATACCTTAGGTATTCGTAACCCTTAGGTATTTGTACACATAAGGTATTCGTACACCTTATGTATACTTATGTATACGTACACCTTATATATTCGTACACCTTAGATATTCGTACATCTTATGTATACGTATACTTATTTCTTGAGTTATAGTGAATTAGATTGTGTTAAACGTTAGGCATAGGGTTCCGGATTTATCCAAGGGTTCCAGATTGTTTCGGATTCTGGATTTACCCAATGGTTCTGGATTTACCCAAGGGTTCCGGATTTAGGATTCAAGGTTTAGAGTTTAGGATTTTAGGTTTAGTGTTTTGTTGATGATTTTTAATATTTAAGATAAATGTAGACAAATTGTTCTTCCTACCATTTTGACAAAAAATGAAAGATCTATGTAGGTTTCCAAGTTTATTAAATTTACCCAGATTTATGAAAATTACCCATAAATTTATATAATTTTATGAATAATTTATCATTTATTTGGGTAAATTTCATAAATATGAAAGTTTCTTTTATGGGTCAAAATGGGACAAGATTTGGATTCACCCCCTATGGTGAACCTTTAAATTCACCACCTCTCTAATAACTAATCAAAGTGCCAACTAGATTAATGATTTAAAAATATTAAATAATTTTTCAAAAACTAAAATAATTTTAAAAAAATAGTGTCAATTTTAATAATACTAATGTCACTATCTAATCCTTAAATTCAAATTATATACCCTAAATCCAAATTCTAAACCTTAAATTCTAAATTATAAACCCAAATTCTATACCCTAAACCCAAATCTTAAACCCTAAACCCAAACCATAAATCATAAACCCAAAACCCTGAACACTAAACCCAAACCTATACCCTAAACTCAAATTCTATACCCTAAACCCAAATCTTAAACCCTAAACCCAAACCATAAATCATAAACCCAAAACCCTGAACACTAAACCCAAACCTATACCCTAAACTCAAATTCTAGACTCTAAACCCATAACGTAAATACTAAACCCAAATCCTATACCCTAAATATTTGGACTAATATTGATCTGTTGTTCTTTTTAAATTTAAGGTTAAAAATTAAAGTTTAGATTTAGAGTTCATGGTTTGGGTTACGGTCTAGGGTTTGGGTTTAGGGTCTACGGTTTGGGTTTAGGGTTTATGGTTTGGGTTTAGAGTCTAAGATTTGGGTTTAGCGTCTAGGATTTGAGTTTAGGGTATAGTTTTGGGTTTAAAGCTTAGTTTTTTTTGTTTATGATTTATGGTTTGGATTTAGGGTTTAAGATTTGGGTTTAGGGTATAGAGTTTGGGTTTATAATTTGGAATTTAGGGTTTAGAATTTGGATTTAGGGTATAGAGTTTGAGTTTAGGGATTAGATAGTGATATTAACATTATTAAAATGGATATTATTTATGTTTTTAATTATTTTAGCATTAATCTAGTTGGCACTTTGGTTGGTTATTAGATAGGTTGTGAACTTAAAGATTCACCATAGGGGGTGAACCCAAGTCTTGTCCGTCAAAATGTATAATTTATTCGGATTCCGGATTTACCCAAAGGTTCCGGATTAACCCAAGAGTTCCGGGTTTAGGATTAATGGTTTAGGGTTTAGGATTTAGGGTTTAGGGTTCAGGATTTAGGATTTAGGGTTTTGGGTAAATTTCATAAATATGAAAGTTTCTTTTATGGGTCAAAATGTATAATTTATTTGGATTCCAGATTTACCCAAGGATTCCGGATTTACCCAAGGGTTCGGGGTTTAGGATTCATGGTTTAGAGTTTAGGATTTTAGGTTTAGTGTTTTGTTGATGATTTTAAATATTTAAGATAAAAATTTTATGCGAGAGAATTTGGTCAAACTCAGGTTGAATCTTAACTTCTTAAGACATAAAAATCACTAGATACTTGACATGAGGGCACCAAATTATCCTATTTAGGGTGTAATAGCACTATAGCGGATATCTTTTTCAATAGACTATAAGCACGGTTCTACCTATGACTAATAAAGAACTTGGGATGATTGGAAATCTGCAGGTTGTACTCAATATGTGATTATATTGGTTCTAGCAAGTAGATATGATCATTGAAAATTAAAGCTATAAGATCACTTCATCGTGAAAGGTGTAGGGTTTGTCATTTTATTAACAAATTTGTCATTTCATTAACAATTTTTGTCATTTTATAAACATAAAAATTATAACGAATGCACTTTCCTGCCAGATCCCAATTTGTCATTTTATTTTTGGGAAAAATATAGCATTTCGTGAGTGTTTTTATTTTTGGCAAAAACAAAAAATGTGAGATCAATTTTGACCAAAAAATGTAAGATTCACGTAAGTTTCCAAATTTATTAAATTTACCCAAATATATTAAAAGTAAGTGTAGACAAATTTATTTTCCTACCATTTTGGTAAAAAATGAAGGATCTACGAAGGTTTCCAAATTTATTAAATTTCTCAGATTTATGATAATTATCCATAAATTTACATAATTTTATGAATTATCATTTATTTGGGTAGATTTCATAAAAATGAAAGTTTCTTTTATGGGTCAAAATATAAAATTTATTGGGTAAATTTCATAAATTTTAGAGCTTACATCGATTTTATATTAATTCGTATAGATTTTATGTTGACTTTATATATGAAAAACATGTATTATATTAAAAGTAGTTGCTCATAATTGATCTTTAAATATTAAATTTGGTACACAAGTTTAATGAATAAAAAATATTTATGGGGTCCACAAAAGTCAATTGTTAAAAGTTAGTGGGAAAAAAATTATTTTTTATAGGCAAAGTGGATTTTGGGTCCCACGAATTTACTTTTCCAACTTGCCAAGTTTAATAGGCAAAAAGGTTAAAAATGTCATAAATTTATTCTCTCTCTACTAGGTTGCCCAATTGCCTAATATAAATTTGAGGTGGCTCATTTTCCTAATTCAAACTTAAAAATTGTCCATTCCCCTAATTGACCCTAGATTCTTTTGTTACTTTTATTTTGACAACAGACATTGGTCCAGAAAAAAAATGAATTTATTATTATTTTTTCTAAAAATAATCTTAACGTTCTACAAAATAGGTTTCACGACTGTGCTCCTTTTTATTTTTATTTAAAACTACTAAATGAGTAATATTGCTATTGGTTGCCTACTTGCCTTTCACATCCGTAGATTAACATAGGTTTAGATAAGACTGGAATTATTATCCTGGATCCGGATCCGCTCCGAAAATAGGGTATTCGAGGCGTCCAAATCCGGATAGTAAAATGTCGCTCCGTCGAATCCGGATCCGGATTCGGATATCTGGATTTTAGGTCCAGATCCAGATCCAATATTTTTTAAATATATTAAATTTAAAATTTTATTAATAATTATAATTGATTTATTAATATTTCTACACAAAATTAGTCTTATGATATTAAATTTTAAGTTTAATAATATCATACGCATAAATACATTTATAAATCTTGCAAAATATTTAATTTATGTAATACTTATAGATTTTTGTGTATTTTAAAAAATATTTTTATTTTTTTAATTATTCTGACGGATCCGGATCCGAATCCGGATACTCGCGAGTATCATGATATCTAGACGGATATCCGAAATCCGGATATCTGGAAGATACGGATCCGAATCCGAATACTAAAATCACAGATCCGACGGATATGAATCCGGATTCGGGTACCCCGAATATCCCGGATATCCAGATCCGTCCCAGGTCTAGATTTAGAGATACAACCTTTTGATATGTTTTCTTAATTCTTGATTCCCTCAGTTCTATCGTCAAATTATATATCTCTCTAAACCTATGTCTATTTTACAAACATAGATATCTTTTAACTCGAATAAACATTTTATTAGATTACAAATAATTTTAAACGCATAGAAATGAAATTATATGAAATGACGAGGAAGATTAATCTTTATCAACTTTGGTGAAGAATTTTTTTTTTTATGAATTATAAAACCGAAAACCCTAAACATTTTTTGAATTATAAATTAATGAATTATAAAAACGAAAACCCTAAACTTTCTGAAAACTATAGGGTGTAACCGGTGACCATCATATAAACATTAGAAATGAGTAGGAAAAAAACATAGAAATAAAATTATATGAATGAAGAGGAAGATTAATCCTTATTAACTTTGGTGAAGAAAAACATTTTTTCTATTTTCTCTAGAATAAAAGTAACTAGATTTTGCACCCGTGTTGAACGCAAAAATGTTTATTTTTATACAGTTAAAAGATCAATTTATTTATTAATATGGTACAAAAACTACTGACTTTAAAATAATTAGTATTAGGGGTTTCCAATCCAGATATCGATTTGGTTTCAGTTCTTTTTTTTTATTTTTCTTTATTTCAGTTTATAAAAATAGCTACCATAAAAATCATATTTACTTTGGTTTGGTTCGGTGTATGTACCGTGGAAAACCCATAAATTTATTTATCATTTAAAATATTTAATGAATTTTACTTTATATGATTAGATATCGGCTTTTATATAACATGGAAACAAAATGATTGACAAAAAAATATAACATGGAAATATTTCGGTTTTAAATAACCAATTTTTTATTTTACTATTTAAAATAATTAGTAAACATATTACGTTAATAGTTATAATAGTTTTTATAAAGTAAAAATAATAACAATTACTAATCCGTAATATTATAAATAACTAAATATTACCACACATATTTGTCACCAAAACGGTAAAATTTATGTTTTATATAATTTAATAAAAATGAATCATGACTTTTAACTTAAAATAAAATATTTAAAATAAACATTTTAAATGTAAAGATTATATCAATAAAATATATTATGTATATATTCTTAATTATTTTATATAATTTACATATAATTATATTACTATATTTTAATTAGTCGGTTTATTAGGTTTGATCTGTATATATACCAAACCATATCTATGTACAGCGGTTTCTTAAAAGTGACATTCATTTAGGAACCAAATGGTTTAAACGCAGCGGTTGCGGTTGCGGGTGCATAAATTTGCGGATGCGTGTAGTTGCGGTTTCAAGCGTTATTTAGCGTTTTGTATGACTAGTACAACGTTTGAACTTTTTTGCGTTTGCGGGATATTTGTGACTGGTTGATTCTAAGATGTTGCAGCGGTTTAATAATAAATTACCAATATAAACATATTATATCATTATAAAAATATAAAAGCATACTATTATTATAAAATATAATAGTTATTAATATAATATGATTAATAATAATATTATGTTATTTATTTAATTTTTAGTTAGTTGAAAGTTATAATTTAATAATTATTTTTGAAGATTTATATTAAAATTTTAAAAGAATATTTTGTTTCATTTCACATATGTGAATATCTTTATATATGTATGTATATTTTTTTTTTTTAAAAAATTCTAATGAATAGCTAGTTTAAATTTTTATAAAACAATAATATTGTTTGTGAATTTAAATTAATATATAAAATGTATATATATTATTATATATAATATTTCCATTTATAATTTAAAATTTTAAAATATTTTGAAAAACTAATTTTATATTTTTTTATCCAACCGCAACCGCCCCAACCACAAACACTAGCTAGAACCAACTTTTGATTTTAAGAGGTTCGGAGCGGTTTGAAGTGATGTGTAACGGTTTGTATGATTATTTTGAAACGCTTTCAACCGCTACCAACCGCAAACCAAACCACTTTCTTTATTTTGGTTCGATTTTACAGGTTTGAACGTCTCTAATTTAGTATATATAAATTATAATATACATATAATTAGTTGAAGTCATCGCCTCAATAAAATCTATAATAGTGTGTTTAAGATGTAATTTCGACCTTTTAGGCAAAATATTGTTTATATAAGGAAAATTTGAATAATTAATTATATCATTTATAGTAATATTTTGACATTTTTGTGTGTGAATACAAATAGGACGTTTTGAAAAATGAATATGATATACCATGAATTTGATCCAATTTTAACCATGGTATATAATATGTTTAGGATAGATTTAATCCGTTTTGGGGTCTAGATAGCATATTTACAGGTTCAAGAATAATTGAAGGAAATATGGTAATTTTGGAGTATTTTGGAGCACTTTAGAGATTTCACCCGAGATGTACATATCGACCATTTGAGATCGACACGGAGAGAGACATATCGATCGATACATACTCAGTGATATCAACCGATGGGAAAAACGCAGAAGTCCAGTTTTGTCACAGCCGACTTGAAGTCCAATATTCCATCTATTTATCAAGATACCCCTAACGAATTTTAACCTAATTATTTAGTATTTATGTCTAGCCAAAGTGTTTAGAGGCAGAAACAATTTTTACCTAAGATTTTTACATTACAGCTTTAGACAGAGAGTTGTTTTGTGAGAGAGGAAGTTACTATTAAGAGTTTTCTTAAACACCTTTATTTCTATATATTTTATATATGCAATTTTATTTAATTGTTATGATGTTTTGCTAGAAATCATAAGTCTAGCGCCTTCATCATATCTATTAAAACCGCCGATCAATGGTTTTGTTTTTCGATGTATATGATTTGGGTGCTTGTTTATTAATTAGTTATTTTGAATTTAAGTTTTAACATTAATTAGTTTGATAATGGATTTAGATTTGTTTTATGGTTGTTTAATTTGATAAAAAGATAATAAATCGTAAAAATTATGATTAGGTAGTTTTTCATTACAATTAAAGTGTAATTAAATAGTTATTTAAGTTTAAAATTAATTTAAGAAATTATTTAATAAATTGGGATAATACCAATGAAGTTTCAATCAATCTCTGAAGGAGAATTGATCTTCTCTCCAAAACCTAAGAGAAAACAATAAAATAGAATAATAGAAAGCTTAACAGTCAACAATGGCTTAGAAAACACATAAATAGGGTTTCTGGTTGTCCAAAGGTATTTTGGTAACTTTGTGGTGGCTCATGGGCTTCAATCGGTCATAAAATATGCTTGGCCCATTTTCTGACTTCCATATCGATCGATATGCACTTTGTTGCATCGATCGATAGGCATTCATCTTCTCGACAACTTCCTCTCGCGAGACAGACTAACCACTCTTCAGTAAAACGGGTATAACTTCTGCTACATGATGCTGATTGACCTCAAACCTGTGGCATTTGAAATCTAACTCAAAACTCTATCCTGTGTCAAAAGATGAGCGAGATATAACGGTATAAAGGTCTTCATCCATAGCTAAACATATGACACATATGTGCAGTTCTGCACAAAAAGGCTCTAAAAGACACCAAAATCACCACTTTCCTCCAAAACGTCTCTGAACCTGTAAATACTCTAAATATACTCTATATAGTAGTAAATAGTATCTAAAACACTTATATACCATGGATAAAATCGGGTCAAAATCATGGTATATCATCAAACAAGTACAACAAAAAGGAGGAAATTACATCGTGTGAAGCTACTTTCGAGCTCTGTAGGGCTCAACTTAACTGGGACACCTTTACCAATTTTTCTACGAAAATAAACAGACATCTAGATAAAAACTATTCTATAAAGTAGTTGGGGGCACGTGCCCCCGTATCCAACACTGTAGATCTGCCTTTGGAGGAGACCTCTGACCACGTCACGCACCGCCGTCGAGAGATGATTCGCCGGAGATCTTGAAAGGGAAAATTAGATCTAGGAATCCTCCGACCCTAAAAACCAACCCACTCCACCATCGTCACTCCGTGGGTCTCGTCGCTGCTCCAAAGCTAGTCAAAGACCGTTTCCGTAGATCTACAATTGATTTTTCGGATAGGGCTCGCCAGATTCAGAACCACTTGCATGTCGACGAAGGAGTAGAGCGGTAAAAGAGAAGGCAAACAAAAAAAGAAATAGAGAGAAGGAGTGGCACCTCCGACATCGACGAACGCCGGGCCGGAGCAAAGGATTTCAAGCTTCGGTTTCTACTTTCTAGAGAGATCCAAAAGTATGCTTTATTTTATATAAACATGACCGAAATCTTTGGACTGAAAAAAGTCAGACAAAACGTGGATTTTTTCTTCCAAAAGCTGTGGAATCTAATCAATTCAGAGATACAATAAAACTTAAATGCAGTACCACAATCCTTGGAACAAGGAAAACAAATTAAAATTATGCACGAAATGAAAATCATGTGGACAGGAAACTATTGTGTGCAAGTCACATTAAAAAAAGGATGCGTGTCTCCAAAGATAATTTATGAAATTGTTGATTAGAGCAATGGTTTTAGAAGTATATCACATTCAAAGATTTTAAGAGGGAAGAAAATAAACGTAGGAGAGATCAGACCGATAATGAGTTTGATTGGTATTGGTGAAGATGGTATGAGTTACACTCTCATTTTCTAAATTGCATAAACTATTATTAACTAGATGTTTTGTCCGAACTTGCGAATTTAATAATTATATAAAAATTTATAAATAAATATATTTTGAATTTGAAAACCATTAGCATTAATTATTTTCATGCTTTTGAAATATTTACTAATTAAATAAATATTAAAAAAATTATATACAATAAAGTTTATTTATTTTAATAAAATATCTTTATTATGAAAAAATGAACTTGAGAGCATTCATATATACATAAAACTAGGGGAAATTTCATAAATACACTTTTATTGGTACCACAATTCAACTATACCACTAATCAAATGACATTTTCAAAAATACCACATTTTTAATGTGTAAAAGACTCAACTACCCTCACTTTTCATCTTCAACAATTGGTATCCATCTCCTCGTCATCTAACCTAGCCTCCATCGAGATTCATGGATTCATCATTGCTTCCGATGAGACAACGACGTGCCGAGATTGAGTGATGACGACGGCGATGAGACAACGACGTGCTGAGATTGAGTGATGACGACGGCGACACGACGACGGCAAGGACGCAATCGAGCGACGACGACGAGAATGAGATTGGACGACGGCGGTGTTAGGTCCTCGATTCGTTACGGAACCGGGATGGTGGAACAGTGAGGAAGTGGAAGAAGAAGTGGGTTCATGTCTCTCCTTCCTCCAAGAAGCAAAACACCTCCTCCTCCGTCGTTAACGGTGGTGGTAGTTCATTGTAAAGCTGGAATGGCAAGAACGGGACTCATGATTTGCTGCTAAAAGAGTTTCGGAGTTGGAAAGCAAGAACCGGGATTTCACGTTTTGCCAGCTTCTGAAGTTTGAAGAATGAATGATCGGTTAGTCATTTTTTAGTTGAAAAATCCACAACTCTTGTTGTTGTGATATATGATTGTGAGTTTGGTTTGTTGCTTAATGTCTAAATACACATTAAAGATTGTGAGTTTTGTTGCCCATTATCCTCTGTAATATCAGTTCCATGAATAATGAATGATTCTCATAAAAAAGTTTCTGATTCGTCACCAAATACAAGGAGTCCACAACTTTGTTGAATCTTGATTTTCCCTTAAAGACAATTCTCTAATCCTATTGGAGCATTGGGCAAGCGAAGACTTTACTGGACAGAAATGTGATTATCTTGTGCAGCTTGGGCTCTAACTGATCTATATTATCTTGCATGTTAGAAACCTCTTATAAGGGTTTATAAAGCCATTTATAAGAACTTATAAATCATTTATAATTTTTTTATAAATAAATCATCAAAGATTGTGAGTTTGGTTTGTTGCTTAATGTCTAAATACACATATTGTGAGTTTTGTTGCCATTATCCTCTGTAATATCAGTTCCATGAATAATGAATAATTTTTTTATAAATATATTTATAAACGTTTATGAGTCGGTTTATAAACATATTATGAGAGTTTAATATTCTTCATAGCACAATTTAAATAAAAGTTAATAAATCTTTTTCAAGAGTTATATATCTGCTTAGACAATTTATAATGGCTTATAAAAGTAAAATAAATTAGTTATAAGAACTCTAAAACATTTAAATAGTTTATAACCATTTATAAAGTCTAATAATAGAATTTATAATGGGTATTATAAGAGTTGTATAGGTTTATTAATCAACTAAAAGAGTCTACAATCATTTATAAATCCTTATAAAACAATTTATAATGGTTTGTATAATAATTTTATAAAGGTTTGGATATGTAAATAATTTATAAGGGTATATAAAAATAATTTATAGAATTTATAAACAATTATAAAGGATTATAAAATAATCTATAAAGGTATGTAAAATTTCTGAGCGGTGGAACCTTGCTTGATGTCTGTATGTGCTTCATAATCTGCCACGTATCATCATTCTCTTTACAAACTTGCACGTGTTCTTTAATTTTATTAATGTAATCTTGTGTATCAAAGTGTTGGGCTTTAAGCAAAAAAAAAGGTCTAAAGATGTTTATAAAGATTTTATATAGAATTTATAAGAGTTTATAAAGGGTTTAAATAAATTTATAAAAAATATATAAGATTTGTAAGGGTTTATAAAATTTTTTAGTGGGGTTTGAAGAGTTTATATAGGGTGTATAAAAAATATTAAGGTTTCTAAAACCATTTAAATATTTATATAACTATTTATAAAGCCATTTATGAACCATTTATAAATTCTATAAGAGCTTATAAACCCTTGTATCAAGAATCTATAAAATTTATAAAATAAATATAAATATTTATATAACTATTTTAAAGGTTTATAAAACTATTTAAAAGGGTTTATAAAACTAAAATTAGTTTATAGATAATAATAATTCAACTTAAACCCCCGAATACATGGAGAAGACACTCCTTTTTTGTTTGCAAAGTAAACGGTATACCGCGATAATAGCTCATCCTCACGCCAACACTCTCTCTATTTATAAGTGTTTAAAATTTCTTATAAATCTTTGTAAATAATTTATAATTATTTATGAATCATTGATAAGAAATAAAAAGTATTTGTAATAGTTTATAAAACCATTTACAAGAGTCTGAAGCGGTGGAACCTTACTTTATAAAGAATCTGCCAGGTATCATCATTTCTTTATAAAGCCTGCACGTGTTCTTTAGTTTTATAAAAATATTTAAAGTTATTTATAAAGATTTATAAAATCATTTATAAAGATTTGTAGAATATCAAAAGGTAATTATTTTATGAAGTCTTATAACGTTTTATAGAGGCTTATAAATCATTTCTAAAAAATAATAGTCTGCTCTCCATAGTACACGAGCTAATTCTGAACTTAAACCTCCATGTTTTGAAATATTTTAGGAGCACAAGCTCTACAACGTTAGTAGTACAAACTCTTAGCATCTCTTCATTATCACCAAAAACGTTATCCCATCCAAAACCATTGTTGATGTCATCACAAACAAACAAAATCATTTATAAGGATTTGTAGAATTGAAGAAAGAAGTGAAAGCCCTCTCACAAACTGTAGTACATCGTCTTCTAATACAGAAGCTCTCTGTTCCAAGTCTGTGCTTCGTAAATCACCCTTCATGGTGGGATCTAAGCTATTCTCCTCCAACATGCCTTGCTCTACCGTCCCTCAACGCACAAGAAGATCACACTGCTTTGCGTCTGCTAAAAACATGAGCCAAAGATGGATTAAAATAAGATGCACAGATGACAAATGAATGTGCTTTATTGTTTACAAACACTAATTAGAGGCTGAAACTTAAGCCCCTTCACCTATTAACTTATTAAAAATTACATCTTTGATCTCATCAACAACTGTATAAAATCTACAAGTTTATACTTTACTATGTTCCCTTCCCAGCTTCCTCAACGCCTTAGCTCTTATTCATGGGAAGCTTTTTTCCAACGATTGGGCTCTCCATTCCCAGAGGAGACCTCCATCTCTCTGAAAACACCTATGGCTTCACGTGCTATTGCTTCTTAACCCCATCAGCAAACTTTGCAAAAGAAGTAGGGTGAATTAGGGATTGACTTTGTCTACCACAGAGAATAGGCAGAGGAGAAGAGTATTCGACTCTGTCTACATGTATAAACTGACTTAGATGAAGCTTATCACTGAGAATCAAATCATCGTGCTCATCAGGGAGAGGAGTCAGAAACTTTGAGATAGAAGCCTTGGTTTGGGAAAAGCTCACCTCCTGCTAGAGCAGGTACGATGCTAACGGCTTGTAAGAGAGAGGACATGTGTTCTCCGGCGATTTTGACGTTGGTGTTCATGTGCTGGAAGAGCTTGAGGAGAACGCCAGAGACTAGATTCGCCATCATAGACGGATCCGATCGTCGTCCTATACCAGAGCTCGCCGGATTCTCGCCTCACATATCCGACGTTGTTTTTTTGCCGTAGCTCGCCAGAATCGTATCTGAGGAAGAAGATACAGATGCTTTAGGTTTATTAATTGAGGATATAATGGTCATTTTTCTATTAAAAATGTAGTGGTATAGTTGGTTAGTGTATAATTGAAAAATGGTATAAGAAAAATGGTATTTTAGACAATTTCTCATAAAACTATATGCATAAATTTATATTGATTTTTTAAATATTATAATGTAAAATATTTTTTGATAACATAATATTAAATATTTTTAGATAATGATGATAATCAAGTTAATGAAATTTGTTTCTAATTTACGGGTAATTATATATTAAGCCATCTAATTTTATTAAGAAATATGAATATTCTTAGCGTGGGTTATATGCTATATTAGGTGTTTCATAGCGAATTCGTAAATGCTATGTATACGGCATCCATTATAAGTACCCCTCATACGATAGCATTTTTCTTAGACGCTATGCAATCTGTAGATACGATAGCAATACTTGAATGATGTTATTAACTTAACTATAACACTATTTTTTGTTGTAAATTGATTATGAATCATATTTCATGCTACCATAAATCCTACAATAGCAAACTTAAATGCAGTACCACAATCCTTGGAACAAGGAAAACAAATTCAAATTATGCACGAAATGAAAATCATGTGGACAGGAAACTATTGTGTGCAAGTCACATTAAAAAAAAAGGATACGTGTCTCCAAAGACAATTTATGAAATTGTTGATTAGAGCAACGTTTTTAGAAGTATATCACATTCAAAGCTTTTAAGAGGGAAGAAAATAAACGTAAGAGAGATCAGACCGATAATGAGTTTGATTGGTATTGGTGAAGATGGTATGAGTTACACTCTCATTTTCTAAATTGCATAAACTATTATTAACTAGATTTTTTGTCTGAACTTGCGAACTTAATAATTTTATAAAAATTTATAAATTAATATATTTTGAATTTGAAAACCATTAGCATAAATTATTTTCATGCTTTTGAAATATTTACTAATTAACTAAATATTAAAAATTTTATATACAATAAAGTTTATTTATTTTAATAAAATATCTTTATTATGTAAAATGAATTTGAGAGCATTTATATATACATAAAACTATATGCATAGATTTATATTTATTTTATAAATATTATAATGTAAAATATTTTTTGATAACATAATATTAAATCTTTTTAGATAATGATGATAATCAAGTTAATGAAATTTGTTTCTAATTTATGGGCAATTATATATTAAGCCATCTAATTTTATTAAGAAATATGGATATTATTAGCGCGGGTTATATGCTATATTAAGTATTTCATAGCGAATTCGTAAATGCTATGTATACGGCAGCCATTATAGGTACTCCTCATATGATACCATTTTACGCTATGCAATCTGCAGATACGATAGCAATATTTGAATGATGTTATTAACTTAACTATAACACTATTTTTTGTTGTAAATTAATTATGAATCATACTTCATGCTACCATAAATCCTACAATAGCAAACTTAAATGCAGTACCACAATCCTTGGAACAAAGAAAACAAATTCAAATTATGCACGAAATGAAAATCACGTGGACAGGAAACTATTGTGTGCAAGTCATATTCAAAAAAAAGGATACGTGTCTCCAAAGACCATTTATGAAATTGTTGATTAGAGCAACGTTTTTAGAAATATATCACATTCAAAGCTTTTAAGAGGGAATAAAATAAACGTAGGAGAGATAAGACCGATAATGAGTTTGATTGGTATTGGTGGAGATGGTATGAGTTACACTCTCATTTTCTAAATTGCATAAACTATTATTAACTAGATGTTTTGTCCGAACTTGCGAACTTAATAATTTTATAAAAATTTATAAATAAATATATTTTTAATTTGAAAACCATTAGCATAAATTATTTTCATGCTTTTGAAATATTTACTAATTAACTAAATATTAAAAAAATTATTTACAATAAAGTTTATTTATTTTAATAAAAATATCTTTATTATGTAAAATGAACTTGAGAGCATTTATATATACATAAAACTATATGCATAGATTTATATTTATTTTTTAAATATTATAATGTAAAATATTTTTGATAACATAATATTAAATCTTTTTAGATAATGATGATAATCAAGTTAATGAAATTTGTTTCTAATTTATGGATAATTATATATTAAGACATCTAATTTTATTAAGAAATATGGATATTCTTAGCGCGGGTTATATGCTATATTAGGTGTTTCATAATGAATTCGTAAATACTATGTATACGGCAGCCATTATAGGTACCCCTCATACGATAGCATTTTTCTTAGACGCTATACAATCTGCAGATACGATAGCAATACTTGAATGATGTTATTAACTTAACTATAACTGTAAATTGATTATGAATCATATTTCATGCTACCATAAATCCTACAATAGCAAATATATATTGGTATTATATTTTTATTATTTATAACATTTTTAAATGCTGTAATATCTTGGATGAATTGATTATCGTGTTGATTACAGACTCCACCTGCAAACAAGAAGAACATAAATGGTTGGACGCTTGAAGAAAGAAGTTTTGGTTTCTTTTAAATCATAAACGAGACGTACTTGGTCTTTCTTAACAACGATCTCCATTTTAAGTTTAGCAACAAACCTGTCTTCAGAGAACTCAGACCCTGCACATTCAAAAGATAAAAGTTATCAATGAACACATTTTGAGAGTAAGAATCAGTGAACCTGTTTTTGTTTACATCAGAGACCGTAAGACCTCTAAATCCCGATTTTTAATAAAGCCTTTAGTTATGAAAACAGAGAAAAGCTCAAATCTTTTTTTACACATATCAAAAGTTGGGGACAAGGAAGGAACATGCTGGATACTCTATGGCCTTTCAAACATTCAAACATGACAATGAAGAAACGAGTAACTTAGATCTCAACTTAGAGAAACAAGCAACGTTAGACAAGCAAGAAACTTCCTAAGGCTGTCTTTGTCATGGTCTGATGTTTGATTGATGCTAGATTTCTGGTTCTCTCTCTCCGTGCACTAGAGTCTCTGTTTGTTCTTTGCTTATTTATTCGTTCTCTCAAGAGCAGAGGTAACTGCAGCATGAACTTAGGATGGAACATTGTTGTAAATTTCTTATAACTGTCATTTTGAATTCATTTGTACAGTAAGTACATTTTAAGACTGAGAAGACGATGTTTGTCTGAAAGTGATTGATTATGTGTGGATTATAGCTTGGAGATGGGATTAATCTATGAAGCTGTGGATGATGTGAATAGCTTCCCTCACTTCTAAAGTCCAGACAAAACCTTTCTTCCTCTTCCTCTTCCTCTAGATTCTGTCGTCAAAGCTGAGAAGTTTGTCTAACATTCACCAACGGCAATTTCAAATGCAGCTTCTTCACCTAATGATCCCACTTTTATATTATCGATTCACAGAAAGTTTTATGTATTGCAGTGTTACCTATAGTCAACTATGTGTCATTCATTGGGCAACTATTACATTTTTTTTGTGTTCAGGCAAATTCAGAGTCTCTAGTCCTCTAAGATTAAAATGTAGTGACTATATATATAAAAGTGATTTCTTGATAATTAACACTTCTGTATAAAAAAAATATATGGTAACTTTGCCGTCACAACAATGATATTCTCTGTGCAAATTCCTTGTAAGAAGAGTGTGTATAATGGATAAAGTATTGCTGTTTGTCTTGTGTTGTATAACTAAGTGGTCTTTGCACCTTTTGCTATCTCTGCAAATTGATCCAAACTATCCTTGATCATTCCTTGCATTAATGGTTGAAGCGCCTGACCGAAAACAAAAGACCAATATTGGTTACACGAAACCAGAAAATGTGATCTGAGAGAGTACTTCCACTCTCTAAAATCATCGGAAATATTGTTAAAAGTTTTCAGGTTGGAATAAAGAATGCTTACAGTTGCAAAGGGTACAAGTAGCAGCGGAACTTCGTACGCAAAGGTTAGCTAGCAAACAAAGCAAAACAAGAACTCAGAAAAGATAGATGATAGCGTTTATTTAACAATGGCATCTAAACAAGTAAACGAGAGAAGATTGCGGAAGCAAAAGAAGAGAACTCACTTCCACTTCACATGATGAAGGTCCTTGTGGGAAAAAACGAACAGTACCCCTGTTAAGAAAAAGGGCCAAGACCTTTTCACATCAAGAGAAGAAGTTTTAGATTCAGACCAATTTTGGTTTACCTGTTGGGAAGGCCTTCTAGAGAAATCCAGTGTATTTTCTGGTTCGGGAGAGGCTGCATGAAAACAATAAACTAGAAAACCATCAAAGCCGTCTAACGTGTTGTGTAGAGAGATCAAGGCACATAAACTTGTTGCAAAGAAAAAACTATAACAAAAGTGTGTTGAATGAAGGCTACTTGCCTGCAAGTTTTTAGCGAGCCAAGAGTACTCAATATTCTGACCAAACGCTTTATACTTCAAAGTCCATCGAGACAAATCAGATTTGTCCTTGAGTACCTGCACAACTAAACCACAACATCAACAAAACAAAACGACAGCGTTTCGAAATTCGATAGTAAACAAAGAACATGAGAGCGATGACCTTTACGGAAGAAATGAAAGTCATCCATGTAGGAATGGACTCTCGCTCAGAGTAGAGTCCATAAGCAACTGATACAGGCACTTCTACCTTCTTCTTTACTCTGCAATTTAAAAGGTTCGAAAACTTTTTATACACTAAACCAATTTTGTAAAATCTATAATCCTTTCAATGAATCACTTACTTGCATTCTTGCCACTCCATGAGTGTGTTGAACCTCCTGAACCTCGAAGAAGATCTTGTTGGTGAAATCAAAGGGGAGAATCTTGAAGCAAGAGGCGGATGCTTAATCAGAGAAGACGAAGAAGGTGAATATCTCGAACTGGGTTTAGCTACGGCGCTGTTGCTAAGGAGTTTCCGGTTGGTGGCGACGGCATTAGAGTTCGATAGAGAGAAAATCGCCGTCGCGGACATTGTTCTTTCTTTTTTTCTTGTTGGTTCGTCGTCCGCGTGTTTTCTGTGTGGTTTATGTTTTAACCGGCGAGAGAAAATGGAAAGAACGTGGCTCTCTGGAGTATTGAAAGGAGGAGAAGTAGTTTGCTTCTTGTTTTTGGTTATGCCACGTGTCTTTCTTCCATAGGTTGACGACACTTGTTTCTGTTTTGGTTTTTCAAATTAGATGGGCTAATAGGGTTGCCCAAAAACAAAATGGGGTAATAGAAAACTTTAATGGGCCAACATTAATATGTAACGTCATGATCATTTTGTTCCTTTCACATACATTAACAAAGTAACAA
Source organism: Raphanus raphanistrum subsp. raphanistrum (assembly GCA_019706035.1). Classification (NCBI taxonomy): domain Eukaryota; kingdom Viridiplantae; phylum Streptophyta; class Magnoliopsida; order Brassicales; family Brassicaceae; genus Raphanus; species Raphanus raphanistrum. Next base: position 12,326,908 of record CM033988.1, on the reverse strand, counting down.
TAAACGGTTTTAGAATATATATCACAATCTATAATAAAAAACAAAAGCGGGGATAGCTCAGTTGGGAGAGCGTCAGACTGAAGATCTGAAGGTCGCGTGTTCGATCCACGCTCACCGCAATTAATTTTTCATAATTTTTATTTAAGCTGATTGGGCTTTTGGGCCCTACACCCACTAATTGGTTGATCGCACTTTTGAAATTATCTATTTTAGGCCCATTGCACCATTCACTCCCACTATGCATACTTTCAGCCCACAATTATTTAGTTGACTAATTCGGAAAGTTTGACTTAAGAGTATCTGTTACCTCTAAACAAACTTTGAACACTCAAGTCGGAGCCGCCGCATTACTGAAGCAAAGCCATGGCAAAAGAGGACAGCCGCCGCACGTGGAGTCCTCGTGCCGGTCCATATCTCGGAGAAGTCTCCTCTCTAGCTTTCCTCAACCTCCCGCATCACGTTTCTCCCATCCCTTATCTTCTCGCCGGTGAGCTTCTCCCGAGAAAACAATTGCTCTCCAAATTCAATTTCAATTAGTTTTCCATGTAATTAGGGTTTCATTTTTTTCTTTAATAGGATCTGGTTCGGAGATTCTGCTTTACGAATTGAGCTCCGGGGAGTTGATTCGCTCGTTTCGAGTGTTTGAGGGAGTCCGCGTCCATGGCACTGTTTGTAGCAGCATATTTGTTCGTTCTGGTGATAGATATGCTTATAAGCTTGTTGTGTTCGGAGAGAAGAAAGTGAAGATCTTTTCGTTGGTTGCTGAGTTAGAGTCGAGTTCTGGTGATATCTCTGTGGGTTTGGAAGAGCTTGATTCTTTGCCGAGGCTTAGCAATTGGGTCTTCGATGTTTGTTTCTTGAAGGTTGAGACTCTCTTGTTATCTGTGGTGTTTGCTTGGTTTTGTAATGTGACTTGTTTTGTTGTGATGATAGGACTCCCCTGACTCATTGGAGGAAGAAGAGGATAAGCTTCTAGCTATTGGATGTAGTGATAACTCTGTGTGTGTTTGGGATGTTAAAGAATCTCGTATGGCTTTCGAAATTCAGTCACCAGGTTAGTGTTACTGTTACTTGGGTTCAAGGGTTTTGAAGACTCGAGTTAGAGCTATTTTATGTTGAACTAAGTACTTGTTTGGTTTTGCAGAAAGGTGTCTACTTTATACCATGCGATTATGGGGAAATAGTATTTCAACGCTCCGCATCGCTTCTGGCACTATTTTTAATGAGGTAGGCTAACTTTTCTTGTTTACTTAATTCACCTTAAATTTTTCTTTCCGCTGGTTCTTTACTTAGTCGTGCTGCCATTTCTCGATTCTGTTTTTGTTTCTGAGATAGTTTTAGTAAGTGGAATCGGCTTGTTGTTGGCAGATCATTGTTTGGAAGGCAGCTGGTCTTGATGGTGACAACTTAGGCAATGGACAATATTGTGCTTCTCACACTCTTAGACTCGCTGGTCATGAGGGTTCAATATTTCGCATTGTTTGGTCTTTGGATGGATCTAAACTAGTCTCTGTCTCTGATGATCGCAGGTGAAGAATTTGTTTTGTGTTTAAATAAACATACCTTTTCATAAGTCCTTTTGTTCATGTGTCTAACGGCTTATTTATGTTTGCTTTTACAGTGCTAGGATATGGGAAATTGATTCGCAGGAAGTCATTGGCCCTGTGCTGTTTGGTCACAGTGTGAGGGTTTGGGACTGCTGCATCTCAGATTCTGTATGTTCCTCGAATTTCTTTGATTTACTATATAGTTTTGTAACTTTGTTTGAACTTTCTGCATTCATTTGGGTATTATGCTAAGAGCTTAAAATCATAGAATGTCAATGTCAGCGCTTCTGCGGTGAGGAAACTTACCAGCCCAAAATTCTAATGAATAGAGGAACTGTCACGTTATAACTTTTAGATCATAGGGTTTGTAGGTAAATCTGTTTATACCAATGATGTAAAACGATGGATGAGCACATTAGAATTTCAAGTTTTCAACCTATGGGTTATTGAATTTGGATGTATTTCTGTTTCAGTTGATTGTCACTGCTGGTGAGGATTGTACATGCCGTATCTGGGGCATGGATGGTACGCAGCTGGAAGTGATAAAGGAACACACGTAAGTGGTCGATGACACTATTTACTTCTTGCTTTTATGTTATTACTGATGAAGAGCCATTGTTTACCATACAGCGGAAGAGGCATATGGAGATGTTTGTATGATCCTAACTCATCTCTTCTGGTTACTGCTGGATTTGACTCCTCAATCAAAGTGCATCAATTGCATAGTTGTGGGTCTGAAATCTTGTTGGATACTGTAGGAGTGCATGATTCTCAAGATAAAGTGGAATCTTTTTCAACCCGTCTTCCAAATTCAGCGCAGCATACTGGTCGCATGGACAGGTAGTACATGTGCCCTCACAATCTTTTAGAGTCTATAGAATTGGCGTTTTGGGTACTACGCCAAATGAATACATAAGACTTGTTACTTTGAACAGGAATGGTACTATGGTAGTAAATCAAAGTTATTTTAGAAATGTTGAGGTTAAGTGAATATTTTAATTTGGATTCATGTTCCTGTGAATATAGCTTTTTATGTAACTAAGGAAGAGGGCGGTTTAAAACTGTAAATGAATGTCTGGATTTTCTTGTGTATAATTGTAAATATGATTGTTTTCCCCTTGCAGCAAGAGTGAGTATGTACGCTGTTTGCAGTTTACGCAGGAAGATACCATGTATGTGGCCACAAACCATGGTTGCTTATACCATGCAAGATTATTACCATCTGGAGATGTAAGGTGGACTGAGCTAGTTCGCATACCTGAAGAAGGGCCTATTATTGCCATGGATGTTTTGCCTGGAGGAGAGGTACACGAGTCTTGTGCATTAGATGATTGGGTTGCTCTTGGAGATGGCAAAGGAAATATGACAGTTGTTCGAGTTATTGGTGATATAGATAACCCACTTGCGGGATCAAATCAAACTTGGAAGGCTAGCCCAGAGAGACAACTTCTGGGGACCTTCTGGTGCAAATCATTAGGATATAGGTAAATACTATTGTTGATTGAAAGGTTAATTGACCTATATAATGAATCATTTGTATATTTTTTTCTGACAACGCAACGTGTAGAATCATTTATGAGATTACAGTTCGCTCTCTGGCTTCCAGGTTTGTTTGTTCTTGTAATCCTAGAGGACTGTTGAAGCTGTGGAGACTATCTGATCCTCTAGCTTCTAGTGCTTCTAGCGCTTCTGAAACTGATGGTATCTCCCTCGTGGCCGAATTCTCCTCTTGTTTTGGAATGCGAATAATGTGTGTAGATGCATCAGCTGAAGATGAGGTAGATTACTAGATTCGTTGCAGTTACTGCTATGTTTCTGTTTTATATGCTTTCCTTTTCCTCTCTACACCAATTCAACTAATTGAAGAGCTAAGAATACAACTATAGGTTATGGCTAAACTATATTTACATATGTAGTCCAAAAGTTTGCATTCTAGAGTTGTGTTGTGTTAAATCCTTGTGAAGTTTGTAATCTGTATTGACATAAGTGTTGCTTGCAGGTGCTTGTGTGTGGAGATTTACGTGGCAATATTACACTCTTTCCCCTTTCAAAGGATATGCTGGACGGAGTTTCTGTTTCCCCAGAAGTGACGATAACTTCATCTAACTATTTCAAAGCTGCCCACGGGATTTCAACTGTTTCCAGTCTTTCAGTTGCCAGATTAACTTCCAACAAAGCTGAGATATACTCGGTATGACTAATTTATTTACGCTTATCATCTTCTTGGTGCTTGCTTGGTTTACCAGTAGAAATAGATTTATGAAACATTTGCCTTCATGTTCTTGTCACGTGGAAAATGATCTTGTTTTGTTGATTCATCTTCCTTTTTTCCTAAATCTCATTTTCAGACTGGAGCAGACGGTTGCATATGCTATTTTGAATATGATAGAGAGAATCAGGCTTTAGAGTTTATGGGTTTGAAACAACTGAAAGAGTTGAATTTAGTTCAATCTGTTTGCCAAGGGATGCACTTTTCCAAAGACCATCCGAACAATGAATATGCCGCTGGATTTTCATCAACGGATTTTATGTTGTGGAACTTAACAACTGAAACAAAGGTCCTCCTCTGGCTTCTCAATTTATTGACCCTTTTTAATCCGAGCTGTAATAATACTCTGAGCTTCTTATGACAACAGCTTGCACAGATCTCATGCGGTGGATGGCGTCGTCCCCACTCTTTTTATCTCGGGGACATCCCTGAGATGCAAAACTGTTTTGCTTATGTGAAGGTGCATCATTTGTCTCTCGATGAAAGTTGTATATTAATGTTTGATCTTTGACTGATCGTAAACCTGTCTCTTTCCTAGGATGATGTCATTCATATTCATAGACACTGGATTGGAGGAGAAAAGACCAAAGTCTTTCCTCTGAGTTTGCATACACAATTTCATGGAAGAGAATTACATTCCTTGTGTTTCATCTCGGCGGATACAAAAGCTGGACTTGAATCTGAAGAACGTAAAATATCTGATCGATCTAGTTGGATTGCAACAGGGTGTGAAGATGGATCTGTGAGATTGACTAGGTGGGTGGTAGTTATAATAAGTGATACTTGATTATACAAATACTTTTATCTGATTGATTAGAAGTGTTTGGGGGTTCATCTAGGTATGCATCTGAGTTTGGAAATTGGTCAGCATCAGAGCTATTAGGAGAACATGTTGGAGGCTCAGCTGTGAGATCAGTTTGCTGTGTATCGAACATGCACATAATTCCTGCAGACATACCTAAATTACCAGACACGCATGGACAAGACTTTACAGTGGATGATAGTGAAAGCCCTTGCTTACTGATATCTGTCGGAGCCAAGCGTGTTCTTACCTCTTGGCTCCTGAGGAATGGTAGACAAAAGAAGAAGGGAGAATCTTTAGTTAGTGATAATGGAGACAATAGAGCTTCACCGGACGTCGCATCAGTGACGTTCCAGTGGCTTGCTACTGACATGCCCACCAAAAGTAAGAAGATTGAGAAATCTCCGAAACTGGATGGTGTACAAGAAGATACTAGCGTTAACGTCACAGAATCAAGATCCAATTCGTACCAGGGGAGAGAAAACTATGAAGATGACTGGAGATACATGGCTTCCACTGCATTTCTAGTAAAATGTGTTGGTTCCAGGTTAGAGGGACATCCTTTGCTTACTTTGATTGAACCCATCAATGATAGACTGTTGAAATCTTGTCTCTTCATCTTTTCCAGGCTAACTATCTGTTTTATCGCTGTGGCTTGCTCTGATGCCACCCTTACATTACGAGCCCTGGTCTTGCCACATAGATTATGGTAACCAGAAAAAAAGTGTTTTACTTGTTTGATGACTTTGATATCTACATGTGTGTTTTTTGATTTAATCTGCTTCTAATTTCAGGTTTGATGTTGCGTCTTTGGTTCCTCTGACATCTCCAGTTCTGTCACTACAACACGTCATTTTGCCTCTGCATCCCCCACATGAAGGTTTAGCCATTTACATTAATACTTTCTTGAAACCTTCTTGTGGTTAAAGTAATCCTTCACTCGTGTAACATTTTCGGTAACTTTACCTGACAGGTAATGATAATACATCATCTAGTGATGTTTATCTTCTCATAAGTGGAGCCACGGATGGAAGCATAGCCTTTTGGGATGTAACTATATGCGTAGAAGCTTTTGTGAAACAAGTATCGAGCCTCCATATTGAGAAGTTCATTGATTGTCAGAAACGACCACGAACTGGAAGAGGAAGCCAAGGTGGTAGGAAATGGAAACTATTAGGCGCGAAGAGAACACAAGGCATTAGCAGTGAAGCTGCTGCAGAAGAAGATCCAGCCACGTCTTTGGAAGTCACGAACGGTGTTATTCCTCAGGAAAACGGTAACAGCGAAAGTGCAGAGTCTCTTCCTGATACAAGCGAGATAAAGCCTTCACATGTCGTTAGGAATGCTCATCAATCTGGCGTCAACTGCCTTCATGTCTCCCGCTCGAGCAGCTCTCCAAGTTGCGGCAATGGTTTGATGTTCAATGTGATTAGTGGAGGTGATGATCAAGCCCTTCATTGTCTTAGCTTCAACATCCTCAGCAGTAGTAGACCAGCCAGCAAATCTGAAACCCCAGGTTACAGTATCAGGCTCACAGACCGTGGAGGTGTTGCATCGGCTCATAGCTCTGCCATAAAAGGTACTACACCTCTGTAAAACTCTTATGTGGATCAGTTTATATGTCTCAACTGTAAAAAAAAAAAAAAAGCTTATCTGAATCTTGACTTAAATATGATGAAGGTGTGTGGATGGACGTGAAGTGGATATTCTCAACAGGTCTTGATCAACGTGTGAGATGTTGGTATCTAGACAAAGATGGTAAACTGGTCGAGCACGCTCACATAGTCATCAGTGTACCAGAGCCAGAGGCGCTCGATGCTAAAGCCATTGATGAGTAAGTCAAATGCATTAACACTCTCATAATCCATTACAAAAACAACCCTTTACCATTTTCTCTGTTGCCATGTATAGCTCACATACCAAACATGTGTGCAGAAACAGATACCAAATCGCTGTGGCTGGACGTGGAATCCAAATGGTTGAATTCTCCGGTTAACAGCTCGGTTTAGAACTCTGCTAAGATTTGCTTACAAGTTGCAACCATTGAGGCTTCAAGATGTCAGTCGAGCTGCGTGTCAAAAGCTTGTAATTTTGTACCAAACCAGTTTTGACCAATTTTGATTGCTGGTTAAGAGTAAACAGGATTTTAATTTTTGGTCTAAAGTTTGATAAGAGATGTGTTTTTGTCGGTCGGTGGGCTATTAAATTGTTGTATCATGGATCTGAACCCAATTTGATAGATACATTTCATTATTGCTCAAGATCGGTAATATGGAATTGTGCCCATGTGGGTGGGACCTTTATGGACGAAATATCAACGTTACACATGACCTTATTCATGTTACTATAATCAATTAAAGTACGCTTCACTAGTAATAATATTCAACACATATTTGATTCTTTAGAATTAATAAATAGTGTTGATAAAAAAAAGAATTAATAAATAGTAGTTTTGTAATACTTTTTTTATCTTGGAAAAGAACTTGTCTAATGTTGTGATCTAGATTTAAAGAAACCTATTGATTAATAACTTGTTTTCCTAAATTGGATGTTAATCACTTGAAGTCAAATATTTGTTACTCATGAATCCTATTTTTTAATTGATCGAAAGCTTTAGTTATTTACATTGCTAGCTTGTTCTTGTTACTTGCTTACTATCACATCACTACACTATTACATTTAGATGAAGCATTTGATTTGCATTCTCATGCATTGCTTCAAAATGAATTAGGATTAGATTGACATCGTTCTATATTACTTTGAATTGTTGGGTTGAGAAATTAGTCTTTATCACTTGTATTTTGTTTCATTCGTAGTATTCTTAAACATCTGCATTGGAATGTTCTTAACTTTTATAATTCACGATTAAAGAAAACATACAAAAATGTGTCATAAGGGTCAAGGTTAAAAAAATCTTATTAACTGTTATTTTACCATTTTTTGTTACATAAAAAGTGTCATTCTATTATTGCAATGCAAGTTTTATTTATTTTCAGTTCAATATTAATATCATAATGCATTGATCTTATAAATAAATTTATTTACCTAAAATACTAGTTGGTTAAATAGATGAAATTAATAAAAACATAAAATTATTTCAATATTCTTAATGTGTGAAATATGTTTAAGTGACACGTTTATGAAAAAGAGGAGGTATTAGATATGAAGTTTGATTTTCAGATGATGCAAATTTTTACAGAATATAGTATTCAAACTTATTGAAAATTTTAGAATAAATCAGGTAGAGCCATTTGTTGTAGTATTGTATGCTACAAAAAAGAGAATATTTATCAATGATGTTGTACACGCAGAATCGTACATTAATCTTTGTTTTACGAAAAAAACTTTGTTGTGAAATTGTTTTTCAAACTGTTCAATTACACATATGTTACTTGTAGTTTATCATCGTTGTATTTAGTGTTAAAAAGAAAATAAACATATTGAATGTTTCAATATTTAAAACTTAACTCAAAATGATCTCAAATGAGATCTGTCATGTTTTACTTATGTTCTTTCATTCGCTAATTTTGTGGTTGGTGACCAAATCTGTGATCATTGTTATTAATTTTTTAAATAGTCCATTGGGAGGATTAACCCAATAATAATGTTCGCATATTCTTCCAAATCTGTTGGCCGAGCAAGTGAAATATACTCTTCAAGTTTGGCATGATTCAAGTATGTGTTTTAAAGCCTGGTTTAGTTTTGATGATAGAAATCTCTATGGCAATAGCAAAACAATGCATCGTTACATATATCATAGCCCAACAACTCGCTAATTGAATTTTAATTTGTATTAACTATGGAACTCAGTGCTGATCTTATATTAAAAGTTACTAACGGTCGACTGTAAGGTATTTTTATGATTCATAGTGTAGTGGCTGTTAATTAAGTTGTTGGTTCCTAATTATATGAAAAAGCTTAACCTAATCAGACAACTATTACTAAAAGAAAATAAGACAACAAAAACATTGGGAATTTCAAAAATACAATCTTAAAATTGGTGAAAGAACTTATTAAACTCACAACTTGAACTTGATGTTAGTTTAGATTATAGAATAATGATCCTGGACACCAAATTAACTTATTTATGTTAATTATTTTTATCCGAGCAGAAACAACAGCTCAACAGTACTGGTCAAAACTTTCTGTGTGCATGAGTTTAGCATGGAGCAAAATACAATCTACCAACTACTTTTCTCAACGTAATTCACTTACACGACTTAGAATTTTCTACGATGTTTTGGACTTGTATCTATTTAATAGCACTCAAAATTGACCGCTACTGCTATATTAGTTTAAATGATTTATAAAAACAAGTTCTTAGCATTATCTAAAAACATAGAACATTTGGCTTCCAAGTTCCAGCGGTAAAAAAATATACCAAATCACCAACTAATGGAGCAAACTTACATTATCTTTAAAAGCAACCTATCTTTTTTTTCTTTTTTCTTTTTTTGTCATCTAAAAGCAACCTATCATTCCACATAAAGGTACCATTGAAGATTAGTACGTTCTGTTGTACTCTTAAATCAGTTTCTCTGATATACAAATGGTCTACACCAAGTTTTTAGCATTAATATCATACTATGCATATTAGTGTTAACGTGCATGCATTTCCCACAAAGAACAATAAACAATTTACTCAAAATCATATAAATTTGTATACATGTTAACACTCAACATCCCCATTTCTTTGATATTTTAGCATTTAGAATCAAAATTACTCTAACACATCTCTATTTCTGCTTACAATAGAAATTGTTATCTTTTACTTCATATATTTTTAAAAAAAAAATTAGCAGTTTCTTTATAATATAAAACTGATACTTTTCACTCTATATTTTATAAAATATGCTGGAGTAGATTTTTACTCATTTCTATCTTACAGAAAAGATAGTAAAATATATTGGACATAGTCTAAGAACTTTATAGACTAAGTAAAAACATGTATAATCTCTTATATATGTATATTCGAATGTATGCTTGGATTAATCAGCATGTAAAATTATAAACCTTGACTCATAAATTCACTCTTTAAACGATTTACGAAATTACATCATTTACACAGCCATTAGATAAAACTTAATACCTTCTACAATTATTTTTATGGTTTAATTAACAGGTTTATCTGCCTTCAGCAAAATCATTTTTTTCCTAAAATACTAAATTAAAAAATGGGTAGGTACATCACCAACCCCACTACAGATATATGTGGAAGCTTAGCTACCCACACGAATCAGCTGATAAGCCAAGCCGAGCGAAGGCGAAATTAGTGTAGTCCGAAATCTGTAGCATTGGTTGGGCTACCGACACCTCCCCGTTGTTACATTTTTCAATTCCTTTTGTCAAACTACATTAAATAATTGAGAAATTTGATCGATTGCAAACGGAGTAAAATACTAATAATATTCCTATATAGTTAGTACATATGTGCCGGGTAACTTGGTTAAAATTTATAACAAAAATGAAAAATCTTAGCTGTATTTACCAAAACAAGTCAAACTTATATATCAATCTTCAAATATTAGATTTGATTTATTATTTACAAAATTAACAGACCTTTTATTTTAATCTGTAAATGATTTCTGAGAATATTTGTTCAATATTTTAAAAAATTAAAAGATGTAATGAAAAGTATAAAATAATCCTGAAAATAAATAATTAATAAATAATAGCATGATTGTAAGTGAAGTAGGTCAAATAGGTCACTAGACATCCATCTAAATCCAACCGTTTAATGAGATTTCTAATGGTCATCACTTTTTCTCAAGAATGACACAATTTATTACAAATTCACCTACCCCAAAACTAAGTCATGATTCATGAGAGTTTCTGTCCCATTTTATTCTTGCAGTCCCGTCTTTTTTATCATTATTAGGCATGAAATGAGATTTGTATCAATATCTTATTTGGCTCAAATAATTTAAATTAACTGAAATATCTATATATCTATATATATAATAAAAGTATTAAACTAGTGTTGAATAATAATATCATATAAATTTTAAATTTTTATATTATTAAAAAAATCAACATGTTTATAGTGGATATTAAAATTAATAATTTAACTTTATGGATACATTTTTGTTTAAAATATTGGTGTATTAATTATATACTATTATATATTTATGAAAGTATACATGAAAGTAAATCTAAAAATCATCATATCATGGTTTTAAGTCAACTATCCATATTCAAAAACATTATATTTTATTTTATCAATTTAGATAGGATCGGACCACATCAAATTAAAGCAAAATTTTATTTATTTTATCTATTTTAATTCTTAAAAATTATTGAAAAAATAAAAAAGATAAACTACGTCTAAGTAATATGCAAATCGTTCTTAATGTGTCAACTTATATATATACTAATTGATCTTCTTATTGTTTCATATACTTAAGATGACTTTGATTGAAAACCATCCTTTTTAATGAATTTTAAATTTATTTAACCTGAAAAAACCTTTCTACAATGGATACAACTGTTGTTTCAGAAAAAATAATAGTAGATAGAATTTTGGGGGAAATAGTGAAATAAGTGTCATCAGCTTGCAAAACAGAAAGCCATGGTTTTTTCATGCTCTCTTTACTCTTTTTCTCTTATCGAAAAGGATCTTATTCCAAACTAGCTTATCAAAAAAGGTAATAAGACGAGTTAGAGCAGTCAAAGGCTCTATGCGACGAGCATTGCGTTCATGTCAAATAGCGTAAACCGTGGCTTGAGAGCTATATCGAAGTAAAGAGGTAGTAGTTTTATCTTGAAGACTAGTCACCAAAACATGCACCATAAGATTCCGCCGAACTGAAGGACCAGTACCAGCAAGATTTACTACAACATGTAATGTTATTCTTTTCCAGCGGTCATTTGAACTGGAGACTTCTAAAACAAGTAAAAAAAATTCTAATTGAGTTAATGATTTTTGGTAGAAACAAAATTCTTGCAAATTGGGTACTCGAACATGTGACCTTATGCTGAAAGAGATGATACTTTCCAGTTTCCAAACTGAGCTACTTGGTCTCATTAAAATTGATGATAAGGACATAAGCAATTTGAACCCCTTACCTCTCTAAATATTTTGTTAGTCATTAACCAACTAACCTACAAGAGATCTTTATTTTTAAATTTGTCTGTTCAAGTTTTTTATCTTTATTTTCATATATGTTTTTCACCTCTTTATTGGAAATCCAAAGATTGTAAATAATCTCTCCCAACACAAATTAAATTTTGATAAGAGAAATTACGGTCACAATCCTTTTATCATTATAATTGATTAGCTCTGGAATCTAGTTTAATTATGGAAATAAATTTTAAAATTTGCTTCCTAATCGAAGTAGTCAAAAAGAACGGAAAACCATAATTTTATTTTGGAGAAATTTTAAGGGCATCTCCAACCCCACTCCATATTTTACTCCAAAATTAAGAATGGAATTGGAAATGGAGTGGAAAATGGAGTGATGACCAAAAAATAAAAATATTACTCCATTTATAGAATAATGCTTTTATTTTTTGGTCATCACTCCATTTTCCACTCCATTTCCAACTTCATTCTCAATTTTGGAGTAAATTATGGAGTGGGGTTGGAGATGCTCTAACTAACCCCAATTTTGATACTATTTTCAATTTTACATTTAAATATAACTATTTTTATAAATATTTTAAATTTATTATGAAGAAAATAAAATTATCCTTCCTGGGTGATCTATAAAAGATTTATTTATTTATTTATAAAGTTATAAATTCAACCCCAACTTCTAAATAGTAAACCTTAAATAATAATAACTGAACCTGAAATTTTAATGTTAGATCATTTTTGATTGATTGTATTTTTGAAAACTGGTATCCAATTTAGTTTATTTAAATCAATTTCTCTTTTAATTTTAGGGTTATTTGCCATAACTATTATATACTAAATCAAGATATGGAAAGTCAAATAGCTGGCCATTTACTGCTATTATTAAAACTTATGTATACAAGATTCACATATACTTTTGTTCTGTTTCAATGATTACATTAAGATCTGGTTAGACAATATATATATATATATATTTTGAACATCAATCTGGTTAGTCAATAAATATGAAATATATACTTAAAAATATAGTGTATATCAGGAGCTACCATATCGGCGAGAGAGTGTGAAAACACTTTAAATTCTTACCATATCGGCGAGAGTGTGAAAATACTTTAGATCCATGATGACGTTATTAATTATCAACAAGTGGATCTAGTCATAGTCACATAGTCCTTAGGAAATTACATATTAATTAATTACTAAAAGATATGTATATGTATTTTTTTAATAGTGCATTCGAAACGTAGCCGACGAATAAAGCCTAATAAGTCAGTGTAAAAAGGTCGAAAGCAAAAAGAGCTGGTGAGTTTAACCTATAGGTTCGGTAGCCAGTCAACAGAGCAGTTAATCTCTATAAATAGGAACCGCCGTTTAGAAGCACAAATCGTCCCGAGTCGTTTCCTTTCGTTGGGTATTAAGATTTGGCTTTGAGAGAGGCATATAGAGAGAGATACTCAGATCTGTATCGCCCCCCTTATCCCATTTCTCTATCCCCCCAAAGGTATATCGCTCTCCCTCTTCTTCCTCCTCTATCGATTCATCCTCTCGTCGTCTGTTTCTCTCGAATTGAATCTTGTTCTCTGCGGTGAAATGAGATTTTTCTATGGTTTTTCGATTCAGATTTGAAAATTTTCGAACTATTTACGCCCTATTGTAACTGGTTCTGCGATAGTGTTGTGACGTTTTTTGTTAGATTTGAAGGATCTATGAATGTTTCGTATGTGTAATGCCACAGATCTACGCTTTAGGGTTTAGCTCCATAGATCTGTTCGTTTTCGAGTTATTCATTCAGCGGATCTTCATGATGAGTATATGTTTTTGCTAAGATCTGGATTTTACTCATTGAACCTGTATATGTTTTTAGTTAGTTTTAACTAAGTGCACTGCTATTAAGTCGAAAGTTTATCTGCGATAAGTCTGAGCCATAAATAAATAAGTATTCCTCTAGTTAATGGACAATCATTTTGCTTCCGTGACTCTTGTCATAACCCATTTTGGGGAAGATCAGAAGCAGCGAATCATTTAGGATAACAAAGCATTTGTTTTATGCTGATAATGGAATCCCTCTATCTTTATGTCCCCACTGCCATTGTGTGTTAAATCAATTGATTCTTTTTAGTTATTTTTTTATTATTGCTTCCACTTGTAGTCTTGTTTTTGAGGTTGCTGATTCAATCTTATTTTTTTTGCAGCTTTGAGAAAAATGGAGACTTTCCTATTCACATCCGAGTCTGTCAACGAAGGACACCCAGACAAGCTTTGCGACCAGATCTCCGACGCTGTCCTCGACGCCTGCCTTGAGCAAGACCCCGACAGCAAAGTCGCCTGTGAGACTTGCACCAAGACCAACATGGTCATGGTCTTCGGTGAGATCACCACCAAAGCCACCGTCGACTACGAGAAGATCGTCCGCGACACTTGCCGCTCCATTGGTTTCATCTCTGATGATGTCGGTCTCGACGCTGACAAATGCAAAGTCCTTGTCAACATCGAGCAGCAGAGTCCCGACATTGCTCAAGGAGTTCACGGTCACTTCACCAAGCGCCCTGAAGACATCGGAGCTGGTGACCAGGGACACATGTTTGGTTACGCTACCGATGAGACCCCTGAGCTCATGCCTCTGAGCCATGTTCTCGCTACCAAGATCGGTGCTAAGCTTACTGAGGTCAGAAAGAACGGGACTTGCCGTTGGTTAAGACCAGACGGGAAGACCCAAGTCACTGTCGAGTACTACAACGACAACGGCGCGATGGTTCCAGTCCGTGTCCACACCGTCCTCATCTCGACCCAGCACGATGAGACCGTCACCAACGACGAGATCGCACGTGACCTCAAGGAGCACGTGATCAAACCCATCATCCCTGAGAAGTACCTCGACGACAAAACCATCTTCCACCTCAATCCATCGGGCAGGTTCGTGATCGGTGGACCACACGGTGACGCCGGTTTAACCGGACGTAAGATCATCATCGACACTTACGGAGGATGGGGAGCTCACGGAGGAGGTGCTTTCTCAGGGAAAGACCCGACCAAGGTCGACAGAAGCGGTGCTTACATCGTGAGGCAAGCAGCCAAGAGCGTTGTTGCTAACGGGATGGCTCGTAGGGCTCTTGTCCAGGTCTCCTACGCCATTGGAGTTCCCGAGCCGTTGTCTGTGTTCGTGGACACTTACGGAACAGGGTTGATTCCAGACAAGGAGATACTGAAGATCGTGAAAGAGACCTTCGATTTCAGACCAGGGATGATGACAATCAACTTGGACTTGAAGAGAGGAGGCAATGGAAGGTTTTTGAAAACGGCGGCGTATGGACATTTCGGAAGGGACGACCCTGACTTCACCTGGGAGGTCGTGAAGCCACTCAAGTGGGACAAACCTCAAGCTTAAGTAATGATTTAATATCATTTCATATGCTTGTTTCTCTATCTTTTTTCACTTTAAAACATTTACCATGAACAATAATCAATCCTTATGTTTCTGTTTTCTTTTTCTTTTTTTTGTACTTTTGGAATGAAAGTTTCTGGTTTGTTTACTATTATTCTGTTAGTGTTCTGATGTTGTTAAGATCCTGAATCTACTCTCTTAGACTTCTACTAGGTGATCAAGAGTTTTGACCACTAGGCTAACTCCATGCGACTTTAACCTTCTGGCTTTTGCATGCTTTAGACTCCAAACTTCGAAGATCTGAAGCAAGTTGTAGATTGTCGTGAGTAGCTGTTGGTGTTGAGGGAAGTTCTGTGGACTAATGTTTGCTTTCTCTATCCGGCACTAGAGGGGACTTGATAATTGATATCAAATTTGTATCATACAATATTATTTGATAATGGGTTAGACAGGTTTGATATCCTATTAGCAGATTTGATAAATGTGTGTAACTTCTTTTCTTTGGTTGATATCGTTTCATGTTATCATGTACTTGTATATGGTACTGAATGATGATTTTATAATGTCTCCCCAAGTCTTGTTTCCGTCAACATCTCCCCAAGTCTGTAAGATAACTTGTACATATTTCACATATTTTATTTTATAATATACAGTCTATAACTTACAACTATATCAAATTTAACTACAAGTTTATAATTTACAACTATATCAAATTTAACCACAGCTACAGCAAATTTAACTACAGCAAAAGTCTTTGCAAAAAAGTCTACAAAAAAGTCTACAGTAACAACTTTAAAGCTACAACCAATTTAGTCTTCAAATTTTTTTTTCTTTTTTTGGAAAAAACAATGACTAGTAGTGACTAAGCAATGGTGGATTTAACGCATCAACTCTTATAGATTCCATCTATCAAAATTTCCAGTTAAATATATGAGATTTAAAAACTTAGGGGGGTGTATTGAATATGAAATTTGAAATGATTTGATTTTTAATGAGTTTTTAGATGATTGCAGGAGAATTAGAGGGTTTGATGTGATTTTTATTAAAACACTCTGAAATCTCATCTAAAACAGTGGGATTTGTATTTTTATTTTTATAACTAAAGAACTCCCCTCAAACACTCTAGAAACACTTAAACCACTCTAAAATCACTAACTTAATTTTTGTTCAATAACAGTGGATTTCAGAGTGTTTTATAAAATGTCAAGTTCAATAACACTGGATTTTGAAGTGTTTTTTAAAATTCATGTTTGAATAACCGTAGATTTGTCATTTTAATACAAATCACTTCAAACTCTTAGTTGAATACACCCCCCTTAGAAATAAACATCAGATAATAGACTGTAAAATATATTTTATTATGTAATGGTTGACTTGTAATAAGTGTAGATCAATTGAAAATACAGATCTATTTACATGTCACAAATACGGCACTACACGTATATTCTCGTCACAAATACGGCAATACACGTATTCTCTAGTTAGTACAACACGAAACTACAAGCAATCCTCAACAAACAACGACAGTGCTAATCAAAAGATTAAAGAAGAACAGCAGATCATACATTTGATCCGTTCAAAGTAAAATGGATATATAGATGTGGATCCCATTACATTACCCTTTTGCTATAACTTTATGTGATTCTTTATTGTCGGTCCATACGATGATACGAGACGTACGAATGCAGAAACGTTGTCTCCAACATGAAATAGATGATTCGAAACGAAAAAGTAACAGTCGAGTTTATCCATTTATTCAAAGCTATAGAACAAAACATCTACTGCATCTATTCCAAAATTTTAAATGTTTAATATGCGTAATCTAACATCCAACCTATTCAATATATAATATATATTGAAAACCCTACTAGAAAATAATATATATATATATATATATATATATATATATATATATATATATATATATACATGAATCATGTAGTCTTACTCTCTAGATCGCAATTTTTTGAGTTCTATGAATTCGTTACTACCATTCACAAAAATGATAAGACAATATGGTAAAATTATACGTACATTTTTAATCGTATTTAACTAACTATTTACATATTCGACCATTAAAAACTCATTGTTGTTTAGCATCACGAGAGAGACTTAATACAGTCGAACCTCAATAAATTAATACTCGATAAATTAATAATTTTTATCGATTAATAAATTTCGCCGATCTTAATTTAGATCAGTGTAAAATATGATACAAATCGATAAAATAATAAGATAATAATATTTTTAAAACTTTGGTGTAAATATATAGTTTCATTAAAACCATAAGTTAATAATATATCCCTATATACTTTTTTATATAAGTACAAACTAAACATTACATTGTTGGCTTTATATTTACAATGAAAACACATTTATTTTTCTTGACATTTCAATATATTTTGAAATATTTAGTAAAATAATATCGAAAAATCACATGACAATTCTATTAAACATAAAAATATACATCAAATAAGATAACAAAACAATATGAACGTCAAATTTCTAAAATTTAAATAATATATATGACAAAATCAAATATTTTCTTATTTTATAAACAAAAATAGAAAATATAAAAAATATAGAAAGGAAACTTTTGTAAATTAATATTTCTATAAATTAATAAAATTTTAAAGTCTCAACATTATTAATTTATAAAGATTTTACTGTATTTTTCGATTCATCGTACATAAAGTCATTACCTATTAAAAGAAAAAAAAAGGTGGTGTTTTATATGCAATCAGTGTAAATATATTGTGTTTTTTGCCAACATGTATTGGGATTTAACAACTTACAACTTGTTTTTTTTTAATTAAAAATTGAATGATAGATTGATAAGTTCAATTTTGGAAAATGGAGGATAAGACTGAAATTTTTGAAAATATAACAAACTAGATGTTACTACTGTACCTACAAATATTTTATGCTCGAGTTTTGTGCATGGATTTGGATGGCACTTGGTCAACCAACCTTTCTACTAAATCAAGAGACAAAACGCCTCAACTTTGGAGCCTTTTTCTACCGAATGATCTCACCAGTGGCAAAGATTAGTACAATCCATAACCACAAAACTCCTTTTCTATTGATATTTCTGTTTTATATCTTACCAAAGTCATGTGAATACATCCAATAGAACAGGCTAATTATTTCAAATATATATTATTTTCTGGAGAACTGTCTATTTTTATTTGGATATATTTAGGATTGTCCATTTTGTTGAGACTTAAATTTGAGTATTGACATTGTCACAGTTTTATACAAAGGATAAAAGAATACACATTTACATTATCTCTACTGAACTGAGACATAACTCTTTGTATGAATCAGTGCTGCTACATATGTTCAGTTCTTCTTTAGAAAAATGAAAAAAAGATAATTGTACAAGAAGGAAAAATAAAGTATGTTTTATATCACAAAGGACCTCCCAAAAGATCGGGTAATGTGATTTTTCCCAAGTTATTAGGATCAAGTTTATCAAACTGATTCACAACTTGGTTAATGTCTTTATCACTGACCTTCCCCATTTCCTTAAGCTTCAACACAATATACTCTGATTTACTGATACACACCAAAAGAAAAAAACTTAAAAAGGTCAGAAGATTAATCACTTGCACTCAGTCATTGCTGTCTTAAACTCATTGGATAATACTAAACAAAGAAAACCAATTAAAAATTTTTAACACACTTTGATAGTTAACTGTTGCTTGCAAGGAAAAGTCTAAGTTTGACATATGATTAGTTTTGATTAATCTCTTTGACCTACAACACAATCTAAACCGTATTGTTGCTTCAAGAATCGGTTAGTTCCTAGGAATTGCATAGACCCCATTACCATAAACAGCTCAAGATCACTCCAAAGTATAAACTAATGATCCAAGATTAACAAAAATAAAAATAAAACTTTTTAAAAATCAGACCAAACCAGAGTGGAGACTTTTGTTGTCGGAAAAAAACATAAAAGTTTTGTGTACCTGATGAAACCATGTTGATAAGTATCAGCAGCAAGCAAATCCTCAACAGTAATCTCTCTAGTCAACGCCGACTTAACAGCCCTCCGATGCCGTCGATCGATCCTCGCCTCCGCCAGATACAGAAACGCACGCGCCACCGCGAGCGTCGACACAAGCAGCCACGCCGCGGCGAAAAGCCTCCCCTGAAGCGTCTTGAACGCCCGATCACCGTACCCGACCGTGGTGACCGACATAACCGACAAGTAAACCGAGTCAACGAGATCGAGCTCCTCTACGAAATGCAGAACCAACGCACCAACCCCGATACACAAAACGACGACGCACAGGGCCAGAAACACTTTCATCCTTATCCTCATCCTCCCTTTCTCGAAATCGATTATATAGTCTTTAGCGGAGAACCGATGCCCATGCCCTCCTCTCGAGGAGCCCATTTGTATTCCCGTTAGGATCATGCTCTCTTGGAGATCAAGAACGTAGTTGACGACGCCACTAAGCAAGATATCGAGGAAGCCGAAGCCGAACAAGACGAAGACGACAGCGAAGAGCTTGGTCCAGGGAGTCAACGGAGCGATGTCTCCGTAGCCGATCGTGCACATAGTGACGATGCAGAAGTAGAGCGCGTCGACGACGGGGTGGGTTTCGATTCCCGAGTAGTGGTCTCTGTTGAAGGAGTAGATTGAGACGCCTAAGGTTAAGTAGACGATGAGGAGGAGGATGGCTTGTTTGATGAATGATTTGGAGATTGGTGATGGCTTTTTGGAGTCTGAGGAGGAGGATTTGGGGATGAGGTCTTTGATGATGACCATGGCTGGTGCTGTGCGGCATCGGTGGAGTGGACGAGGGTTGTTGAAATAGGAGTCGTTGTTGTCGTCGAGTTCGGATTTTTCGAGGTCGTGGTGGTGGTGTGGTTGTTGGATGGTTTCTGGGAAGAAAGATGCGGTTGAGATTGAGTGAGGGATTGTGGCGGCGGTGGAGGAGGAGGGGTTTTCCGGTATGGGGTGGAGGGGGTAACGTGATTGAGGAGGACTGATTAAAGGTTGGTTCTCCATTTCCCAAGAAAGGAGGAATCTCTAAAACTAGCAGGAATAATCAGATCAGATTAAAATGTTTTATTTTAAACGTAAAATTCCAAAACGGAAAAAAAAAGTTTGGTTTTTGAAAAAAGAAACCGAGAAGTGGTGTGATTGGTGTTTTGGGATGTGTAATAACTTATAGGCTTTTGTAGCGTGGGGTCTACATGCCACGTATGACAAATGATAATCGATATTCTGGACCACATATGCTATCTATGTATACTAATGACTGTTTATAATCGTATAATTAAATGGAATTAAATTAGTGAATGTGACTAATTATCTCTCTTTTCTTTTCCCACTTTCCTTTATCAATTATTGATTCGATTGTACACTCGGGTAGTTTATACTACCCTACCAATCCACTTCGGATTTAATATTTTTTTTCTCACATTACACCATATTGAAAAAATTGAAGTCTAATTATAAATCCATTATTTTCTATAATTAATATTTTAAAACAAATAACATTTCAAAAATACTTTAAAAAAATATAATAGTTTATTTTAGTTTATTGTTAATTATAGTTTATTTTCGTCAAAAAAACATATTATAGTTTATTGTTATTTTTCTGCGAAGGACTTAATTAATAAAATTAAATGTAAAATTTAGAATGTAATTTTACAAATATTTTCTTTTGGTTTCATAAGGAGTAATAAACATGAAAAGTCATATAAATCACTATTTTCTACAAATCTACATCACGTGTTGATCACAGTAATGATATGCCATGGGTTTGGCCTTTTACACAATTATCTATACATTGTGACATAAGGAGTATTAAGCATGAAAAAGTCATATAAATCATTATTTTCTACAAATTGATGATCATGGTGAATTGGTGATCATATTGGCCATGGGTTTGGCCTTTACACGCTAATGTATACATTGTGAATTCCTAATTTTGCTTTCGTGGTGGGTCTATTATCATGTGTTATCGTCCAATATACTTCAGAGAGGAGTTGCTCTGATTCTTCATAATGCCTAATCTTCTCCATCCTAATTAGGTGAAGGGGTTGGATATATATGGGATCTGGAAAAGTTTGGTTTATGGAGAGCATAAAAACAGCAACAACGTGCTAGTATAATTTATTATAAGATGAAAAAAAATCAATGTCAATGATGTGAATATACTTATTGTACTGATATTGGAGTACTTTACAGTCCAACGAGATATATTTATATACATAGATCAGGTCTTATATCTTAGAGAATAGGTCTGATTTTTTTTTTTTAAACATTCTTCATTAATAAACTAATACGGTTACATTGACAAAGCAACATCTAGCAAACAATGTGCGATCCTTTTCGAAAAAGCAAGAAAAAAACAAAATAAAGATAGAGACACAAACTTTACAAGTTTGATAGAGTGTCCAAATTCATCAAAGAAGCCACTCGCAAATAATCTCATGGATAAAATACTGCGCCCTTCAAAATTTTCAGACTTGATAATAGTCACAGTATATTGTGACGTTGAGCGTTCCACAACCTCGAGTCTCACCGTGATGAGTCTCGTTGTATCTTCCGGTCCCAAACGAACCATTACACAAGATAACAAACAGTTGGGGAAACAAATGTACTTTTTAGCATTGACGCCAAGAGAAAGGTGCCTCTCATGGAGAGGAAGTTTGATGGGATGATTCACTCCTACAGATAGAAGGAAGGTTGAAAAGGTTCTCTCATGGCCCCGACATGAGGAAGTTTGACTAGTCTTTTCTGAACAGAGAAAAACTAAGGGACTACAATCTACAAGCTTTAAAAGACTCCGACTGAATAATGATATCAGTATGGTGGTTGCTCTTATCGGAGATGACCATTGATGATGAGCTTTGCTTGAAATAATTGGATTCAGACCAATGATTGCATCAAAAAATAAACCATATAATTTGGAACATACCCTGCGAGACTTCAGTGATGGGGATAAGTTCTCTGGTTCCTCGATAGATTTGGGTAATTCTGAGCATGGGAACAATGAACATATCCGAAGCGTTGATTGATGGGCGCAGCAGGCAGTAGGAACAAGTGAAGATGGCTGTCTAAACATCAGCAGTGGAGGGCGAGTCATCTTCACAATAGCTAGTATAAATATGAGCTCTAAGGCTTGCAACCTCGTTGGATAGGGCATCCTGGTCATACCAGATATACAATCAGATAAAAGATGCAGTTTCACCTCCATGGTTACTCTGAGAATATTGAAGTTTGGTGGCAGAGTGGACAATGAACGCAGTCGTACAGTTCGGACCTCGACATTACCGTGCCGAGACCAGCAGTATATTACCAAAATACATCGGACCAGACAATCCACAGCTTCAATCAACTTCGAAGAGCTTAAGTCATCGTTGGGTGCGGGAGAGAGAGCATCAAGTGGTGGCGGTGTAAACACTCTTGAGTAGCCTAACATCAGCACTAGATGGATTCTTGGAATATCCTTCTGGTTTGGTGGTGCGGTAACTTGGCACAGTGGAGGAGCAAGCACACATCTGATAAAATCTCTTCCTAGGTGAGGATAAATAGAGACTCGCGGTGGTGAAACCCTTGCGGTCGGCAGAGATGAGACTGGATCTGATCGATGTAGCTTTACTCCGTGGATCCACGAATTGAAGAAGGTTAAGAACAGAGTAGCGGCGACCGGTAGATCTTCCTGAGCATTAAGAGGCCATGACTGAGCAGCAGATATCCACAGAGAAGAAACACTCTCAATCGACACCGGTTTTGACAAATACGAATCTCTTGAGAAAAGTTCATCGGGGCTTGAACCCGAGACGCAGCGAGGAGTGGTGACTGTAAGGAGAAGCTTCCGCGGTGGAGGATCAGGAGGGTCAGGAGGGTCGGGAGGGTCCGGTGGTTCAAACGGAGAGAGGGAACAAAGCAGAGGAGACTTACGCGGCGGAGGATCGGGAGGGGATCTGGATCGGGACGGCGGAGGAGCGAAGGCCATCGAAGTCATGGGGGAGGAGAGGAGCAGCTTCAGGGAGAGTGAGGTTGATCGCCGATGCTGCAACGATGAAGATCCATGGCGGCGGCTCTCCTCGGGAAGCGGGACTGAGAGGTTTCTTTAGGGTTAACTCTGCGGCTTTAGAGAATAGGTCTGATATGCTTAGCATATACTAGAGAAAAATATGAGAATATAGGTCTGATATACTTAGGCATGAACATACACCCGTTAGCAAAGCATTACAAAAATGAGATATTGTTAACCAATAACATGAAATTAGCCAATTCCTACATCAACATGGACCAACACTTTCGATAATACATAAACATTTCATCTGTGCGAAAACATATATCAACTAATACAAAATTCAAATTCAAAATACGAATTTTTGAAATCTGGTTTTAACATACATTGACCTAATTTCCGATAGTCAAACATTACAATTATTTACAAAAGATAACTATATGTTACATGTTTGATTAGGTGAGGTTTCTATTGTACTATGGGGTAGTTAAACCGTATTACATGGTAATTAACTTAGACAAATAAATCATTTAGGCCAAAACAAATTGTTCTCGTGTAATTCAGTTTTTAGTTTTTTCTTGAAATTTTTGTTTTTGACTTCTTGGACAAAGCCCCTAATACATAAAAGAAAACATAAGAAAAAATAAAATAGAGATAATCAAGAATGTCGAGCTTATCCAACCTTAATTCCTCTTTATTAGATACTAGGGTTTGTCCGGCGCTACGCACCGGTTTTGGACTTTGTATTCTATGACTGAATTTTATTTCAAGTGAAGTTGGTGTATTTATATTCGCAGCCATTCATTCTTGTATAATGAGGGTTAATAAGAAACTATCGGACGTTGTGTTTTGTAATAATAATTGTGATGAGAAAGTGCAATGGAGATTTGTACGATTTGGTGATTTGTGTTTTAGGTATGCATTAGAAAGATATTTGTATAATAGTGTTTATTGTATATTGGAAAATTTTAAGTGATTAAGGATATGTCCATTTTAATTAACGTTCGATGTTTGCATATCTCGTCACTTGATTTTTTTTATCAAATATATTTTATGATATTATAATATTTTAGTTATTATATTTCTTGTTTGTTATGTTTGTTTATAACGAGAACACATTTTATATCAACTTTGCATGTCTAACTAAAATTCCTTTTTTTGTTCTTATAAGAGATAATAAGGTTGTATTAGAATGATACAATTTCAATTATAATGAGAACACATTTTATATCAGTGTGTATTTTCACTGAGAGTGTTTTAATTTTTTAAAATGATTTTGTTTATAAAGGAACAAAATCATTACTTTATATTTTGTTCCGCCACATATTTGGTCACATACTTTACATATATCCCTTAATCACATGAACAATTTTTATGTATATATCATATTAGTAGGCGTCGCATATGCTATTTAATGTTATGTAAGGACAAAATTTGGCAGATTTGAGCTATAAGTGTTTCTGCTTCTCCATATTGAGAACACAAAACTATTGCGTTTGGAAAGTAGAGAGTGAAAGAGCTAACTGAACACAACAAACCAATATGAAATCCAACACGTAATGAGAATCTGAAAGAGAATCAATAACACAGGGTCATACAAACACATCATCGCATCATTTTCTGCAATTGTATAGAGAGAGAGACATAGAAAGATAATCACAGAGCTAATAAATATCAACAAAAAAGAACACAGAGTATTTACATAACCCTGTTGGAACTATTTTTTTAGCAATGTATTCATATGCTAAAAATAGAGTTAGTGTGAATAAGAAATGGAGGTCTAATGTGTGTGATTTGAGAAACTTGTATAAAATTACAAATACACACATTAGATATTTGGATTTGGGTTTTGATTTGTTAGTTGGACTTCATGTTCATTAACTTAATCTTATAAACCAAATATATGTGATCTTTTATATTGATAAAATATAAAAAACGAAATCCATTTAAAGTATATTATTTTGTTTGAATGAGTCAAATATAATTATACTCTTTATTTTCTTGGTCAAAATGTGAAATGAATTCACATAATAATGACAAGAAATAAAGTCTCCATTAGTGCACCATGGATGTTTCATTTTTATGTTGAAAATGAAACTTGTGCTTCTCATTATTTTTCTATATAAATGGCTTATTAGCATGATAGAAATGAATACACATCAAATACCAAAAGAAAAACCACAATTTCCTATATTGAATAGTCATGTTAGTATTTTTTATTTCTTGTGTCTGAGAGTGCAAACCAAAACCAGTTTCGCCAGGCTTCTGATAGAGTGACGCAAATTCAGAAGATTGTTTGCAGTTGTATCCTGGGACTCATTACGTTATCGAACCGTCGCACTACGGGACGTATTTTGAGTTAAGGAAAGAGATAATATCTCGTCTCTGCAGTTGTATCATCCTTTTCTTACTCTTTGGTATAGTATTATCATTTTTATTTTTTACAATATTCAGTAATCCGTAGTTTATAAAATACGGTTCTATCAGTCTTAACTCAAAATATTCGTTTATTGCTTTGCACTAACCGGACTGATTATTGTAAAAAGAATTTTTTTTATAAGAACAGGTTGATTGATCTTTGGGAAAAGATGCTGGAGTCAAACCTATAGCATTATTTCAAAATAATCATTCTAGTAAATTTTTTGTTTGTATTATTATACTAACAAAACTGATTATTTTGTGAAGTGTTTTGTCATGAAAACAAGAATTGGAGATTTCATGGTGATAAAGAATCTGTTCATTCCATCAGATTATTTTTTGATGATTTAATATACACATTAGATATTAAAAAAATGATTGTGACTAGAATAATCTGATGGATCCAGTGGTTACAATCATTTTTTTAATATTAGTCAAAAATGTGACTAGAATAAAACGTTTTTAGTCATAGTGCATGTTAATGCTTTGACTTGGTTAAAGACAAATTTATTTGATTTAATTATCAAGAATGATTTAACGTTTTTGTTTTCTTCTTTCAGATTTTGGGATAACTTAATTTAGTTATTAAGTATGTTGACCATGAGAAAATCAGAAGAAATTCAAGTTTCAAATATGGTGAAACCATAGTTATAAATAACATTTTGATTCTTAAGGGATCATGTTATATGAATGGAAATGAATTTCGTGAGTCGACGCCTCAAATTAAGTTTGGGAGAGGTCTGCCACATATAAATCATTTGCCATAAGAAATAAAATGTTTGTTGATATTGATCAAAACATTTGTATTTCGTCAATGCTTAAATGCACTTTTTAAAAAAGTTGACCATGCAAAACCAATGAGAATTTTCAGACCAATATGACTGAAACTGACAATGTGTATTGTAGTTTCTAAAGTCAATATTTTTGAGAATAACCATAGAAAATTGTGGTTTTGATGGTACAAATAATGTCATATAATGATATGTATATTTGCTATAAAGCAAAAATATATTTTGGAAAAAAATCAAAATATATACAAGTTGGATTTCGAAATCAACTTGAGAGAACTATTAAAATAGTTGTATCCAAAATGTGATTTTCCGAGAATGAATTACATTCTAAAGAAAATTGTAACAATTTGAAATTGTTTTTATTATTCATTTAAATCTAAAGGAGTTGTAGATTAACTTTCTAAACTCTTAAGAGATGTTAAATGTAAATATGCATGGTTTTGAGCTATCTCAAGAAATGTGGGGGAAGCTTTGCTTACCAAATAAAGTCATTGGCAAGAGGCCAAATGAACTTTGTGATAGTTATCAAAATATGATTAAAAAAAAACTAGTGTTATACACTGAGTTTTATGTATAATGGTTGTTTGTATCTTGGAAAAAAAAAGATGACAAAAATCATTAGATAATTGATCTCGACTAATCTCAATAGATTATGTTCAATGTGATGACAATCTAGGATCCTGTTATTAAAGGTGTGTCATGAGATCAAATTGTAATATCATCAAGAGGAATGGGTTTAGCCTATGAACTAAGATGAGGTTTGGCGGTAACTCTACTTATCAGATTGGAGATCCCAAGAAATAGGTTCAAGGAGACAACTAAGTCAAACTAAATCTGCCCAAAGCACTGTATGACTTCGGTCTATACCCAGTTCCTAGGATGATTAAACAGTGCTACATGTAAGGAATAGAGGATAAGCATTTGCTTTTGATGATTTGTGCCAATTGTTTTGAGATATGAATGTAGTAGTACATGATACTCCTCTAAACAAAACTAATGGCAAATCACCTTGTGGGTGTGAAATGGGGCCGTTTCTAGGAGAATAAAATGACTATATTCTCTAAAGTTCACTCATGATTACCAGGAATGTTCACGGCCAAAATGAACACAATAGAGAAATTGGTTTTGTGAGAGAATGAAACTGTGTTTTGGCTATTGTCTAGGTTTACACCAAAACCCGGGAGGTTCAAGACATCATGGCCACCTCCTGGCCGAGTAAATCCGATAGCTATTAACAATGACTGGTTCAAGGCTGAAAAATTGCTACCAACTCATCATGCAGTGAATTTCTCGTTTGTACTCTCAAAAGTCCTTAGTTAAGTCTTGTTGAGTCTTGTCGAGTCTTGTCTAGGAAGTCAAGTCTGTCGAGTCGTCTAGTGTTTAGAAGCATTTCTATTCATGTGGGGGATTGTTGGAACTATTTTTTTAGCAATGTATTCATATGCTAAAAATAGAGTTAGTGTGAATGAGAAATGGAGGTCTAATGTGTGTGATTTTAGAAACTTGTATAAAGTTACAAATATACACATTAGATATTTGGATTTGGGTTTTGATTTGTTAGTTGGACTTCATGTTCATTAACTTAATCTTATAAACCAAATACATGTGATCTTTTATATTGATAAAATATAAAAAAGAAATCCATTTAAAGTATATTATTTTGTTTGAATGAGTCAAATATAATTATACTCTTTATTTTCTTGGTCAAAATGTGAAATGAATTCACATAATAATGACAAGAAATAAAATCTCCATTAGTGCACCATGGATGTTTCATTTTTATGTTGAAAATGAAACTTATGCTTCTCATTATTTTTCTATATAAATGGCTTGTTAGCATGATAGAAAGGAATACACATCAAATACCAAAAGAAAAACCACAATCTCCTATATTGAATAGTCATGTTAGTATTTTTTATTTCTTGTGTCTGAGAGTACAACACAAAACCAGTTTCGCCAGGCTTCTGATAGAGTGACGCAAATTCAGAAGATTGTTTGCAGTTGTATCCTGGGACTCATTACGTTATCGAACCGTCGCACTACGGGACGTATTTTGAGTTAAGGAAAGAGATAATATCTCGCCTCTGCAGTTGTATCATCCTTTTCTTACTCTTTGGTATAGTATTATCATTTTTATTTTTTACAATATTCAGTAATCCGTAGTTTATAAAATACGGTTCTATCAAACCCAAGAATTTTGTCGGATAGAATAGAGTATTTGGCACATTCTTTACTTTATTATTAAACATACGAAGAAGACTCCCACTTCCAATACAGAAAGATCATCATCTCTGTTACACATATGAATTTCATAAACACATTTATACAGAAACCACATTCTATACATTATTAAGCTGTTACCATATCAATTTCATAGCAAGATAAGATAGTGAGAAAGGGAAGGGAAGCTTACGTGAGTGTAACTAAGCATATGAGCAGAATGATCTTTACCCAGTTCCTGCAACTCCGCAACCGCACATACAATCAGCTCAAACGGAAGCATCATAAAAACAGATCAGAAATACTGAGGAACAAAGGATAATAGAGAAAGGGAGAGAAAGAGATGGGACCTGATTGATTAGGGGTGGGTCGTCAAATGTTATACGTGAGACAGTAAGACTTGTTGTCAAGCAGCATTAAAGTAATTCATGATAAAGGAGAAAAAAAATCCACGATTGAACCACATTGGCTTAGGCGTATACGTGATCTAAGAAGCATATGATGTATGTTTATACTCACAGCTTGAAGGTCTTCTTCTTCTTATCTTTGATTGCTGGTGAGCCAAACCCAAACTTCATTGGATCATCATCTGTCATCTATTTTATTAATTCTTCAACATGTCCAATTGATAAAAGTTATGTCCATCTTTTAATTTTTATAACTGCATCTACAATATAAAGTAAATATAACGTAACTTCCTAACTTCCTCTATTTTCACGTAGAGCATAAAATACATGTGGGGCCCATGTTCTAAACAAGTTGACAAGTCGATTATAACAAATAATATTACGGTTGTATTTATCGAGAGCATACAATATAATTGCCTTTAGAACCCATTGATAATTAGCTTTAATAGTTAAATATATTACGGTTATGTGTTCAAAAGAAAAATACATTACGGTAGTTCTAAAACAAAGGAATGGGTCATGAGACTAATTAGTTAATAGGTTTTAACGGGTCTAAATAGATTTATATTATTATCATAGGTCAAAATTTAAATTCATATTTATACTATTAAAATTCATAGATTTTTGTTCACGTAACTAACTAAACGAATATACATAACAAATGGTTGTACAACTATAACTTATATGCAACTTGTACAAACCCAAACTTTTTTCTTTTTACAAACCCAAATTTAATAAATGGATACAAGTACAAAGTTTATATGTTATATGTAGTTTCTTCGAACCCAAACTAAATATACATATTTTCAAACAGAATGTTCAACTACATTCTTATTTAGGGATGAGAATACATGTGATGTTTCAAAATATAAATACTGATGTTACATTTTCATAAATAATATTCCATCACGAGAAAATAGCGAGAACTTGGACAAAGATAAATCCTTTTGATTGACATTGAAATTACATATTTAAATTGTTGTTTTGTTTTGACCGAAACGAAAAAAAAAATTAAAATTATGATCCAACCTCAACTTTCAAACCATATGTCTTATTTAAGTTTCAAATATTGTTTTATTCAAATCAAAATATATAACTGTATATGAATTTTGATAATAGATAAAAGGTTTATTATAAATATATTTTTATATATTTTTATAATAATTATATTAAAGAATTATTGTTTAAAAATAAATAACTCGCAGATAACCGTAAAATTAAGCGGAACGGGTACAAGATTATTTGTTTGCGGGTTATACGGGTCAGATTTTTTGACCAGAACAAAACTAAAATCCGCTGATTGGCGGATCAGCAGGCCGGGTTCGATCCGCAACTCATCCTTAACCGAATATATACCGGATCAATTTTTAAATTGCCATTATTTAATAAAATATATTTTGATTTACACATAAATATAATTACAAAGAAACATACGAATATAATCACAAAGAAAACACAAATATAAAAATTAAATTTAAAACAAAAAATATACCGGGTCAAAATCTAGTTGACTTAATAAAGTTCCACATATCTTTTTAGCAGGTGGAGGCCTTGCAAAATCTGTTCAGTATTATTATTTGACAGTTTACTGCAAAGAAAATAAGCCACCATCATAATCATTCTATCAATCAATCAAAAAAATACTCATCTCTCATGTTATGATCAGAAACACGCGCCACCCTCGCAATCATCTATGTCAGCTACTCAATCGCCGCCAGCTAGCTTCACCACCAGTCCCACTCCCTCCGGCGTTTTCTCTACCCACCTCTCTTCCATCTCTGGCTAATCCTCAAATTATTTGCCATCGTTGTTAAAAATCCTCTCAGATTATTCAGGATCTCAAAAACTGAATCGGTTACAAAACTAAAGGGGGAGAGTAAATGTGATTAATTAGTGCGTGAAGTGGGTGGGCCTTTGATTTGTAACGGTGACTATCAAGTTTCGCAGTAGGCAAGGAAAATCTAGACGGAAGGAAGGATTAAGCTTTGCACAAACCGGAAAAAAGAGTTCTCTTTGAAAGAGAAGATGACACGTGTCCTATTTTCCCCCCTCCCCCCCCCCTTCTCTACAGATAGACGTGGATGGTTTGAGAGGCCAGATTCTTCAACTTTATATATATAGAAGTTAGACATTCTTATTTTTTTCTGTTGTCTTTTCTGTTAAATTTTTAATAAAAAATTAAAACTTATTAATTTAACATTTGTAAAAATAAAAATAAAATTTTGTAAAGTTCTTTTAATAAAAATAAAATTTTCTAAAAAGAAATTCTAAAAAACATTAAATAAAATTTATAAAAATGTTTCACAAAGTTTTATTTTTATAAAAAGTTTATAAAGTTTGTAAAATTTTTAATTTTATTAAATTTTTAATGAAAATAAAACTTTTAAATTTTTACGTTTTTTTAACTTCATTGATAAAAACTATTTAAAACTCTATTAAACCTTAAAACTATGTCTATTATGTTTAATTTCATTAATCAAATGTTAATTTAGAATTATAAAAACAATTATACTAAATAGACAATTTAAGAATGATACTATACTAAGGAGACAACCATACTGTTTTTGTTCTCTTTTGGAAATTTTCAACTAAATTTCGTATTACTGTTGGTGTATATTTTCCCATAAATGACATGTTTATTTATTGATTGAGACTTTTGGCACGTAAGAACTGACTGATTTCTAGCATATTTTAACTGCCCAATACATTCAAAATGGGCCCAAAGGAGGTGAAACCCTTCTTGATCTATGATTTATACTTATGATTCTAAATTTATAATATTATTTAGCGTATAAATAATTTCATAAACTAATCCACGACCAACATTTTTTTAGGAATAAATTCCTCCCTTGCAGGAGTTTGTTCGATAGGACCACCATTTTTTTAGCAGTTGTTTTTTTTTATAAAATTGTTAACAGATAAAAATCTCACAAGGCTTTTTTTTTCGTCAAAAGATCATTCTATTACTCAAACTTGAGGTGGTCTGGATAACCATACCGGAATAGTTTAATAAAAAATCTCACAAGTTAACATAAGGTTATGTGATAAAAAATAGTTTGCCTCATTTTTCTTTCTTAAATTATAAATCCCACATCAACTTACATTGGAGTTTGATATACTTGTGATTTGCTAATTTTGTTTTGGGAAAATTGCCAAAACCGAACAAAAATTCAGCATGATTTTTTTTATAGTATAAAACCATCATTTAGTTATCATTTTAATATAGTTTTTTTCATAATCTTAAAATTAACTCTTGATTAATCTAATTAAACACAGTAAACTAATAAAGTTTTTTTAAAAATTAATTAAAAATGTTTTAAAAAGGCAAATGTTTTTTTTAGGAAATAAATTTTATTCTTCCCGATAACAAGAATTCGGATCCGGTTACAAAGTCGATTTGAACAAAAACTCCCAAATCAATGCATTATAATAATATTGTAATATTATTGACAATGTATTTTTTTTTACCATTATAAATTACATTAAATAGAATTGTTCATTCCGCGCAAGACGCAGATTTCTAGCTACTCATCTCGTATCGGTCATCCAATCTTACCTCCATGTAGGGTTTTGAGATTCTTCATAATATATAATATCATCCATCCTAATTTGGTGAAATGATTGGATACAACATCCAGAAAGGTATTCTTAAGACTTTATTGGCCTGTACGGATCTGGAAAAGTTCGGTTTATGGGGAGGCAATGAATCAAAGCAAGAGACAACGTGCTTGTTGTTTTGACCAAAAAAAAAAACGTGCTCGTAGAGTTTATTTTAATTTGAAAAATAAAGTCAGTGATGTGAATATGCTTGTTGTTTTGATATTGAAATAAATTGGACTGTTAAAAATCAAAGTCAAGGATATGAAATGCTTGTTGTATTGATATTTACACTCTAACGAGATATATTTATTCTTAATTTTAAGTTTTTTTTTTTGAAAAGAAAATTCTTAATTTTAAGTTGAACAATAAAGAAAAAAACAAGAAGTAAGACCTATTGATGAACAACTGATTGCTGAGTTGATCATCGTTCATACTTTTCGATTCATAAATGTGGACCTGGACCTCAGATCTATGAACAAGAATATTCTGGTTACGATGAATAGAAAATGAAGGATTCAAAATATTTTTGCATTTTTTTCTTTTTGACATCAAACAATGACTATTTATTTATTCTTAGATTAGGTCTTATATATCTTAGGAAAAAACAGTTTGATCAAAAACAAAATATATATCTTAGGAAAACATTAGACAAAGGAGGTGTGATATGCGCATATACATTATCATATTTTAACAGTCCAACTAGATTCTTACCCACCCTTTAAAGGACGGATATATTTTTTGTTTTAATTTAATTTTCATATTTGTGTCTTTTTGTGATTATATTTTTATTTTTTATAATTATATTTGTGTATAAATATTAATCAAAATATATTTTATTAAATAATAGCAATTTAAAAATTGATTCGGTATATGCTTGCCTGTCAAACTCGCCAACCCGCGAGTTTCAATTTTGTTTTGGTAAAAAAATATGACATGCAGAACCAGCAAACAAATAATTTTTACCGGCTCCCGCCCCATTTAATTTTGCGGTTATCCGCGGGTTATAATTTTTTTAAAAAATAATTATTTAATTTAATATCATAAAAATATAAAATATATTTATAATAAAATTATATATTTTAAAAACTTAAAATTGTTTTCTAAATTACCGTATTTTTTTAAAAAAGTGTTTACTTTTCTTTTTATTTTTTATTTTTTTAATGCTTTTCGAGTCGGCGGGTACCCGCTATCCAAATCTACGAACCCGCACCCACCCCGAATAAAATACTCATAACCCGCATCCGCAAATTGATCGCTTCAAATAGTTGAACCAAATTTATGATCCACCTTTAAAAAGACAGATATATATTTTTTATATTTTTAAGGAATATAATTTTTATAAAATCCAGGTTGTAACAATTATATCTTTGAATATTAATTTTTTTCTAGGATATATTTAATTTTTCTCTCACATCTCTGAACCTACAAATATAGCTGCAAAAATATACACAATTTAAAATTGAAATTAGTATGATAAGGAGTTCGATATAGATAAACAACAACAAAGAAGTTCCATAATAAGGAGTTCGATATACAAAAAATATGATATTCCTAAAAAATAAGAATTTATCACTATGGAACTTCTTCGTTATTGTTGCACTTAAATTCTTTTTTGAGAAGTTTTATTTTTATATTTGTGTTTAATATTAATTTAATTTAATATATATTCTTGATAGTTATATTAAATATATCAAGTTGCATAACTATACATTTGTACAATATAAATTTCAGCATTTCTAAACTTTATTCCTAAGCTTTACAACATATTATGTTTTTTTAGAAGTTACCTAGCATAATTACTCAAGAATATTTGTATCTAGGAAAACCAAATTCGGAATTGATTCCAAAATCAAAGTCTCATTTCTAAATTTTATCCCTATTATTTTTATACTAAAAATACCCATTTCTCTACTAATATTACATATTTCATTAAGGGCAATCAAGTAATATTAATATCATATCTATATTTGGTTTTTTTTGGATTCAGCCACATCAGATCTCTCTTGGGTCATTTGGGATGATTAAGAAATTAGATCCAATTCTTATTTTTTTCTCCAAATTCAAATAATTATTTTAACCATTCTTAATATTTTGTGTAGTGAACAAAAATTAATCACTTAATTATTATGTTTTCTCTTTTTTAATATAATTTAAGCATTCATAAAAAAATTTGAACTTTTTCATTGAAAAGTATAAATCTTTATTAAAAGTATATAATTCTTTTATTTAAAAAATTAACCACATAATAAAATTAATTTTTTCAGAGTTATACCAACTTAATTCATTAAAAATAAAGTTTAATTTTCTAAACATAAATACTCATTAGACTTGGACGTTTGGGTACTCATTCAGGTACGGATCAGTTCTTTCGGGTATCAGGTTTTTCGGGTTTTGAAATTAAACCCCATTCGAGTATTATAAAATTATGATTCGGGTTCGAGTCGGGTTTTTCCCGGTCCGGGTGGGTTCGGTTCTCATGCATAAGAACCTGAAAATAACCAAATAACCAAAATATCTAAAACGGGTTCGGTTATTTGTACTCAAAGTAACAAAGTATCCGATTTGGTTCAAATTTTTGTATCCAAATTACTCAAAGAAAACAAAAGTAACCAAAAATATCTATTCTATACAGTTTTATTGGTAAACTTTTATCCAAACTATCATATTTTATCCAAAAATACTCAAAAGTACCGAAAATAACTTCTATAGTTAATTTATAATATTAATCTAAAATATTAAAATAATTATAAATATAACTATAACATATATTTTTAGATATATATTCACATTTCAGATATCTTCCGGTATTCATTCAGTTTTCGGTTCGGGTCGGGTTCGGGATCGGTTCTTCGGATATAGCAATTCAGAACTCATTCAGATATTTACCCCGGGTCTAATCGATTCGGGATCCTGATTTTCGGGTCGGTTTCAGGATTGGTTCTTCGGGTCTGGATATTGTGCTCATGCCTATACTCATTTAAATTGAAACACGATAAAGAAAGATAAAAAAATTTAAGTCTTTTATAAAAAAAACAAATATATGAAAATATGACATTTACTAAATATTTGTCAATTTAAAAAATAAATAAATAAACACGCGCTTTAACAAATATATAAAAATATTACATTTACTAAATATTTGTCAATTTAAAAAAATAAATAAATAAACCCGCGTTTTGAAAGCGCGGGTCAAAATCTAGTATTCTGTTAAACATGGTTCTTAAAGTGTTATATCCGGAAACCAATATCAAACCCAACTCACAATAAAAACTGAATATAACTTTTGAATTAAATTTAATTCCAGATTAGTTCAAGTTCCAGATTATAATTCGTAAAACCTATCAGTGAATATAATGAAAATAAGTTGATAAAATATGTAATTATATGTTTTCT
This sequence comes from Raphanus raphanistrum subsp. raphanistrum, assembly GCA_019706035.1. NCBI lineage: Eukaryota > Viridiplantae > Streptophyta > Magnoliopsida > Brassicales > Brassicaceae > Raphanus > Raphanus raphanistrum. Next base: position 12,291,001 of record CM033988.1, on the reverse strand, counting down.
TAATTTTCTGATAATGCATCTATTTCTAAAATTATCTTCACTACACAAGCCGAAGAACACTGTGGTCTAGTGGTAAAAAACAGAGGCGGGCATGTTCGGAAGATATCGTGTGTTCGAAACGTTTTCTATCATTTTGTTTTCATTGTTTTTGTCATTAATGGCAAACATGTAAATATTTTGTCTTCTTCCTTAAGAGCTTTCTATCTTTCCGCAATTTTTTTTCTCCAGCGCCGCCTACCATTTTAACGTAATAGATCTACTTATTTGTTGTTTCCTTCTCATTTATGCATACAAATTCGACGCTTGTTGATTAACATCCAGTTTTGACAAACTCGATTTGTTGGCCGAATTTGATGAGACATCACGGGCAGTCACCGCCCAAGTTCTCCACTGTCCTGAAATCGGTTGCTTTGTCCCTCATCGTGGTGTAACAGAAGCACAATTTCTTGCCAATGTGAAACTCAGATTCATCACTTTACAAATTATTGCATGAATGATTTCTGAGAAACATAACTGTTTTTTTACTGGGTTCCTGCAGTTGGATTAAATCCTAAGAAATTCAATGTTTATCAAAATAAAAAAAAATATAATCGAACTGAATTCTGGAAGAAGATCGATAACTGATTTTCTTATAGATAAAAAATGTTGTTCGTGATTTTAAAATAGATATCGTTATAAAATAATTAGTTTTGGTTTATATCGTGAAAATAATTAGTTTAGGCAGTTATCTAAATCTAAATAAGGTGTATTAAAAGTTGATTAAATGACAGTTATATAAAATTCAAAAGGTGGACACAACTTTTATCAATAGGTCAAACTGCAAAATTAATAGAATAGATACACTTCTTCAAAATGGACCAAGGGAGGAGAAACCATTTTTGCTTTAAGATTATAACTACATTTAGATCTAAACTTAAGAAGCGCAGATTTAAAAAAAAAATATAATTAAACAAAGTTTATTATAATTAAGTATTTTGAAATTTCTATATATTTATAATACAAAGTCGCATTATATTCGAGAAGTGAATGTGTTTAAAACTATATAATTTATGAATTATTTTATTTACAATTTTGGTATGTACACTCTTATATAATTGTTTTTAGGTTTGACATACTACCCAGATCCGAGAAACCAAACCAAAATTGACTTAAAAATACTGGTTTGGTTTGGATTTGAGTCCAGGGTAAAATATCTATTGGATATTTTTTGGATCCGCAAGTCTTATTTTGAGTCTGCATCGAGTTTCAGTTCGAGCCTGGGTCCTATTTGAAACCCGACCGGATGGCTAAAATATCTAAAATGTTTTGAGTATATTAGGTATAGTTGGATATTTTGAATATTTTTTATTACGAATTTTTTTTTGAAGTTTTGGGTTTGGTTAGGTATTGTTTCAAGTTTTGAATAAAATTTCAGATTTTAAAATTATATTTTGGGTATTCGGGTAAAATTTTGAATGTGTTTTTTGGTTCCTCAGTCAGATTTCAAGTAAATTTTTGGAGAGGTTGGTATTTGAATATTTTTGGGTATTTGTTTGAGTTTTCAGATATTTTTGAATCTTCAGATATTTTAAATCATTTTTTTGCTTTAGATATCCAGATCCATTATGTATTTGAAAGTTTTGCAATATTTAGTTGGGTGGAAATGAATATCCGGATCCCAAAGAATTCAATCAGTTTCCGACCCCAAAACCCGTATGCACATGTCTACTATTTCTCAATATATTTTGTGCGTATTTTATAAGAGTTATATTTATTGAGTCGATGAGATTTAAGATTAATTAGACGGATTTTTAATTAATTTAGTAGTATAGATATATATGATTTTTAATGGTTTTTAAACTTTTCTTAAATATTTTTTATTATAAATACTCTTTATAAAAATCAATTTAAAATATTTATAGGAGTAGTATATCACAAGAGGAGTAATAATATATATACTATTAAAAGTATTTAAAATATTATATGGTTAAATTAATTAATGATATGACCAAAAAAATTATGCATGATGGAACAATATATATGTGGGATATGGCGTGGAAATCTTACATAATATTGGTGATTAAATAATTAACAGGGACAAATTTATAATTAACTTGATCATTACAAAATTAGTTGGTTAGCTACCGAAATTTTAGGAGTAAATATTAGGAAAAATTGTATTTATTAATATTGATTAAGGTAAATATTAAGCTTCTAGTGAATAGGTCCAACAACCTTGTTGTTTAAGTAGATTTTTTAGAATGTTTTCTTTTTAATAGTATATATTTAAACTTTTCTTAAATATTTTTATTATAAATACTCTTTATAAAAATAAATTTAAAATATTTATAGGAGAAGTATATCACAAGAGGAGTAATAATATCTATACTATTAAAAGTATTTAAAATATTATTTTAGTTAAACTAATTAATGATATGACCAAAAAACAATTACGCATGATGGAACAATATATATGTGGGATATGACGTGGAAATCTTACATAATATTAGTGATTAATTAATTAACATGGACAAATTTATAATTAATTTTACTGATTACAAAATTAGTTGGCATTTTACACAAAATGGAAAATATTCGGTTAAACCAGGGTATCAAGTGGAACGGGTTTACCCAGATATAGCCAAACCGGCAGCAATTTTTGGGCCGACTGTGGATTCGCTTAAAGCACATTGTTGGAAAATTCGCTGCCCGCCAAAGATTAAACATTTTCTATGGCAATTGGTATCAGGGTGTATATCGGTCAGAAAAAAAAACTTAAATGCGAGAGGTCTCTCAGGGGATTTGTACTGCGATAGATGTGGAGCTACGGAGGAGTCGATTAATCATGTGTTTTTTGAATGCCCCCCTGCGCGCCAGGTTTGGGCACTGTCAAATATCCCTACTAACTCTACAATTTTCCCGACGGAGTCTTTGTTCACAAATATAGATCACCTTTTTGGAGAGTTCAACCTGAAATGGAAGATCATCAATTTGCTTGGATATTATGGTATATTTGGAAAGAAAGAAATAATAAGGTCTTCAGTAATTTAGATATAGATCAGCGGGAAACTCTACAATTGGCGGTAACGGAATAACTGCTATGGGCTGAGGCTCAAATAGTGCAAGTACCAATACCAAATCCACAGCAACCGAATCTGCCGATGATTCCCGGGCGGTGGTGTTTTGTGGATGGATCTTGGAAGGAAAGGGATGTTTACTCTGGGCAGGGATGGTATAGTACACTAGAAGGTTTTACAGAACTAATGGGAGCACGGAATGTAAGGGCTTCCCTCTCTCCTCTACACGCGGAGATAGAAGCACTAATATGGGCAATGGAAAGCATGAGGAATTTGCGTCAGTTTCGGGTCACGTTTGCAAAAGATTGCTTGCAACTGGTAAAGATGGTTTCTGAACCAGAGGAATGGCCGGCATTTGTTACCTTTTTAGAAGACATAAAGACGTTGAGAGAATCCTTTCACAGCTTGGAGATCATTTATGTACCCCGCACACAAAATCAGAAGGCCGATGGTTTAGCACGTAATGCTAGGAACGACCTTTGTTGTGCACATGGATGCAGAACTACCATTTTGGTTTACAGAGTCTGTTTGAGTCTGTAAAAGTCGATGACAAAAAAAAATTAATATTGATAGGTAAATATTAAGTTTGTAGTAAATAGGTCTTACAATCTTGTTAAGTAGATTTTTTTTAGAATGTTTTCTTTTTAATAGTATATTGTGAGATTGATATCCTCTAACTTTACAATATTATCTAGCATCTAAACAATAATTTCATAAACCTTAACCGAGGAGCAACATCTCTTTTTATAAATTGTTAACAGATAGTAATCTCACAAATTAGCATTGAGGTTATAGAATAATAAAATATTTATCTCTATAGAATAATAAAATATTTATCTTCATTGTTTATTTCGTAAGTTATAAATCCCACATCAACTTATATTGGAGTTTGATATCAGCTTTTCTTGTTCCCTAAGGTATACACAGTAGGTAAGTATCAAGTCTTTAACCGTTGCGTTACTTGTTTTCACTGCTTTTTGGAGAGATCCTAAACCGAGGTCGTTTACGGCCACGTCATTTAATGTGCTGGCGTTATATATTTAAACCAATAAAATCTCACAGCTGTGCCAGCAAGGCAAAGTGCGATGAGTAGAAGCAGCTAATATTTACGATACTGCCACACACGGGAGACAAAATCGAGAGGTGAAAATGGAGTCTCGTGAGATTTTGTAAGCTAGAGAAATAAATTCAATGCGAGTCAAAAATTCGTCATACGAATCTCGCGATTAGGTTTTTCGTAATTCTCGATCTCCGCCTGATTTTCTAATCAACCTTTTTGCGGCGAGGTTGGTATACACTTCGCCAGATCGTCGGTGATACGAATCGGGGCTGGTAAGTCGATTTTCTCAATCAAAAAGGACGAAACGAACTAGCGGTTTTGGTTTACAAGGATAGCTTTCGCAATCGTCTTGAGTATTTTTGAGTTTTCGAGCTCAGATTCTGTGCAGATTCGTGATTGGGATACAGTCCAAGGAAACGAACTAGTGATTTTGAATTTTGCTCGATTTGTTTAAATATTCTGTAGTTTCTTGATCTGGATTCGTTCTGAGTACACTTGTAGGCTGTTCATCTTGTGGATTGTGATCTTACTTTGTTTTCGTGAGTAGATTCGTGATCTGGATACAGTTCTAGACGTTCAGCTTGTGGATTGTGATTTTGGACTTTGTTTGAACTTTGTTTTCTATTCTTGTTGAGCTCGAATTGTTGAAACTCTCTGCAGATTCGTGATCTGGATTCGATCTCAGTACAGTCCTAGGCTGTTCATCTTGTGGATTTGTGATCTTACTTTGCTAGAATCTATTCGTAAGTAGTGAAACTTGGAATCAGATGGCTAACACACCACAGAGATCGGTTAATCACCCAGGCACAATACCTCCTTTAGAACCAAATAGACCATCACCACAACCACTCTCTCACACTCCTCCATTAGTAGCTTCACCTACACCTCCTAGGTATCCTCAAGTACCACCAAGTTTCAGACCTGATCTGATGCATTCACCAAACCTCTTGTCACCTTCGAATGGTATGAGTACCGGAAGCCCTATCCCTCGTATGAGTACTCCCCCTGGTCCTCCGATCTTTAACACTCCGGTTAAACCAGCTGCTGTGCCTTTCCGTACGTCACCAGCTACTCCTCAGCCCATGGGGTACTCTTCAGCCACGGCTTCTTCTCTGCCGGTATCTACACCTTCTTATTACTCAAACGGGTCTTCTACTGGATCTCAGCGTGATCTTCCTGATGTTGTTAGAATGGAGGAACCTATAGCTGCAGACTCGCCTTACGTTTTGTTTTCTGCAAATAAGGTTTTGTTTCTTGTCCTATTTGGTTCGTAATCTCCCAATTTCACTGGCTAAGTTGTGTTCTTTTGTTTTGTCATGTAGGTTTTAAGGCAGAAGAAGCTAGCAAATGTTGCTAGTTTGGGGTTTGGAGCTATAGTTTCTGCGGGGAGGGAGATTAGTCCTGGTCCTCAGATTATCCAGCGTGATCCACATCGCTGTCTTCACTGTGGAGCGTATTCTAATCCTTACACCTCCATATTAATTGGTTCAGGGCAATGGCAGTGCGTCATCTGCGAGAAAATGAATGGGAGTAAAGGTGAATACGTGGCTATGAGCAAGGATGAATTGCGTAACTTTCCAGAACTCTCGTTGTCTCTGGTTGATTATGTTCAGACTGGAAACAGGAGACCTGGGTTTGTTCCTGCCTCTGACTCTCGGACATCTGCACCAGTCGTCCTTGTTATCGATGAGTGTTTAGATGAACCACACCTTCAGCACTTGCAGAGCTCTTTGCATGCATTTGTAGACTCGCTTCCTCAAACCACCAGGCTTGGGGTTGTAGTGTATGGCCGTACTGTTTCGATATATGATTTCTCTGAAGAATCCGTCGCTTCAGCTGATGTTATCTCTGGTTCTAAATCACCGTCTGCAGAGTCGATGAAATCGCTGATTTATGGGACCGGTGTATACTTATCACCGATGCATGCATCGCTAAAGGTAGCACATGAGATATTCTCCTCCTTAAGACCATACACATTGAATGTTCCCGAAGCGTCTAGAGACAGGTGCCTTGGAACTGCTGTTGAAGCTGCTCTGGCCATAATTCAAGGACCATCTGCAGAAATGTCTGGGGGAGTGGTCAGAAGAGCCGGAGGTAACAGTAGAATCATTGTTTGCGCTGGTGGACCCATAACATATGGTCCCGGATCAGTGCCCCATTCGATGAGTCATCCAAACTATCCTTACATGGAAAAGACAGCTATAAAATGGATGGAGAATTTGGGGCGTGAAGCTCACAGACACAACACGGTCGTGGACATATTGTGCGCTGGAACTTGCCCTCTTAGAGTACCTGTCCTGCAGCCACTCGCAAAAGCTTCAGGTGGTGTTTTGGTTCTTCACGATGATTTTGGTGAAGCCTTCGGTGTGGACTTGCAGAGAGCGGCAACTAGGGCAGCGGGTTCACATGGTCTGCTTGAAGTTCGATGTTCAGATGATATTCGTATAACTCAAGTGATTGGTCCTGGCGAAGAAGCACATTCAGAAACTCACGAGACGTTTAAGAGTGATCCAGCTGTTTGTATTCAGATGCTAAGTGTCGAAGAGACACAAAGCTTCTCTATCTCGATGGAGAATAAGAGAGACATCGAAAGCGATCACGTCTTTTTCCAGTTTGCTTTCCACTATTCAGATGTTTATCAAGCAGATGTGTCTCGGGTGATTACGTTCAAATTACCAACCGTTGATAGTGTCTCAGCATATCTTCAGAGTGTTGTAGACGAAGCTGCTGCGGTTCTCATCTCCAAGAGAACGCTTCTAATAGCGAAAACTCAGAAGGATGCAGTGGATATGCGTGGTACAGTAGACGAGAGAATCAAAGACATTGCTTTGAAGTTCGGATCACAAGTGCCAAAATCAAAGCTTTATAGCTTCCCCAAGGAACTATCTTCTCTTCCGGAGCTCCTCTTCCACCTTAGGAGGGGTCCTCTGTTGGGAAACATCATTGGTCATGAAGATGAAAGATCGGTGCTAAGGAACTTGTTTCTAAACGCATCTTTCGATCTGTCTCTACGAATGGTGGCGCCACGTTGCTTGATGCACCAAGAAGGAGGCACGTTTGAGGAACTGCCAGCTTATGATCTGTCAATGCAATCAGACAAGGCTGTTATTCTTGACCATGGCACAGATGTATTTATTTGGTTGGTAAGTTTATCTATGTCTTCATAATGTTCATTCAATAATATATATATTTGTCATAAGCATTTTTGTTTAATCTTTGTTGTTTGGTTTAGGGAGCCGAACTGTCTGCTGATGAGGTGAAGAGCGCTGCGGTTTTAGCAGCATGCAGAACGTTGGCTGAAGAACTAACCGAGTTCCGGTTTCCAGCACCGCGCATTCTCGCATTCAAGGTTCTTGATGTCTCAGAATCTCATACACATTTCTCAAAACATCATACTCTGAATCGAAGCTAATATCTTGTTGACATTGTGGTGTGTGAAACAACAGGAGGGAAGTTCACAGGCAAGATACTTTGTTTGCCGGCTTATACCAGCGCATAAAGATCCTCCTTATGAGCAGGTAACACATCGAAATCTTGACTGGTTGATTGCTTTGTCTTCCTCTGATCTGAATGTATAATATATGGTGTTGCAGGAAGCAAGATTTCCACAGGTAAGAAGGTTGACGGGGGAGCAAAGAAGGAAACTAAAGAGTAGTTTTATAGAGTTTGATGAAGAGAGTTTCTGCGAGTGGATGAGGAGTTTGAAAGTAGTGCCTCCTGAGCCCAGATAGAAAACTTGAAAGAAGAGAGAGATTTCAATATTCTCTTGCTTTTTATCAATCGCTTCTCTTTTGTTATTTTGGGTACTTACTGCTGAGTCTTTTGTTTTAGGATATCTCATGTGTTCTTGAATTGAATTATACTTTTGTTATTATAACTACAAAATAAAAGTCTAGTCTAGTGATACATTGGTTAAGGGATATATTCATACTTTTGTACGTTCAGGAAGACTCTCTCTCTCTCATAGATCTGATTAATCCCCGAAGCCAAGAGACGAATTATGTAATATAACCTCTACCATATGTACTTAGTTTATCTGAGCGGTAGGTTTCGAATCTGGATGCTTAACATTTGTCCAAATTCTCGGTACTATCCAATCACGTCCTTGTGCGCTTGAAATTCGGTTTGCTCGCCACAAGTAGTTAGTGTGATTATAGAGCCAAGAGCTTAATTTTTGGGATATTGTTTGGGCTTATTTGCCAAATAACCAAAAAAAAAGAAGTAATTAGATTTTGAGTGAGAAGTTAGAGAGAGATAGGAAGAGAAATAAGAAGAGAGAGGGTGTTTTTGGTTAGATAGTAGATTTGGGTTTTTTTTATTATAGGGGCAAATTGCCAGTTGTTTTTTTTGCAACAAATTGTCAACCTGAAAAACATGTCGATGTTTTTTTTTTTTGGGCAATTAGACCTATTTATTTTCACTCTTCAAAGTTTCATATCCTTAAATTATTTGATTCATTCAGTTTTGATTTTTTAGTTTTAGTAAATTTAAAATATTCAATGTAGGAAATATCGGTTTAGTTTGGTTTGTAAGATGTCATATTGTTCAGATTCTTTTAAAAAAAGATTGGCTTGGATTATAAATTGATCACTTTGATTTGGTTATGCTCAGTTTGGTTTTTTCATCTCTAATTTATCTATTTAATTTTTAGGTTACGTGATAATAACATTTTCTTATAAATCATAGAAAATATAAAAAATAAAGTTTTACTTTCACAAGTTAGGTTTTTCCATCTTATTTCTGTAAACCAAGTACAATACAATATTGGAAAGATCATATTTATCTATTTAATTTTTAGGTTACATGATAAAACATTTTTCTGTTAAATCACACAAAACAATTAAAAAGTAGGAACTTCTATTTACCCACTTAGTTTTTCCAGGTTACTTCTTTAATCCAAGTTCAAAACAATATTGGATTATCTTATTGACTGTGTCTATATGGCTATATATATCCTCTTTGCTGCTCTCCTTGAGAAAGCTCTTAACCCTATTGTTTTCTCAGAATCACACTATGAATATTACTCGATGCCCTCAGACTCGAGGTCCCACAAACATAGATCTCATCAACATCCTTCGTTGCAGAATCGAACAAGACAAACGACCTAGTTTCATAACCGACATGCACAATCTGTACGAGAAAGAACCGTGGCTTATCCAGCACGTAAGGCACGTTAGCTTCGACGAGAACTTGTGGTTTTACTTTGTCACGAGGAAACACCGTCCAGGGATCAAGAAAACTGGCTCGAAGAGACCGAGCAGGAAGGTTGTTGGGTCAGGTAGATGGAAGACGACCGGTGTTTTGACTGAGAATAAAGATGGAGTTAGGGTTTGTTCTGTGAAAACAATAAGTTTTAAAGCCAATAGCGAAACGGTGAAAGATGGGATAACTACTGGTTGGGTGATGCATGAGTTTGTTTTGGATAAACCGGGATTTCAAGAATTGGCTCTGTGTAGAATCCGGTTTTACCCGCGTAAAGACAATGCTCAATATGCTCCAAGACTTGCACCTATAGTGATGGGACTTGAACGGGGAGATGGTTCAAAGTTGGTAGAGAAAAACTCTCAAAAACATATGACCAGTATTCATCATGGTGTTGCTGCTCCTGCTGTGGAGACTCATCAAGATCAAGGGATGGAACAATGGAGTGGGTCTTGTTCTGGTGAGGCTGTCTCAAGCTTGGCTCTTCAACACCAAAAGATTATGGGACAAGACTCAGACTATCCAATATTCAATGGAGGAATGAAGAAGCATCAAGACTTTAGGTCTTATGGTCAGCAGAAAACCCCTATTCTTGGAAACATGGAGCAATATGGTCAAAGTTCTGGCAATAGGGTTGAGTACCAACACCAGTATTTAGGACAAGAGACATCAATGATGGCGAATCAAGCTTTGAAGTATTCTGATCACTTGCCTTCTCAACATCAACACTTCCCAATGAATGGAAACAAGGAGCAAAATCAAAGCTTAAGTTCTTGTGGTGGGTCGTTGGGAGAATCTTCCGGTCAGCAGCAATACCATAGTCTTGCACGACAAGCAACATATCTCTCACTTATGGAGGTTCAGCTGTCGGCTCAAGCCATGGAGGAGCAGCAGCAGCAGCAAGGGAACGGTTATTCTGCTTTTTACTCATCCAAACCCTCTGTTCAATGCATGATAGATCATCAAATGTTTGGCTCTTCTACTCTGAGTATGGCTCAAAAGAATGAGTATTTGAGACAGAAGAATGATCTCTTAGCTCTCAGAGAGCTAGATGCTCAGCAAAAACATTTGAGTCAAGACTCAAACTTGCCTCTTACTCAACAGCAAAACAAGATTGTTGGACAAGCCACCCATAATGTTCCATGCTCGGCTCAGCCATATGATCAATATAAGGGACAGAACAATGAGCTCCCAGCAGTTCCTATGGAGACTCACCAACAGCAGAACAATGAGCTCCCAGTGGTTCCTATAAAGGCTCAACAACAACATAACAATGAGCTCACAACGGTTCCTATGAAAACTGAACAACAACAGATCAATGAGATCCCAACGGTTCCTTTAAAGAGTCGGCAACAACAAGACATTTTTGTCAGAAACTCAGCTGCTCAGTTGCATCATGAGGCACAAGACGATGTTCCTTCGATAGATCAAACCATGGAAGCACTAGCAACTGATCCTCCTATTGACAGCCAAAAGCATCAAGAACTTCTTGGAGATGATTTTTTTAAAGGCTTGGATACAGAGATGGCTGACTTGTCGGATGACTTTTGTGTTGGCGATTTGTCTCAACAATTTGAAAAAATTCCTATTCCATATAGCATGTTGTACTGAATAATGTAAGAAACTGAGTTAATGTCTGAACTCAGTTTAATGATAATCCACTTGTTTTCTGCACTACTGATGTATTATTCTTTCTTAAATAAGAAACTGAGTTAATGTATGATCCACTTGTTTTGTTTTGTTTTGTTTTGTTTTATTTTGGGTGTGTATTTTTAAGTCTTGGTGATGCTTGACTTCCCTCTTGATTTATCACACAAGACCTTTGTTGAGATGTAACTCTCGAGCTCCTTGGTGACTTGCGTTAGCTTCAGGCCAAAGGGTCCACTTTGTAAACTCATTCTCCTCCCTCATTGCTAATATATAGTCATTTGTCAAAGAACGAAATCTAAAGCAGAGTAATTATGGCTAAGAGAAAGTAAGAGTTACCTTTCTGATGAGAAACACATGGAAGGAGAGAAGCTGCTGAAAATAGGACATTTACATAAATAACATAACCTGTACGAACACAAAACATTAAAAACTTCATGCGTGAAAAAGAAACTACATTATACTTCACGAGAAATAAGCAAGTATGAAGAAAAAAACTACATCAGACTTTATGGATAAAAAACGTTAGTTTTAGATTCAGGTGTTAAACCACCAAACATTACCCTGTAATGGTGTTCAAAACCTTCAACGCACCGGTTACATGTCCTGCAATCCATACTGCTGTGTTTAACCTACAATGAAAACCCAAAGAAACCATCTAAAGAATTCATAGCTTTCATAACAAAAGTGGTTCTGAAAAAAAAAAGCAAACCTCTAAATTGTAAAGTGAGCAATAAGAGAGATCATCTTCCTCGGTCTGGTGTAACAACATCATCTTTCATGACAAATGGAAGGGGAAGAAGCGGTTTCAAGGATAAATGCTCAAACAGTCTTCCCCAAAAAGTTGTTCTCATATATTTTTCTCTACTTTTGCACATTTATTAAATCTTTATACAAATCAAAAAAGAAAAAAAATTACTATAAACCAGATAAAACTTCATAATTTTTTTTAAAAAATAATAGGATTATCCAATTACAAAAAAAAACAAAACATATATCCATCTGACTCAAAATGAATAAGTGTTTTAGGTTTTACTAATTCTTCATTTTCTTCACCTGAAACATATTATCCTCGGTGGCACCAACAAACATATATCCATCTGGCTCAAAATGAATAAGTGTTTTAGATATGATTGCTTATACAGCATACACTTCTACAGCGTACTGCTACTACTTGTTCGTTAGTTGTACCTATTGAGACCTAGATGAATTCTCTGTGTTGTAGTGCCATATATCTTACAAGGTTATACGGATATGAACTAATAGGAAATTAAATATACTATACAGCAATCATATCTCAATAATATCGAATAATATTCCAACTTATTCCAATACTTCTCTTCAAGATGGTGAATGAATTAAAGTCCTCAGTTCCCATCTTCGTTAGAAGATAACCGAGCCTACCGAGGTTTAGTTAGGAACTAGGATGTCCGTCTTGGTTAGGAATTAAAACGAGTCCAATCACGTTCATCTCTCCGCTAGTTTCTCTCACCAAATGTTATATATATATCTAATCTATTAAAACAGGAGTACAAAAATAAATTGACCCTCACTTTTCCCTAATAATTACATTACTATGCCATTGGCTTAATAAATTGTCCTTTTATTATTCCTAAAACATCTAGAAAAACCACGGCACTTACTCTTAAATCAATATTGGAAACATTCGAAACTGTTAATAGATCACTAAATATTCCTAAAATCATTGAAAATCATACTAACTTAACATAACAACGCCCTAATTAAAGCTATCACATTAATAATAATAATATCTACTTGCTAATCAGGCTTTAGTATATTATACATTGGAATTTTTTTTAGTATATTCCTATAATAATAACTAGATTTTGACCCGCTCGACCGAGCGGGTGGCAAATTTTTTTTTGTTTATACTAAATATTATATATGGTTTGTAATGTGTGTTTACGTTCCTATGCCACTGGTTTAATAAACTGTGTGTTTATAATATTCCTTAACCACCTAACTAAATTTTTGGCAATTAATTAAATTGTATATCCTCCGAATGAACCAAAATTAACTCCTATAAATATCTATATAACGTCATTCTCGCAACTAATTGTATAAATATTTAACCATATATTTCGATCCAATCTAATATCATGCTTAAGAAATCGTGTAATACACATTGTTGTGCTATCAATGAACTTTTTCTCATCTAAACTATTAATTTTTACTCGATTTTTTTTGTTATGATCAGTCGTATTGTTTGTAACAGCATATATAGTATGATTTATCAAACATGTATAAAATGTTATTATATATTTAAATACTTAGTTAGTGTCATTTTTATTATTAAAGTTGAAGTACACAATTGGATTGTTTGGAAACATGAATAGTAGAGATGTGTACTTTCTTTTATTTACACATTTATTTATTGTATTTTCAATAAATTAATAACAAATGAGAATTGTTTAGAAACATAAATAACATATTTAATACTTCTTTTTATTTAAAAATTTAGCCATTGTTTTTACAATAAATTAAACAACCTTCTTTATATATTTCTTTTTATTTACAATTCTGTCACTGTATTTACAATTCTTTTTATTTACAATTCTTAATGGTGAAAATAAAAACACAAACTGAAATATAAATAGTATATAATATAAAACAATTTTTAAAAACATTATTATTTTCTTATTTAGTTTAGTCAAATATAAAAATTTCAAGAGTTCAATTTTCAAAAAAAAATCATAAAATTAATAATAATTTATAGAAAACTAATGCAAAAAATTAAAATTTTGAAACATGGATAAAAGTATGTCAAGAAGAAAAAAGTAATGGCTTATGTTATTAATAAAAATTGGAAATCTATTATATCAGCTTTAAAATATACAAAATGGACTAATCTAATTACCTAAAAACATTGTTTTGTCTAAAATAATCATAAAATAAAATTTAAATTTATATACATATTTCAAATCAAAATAATAATTTAAAGTTGATTTATATCAAAAATTGATTTAAAATATGCATATATTAAAATTATTTTTACAAATATATTTTCCAATAACCATTATTAAAAAATGTTTTCAGTATATATAAGAAAAATACAACAAAAAATTAATTTCATATACCAACTTAAATTATGGTTTTTAAATTTCACATCAAACTTTAAGAATATAATATATATGATTATTTATAAGATGGTGCATATAAAATACTATTAATTATATGATTATTTATATGATGGACCAATACAATTAATTATATAATTACATATATATGATACATAATAATGGCTAGGGCTGGGCGTTCAGGTATCTATTCTGGTTCTCAGATCTGTTTGGATTTCGGATTTCCGGAGTCAAAGATTTCAACTTCATTCATATATTTCTAAATTTTAATTCGAATTATGACTACGGCTGGGCGTTCAGATATCCATTCGGGTTCGTTTCGGTTCTTTTTGGGTTTTTGGTTTCCGGGATCAAAGATTTTAGCCTCATTCAGATATTTCTAAATTTCAGTTCGAATTATATTCGGATCTTTGTGGGTTCAGTTCGGGTTCGGATAACCCATTTAAATTATTTTTTAAAATTCATTATATATTTGAATTTCTTAAAATCTATAAATAAAATAATATGTTGTATATATATCTGAATAGCATATGTGAGAATATCTAAATTTAACATATAAATTGGTTCGGTTTAAACTTTGGATCAAAAATCAATAATTATTTTAAATATTTTAGTATTTTGAGTGTACTTTCTACTATGTTAGATATTTATATTTGACTATTTTTATATATTTTCAAGTATTTAAACCAACCTAAAAGTATCATGTATATTTTTGATGTTTTTATATACATTAAAAAAAATTAATATATATAAGTATCTAGATCTTTTTCGGATACATTTTGATATCCAAAATACTTCGGTTCGAATTGGTTATGGTTTCGGTTGTCTAAATATCAAAATTTTGAATAATTTAGATATTTAATCAATTTTGGTTCGGGTTTGGTATTACTCTTTCGGATCGTGATCGGTTTGGTTTTTCAGATTTAAATTTTTTATCCAGCTTTGATATTGACATAAAAAATAAATAACAATATATTTTTGAAATATACACCCGTACGCCAGCGGGTCAAAATCTAGTATATCGTTGTTTGGAAACACACACGAAGAAAATATACTTTAACTTGGAATAGGAATCTGAGACTAAAGATTATAACGTATTATATTTGACCAGTCTAGAGTTATCATGTCACCAAAAAGCTCACCATTAATGGTCGACCAGACCGTGAACTAATAGAAACATATGGAGAAAATATGATTCGACATGCTCCCTGCACAATCCGTGATAGAGTAGCAATTGAAGTAAGGATATGCACAACCAACGGAGGCTTGTGCAATCATCTTATATATTAAGTAGATGTAAGAAAAACGTAACTCATATTACATAGTTTTTTTTTCTTTTTTTTTTCTTATTACATAATCTTAATCAAGAACATGTTCTTTTAGCATTAAATATTTAAGATATATACATATACTGCTACATAAACAAAAGAAAGAAAGAACAAACAAACAAACATAGCGAATATCAAGTTCTGTCAAAAACAAAACCCTATTAGCCCTCAGCCATTTCCATATCATTCATACGTATATGTTTACATATGTAATATACACCAGAAAACTGAAGATGCGATGTATATATATGTGTGTGCGTAGCAGTAAAGATTAAGATAAACACATGATAGATAATACGGATACTTATTTAGGTGGTGGAGAAAGTGGTGCAAGACTGTGGAAGCGGTGGTGAATCTCCGTTACTACTACCTCCACTTTTTGCATCAACTTTACTATTGCCATTATTATTAATAGTATTTTCGTTACCTCCTCCTATTATGTTTGAGATCGCAGCCGCAAGCGCCGCCGTGAAATTCGGATCCGTTGCTATCGCAGCTCTAACTGTATCGACCATGTCACGTGGTGGTACTTGTGGGCCCGATAAGTTAGGTAATAATAATTGCGAATAATTATCATTGATAGACCTAGTTTGATTAGCGTTTGTTAAATACTCTCCGGGACCATACTGGCTCATAAAATGCGGCGGTGGCGGCGGCTGTAATGGTCTAGGCGGGTTGGTGAGGTCTAGAGTTATGGTGGGGAAAGGAGCGGTGGCTGAGAGTGTGGCGATTGTGGAAGTGTATGGGAAGTTCTGGTATAATGAAGATGATGATGACATGGCGGAGGGGTAAGAGAGGGTTTGGTGGAGGTTGCTGGTGGTGGAGCCTGATAAGAGCATGGCAGCTGCGGCGGAGGTGGTTGCGGCCATGGCGGTGGCTGACGGTGGAAGAGGATGGTTATGGTTTCCTTCGTACGTTGTGGTCAAGATAGTTGTATCCTCGGCGCATCTTTGGACCTATAGATGTTAGATCAAATAAGCAATTTATATTTCATTTTATTGCATAAATCAGTGGGATTTTCTAATAACTTTTGTTATCAAGGATTCAAGATTTGTATAATAAGCTTTAGTAAGATTAATAAAGGTTAGTTTTCATGTTACAGTGTAACCTCTATACAAATTAATAATGTTAGGACTTTAAATTTTTACTAATTTACAAAAAAAAAATATTTAGATTTTTTATTTTAAAATATATTTATTCTAAGATACAAAAAAATATTTGATTTTAGTGTATAGATATTAATTGTTATTTTAACTTTTTTGAAATCTATATTATTTTTATTATATTATTTCGTTATAAAATATATATTGCATAAAACTTAAATGTGGTTTTGGATATAACATAACTAAATATTATCAAAAATATATTAAGTGTTAATAAAATATAAATAAAATTCCATTGTGAATGTAAAACAAACAATATAATAATAGTTTTTACTTATATAAAAATAAATACATATAAATTATTAATTTATAATTTTAATGAGACTATATATTTACATATATTTTTAAAAAGATATTATTTTATCGATTTATGTCAAATTTTGAATCAGCACAAATTAGGACCAGCAAAATTTATTAATTTATAAAATTTATTAATTTATCGAGTATTAATTTATAGAAGTTCTATTGTATATAGCTGTACTGTTAAATAAGTTTTCGTTTATGATTATGGTACTTTCGTTTGAAAAAAAGAACTTATCATCAGAATTATCATATTTATGTACAACTCAAACTTATTTTTATTAGTGAATCAAAACATTTAAATTAAAAATTATTTTAAATGGTATATTACTAACCTGTTTACGGACAGGACATCCAACGGCCATGGTGCAACGATAGTAAGCGCGAGGACATGGATTCCCCTTGGCCATTTTTTGCCCGTACTTTCTCCATTGACATCCATCATTTACCTATCAAATATTCACATTGAATCATCAATTTTCCCAATAAATCATATGTAACCAGAAATAAAAGAATAATACGAAGTAACATGTAAATAGAAAGTTACCGTGGTGGCATCAGATCTCGCTCGTACGGAAACCCTAGCTTTTCTAAATGGTAACTGATCCTGATGGTTTTGTTGTTCCTCATGATTAGTACTCTTGTTTTGGTATAATCTTGGAGTTTTTGGTGAATCTCGGTGCAGATCACGATCATCCACGTCATCCGGAGACCGCCGTTTCAAGGTGGTGGCCGGAATATCATTGTTCATATCCGTTGGTTTTCTATCCTCTAGAGCTTGTGAAGATACAGCTTGAGGTATGTCCTTTTTTAAGGAACAAACAAAAATTAGAAAGATTAGTTTTTAGGAAATTGAAATAACAAGACTGAGTTTACGTACACCAACATGCATAAATATGTATACACACATTGGATAACCTACCAAATGTGTAAATTAACGCATTAATAAAAATATGAAGAAAACTTACGCAAATACTCAAATGATGCATATACAGAATCAAGTATTTTATTTAACAATTTTTTAGTTTGAAATATCTCAGAAATTAATTTTAGTTCTCCATTAATCTTAGTTGTAAGAAACAAATTTGTCCATTAGGGGTGGATTTCTAAGTTTCATAGGTAAAACTTTATGTAAGCATTTGTTTCTCTTCCCTTTTCTTGTTGTAATCTTTTTTTTCAAACGTATGGGAGAATATCCATATTTTGTATTGTATTACGTTTAATTTGAAAAACTTTAGAAAAGCTAAGAAATTGTTTGTCTTGGACGAGTCAGTCATTATTTAGTTTTTCCTTTTAAATATTTTGCTAAATGAATGTTGAATTCATTTATTCGCTTATGGTTTTCAGAATTTAGACATTTTGGTTGTATATGCAAATATCGAATATAAAATGAACTACATGTCTACATCCATTAGGTGCGCATATTAATCATGTATAAAAAACCCGATAATTAAGTCCAGTGCCATCAATCCCGATGCAACAAAGACCAATAAATTATCTCAGTAGTCTTCTTAAAAAAACATATTCCCTCCATTTCAGAAAAATCCATATTCCAAAAAAAAAAATATTTCAAAAAGATACATTTTTAACTTTTCAATGTATTATTTAATAAAAAATATAAACTTCGAAAAATTTAATAGTGTTTATTAGATTTTAATTAGCCAAAGTTATGAAAACTTGCTATTACCAAAAACAATATAATGCATTTATAATAAAAATTTAATTTGTTTTTTTATATATGTGAAAAATCTAAATATTTATCTTTTTAAAACGGTGGGAGTATATATATAATTCTTTTTTTTTACAACAGTGACTAAAATTTAAATCGAATTATCATATGATCATCTTTTATGATTTAAGCCAATTAAGTACCTCGTGTTGTTGAAGACCTTCAACTTGCGTCGGTCTCGCCAACAAAACTTTAC
Organism: Raphanus raphanistrum subsp. raphanistrum; assembly: GCA_019706035.1. NCBI lineage: Eukaryota > Viridiplantae > Streptophyta > Magnoliopsida > Brassicales > Brassicaceae > Raphanus > Raphanus raphanistrum. The sequence continues at coordinate 12,272,222 of CM033988.1, read as the reverse complement.
TTCGGAGGTCGTTGTAACTCTCACTTATCTCATCTAATAAATTCTTCAACTTGTGATTCTCCTCGTGAAGCCTCTCTAGCTCCAATCTCAGCCTACTAATCTGCAATTTGTTTTTGTTAATTATAACACCAACTGTAAAGCATAAATCAAACAAAAACTTGTGAACTCACAAGAATCAACCATAATTTAGATGGAACTAAAATTGGCGAAATTATCAAATAAGTGAGTGTGAGATCAAGTTTACTTTCTGATTTCTTTTCAAAATAGTTTGTGCTTGAGTTTATAATTGAATTATTCTCAGTAGAGACCCAAATGAAATTCTATTGAATGGAAATAAACTGTTCAGAAATACTTACTTGGGCTTTGGTTTTGTCATTATTGCCATCATCACTTGATGTGCGAAGACATGAATTCATCGGACCTAACTCATCCTATATGACGTAAAGTCTATGTGATGAACAACGTCCAAAATTATATGTATATATATTTTGTATGCATAAACCTTACGTTGAAACCGGAAGATCCAACGATCGTGGTTCTCATTTGGCTAGGATCGTACGGCTGACTTTTGACGGCGAAGAAATCAACTTCTTTGATGGACGGCTTGTGATGATGTTCCACCGAAGACTCGTTTGGTTGATGATCCTTTAAGGTGGAATCTCTCTGGAGAAAGTCACCGGAGTGTAAGAACGCAATTTCACGGGCATCTTGAGAGTGTTCTTCCATTTGCAGATAAAAGGTGATAGAGGTAGAGAGAAAAAAGAATAAGAGAGAGAGTATATATAAAAGACAAAAGATATAAGGTTAATTAAGTTGTATATAGTCATAGCTAAAGGTTTCTATTTTCAACGATGGATCACTCTTTTGTCAAATGTTATAACTTCTACCGATTTTATTATTTTTCTGAAATGACCAAGCAACGTTGGGTTTAATTTTATATTAGTTGATATTTTATTCGGAATTCGCACAATGATTACTAATCACTTAATTGTTATACGTGATATTAAAAAAGAGTAAAATCATTTTAGTTGATTTATTTATTTAATGGATGTGCCAAAAATGACAATATTTTTCTTTTTTTTCAAATGACAATATTTTTAATTAAATTGTACTTATGTTTGTTTTTCCTTTTTTCAATGTGTATTTATGTTTATATGACATATTGAAAATTACTTCTTATTGACTTTTTTAGCTTTAATTATATGGATTCATTTGCAAATTGATCTTTGGAGCCTTGGAGGTTCGTTTATGTCAGATTTATATCTATACTATTAAAGTACAAGCACATTTAAATTTTTTACTAAACATGCCCTTTTTAACTAACATTGCTTATTTCATTAAGGGCAATCAAGTAATTTTAATAACACATTTTTATTGGGTCATTTTTTTTTGATCCAGCCCACTGCCCACATCATCTCTCTTGGGTCATTTGGGCCGATTAAGAAATCAGATCTAATTCTTATTTTTTCTCCAAATTCAAATAATTTATTTTCAACCATTCTTAATATTTTGTGTAGTGAACAAAAATTAATAACTTAATTATTATGTTTTTTTATTTTTAATTTAATTTAAGCATTCATAAAAAAATTTAAATTTTTTCATTGAAAAGTATATAATTTTATATTAAAAATTAACTACATAATAAAATTAATATATCAGAGTTATACCAACTTAATTCATTAAAAATAAACTTTAATTTTCTAAACATAAATACTCATTAGACCTGGACGTTCGGATACCCATTCGGGTACGGATCGGTTTTTTCGGATATCGAGTTTTTCGGGTTTTGAAATTAAACCCCATTCATGTTTTGAAATTAAACCTCATTCGGGTATTATAAAATTTCGGGTCGGGTTCGAGTCGGGTTTTTCCGGGTCCGGGTGGGTTCGGTTCTCATGCATAAGAACCTGCAAAATAACCAAATAATCAAAGTATCTAACGGGTTCGGTTATTTGTACTTAAAGTAACCAAAGTATCTGATTTGGTTCAAATTTTTGTATCCAAATTATTCAAAAGTAACCAAAAATATACATTTTATACAGTTTTTTGGGTAAACTTTTATCCAAACTATCATATTTTATCCAAAATACTCAAAATTACCGAAAATAATTACTATAGTTAACTTATAATATTAATTAAAAATTAAAATAATTATAATTATAAGTATAACATATATTTTTAGATATATTTCAGATATCTTCGGGCATTCATTTGGTTCTCGGTTCGGGTTGGATTCGGGACCGGTTCTTCGGATATAGCAATTTAGAACTCATTCGGATATTTACTCCGGGTCTGATCGGGTTCGGGACCCTGATTTTCGGGTCGGTTTCGGTTGGTTCTTCGGGTCCAGACATTGTGCTCTGGCCTATACTCTTTTAAAATGAAACACGATAAAGAAAAATAAAAAAGCTTAAGTCTTTTATAAAAAAAAATATATAAAATATGATATTTACTAAATATTTGTCAATTTAAAAAAAAATAAAGGAAAATAAATCCGCGCTTTGAAAGCGCGGGTCAAAATCTAGTGTGTTAATTAATTTAAAAAATTTATTAAAACTCGTATGTCCAAAATTTTGTTTTTTCTCTTTTTCTTCTTAAGAAAAGTTGTTCCGAAATTTATGGTCTGTAGTCGAGTAGTAAAGATATAGGTTAAGAAAAATGTTCCGAAATTTATGGTCTGTAGTCGAGTAGTAAAGATATAGGTTTAGAATGCTAATTTGTTTTAGGATTGTTCTCATATTATTTTTGGACATTTACATGGATATAAATTTCTGTTTGTGACTAATTTGCATACCCAAAAAAAATTATTTGTAGACTGTATTTTATTTAGACTGTATTTTATTTTGAAGATTATTTTGAGTTTTTTTTATGGATCTGGAATACTTTAAGATTAGTAAAAAAAGTAAGATACAGAAGAAAAAGACGGTGTAAATTAAATTGTAAATAAGAAAATGCATCCACTGCTGACGCCAGATAAGACACGTGTCATAAGATAAAGGGGTGGGATCGAGTCAGTGACGTGGAGATAAACATCTAGAGTGTAGATTAATCGTAACAGTGGACGGATATCCGTTAAGTAGCCGTTAGGAGAAAGTTGACGGAGAAGGACGACGTGAGTCTCAGTAAAAGACGAGAAGCGTTGTCTTGAAGTCAACGGTGTTGACGGCACGGCATAACGGTGGCACTATCGGACGGTGGAGAAACGATAAGAAGAGTGGGACCCAGAAGAAAAAGAACCTAATCCCACTTGACCATTCATTGAAGCCGGAGCAAACTACCAAGTCTAAACCCGTCATTTATTTTGCCTTTTTCCTTCTCCTTTTTTATAATTAACATTTTAATGCATAGTTTTTAAGGATTATAGGAAAATGATAATAATCATATTTTCAGTTTTTTTATATCTGTCTTCGTCAACGAGCTCAGAGAAGACCGTCGTGCAAGGTCATTAGGTTATTATATTTATATGTACATTTACGATTTGGTAAATTAATTGAGATTCAGATTTGATATCTGTATAACTGTATTGATTCGTTTCTATTTTTTAGTATATACAGTGTTTCACAATTCAGGTAACTGTGATCAATCCAATTATATTCTTTAAATGTTATTACGTGACATTATTCATATAAAGTGTATATACAAGTTTTGAGTAAATGACTTACGTATTACAGGCACGCATTGATGTTTTCTTTATAGCTTCTGTGTATATTGTAAATGTTTATAAAACCCATTTCTTTTTTTTTTTTTGACTTAAAAACCCATATCTACAACATTATAATTCAAAGAACAAACGAAAATTAAAACACATAATGACAAAAGTTTTCAATAATATAGATACTCTCCAGATATTTCATCCACTACAAGAAAACATCGGTATTCTGAGGGACATACCGAGGGAAAATGAGTTCCTCGGAATTTTCTGACGAAAAATCGAGGAAATACCGAAAAAACCAAAAAATGTGGTTTCCTCGGTATTTCCTCGAAAAATTTCGAGGAAATTGCGAGGAAGACACATTTCCTCGAAAAATTTCGAGGAAATTGCAAGGAAGACACATTTCCTCGGTATTTTTTGAGAGAATACCGAAGGACAATAGGATTTCCTCAAAATTTCCTCGGAATGTCCTTTCACGGTTGAGGGGTTTGATTTAAAACCCCTTGTTCGTCGAAATACCCTCAAAATATTTCGAGGAAATTTCGACGAAACAAATGATTTTCGGTATTTCCTCGAAATTCCTTCACAATATTCCGAGGGAATTTCGAGGAATAAGGGGTTTTAAACCGAAAACAACGTTTTGCGGATTGAATAACACGTATATAACCTTCATTAAGTGTCTTAGGCAGATTATGAAGTCAAACTTTAAGGTTTTAAACCAAAAATAATGTTTTGCGGATTGAACGGAAACCACACAACATAAGAGAAACACTTATACATTTTAATAAACGTTAAAGAGAATACTTACAATTATTTTTGTAATTGTGTTTTTTCATTGTTTATGATCATCTATACAAAGAAACCTCATTAGCATGAATTACATTTGTATAAGAAATGACATAGAGGAAAAAAATCGATGTTTTCAAAACCCAAACCCTGTTTCCTCGAAATTTCCTCACAATATTGTGAGGAAATTTCGAGGAACCTGCTTTCAAACCCTGTTTCCTCGAAATTTCCTCACAATATTGTGAGGAAATTTCGAGGAACCTGCTTTCAAACCATGTTTCCTCGAAATTTCCTCACAATATTGTGAGGAAATTTCGAGGAAACAGGGTTTGAGGTTTTGAAAACATCGATTTTTTTCCTCTCTGTCATTTCTTATAATACTTACAATTATTTTTGTAATTGTGTTATTTCATTGTTTATGATCATCTATACAAAGAAACCTCATTAGTATGAATTACATTTGTATAAGAAATGACAGAGAGGAAAAAAATCGATGTTTTCAAAACCCCAAACCCTGTTTCCTTGAAATTTCCTCACAATATTGTGAGGAAATTTCGAGGAACCTGCTTTCCTCGGAATATTTTTCATTAATCCGGCAATCCTAGCCGCCAAACGTTTCGCGAAAATTAGATTAGAAGATTTCGAGGAAATTTCGAGGAACCTTATTAAATTTTGTGAGGAAATTCCGACGGACAGTGTCCGTCGGACGTCTCATAAATTAGGTTTTACGTTCTTCTCTTCCCCATTTCTCTCTGCCTCTCCTCTCTTCCTCTCCTCTCTTGCGCGGCCTCCTTCCTCTCCTCTCTTCCTCTGCGCGGCAAATCCCCTCTCTTCCTCTCCTCTCTTCCTATCATGTAAGTTCATCTCTCTTCTCTTCCTCTCTTCATAGATCGATTCTTTGGATGTTAGATCTCGAAATTTAGGTTGTTAGGAAGGAAATTCTAGGATTGAATGGATAGCTTAGGATTTTCAAGTTTGGATTGTTGTTATATATTTTTTTAGTTCTTTTGTGTTTTGGGTAAAATTCAAAATGTTTTTCATGTTTTAAAAACGTTTTTTGATTTTTAAAAATGTGTATATGATTTTTTAAAACGTTTTTTGATTTTTTAAAACGTTTTTTGATTTTTAAAAATGTGTATATGATTTTTTAAAACGTTTTTTGATTTTTTAAAACGTTTTTTTTTTTATTTTTAAAAATGTGTATATGATTTTTTAAAACGTTTTTGAATTTTTAAAACGTTTTTTGATTTTTTAAAACAATTTTTTTTTATATTAAAACTATTTTGTACTTATTAAACTATTTTTTATATATTAAAACTATTTTTGTAATTATTAAACTATTTTATATATATTAAAACTTTTTTGTAATTATGAAATTGTTGTTTTATTTTTTTTTCGATTTATTTTGTGTTTTGGTTAAAATTCAAAACTTTTTCATGTTTTAAAACGTTTTTTGATTTTAAAAAATGTGTATATGATTTTTTAATACGTTTTTTGTAATTACTAAACTATTTTTTTATATATTTAACCTCTTTTTATATATTTAAATTATTTTTGTAATTATTAAACTATTTTTATATATATTAAAACGTTTTTTAAAGTTTACAGTAATAATAAAACGTTTTTTATAAATTTTAAAAATATTTAAAAACCTTTTTCTATATTTATAAACGATTTGTAATTTTTTTATAAATAAATATATATATATATATATATATATATATAAATCATGTATACTAAAAACTATATATAGTAATTATTAAACTATTTTTTATATATTTATATTTTTGTGATTAAAAACTATTTTTGGATTTTTAAAATTTTTATTTATTAAAACTAATTTTTAATATATTTTAATTTGTACAATTTTGAATAATATTATCTAATATATTTTCAATTTCAATTTTTATTTTATATTTTATATTTTCGAATTTCATTAAAAAAATTAATATTTTTTTTTATTTATTTTTTTGAAAATTCTGAGGAAAGGGTTCCCTCAGAATATTTCGACGACCACGTCCGTAGGAAAATTTTGAGGACTTTTGTGACGAACCCTCGTCCTCACAATTTCTTCGGAATTACTGTTTCTCGAAATTCCGTCAGAAAATTTCGAGGAAATTTCGAGGGAAAATGAGATTTCGAGGAGTTTTTTTCGAGGACCTTTTTCCTCGCTATGTCGTCGGAATACGGTTATTCCGACGACATACTGAGGAAAAAGTCCCTCAGTATCTGCGTGTTTTCTTGTAGTGATCACATGCGAAACTCTCATGGTAGAAGACCGGTTTGCCAGAGATATATAGATAGTTGCATACATAAAGACGGTTTGATCTTTTTTATCTATACTATTAAAGCAGATGACTGTTTATGAAGTCACTATTTTGCAATTAAATTATAGAGTATTTAATATAATTCAGTTCTTAGCCTTTTTGAAAATTTTATTTCCTAAATGTTTGCACCATATCTTTCCAAAAAATCTTTCACATTATTAATTGTTTGAAAGTATTTATTAAATAAAACCTCAAAATAAAATCAAGTTGAAATAACAAATGATTAAATTAACAAAATCATAATACGAGTCTAAATTATCTCAACTCCTTAAAAAATAATTTCATTTAAAATAAAAACTAAATCATATAAACTAAATTTAATAAAATTATAGAAAATGTTTTGAAACGCACAAATGAATTTTTCAATACACGAGTTATGAAGATATAAAATATTTTATTTAAATTAAAAAAAAATCAGTGTAAAATAAGTTTAACTTTGGTTTAAATAAAATCATATTACGCCATTACGGGTTAAAACTATTTAGAGTCTTCTAAAATTTAGTCATATTGAAAATAACAAAAATAAGTCATATAAGTAAATTTAAGATTAATTTCATAAAAAGTTAAAATATATAATTTATGAAAAATCATAATTTTTATTACGTAAAATAAATTTTCAACAAGAAAATATAACCGCCCTTTTTAAGGGCGGGTTGAAATCTAGTTATTTTCTTAATTCCGATGAAGTGGTATCTTCTCCATGCGAATCTATAAGCTTCAGTGTGAAATAAGCATATATATTAATAATGTATACTTCACCATTTCAGATGCATTTATATTTTCATCAATATCATCGATTTAACCAATAGTATTTTAGATAAATAAAATTATTTATAATATCTTGCATTTTGCAATTAATTTTGAGCTGAAAGTAAATATAAATTGCATTGATATTGTAGAATGACACTCTTTGTGTAACAAGAAAAGAAAAACTAAAGAGATACTTCTCTGTTTCATAATAGGTGTTACTTTAAGTTTTTGTTTTATTTTATTTTGAAATAAGTGTCATTCTACAATTATAATGTAATTTTGTACATTAAATATATTTTTACCCTTTTGAATAACTAATAGATTTTTATTTAAATCATTCTTATTTAATTAATCATTCATTAAATAGAAATATACTAGTCAATTATACAAATTTCTTAATCTCTGTAAAAGTGTCAAAATGACGTCTATTTAAAAACAGAGAGAGTACTTAATATGAAACAGAGGAATTATTAATCACACTTAGTGTACATACTAATTATTGTTATATTAAAAAGCTTAACAAAACTCTTTAAAAATTAATAAACTCTTAACAACATTGGAACAAGGAGTTTCCACCAGAAAAATATTACACCGAGACAGTTTATGAGTTTTTTAGCACAATAGGACATTTCTCACTACTACAATAGTTTTTCTTAATGAAATTCAACTACTAATTAAAAATTAAGTAAATAACTTTGTAACCAAGGAATATACGATAACTAAATGTAACATCTATTTCATTTTTTGACATAACATCTATTTCATTTTTAGGCGGGATTTAACTACAATATTCATTTATTTGTTAAGTTATGGTGAAGATTCAACAGAGAGAAGTGGGTCCTCTTATCTCTATTCTTCGTCATCGTCCTCCCAAATTCTCCATTTTTTCTCTTCCCATGTTCTCCAACTAAATTAAAATCTGATTCTTTATATATTTTTTTTTCAATAAAACTTATAGTTAATCATTGTCTCTATTACTTAATCTATCCTTTGAGATATGTCAAGTTGCATCTCCGATGGTGATTTTATGATGGAAACGTTGGTGAATTCGACGTAGACGATGGCATAGACATATACGACCGCAAAGACGACATAGAAAACCCATTACCCACCATAGCCAGACTGTAAAAATCAAGAAATTCATCAACCATGACGCTTTCACATGGGACAACACCAAAAAAATAAGGTTCCCCCACAACGGCGCCCTCACATGGGACACCACCAAGAAATTCATCCCCATCGCCGTGTCTTCTACCTCAAAAATTTTACACACAATCCTCCTTTGCTGAGTTGGCAACTTTAATTGTGAACATGATGAATTTAGTCTGATGGTATATGCTTCATTTTACAGTTAGTTTGTGCTTCTTGTGGATGAGTTGTGTTTTTTTTTTTTTTTTTTGATTAACCTGGGGGTATCCCAGGCCCAGAAGGCCCAGACTAATCCCCAAGGGGAAGGAATGCCCACGGATAGACGCCCCTCCCAGTTTTTCAAATGGGCCGAAAGCATGGCCCATATCCATGTGGGTGACAAGAGCGTTGCAAGGTAGTTCCCTCCGGCGTGGATCGAACCCCCTACCTGGGTGCAGGCGGGGACCCGTCCTAACCATTGGGCTACAACGTCTTGTCAATGGATGAGTTGTGTTTGTTAGATGCTAATTATTTTAAATTTTTAGTTTGTTCGTTTGCATATATTGAAAGTCTTGTAAATGAGGATATTTGTTATTTATCTTTTACATGATGTTAGATATTGGTTTCAAAAGATAAACTTTAGGAGGTACAACTAAATTGTTCAAAATAAATAGTTTTTAAAAAAGTAATGGTGGTAGTCTCTGTGGTAGCCTTTTTGTTACATTATTTATCTTTGCTTTAGTAGATTTTGAGAATTTGTTGTGTTCTTTGGTAAGATTAAGTTTGAGAATCCAATTGAGGAAATTGGAGCTAAGATAGTGAAACCAGTTGCTTTCAAACTAATGATAACTGGTGGTAACAATGACTTTGGTTGTTCTTGCTCTAAGTCTCATGCTAAAAGTGTAAAAAATTGTTCCTTTTGAATGCAAATACATGTCTTCGTGAATTACACAGACCGTTGGTCGGTAGGAATGTGATTTGTAAATTGGACTTTTGTAAAAAGTATCAATGAAAATGTTTGTAAAAAATATTCAAGTAGATGTTTTGTAATCGGTGTACATATTGTTTTTTAAAACCCATGTACATGTCGAGCCAAGATGGTGTACACATGGACAATCAATCATCGTGAACATTATGTACACATAAATGTTAATCAATGTTATTAGCTAATGCAGCACCGAAACATTATTCATCTTTGTTTGTACACTGGTTCTCAGTGTTAATCTTTAACTTTTATGTCACCAAAACTTATCAATGTCCATTCGTGAAAATAGAAGTCTTTTGAGACAAAAATGCATCAGTGTTCATTCGTGAAAATGCAAGTCTTTGATACCGGCTTTGAGTGTCCATTTTTCATTTTCATCATTTTGGTTCAGTACTCCGTTTTTAGATTAGTCTATTCATGAAAGTGGATGTCGTCTGACACTAAAATATATCAAAAGCTGTTTAATTTGAAATGCTTGGACTTATGGTTTGGACTTACCAGTGAAAAATAGTTCAAGTATATATGTACACCAATAATATATAATGTACACCAACAATCCAACAATTGTATGTCACATAGACAAGGTCATTAACATATCAGGTCAATATCAAGATCTAAAATAAGCCTTCGTCTTTTAGACTAGAACCAGGAGTGATTTAGATGAGACAAATCGATTGATAGATAGTTTGCCTTACCACACCAACCACCTCAGCTTTAGAAAGCTGGAAGTAACCTAAGAAGTTTGGAGGTAACCTAAGATTCTTATAGTAGGATTTTATGCATCACCCTCTCTCCCTTCATTGTAAACAACATAAAAAGAGTGTTTTCTTTTTGTAACAAGGAGTGTTCTAACATTCACGAAAAAAAGAGTGTTCTAATGAGAGCCCCTTTCATTCACATAAACCACAATTTCTCGTCATTATACCTATGAAGACAAATGTCTATCTTTCACATGTACATGTGTCCGCTGACATTATGTACCGACCCATGTGGTTACTCAATATAATCGTTTACACGAACATGATGTACATATAAACAAAAATGCAATATGGAGTTTGTTTACTTTAAACTATAATTTCTCATAGTTTCTTTACTTACACACAGTACAACATACAAAAAACATCTCAATGTACAACACGCTATCTAACAAGAAAACAACTATCCGCAACCAAGATTCTTTATTTATAAAAAACAAATATTGTGCTCCTTAGAATCCAAACAACATCTCTAACTCTATCCAAAAGAATCCAGATTTATATAATTAAAACAATTTAGACTTTGATTTGAATTGTCTTGTAGTATAAATTTTATGTACATATATTCACCATTTGATCATACAATGTTGAAGCTTGTAAATCCATGTTACAAATTCGTAAATGTCTAATTGAATGTTGTAGCATGGTAAAATATACATGTGTACACTATGTAGTTGAATGTATACTAATGCTCAATATTCCGCATCTACACCATTTTACTTGTATATGGTACACAAACTGAGTGATATCTCATGATGTTAATGAGTTTTAACCTTTGTTTTCAGTTCATTTAAGTTATTTTTAGGACTCATTTAGATGTTGTTAGTGGGTATTTTTTCATTTGATAGGGTTTAACAAAAAAGTATACGGACGAAATAAATAGGATGTTTCCACAAAACAAAAAGTTTAGAGCCAAAACAAAATTATATAAAAGCTGAAGAACTCTATGTGCCAAAACGTTAAAGTTGACCATTGTTGCTCGAGTTTCATTTTGTGCCCATGGCCTGCTGGTTGGGGATGAATCAGTGACTAGTGATGACAAGGTGAGACTTGAGACAAAGATGACATAAACGTCGTCAGTGAAACTTAATCCTTGACTTCCGGCATAGAAGAAGGAGCACGTCGAAGAAGAAGATGTATCGGTAGTTGTTCGTTGGGTTCTACCACCACTAACGGTTCTGCAACTAAACAGAGATTTGGTTTTCTTCTACTCTACAAAATACAAATAAAACAAAAGAATTCAAAGCACTTACCGCAGATAGTTTCTTTCTCTGGTGATTTATGTTTCGTCATCTTTTCCACAATGCCTATCACACCAAAATCTTGTTTAATTGAAAGTTATAATTTTCCAATTTTCTTGTTGTTTCTCATCTAGGTAATCATAAAAAAAAAGTAAAACTTGGTGGTGGTGGACAACTCAAGTTATCTATGAGTTAAGTGGGTGGATAAATAAATATAGTTGTCTTTTATTTCAGTTCTAGTTTCTATAATTAATTTAAAATTCAAAAACGTAACTGAACAAAAAGATAAGTCTGAAGTCTTAATTGAAAAGTGTTTGGTTTCACTTTATCGGCAGTTAGGCAATTGACAAACTACCCTAATAGAACAATGTATTTTAGAATGTAATTAAAAACTTAAAACTGATCTTGACTGAAAATAACTATTTCCACCATTGTTATTTGTTTAATATATCTATATCATTAAAACTGAAGTATATTTGAGATTTATTTGGAAATATGGATAGCGATTTCTAAAAAAAAAATATTTGTTTAGAATCAGTTTTTAGAAAAGAGGCTTGTGTAGAAACATCGATGTCACTATAAAAAAATATAATGTTGTTTGAGAATATGGATAACTGTATATTAAGAATAAAATAGTAATGAGCTTATGTTATTAAGAAAAATTAAAAATCTATTATATTATAAGAAAGTATATTTATGGGCTAACTTTAAAATATATGAAAATGAGACAATCTAATTACCCAAATACATCTTTTGTCTAAAATAATCATAAAACAAAATTTAAACTTTATATATATATTTCAAATCAAAATAATAATCTAAAGTTGATTTATATCTAAACTTTATTCAAAAATATACATATATATATATATATATATATATTCAAAAATTGATTTTATTAAAATATTTTCTAATAACCATTATTAAAAAAAATATTTTTAATATATATATATAAGAAAAATACAATACAAAGCCTAATTTTATTTACCAACTTAAATTATAGTTTAAATATTTCACATTAATTTTTAAAAATATAATATAAGTGATTATTTATATGATGGTATATATAAAATACTATTAATTATATGATTACTTATATGATGGTATATATAAAATACTGGCACATATATGATGTATAATTGTGATTAGGGTTGGACGTTCAGGTACCCATTCGGGTTCGGTTCGGGTCTGTTTAGGTTTCAGGTTACCGGGGTCAAAAATTTATGTCCTATTTGGATATTTCTAAATTTTGGTTCAGGTTCAATTCAGATCTTTGCGGGTTGGGTTTGAGTTCGGATTATCCATTTAAATTACTTTTGAAATTTTAAAATTCATTATATACTTTAAATTTCTCAAAATCTATAAACAAATTAATATATTACATATAAATTTGAATAACATATATCAGAACACCTAAACTTAACATATAAATTGATTTTTTTTTAATTTGTATAGAGAATTAATATTTATTTTAAGTATTTTGATATTTTGAGTATACTTTAACTATTTTAGATATTTACTTTTAACTATTTATATTTTTTTTCAAGTATTTAAACCAACTTAAAAATATCATATATATTTTGGATGTTTTTATCTACATCAAATCTAAAAAAATAACATATATAAGTATACAAATCTATTTTAGATACATTTAGATACTCGAAATACTTCAGTATGGATTCGGTTGTGGTTCTCTAAATATCTAAATTTTGAATAATTCAGATATTTAATCAATTTCGCTTAGGATTTGGTATTACTTTTTGGGATCGGAATCGATTCGATTTTTCGAATTCGGGTTTTTTGTCCAGCCCTAAAAAGAACAAATAGCAAAGTTTTTTTGAAAAATACATTCAAACGGATACGCGGATCAAAGTCTAATATTTATTTATTCCTTTACATTTAGTTGTTCTTTTAGTATTATGCGCATAACATTATCAAAATGAAGGAATTTGACTGCTTTCTAACCAATGGTGACGTATTAAATGGTGACAAATAATTAAATATATTACACCTTATATAAGCATTTCTTGTTAATTAGTTCTTTTTGCAAAACCAACATCATCAGTTAAGTTTTTTCTTACAAGTTTATTTAATTTTCAAAAAAAAATTACATCAAACTGATTGTTGTCACTCGTTACACATTTTGTGATTAGAATATAAATTTCTTATGAGATTCTTAATCTCAATGTCGACACTGTCTATCAAACTATAAGCAGAAATAATTTAATGAAGATGTGGAAAGAACTTTGGTCAATGAAATAGTAGAAGATGCCATGTTTCCAGTTGACACTGAAATCAACAGCTGGAAAGTCCTTTTCCTTAGGGCTTAATTTACGAAAATAATTGTACTTAGACTATTAAATCCAAGAAAACGAGAAACAACATTTCATAACTTATAAATTTAAATTTATAAACTATAAATATATATAAAGTAAAATTTTCTCATTTTATACAAATAATAATATATCATTCAACTCGTAACTTCAAATTATGATATAATGTCAGTATACTTTTCAATTTACAATAATTCGTTTAAATTTATAATATAAATTTAGAAAGTAATATCTTTGTGATGTTTAATCTATTAAAATATATATTTACATATCTTTTTGTATTCACTTATAAAAAAGCGTTAACTAATAAGAAAATACCAAGCTTGTTTATCTAATATTTCCGAAAATTTATATTATGAGTTTTTTGGAATCTCTGACATAAATTCATTAACTAAATAGTAAAATCCAGACGATTAACGAAACCAAACACTACTTTAAGCGATGGTTTTACTAAAAATAATGTAACTCAATATTAATTAGATTAGATTGAAATAAAATAAAACTATTATTTTGATTGTTGCTTAGGATGAACTTGGATCTGTCGGACGGTTAGTTTGTGTGGGTTGTGTTCGTCAGAAAAAAATATTAAGTTTGCATGATTTGAACGAAATAATAGATGAGTGATTCGATTTTGAGGCAAAAAGAACACAATGTTCAAAGACAACATACAAACGAAGGAAATCTTCTCAGAGACAATTTTTGGATTAGGTGGTGTTTACTTATAGAATATTAGATCATTGGATTTTTTCAACCAAAAATATATATTAGATGGTTGGACACATATAGTGTTAAGAAATTATACGAAATTCTGTTTGAAGTGCGAGTCACCAATAAATTTATAATCTTAAAACATAACGAAGATTTTAATACTTTATAGTTTTTTTATCATCAAACTCTCTCTTTATATTTCAACCTTCGGAAACTGAAAGAATTGCATATATGCCAAAGATCTAGAGTTCTTTTTCAACCAATAGTTAATTTGTTTGTTGTCAAAAAAAAACGAATATTTGTTTAATCTATTTTTGTTGTCTGATACATTTTTCAATATCTATCTGAAGTATAAAATATAGATAACTATTCCAAAACGAAGTTTTCAAAAATAAACTAAAACTGGAAATATGGAAGAAATGGAGTAAACAAAAACGGCGTTTAGGTAAAGACCAAAACAAGCAATAAAGAAGTATAGAATAAAAAGTCTACAAAGATACAAAATAGTCCCACACTTCGCCCACACGTTTGGGAAAAGAAAATTAAAGAGGCTAAAAATGGTCCAATTTTTTCGTCATTCCTTTTTTGTCAAAATTAAATTACTTTACTTTTGCAATTTACAAACGTACAATATACGATAATATGAAAATATGTGTGTAATGTAAATCTACTATCCTCACATGCAAATGTACATCATTAATTATTAGAGATTTTCTCGTGCAATATGGCCCAGCTGCTAATTTCTCGTAGTTGTTAACTAGGAGGGATCGTGAAACTCTAGCTAGATTTATTAATTAAGTTTGACCTCCTAGCTACTTATATCTACTCTCCTCACATGCAAGTATACAGTAGTATTAATACTCTCCAGAAAACTATATTACCAGTATGAATTATGATCTGGCTCAACTGATTTCAAGTAACTATCTACCATATATTGAGGGAGCGTGATAGCACCAACACCACCGAAGAGATACCTTTAAGTTTACAAAATTTTGCATCGTTTAATTAAACTAGTGTAGCAAATTATTTACCACTAAGTCTGTGTGTAAATGTCATTATATTTTTTAGTTAAAAAAAGAAGACAAATCGATCCACAGTCTTACAATTTCAGTGAAAATTTCATACTCCTTTTTACAAATGTTGTTTCATCTAAAAACTCTAATAACTATACAAAGTTCTAAATTTTAAATATAATATAAATAATGTTAATACTCATTATAACTTAAAATTTATCGATATATAAAACGGTGATAACCAAGCCAAACAATTGTGATATAATATGGATTAGATTCTTGAAGTATATCAATACATATGTTTTGTATTTATTCTGAAAATTATGTAAAAGCAATGAGGTCCAAAATTAAATGGGACCAACGTGTAGGGGGATCATCCATCAAATTGCCAATCTTTTTCTTAGCAACTTTGAAAAGGGTGCGACCTCTTTAAATTCACATCCGCAATTCGTTCATACTCACTCCCGAATAAATTATTTGGTTGATTTATCTTTGTTTTTATCATTGTTATTCGGGTTGATTGTGCACATCACGACGCATATCTGTCCGTTTTCAAGCACGTACATTATAGACTTAGCAACGCACCACCCTTCTTTCTTCTCCGTCAAAATCAAATCGCTTGTAGATGCATTAATGTATCTATATCTTATTAGTTTTCTTCTTCTTAACAAGAGTCCAACGTTTCTTTTGTGAATTGTGAGCGAATATCTAATCTATTAATTTAGGGTTCTATTTTTATCTACTATTAACAAGTCATAGTAGGACCATTTAAAGAATTAGTCAATATGACATATTTGATTATTTGTATTAACAATAAACCAACTATAAATATATTAACAATAAACCAACTATAAATTTGATTTTTTAAATTATAATAAAATCTGTTGAGAAAGAATCTAACAAAATCTTAGTTTAAAATTTAAATATTTTTTTATAAATAACACATTAATATATTTCGAAATTAGTAATATAATATTATTATAAGTAAATTTAACTAAAACTTATTATAAAAAGAAAATAAAAAATTCTTTATACTAACTTTTTTATAGATTCTATGATATATTCCGTATTATATAAAAATAGAAGTGCTATATGAATTAAATATTAAAAATATATTAAATAGGTAAATTAACAAAAAAAATTATTTTATTTTTTAACTTAAATAAATTATTGATCATCATTATAATGGATTAAACTTCGAAAACTATATAATACTTTTATATTAAAATAAATGTATTAACATAAGTTAAAATTTTATATTTACAGCCATACATTATCTTTTTATTTATTTTGAAACTATTAGCAATATATTGCTTAAAAATGTTTATATACAAAAATATAATAGTATATAATAACCTTTAGTTCATATACTATTTAAAAATATGTTATTAGTAAAATATGAAATTTCAGTAATTCATTTAAAATATTAGTGACAAAAATCAAATTTTAATTATAAATTTTATTTTATTTTAATTGTAACAAAATTTGTTGATAAAAGAATTAAAAATATCACCAAAAATTCAAATATTTTATAAAATGATACAGTAATGTAGTACCAAAACAAATTCAAAATTCATGTATTATTCCAAACTCAAATAGTTGTGTAATTTTCCAAAGTTGTCTCGAAAAAATATATTATTTTAAAAATAAATATTCAAACTCAAAATGATAATATTTCAAATTTTACAAAAGACAAAATCATGGATAATAAAGATTAACTTTTTGAAATGTACCTGAAAAAAACTAACTATATATGTTGTAAAAATTTAAAGTAACCTAATGTTTTGACGTCTTAATTTAAAAAAAAATAGAACTTAATATCATAACATGCAAAACAAATATCCTATATAATAAATTTAATAAAATAGTATGATAGATACTACTATGTATAAAGTTTACTAAAACAATAGGATTATATTATTTAAAATAAATAAATCCCGTAAAATACTAAAATGAGATATGTTAAAGTATATTTTCTTAAACACAACATGTAAATATAATTATTTTAGTCATATTTATTTTCTATAATATAAATAAATAAAATTTAAAAATGTATTATATGCAAAATGTTTAAATTAAAGAAAACAACATAATTTGAATGGGGTTCTCTATTTGAGTATTTCATATTTTTATTTTATTTTACCTAACTCGAAAATATATTAGTAAGTAATAAAAATCAATAAAAAAGTAATTTTTTTTTAAAAAACCATTATATATTAATAATACTGAATAAGAAATATAAACAATAATATGATATAGTAATACAATATATAACACTAAAATAGAAATTATATATTTAAAACATTTTTAATAATATAAAATATATTTAAAAAATATAAATATATCCGCACGAACGTGCGGGTTAAAATCTAGTTTATAGTTTATTTGTCGTCCTCTATTTAACTAAATACGCCACCGATATGCACGTCCAGTTAAAGGATAAATAGGAGAAATATATAGATTTTTTTTTTGAAAAAAAGAAAATAAATAAGATTTACATGCATGTACGTATGTGTGTGTCCGTCCCACATGGTCTAAGAAAGTCAAATGATCCATCTAATTATCATTGGCATATATTAGGTTTAATCATATATTACGGAAAAAGACCTCTTTGATTCTTATAATTATTCTTTCTCTCCTTTGTGAATTTGGATTTATTCTACTGCTCATCTATAAAAGGAGTCTATTATAGGACTCCTATGTAAGAACTTAGAATGGTAAAAAAGGTTGAAGTGATGTCAGAAGTAAGGAATTAGCCTCGCAAAACGCTCAGCCAGCTCCATAACTAGCATTAAAGTAATCTGATATATGTAGATGATATGTATATATGGAAAGGTTCTAATTGTAATTAGCTTAGATCTAGACCTCTTATGTACTCTGTAAGTATTGTATTCTCTTCACTCTAATAAGATATCAAAGCATCTAAACCTATATGGTATCAGAGCTAAGCGATACCTAAACTAAAATTTTCTTTTTACGCCACTTTTTCACATCTCAAACATGTCTCTCTCTCCAGCCACCTCTGCTGAAACCATTAACGTGTCTGATACGCCAGTTCTTCTCAACGTGAACATGGCCAACGTGACAAAGCTCACCCCCTCCAACTACATCATGTGGAGCCGCTAAGTGTAGCTCTAGAGTCTCCAATACCTTGCTTTCACCCACCCGGATATCGCCTACGCAGTCAATAAGCTTTCTCAGTTCATGCACCAACCTACTGACTTACATTGGTGTGCAGCTAAGAGAATCCTTCGTTACTTTGCTGGTACGCAATCACATGGGGTTTACATACGTCGGGGAACCCCTCTTACTCTTCATGGCTTCTCAGATGCGGATTGGGCAGGAGATACAGACGATTTTGTCTCTACCAACGCGTATGTCATCTATCTTGGGGGCACACCTATCTCCTGGTCATCGAAGAAGCAAACTGGTGTGGCTAGATCATCGACAGAAGCGGAGTACCGTGCCGTTGCAAACACTGCTTCCGAGCTCTGTTGGATTCTATCCTTGCTGACTGAACTTGGAGTCAGACTACCTGCAGTACCAGTGATCTATTGCGACAACATAGGTGCAACTCATCTCTCCGCCAACCCTATCTTCCATTCCAGAATGAAGCACCTAGCTCTTGATTTCCACTTCATTCGCAACAATGTTCAAGCTGGGAAGCTGCGTGTTACTCATGTTTCTACGCGTGATCAACTAGCGGATTCTCTAACTAAAGCTCTCTTCAAACCACAATTACAAGAACTCATTGGCAAGCTTGGAGTTACAAGAGTACCTCCAGCTTGAGGGAGCATGTAGATGATATGTATATATGGAAAGGTTCTAATTGTAATTAGCTTAGACCTAGACCTCTTATGTACTCTATAAGTATTGTATTCTCTTCACTCTAATAAGATATCAAAGCATCTAAACCTATAATATATGCCTAACAATACATGAGTTAAAGGGCATCACTTGTCATTTGATCGATGAGTTCCGGAAGAACTTTGAATCGTTGCAGAATAATGGAGTGTTGTTTTTAAGGAGAAAAATCCTTTTAGATTATTAGATCATACCAGTAAGGTCAAAGACAGAAGGAAAAGGAAACTTGAACTGCAATCCTAACAGAGATGACATGAGATATTGTAAAAAAATCAAGAAAATACAGATCAAGACAGATCACAACGATGTTTCGGATTCAAAGACTTATCGAAGCTAAAAAGCTATTGATATCGAGAAGATATAGGGCTGAATTTTTCCGAGAAAATAAAACGAAAAGCAAAGATTCACTTCTCCAATACCATATTAGAAGCTCGAGTTCAGGAGAGATGCGAAAGTTTGTTAAGAATGTAAAAATGATTTATTGCTAAATTTAAGTTTACATAATGTATATTACAGAGTATTTATACATATGGTTTAGTAAATGGAAGGTAAACCACTGGTTAAGTCTAAAGGAAATCTTACCGGTATGATCTAATAATCTAATACACCGAAACCTCTATAAACTAATAATGTTGGGACTACACCAAAACTATAATTTTTTATTAATTTATAAAGATTATTAATTTATCGATATACTAATTGAACAAAAAACTCAATTTAGTACTATAAAACTATATTAATTTATAGAAAATTTTAGTGTATATTAATTTATCAAATATTAATTTAAAGAGGTTATACTCCCAACAACGAAGCCTTTTACTCATTTATTTATAGTTTGAAACATTCATTTGGACTATATTTCGTTGATGGAGTGTTGTAAGAATTATATCGCCTGTTAGAGAAATTGCTTAGAGTTTGTTACAATGATAACAACTCTCTCTGATTGACCAGCTCTCACGACGCACTTGTAGGATTTCTTACATCTAAAAATAGAGTTTAATTTTAAAGCCGACTTTTTGACGCTCTCTCTCTGATTGCCGTTTTCGTTTTTGTTAAGTCTTTCGTTCTGGTTTGTGCTTCCAACCATTCTGGTTTTTTTTTTTTTTTGAACTTAACCATTCTGGTTAGCATGCTTAAGTTTCCGGATCCAACTTACCTTTTCTTCTAGAGCCGAACTTTTTTTTCGAACTTCAAGAAAAAAATACTTTACGTTTTAATATAAGCAGTTAAATAAGTAATATCTCAGTTAACCACTCTTCGTGATATACTTTTATAAGCTGCTTCATTTATTTAGTACATAAATGCACATGTGCCATTTCCTTTTTTCCATCTAAAAGTAACTATAGCTGTCTTGAGAGAAAGAACAAGCCTTTCATTTAAACGATTAAATTTATACTACAAAAAAGCGGAGTTTAAGATAATAAAGATTTCTGTTACCATCTTTTGGCCAGTTTGTAGATGGATTTTTAGTTTTCATTAAATGTATACATAGGTCAAGTTTGTTTATGAACCTGACGTTGACTTCTAGCGTTCATCACAGAAATATTTTTCCGTTAAAGTTCTGTGAGTGTTTGATTGTCAAATTTCATTACCAAATATGATGCAACTTTGGTGCCAAGACGTGAATTTGCTATAGTTTGGAATAAGATTATTCTATGTAAGTGGAACATTTATATGAAACTGGCTTGTAGAAAATATTGTCAAAGAGTTTAATCACCTTCGGAAATACTCGGAAAGTTCAACGAGTTTTAAATATATGATGTGAAATCTGAGAGAAAAAGATT
Organism: Raphanus raphanistrum subsp. raphanistrum; assembly: GCA_019706035.1. Classification (NCBI taxonomy): domain Eukaryota; kingdom Viridiplantae; phylum Streptophyta; class Magnoliopsida; order Brassicales; family Brassicaceae; genus Raphanus; species Raphanus raphanistrum. Next base: position 12,250,896 of record CM033988.1, on the reverse strand, counting down.
AAGAATCAATAGTAGTTTCAAAAATCTTAAATTATGAGTGATCTAAATAATATTTTAAGAAATAATATAGTAGTATTAGGACCAAACGGTACTTAATTAATAGATTATAGAATATGGTCTGGACGTTTTATATATCGCTGGATTGCAGCAAGTAGTAGGTCAACAGTCTAGTTACTTCCAAAATCGGAGGTTCATCACATATATTTATGGACGAATCGTTTATCACTGTTCAACACCTTAGAATTTCTGCCAGTGTGTACCAAGAAGCTAGAGCATAAAAGAATATAAGTGACAGAGATATTTTTCTCGACGAAATACAGAATAAGTATAGTAATGGTCTACCATCAAGATGTGATACTTTTCAAATGATCAAATCCTTGACGATTAGGGTTTGGTGAGCGAAAACGAAAGCATTAACAATTACTAAGTCACTGATTATTGGATCGACTTTTCTTCCCAATAAAATAAATAAAACTGTGAATATTTATGTAGCTAATTAGGGTTAGGAATTACGCTGATTAATACAAAGACTTCGTTTTTTTGGTGATCAGAGTTCATGGTCATTACTCATAATTTAATTAATTCGACATGTGTAAGTGTATGACCTGTAGGAATAAAGGTTCTTTCTCACAGTTTTTTTTTTTTTTGTATGACCTGTAGGAATAAAGGTTCTTTCTCACAGTTATTGCTTAATGAAATTCACATTACAATTAGTGTTTAGAGAAAAAAACTAGAATAGCACTAAACTAAGTTTTTGTCACAAATAGCATTACAAGGAAGAAAATGACCAATATATGTTTTACTGAAAGGTAAATATGTATTTATAACCCTTGGGTTAATTAATCTAAGATTTAAGGTTTATAGTTAAGGAGTAGACTTTAGGAATGTATTCAAATTTTTTAAAATAAAAAATAAATATTAAAATTTTCAAAACAAAAATGTGTTATTTTGATCATTTTATTTTTGAATGCTATTTTGGGACAAAAACTTAAAAAATGTTATTTTAGAAAATTGCCCATTAGTTTATCTTTGATAATACAAACGAATTAATCTCCTAAATAATATTTGTAAAATGATTTTCTAAAAAATGTTTATATGTCCTATGCCATTTTCATTTTTAAGAAGAAGAAAAAATTCGATTTAGTAAAACCATGACATGTCTTACTCATTATATAACATAAAAAAATTTAAACTTTCATAAGATTTTTATTATACAAAAACTTATATGTATCATTGATAAAAATATTAAACTAATAGCATAATTATAAATACGTAAAATATTTACACTAGCTTGAATTGAAAAAAATATGTAAATATTTGTATTACTGTAAAAATTAATTTTAGATGTATTTTAATTAAGAGTTTACATTATAATTTAATACATTAATCGGTACAAAATTTTAAAATTTAATATTTATCTATGTATAGTTACTATAAAATATGTTCTGCTGAACGAAAGTCCGTTGATTCATTAAATTAATTAATAAATTATTATATATACTTAAATGTTAATATATTCCACATTTTACTAAGTTAAGTAATAAATTAATTTATCATTTTATTATGTCTCAACAAAAATAAACAAAAGCTAAAATTTTAACATTTAAATATGTATATATACATATTAAAATTAAAATAACAATAAATAAAACTCTACAAACCAAACTAATAATTCAAAATCCAATTATTTCTATAATTTAAGTTTAAAATAATAAAATTTGATAACAGTAATATAAATATAACTTATAAAATAATATATTATGTTTTGTACTGAAAAATCTGTTTTTAAAACAATATTAAAATATTTTTTACTTTAGAAAATAATATATTTTAAAAATATTATTATTACTACGTGCAGAGAGGCGCCTCCTAGTAGTTTTTATTCTCTAAAAATTATTAAAAAAATAATTTTGTCCTTCATATTCTTGGGTAAAATTATATTTATTAGTATGAAATAAAATTGTGATGAGGTAGTAGTCTATGACCCAAATAACATAACCAAAGTTTATATTGTGTAATTTATAAAGAGTGTCATATTGAGATATTTGACACAATATTATAAAATATCAAATTTCTTTTTTCCCATATATACTGCAGTTGTTAGAAACTTATACTAATACGTATATAATTATTTATTTAATTAATATACTAAATCAATAAGTTTAAACTCCATTTCTGTTCAAAGTTCTGCATTGAAAATACAAAGAACAGTAAAACAAAACTTGTTATCAAATGTAGGGAGTAAGATTTAATTATTGATTTGTTCAAAAAATTAATTATTGAATTAAAAATATTATTCTATTTTAATTTTTTTTTTGAAAAAATTATTCTATTTTAATTAATTTAAAACATTGATGAAAATAAAAGATAACTTTATCTACGTAATCAAGGTTATATCGTACATGTCAAACGCATATGTGAATATTTTTTCATAGCGATTAATAAAATTTAGCCATTGATAAAATTTCAAAAAGAAATATTATGAAAAGATAAAATGTTACTGACATTAGTACATTATCCTACTATCTCGAAAGTAGAGGGGATTTTTAAAACAACTGCGTCCTCCACTCATGCGAAAAGAACTCTGTTTTGGAGATCCCATTTGTTACTATTCTACTCAGTACTCAAAGCACTCATTTGGTCTCGTTAGAAAGTTTTAAAAGTAGTCATTGAGGTCAAAAAGGTCCGTAAATGGTAAAACGATATTCGTTTTTCTTTGCTTTAATTTCGCAAAATGTATAGCTTTTATTTACCGTTCTTTGACATTTGATGAACTCATCCTGGTTTATCCGACAAATGTTACAAGCCTAAATAGCGTTGTCTAAATCAATGATTAACAACGTGAAAAAAATAATCTCAAGTCTCTTTTAAAGAAGTTTAAAAAAAAAAAAAAGTCTCTTTTAAAGAAAAAAGGACTCTCGAGTACGTGTGCCATTCCAAGTAAGTAAAAGTAATATCAATGGTTGATTTACATCAACGGCCTTACATTGGCCCAGGATATGTTTGATGATTTGGTTAATAAAATAGCCATTGAAGTGCAGCCCAAGGCCTAATAATCCCCTCTATATGAAAAAGGAATAATTTTTTTTAATAACTAACTTTAAATATATAGATTACTACGTACTTATCTGTAAATTTGCGGATATAAATATTGTATGAAAACATATATTATGTATAGAATGTCATAAAAGTTTCCATAAAAATTTGATGTAAAAATAACTGAACAACTAGGTAATTTTCCCGTGCTCATGCACGGGTATAAATATTTTAAAAATAAATATATACTATAATAGTTGATTGCTATATGCTTTAATTTTAAATTTAATTTATAATTTTTATAAATAATTTATATTAATAATATTATATTACTTTAATTAGACATATGATTTTAGATATGTTATATCTAGTCGATTTAATTATCATCTAGATATATTGGATTGCATTTATTTCTCTGAATTCAACTATAATATTTTTTATTTTAAATATATTAAAAGTTTGATTAATTTTCTTATATGCATTTAGGTTGATTGTTGTCTTCCTTAATTTTAATATAATTTATCATTTAAAAAAAAAGGTTGATTAGTTTATGTTACTTAATTATTTTATGTAATCATCTAAAAAATTAGATAGATATATAAAAATATTTATATTACTTTGAAAATATACATTTTGTATTGTTTAAAATTATGTTTTAAAATAAATAATATTTCTTTTTCTAATATCAAAATTATCTTTCTGAAATTTTGTTTTTATGAAATCACATTATATACAAATATATATATATTTTCATCTAAGAAACAATAGATATAAGTAGATATTTTATTACTTCAAAAGTATATTTTATGTTATTTAAAAATATTTTTAACGTGAGTGCGATATATAGAAAACAGACTTCTCAAATTATATTATAGATAGATATAGATTTTGTATTGTTTAAAATAAATAATATTTCTTTTTCTAATATCAAGATTATCTTTCTGAATTTTTTTTTAATGAAATCACATATGTATGTACAAATATATATTTTTCATCTAAGAAATAATAGATATAAAGTAAGTACTTATTACTTCAAAATTATAATTTATGTTATTTAAAAATATTTTTAAAATAGAATACTACTATACTACTATCTTGTGAAATTTCCTTTTTAATGAAATCATATTATATATATACATATATTTTCGTTTTAAATTCAATTTTTAAAATTTATAAATTTTCCTTTTTAATATATTTGTTATATGGAAATTTTCAAAAAGGAAACTTAAAAAAAATAATAGGTATTAAATGTAATATTTTTAATTCATTAAGGGTATCAATGTAATCAACCATCGTGAAAATTAACATGAGCGCGACACATAGGAAACTGACTTCTCAAATAATATTATAGAGATATTTATCAATAAAAGATGCTTGAATAGTTATATATGTAATTATCAGATTAACTTCTCCAACACATTTTATAGATCTTTTTCGATCCCTTCTTATCTTTTTCATTATTATTTTGTTCTTTTAAAAACTTTTGCTAATATTTTCCTAATTTTTTTACATATCTTTACCAATTTTTTTTACACATCTTTATACCAAATATTTATTTCTTTTTCTAAATAGTAATACAATTAATGAACCAAAAATCATTTTTTATAATTCTTATCAATCATAACATTACTTTATTCACTTTATTATTTGAATTTAATGCAAAAAGGTTTTTAATCAAAGTTCTCACATGTTCTGTTCAATATAATTCATAGGGGTGGGCGTTCGGGTACCCATACGGGTTCGGTTCGGATCTATTCGGATTTCAGATTTTCGGGGTCAAAGATTTCAGTCCCATTCGGATATTTCTAAATTTTGGTTCGGGTTCGGTTCGGATCTTTGCGAGTTCGGATAACCCATTTAAATTATTTTTAGAATTTTAAAATTCATTATATACTTTAAATTTTTTAAAATCTATAAAAAAAATTATATATTACATATAAATTTGAAAAACATATGTCAAAATACCTAAACTTAACATATAAATTGATTTTTTTTTTGAATATTTGGATAGAAAATCAATAGATATTTAAGTATTTTTAGTGTTTAAAGTATACTTTAGCTATTTAAGACTTATTTTTCAAGTATTTTGGAAAAAATTAAAGTATCTTATATATTTTGGATGTTTTTATTATAAATTATATCTAAAAATAATTAATATATTTAGTTATATAAATCTATTTCGGATACATTCGGGTACCCGAAATACTTCGGTTCGGATCGGGTTCGGTTTCGGTTCTTTAAATACCAAAATTTTAAACTCATTCAGATATTTAATCAATTTCAGTTCGGATTTCGGTACTACTTTTTCGGATCGGGTTCGGTTCGGTTCTTCGGATTCGGATTCGGATTTTTTGCCCAGCCCTAATAATTCATCCAATTTTCTAAGCCTAATTATTTATAAAGCATATATGGACATTAAAAGATATTATTAATTATTGTAAATAGACTTATATTTTTATATGAATATAAAATTATTATATTGATTTCTATAAATTGTTTTCTATTCACTATTTTATGTAGTATATAAATATAAAAAGAATTGATCAGACATTATTACACTTTCTATAATTTTGAAAATTATCTACCGTAAATTATTATTCATAATATCATTTAAGTTATTTTACAAGTGAAAATAAATAGTTTTACTTATACATTATTTTAGATATAATAAAATAATTAAAAATTATATTAACTTTTGTTCATTATATTATTTAGTTTATAAATATAAAAAACCGATCAAACGTTATTATTCGTTATGTAATTTCAACAGTTAGTTACCATAAATCACTATTTGTAATATAATTTAGATTATTTGGCAAGTGATTAGTTTGTCCTAGATTTATTTTTTATTTTAAATCTAAATTGAAATAAATTAAATTAAAAATTATCGAAAAATAAATTATAATAATGTTCTTAATACTGCACAAATGATTGACATGTAAGTATAAGTCACTTATTTTACTTCTCGTTTAATATATAGGAGGATTTCTAGTCTTTATAAGTGTCTTCTAAACTCTTATAAATAATTTAAAATCATGATAAAATATTTTTTTAAAGCTATGATAGATAGTTTTATAAATTTTTGATTTTTTATAAAAGACTTATAAGACATGTATGACATTATAAAACATTAATAATTATTATATTACTTTTTTAAGAATATAATATTTTATATAAAAATATGAAATAATTATGTCGATTTGGATAAATTGTGTTCTATTAATTATTTTATGCAGTATTAATAAAAAATTAGTACACTTTATATAATTTTGACAACTAGTTACCATAACTAATGATCTTAATATCAGTTAGATTATTTGGTAAGTGATATTAATTAGTTATAGATTTGTCGTTTATTTCAAATCAAATTAAAATAATTGAAAATTGAAAATCTCTCAACTAATTAAATTATGAAAAAAAATCTTAAACTCTCTCTATGATTGGCATCCAAGCAAAAGTTACTTAATAATTTCTTATTTAATATATATGAGGTTACATGTCTGTCAGTTTGCCGGAACGAAGTGAAATTCCCGGAACATGTGTCTTGCACAAGGTGAGTTTTTTGTCAACTGATTTATATTTTTTTTTAACTGATTTATATTAAAACCTGAATGGAATACATAACTGGAACGAAGTGAAATTCCCGGAACCAGAACCCATAGGAGGGTGACGTGACCCAAACAAAGGCAACTGCCAAAAAATAAAAGATAACGTAAGACTAAAGCAAGAGCTTACCTCTACACCCACATACAATAAAGTTCAAAGGCCAAAGATAAATAGTCAAGAGCCTAAATCAGCCCACCAGATAACTTGCTAAGAATAACATTCAGACAAGTGAGCAAGCGACATGAAGGACATAAAAGACCAAAACTTATCTGAACCTCTATTCACGATGAAGAGAAGAAGAGCCAGAATCACACAAATTAGCATCACACCTACACAATACTGACACACTGAACCCTAGAACCAAAAGAACTGAACCACCCAGGACAAACCCCACCACAACCGCATCTTCATCCAGTTGATCCAACACCTCAACCTCTTTGTATTACTTCAAACATACAAGACAAAACCACTGAGGATTTAAGAGAGTAGAAAAAACCCAGGAAAGACCTTTATTGAAAGGTATAGGCTTCCATGCGCCTCCAACACGCCAGAATTAGTGATAAGCCAAAACCAAGGGGTAGATTGGGAAATATCGTAGATTTATTTTTTTTTGCTTTAGAAATTAAGCTGTAATTTTTTTGTTGTAGACTTATTTCCAAAGACAATTAAAAGCACTAAATAAAAGCTCTAGGAAAACTGATTTCCAAAGCTAATATATTTCTTTTCTTAATTTTTTTGATGTAGATTTATTTTTTAAATCTAAAGCATGATTGCTTTATAAAATGGCTTTAGAAAGAAAAATGACTCTCTACAGTATTTATAGCACTTTCCAATCAACCTCCAGATCTAGGAGAAGAAAGGTAACATATTTTGAGTAGGTGTCATTGGAAACAAACAGAAAGCTAACCCCACATCCGGATCCATCAACAACAATCATTAGATCCAGATCTAAAACTCCATGATTGACAAATTTAGTTCATCAACCCTTTTGAGAGGATACAAAAGAGAACCCTGCAATAAAAAGAAGACACAAACTGACTAAGAAACCTCCCATGGTGCCAACGAGAAAGCGTGGGACACCAGAGATACTGAAAGCATGTCAAACTCTGGTTTTTTCCTCTTTGCAAAGCGCAGAGTGAGTTTATATAAACAATATTTAAAGGATATTGTATATAAAAATCAACTTAATATTTGAACATACAAATTATTTTTAGTCCCTATCCAATTGGTTTGGTTTTTCAACTTTCAGTGAATAAAAGTTTATTTTACTGAAGGATCGACCCAAACTTGATAAGGGTTGTTTTTGGATCACAAAAGTTCTATTCGTTTCATGATGATCAACCAATATATAACTTAGAAATTATTATATATTTTACCAAGAAAGAAAAAACTTAGAAATTATTGATGAGAAAACCATATATTTTGTGTGTCCAAAACTATAAAGTCATAAGCATATGTTGTCACTTAATGTGATAAAGGTTTACAAATAAAAAATAACCCTAAATTTTCCTCAAAAATTACAAATTCATGCCACTGGTTTATACATCACCGTTTTATACATTTCCTAATTCAAAAAATCTGCTAACCCATTCCGTTATATCACCATAAATTCGCGGATTTGGTATTATGATTTCAATTTCCGTATACAAATATCTTTATTTAAACAACATCTTAAATGCGTTGACCAAAAAAAAACAACATCCTAAATACATAGAAACAAATAAATAACTATAATCTTAACTAACCATATATAAAGTAAAAAGATATTTTCGGACCATCAAATCTAAACTAATAATTTAGTTTTTATTTAATTCATTAAATTTACAAAAACCTTTCCTACTATAAATCAATCATCAAATTGTAACGAATATCTTCATACTCTGTCATGAAACCTTGCAAATCACGTTTGTTTTAGCTAAGAAAATTAATATACTTTTACCTAAAGATTCCTATCCGCAAAATTGACACACATTACTCCTTGAATAAATATTTAACTTACCTAAAAACAAATATATTCTTTCTCACCTCTTAACAATAAAAGAATTTATTTTTTTTAAATAAAAATACTTTTAAAAATTATTTGGAAACATAGATAGTAATATAAAAAAATATAATGTTATTTAGAAACATGGATAGCAGTATATTAACAAAATGGGCTTAGACTATTATGAAAAATTAAAAGTCCATTATATTTGGAAAACTAATCTATTTGCACCAGTTTTAAAATATACGAAAATGACCAAATCTAACTACCTAAAAACATATTTTTCTAAAATAATCATAAAAAGTTCAAACTTTATATACATTTTTCAAATCAAAATAATAATTTAAATTTAATTATATAAAAATTGATTTTAATAAACAATTCAAAATTGTTTTTTTGGTTTTCAGCGGATCATCTCATATCAGATCCTAGGTTAATAGCAGATTTTTAGAGTTTTACCAGGTTTTCTAAGATTATAATTACAATTTTTTTTATTAAACTGAACTGAATTATACATATTTATTACTGGATTTATCGGTTCAATCATATGTCTGAGTTGGATATGAAAACACCGCTTGAAAATCAAATTATTATAATAGAACATTTTTTTGAAACACAAATAGAAAAATTTAAAATTATTTATTCTCTAATCAAAATTACAAATTCAATTAAATTTTATTAAAATAAAAATATATCCGCACTTTCAAAGCGCGGGTCAAAATCTAGTTGTTATTTATATTAGAAGTCATCATTAAATAAACCGTATATTTTGTGTGTCTATATATATATATGTGAAAACATAATAAACATTCAATAAGAACTTCTTTACCTATTTAGCAAGATGATGTCGACAGCCACATCATTAATTGATGATGGTATCAATGATGATAAAAGGGAAAATTTTCATTTGTATCACGAACTTTCAAATTTGGTTGAAAAACATGAACTTTTACTTGGACTATTTAAAGCACCAACTTTCGATGACAGCCATTTTAGTCATAAACTTCCATTGACTATATCATTTTAGTCATGTCGTTAGTAAATAGTTATAGTTGACTAACAGTAGACCTATATCATAACAGTTGACTAACAGTACACCTAAAATAGTTAGTTTAATAACTATTTATTAAGAAAATTATAAAAAATAATTATGTCAGTTCTGTAATTATTCATAGAGTTTGGATTATATTTTAAGTCTCTTTGATGATTGATGTGTGAGAATCTGGTAACTTAATGTCTCAGATGCTTTTTTACTATATCATTTTTCTGTATAAAATTTACTATGCTTTCTCACATTTGATAGGTCTTTGTGTCTGATCGAGCCTCAACTCAAGATTGTGGCTGATTCTGAAATATTCAAGCTTTCCCAAAGAGCTGTGAGTCATACTATACACTTGGTCTCGGCAAGACAACAGTTTTGTTTGTTGTCTCATGATCACTGGTTTTCTGCAATGGGGTATGTAAACATGGAGAAGAGATGGGTTTTCCTTCTTGTTACTTGTAGGAGAAGATCCTCCTTTTTGATTACTTTCCTCGCGTATGTATAAAATCGAATCCTTTCTAAAACGGATTACTAATCCTTAAATTTTCGAGGAATCCTTCATCAGTGGTTGTGAATGACTGATTTTTTTAATCGTTTCGACCTTGATTCCGTAGGAGCACGTCCGAAAGATTGAGAAATAGAACCATCTGATTTGATTCGTTCTCAATAGCCATGAGAGGGTCAGGCGCTGATAAGCACATTGAACTATCCATGTGGCTGAGAGCCCTCACAGCCTGGGCACAACGACACAATTATCAGGGGCGCGCTCTACCACTGAGCTAATAGCCCGTCGTTCCCCCCCTAAGAAGTGATTATGATTCTAAAAGATTATATCGAGTGCTGGTTTGGTATTTGGATATTCTTTATCTTAATGATTTGGTCAATCATGAATAATGGGGTTCTGAGGCTCCAATACTGATATTATGAAAGTAAACTCATGTGGAAATCCAATTCTAAATGCAAACATAGATGGTATACCATTTGTGAGATTTAGGTTAGATCGATGAAGAAGAAAAATAAACATAGAACGAAAAAAGAAAAAAAATTGTGGGAGAGATCGTGGAGAGAAAGATACTCTGCGGGATTTATGGTATATTACATATAGATTTAGGAAAGATATCAACCTAAATATGAAAGTTTCCATATTTTCATGATTTGGCTATAATATATATGTATCCTATGGAAGGTAGAACAATGCATAGTGGGTGGGGAAATATATTTTCCTTAGGCGTAGCATTAGGTAATAGCCAGAACATGTTATGACACATAAACAAGATAAGGTAAAACGTAGAGTTGTTTCTATAAGTTGTAATCAAGCTACATATATACTAACGACATCTTGCTATAATATAACCGAACGAATTCTAACTAAGAAAGTTTTGTTTACGTTATACAAGTAAACAAACATAAAAATATAATGTATTTACACAGGACGGTGTAATAGTTTTAAAAGATTACAAAATTTTAAATACATTAATTAGAATAAAATTGTATTGACCCGGCTTTTTCTTTTCTAATTAGTGGTTGATTTTATTTAATTTTGTTGAACCAAACCGGTTTGATTTTGTTTAGTTGCAATTAACTAAAGGAGAAATTGGTAATATGGAACAACTAAACTATAGTATTGTCCCCTTAGAATAAAATCAATTTTTGTCACTTTTGGACATTCACTACCCTTTTTGTATATAAAAATTCATATCAATATTTTTACAATGCAAAAAAAATAAGAAAAATAGTAAACATAATGTAGACAAGAGTGTGTATATAAGAAAAATATTTTTAGATTTTAAAATATTTTGAATCTAAAATTCAAAATTGGGTTAAAAGTGGTTGAACATCAAATCTACCATCTACGGGGATGTAGAATATATATTCAACAAAAGATACAGTGGTCTACCAACCGTAGGAAGAACAATACACGAAATACATTGGCAACTACCATAGCGGAATACCAAATCTTCATTCATTTCATACTCTACACTTCTGGTAGCATTGAAGTCCTACGGTAACTGATTTATCAACAACGGTAGAAAATACATTATACAGTTTGTCTTCTTATCTACTTTGGTGGTATACCATATTCTACTTACCGTTCTAGTTCCTACGTAGGTAGTATGTAAGTTCTACATTCTGAGAAAGCAAGATCCGAAAATCTAGCCTAAAACGGTTAGTAAATATTGTGCAAATCGTTTAAATCTTTTTTCTTTCCTTTTTTAATTTCTTTTTCCTAAAATCTAGTCTTCTTCCACACACACGATTTCTGAAAAAAATCGTAGGAGTTTTCTTCATTTCCTAGTTCTTCAAACCTTTGTCACTCTAAAATATGAAGATTCACATCTATGCTTCATGTGGTTTGTGGAAATCGTCGATAAACCATGGATGGGGATTTCTTGTTGATGAAGGAAAAGGAGGCAGGTTACTTACTTTGGACACAAGTTCAAGCTTTGAAAAGCTAAAGGTTATGGTGTGTGAAGACTTCGGAATTGATGCAAACATGGTCAGTATAGAGCTGAGTTACTTACCTTCTGATTTGATCAATAGCATCGACTCACCACCTGTTATCATCACCAATGATCGGCAAGCTAGTAATTTTCTTACATATGTAAAGATCAAAGGTTCGACGCGGTTGTGTGTGACTATGAAATCGCCTAATCTTGCGGAAGAAGGTACTGAGTCGCCTAACAGAGAGTCAGAGTCTATGGAGTCTGACGATTCAGCTGATATGGAATCAGAAGAAGATGTTGAGGTACATGACAGTGATGATGACAAAAGGTGTAAGAAAGAGAAGAGCAATGAAAATAGTCTTCGCTTTGCCTTGGTGGATGTTGTGAAGAAGGGTCAACATTTTAGTTCCAAAATGCTTTTGAAGGCCGCATTCGAACTATGTGCAATGAAACATAATTTTGACTATGTGGTTGCCAAATCGGATAAAAAAGTGTGGTACGTTCGTTGCGCAGATGATGATTGCAGCTGGCGTGTTCGTGCAGAGGGATTAACAGGTTCATCATAATTTATCATCAAAAAATATGTACCTGAGCATTCTTGTGCTCCATCCAATAGGAACGGTTCTGTTCGGACAGCTTCAGCAAAAACAGTTGCTACTTTGATAATGCATAAGTACGAAACTGCAAAAGAAGGGCCGAAATCAAATGATATAATCCAGTATATGCGTATGGAACATGGAGTTGAGATATCATATTCTTTGGCATGGGATGCACGTGAGTTTGCAATCAACGTAGTGAAAGGTATTCCAGAGAAAGGTTATGAAAAAATTCTCAAATACTTGCACATGATGAAGGAAGCAAATCCAGGGTCACACACAGCTTATGAAAGTGATAGAAAAGGGAGATTCAGATTCCTCTTCATCTCGTTTGGTCAGAGTGTTTGCGGTTTCTATGCTGCAATTCGAAAAGTTATAGTTGTGGATGGGACATTTTTGAAGAGCAAATACAAAGGAGTATTATTGGTTGCTACTGCATTAGATGGAAACTCTAATTTATATCCTATTGCATTTGGAGTTGTCGACTCAGAGAATGACCTCGCGTGGGAGTGGTTTATGAGACAGCTTAATGTGGTAATTGTTGACGAGCATAGTTTAGCTTTTGTGTCTGATAGGAATTCCTCAATTGCTAAAGCTATTGCCAGAGTTTACCCGCAATCTCATCATGGAATTTGCATTCACCACTTGCTGAATAATGTTGTCACATATTATAGTGGGAAAGGTATGGCTGGTTTGGTTGCCAAGGCTTCAAAAGCTTATTGAGCTGCTGATTTTCGTAAGCTGTTCACTGCTATTTTTTCTATTAGTCCTGAAATTGGAAAGTATCTCATAGATGCCGATGTCAGGAAGTGGGCTCGTTGTCAATTTCCGGGTTATAGATATGATATTAGGACTAATAACCCTGCGGAGTCGATAAATTCTGCTTTGCGTACGCCTAGAGAGTTTCCAGTAATCCCTTTATTGGACAGCATTAGGGAAATGATGACTCGATGGTTTTTCAAACGTAGAACTTTAAGTTCTAAACATTCGAAGCCACTGACCATTGCTGTGGAGAAGAAGATTGACAGAAGGATTGAGAAGGGTAAAACGTTTAAGGTCTTCCCAGTTAGCGATTTTAGATTTTTGGTTCAAGGTGACAGTTTCGACTGCATGGTAGACTTGGTCAGATGCACATGTTCTTGTGGGAAATTTGATCTGATAAAAATCCCATGCAGACACGCTATAAAAGCAGGCTTCAGTGTAGGAATAAAAGCACACTCACTCACAGACGACATGTACACCACTGCGACGTGGCAGTCAGCTTATGAAGAAAGCATAAATCCAATTGGTGTCCCCGAAGATTCATGGAAAGTTCCATCTGCTGTGGAGGAGTCAAAAGTCCTTCCTCCAAAAGAGTAGACGAGCTGCGGGTAGGAGAAAGAAACGCAGATATGAGACAGCTGAAGATAAGATCCGTGCGTCTCAAGGAAGCGAAGGATCTAAAGTTCGCAAATGCAGTCGATGTGGGAATGGAGGTCACAACAGGAGAACATGTGATAGAGCAATATAGGATACTCATTCGTTCTATGCGACTTATGTTTCAGAGATTATGTGTTTTTTTTCTTCTTGGTTCTATGGATGTTATGTTTCAGAATTTTAATCTCGAATTCTGTTTGATGCAGATTGCAGGATTGTTTGACAATTGAATTTTATGTTTTAGAGATTGTGTTTTTCTTCTTCTTGGTTCTATGGAAGTTATTTGTTTTCTTCTTCTCTATTTATGTAAGTTATGTTCAGTTTTTTACATGTCTAATTGAGTTTGATGCAACTGGATACTTGACGATATAACTGGAAATTTGAAAAGTTCAATCTTTGATTATTAACTTGACAATGTAACTTGAATCAGAGAACCATTACAATATCATTCACTTTTGGACAACAAACATAAAATACTGAGAATGGATCCTACACAACCTACATCGGCCGAATTCTTATGTTTCACAACTTCTTCCTGGATTGTCTTCTTCATAGAACTTCTCAGATCTTCAAGCTCCTCTGCAATTCTCGTATGATGCTCATCCATCCTTTGAATCTCATCAATTATAGCCTCGTCGACCCACTTAAAAAGATGCTTCTCTTTCTTTCTCTGTTTCAAAATAGAACAACAGAGTCAATGGCCATTGTAGAAGAAACAGAGTCAATTGCCATTATAGAAGAAATAGAGTCAAACGGAGAAGCCTTTACCTGTAAACCAATCTCACATCTGAAGAATCGTCTGTATGGGTTCTCCTCCGTTTTTGAAACATAGGTGATAATCCCCTTCCCACACCAGCATCTGGAAGGGATCCCTCCATTGATTTTCATGTTCGGCATTTTCATTGACAATGAGAGCGATGAAATATGTAGGGTTTGTGGCTATGTAATGGTCTTATATAAGACTTTTTTTAGGGCAACCAATGCTTGTAATCGGACATTGGGTTTTAGGGTAGATTTGTATGTGGTTTGATTTGATTAATAAGAGTTTTTTGATTATTAAGATTTTTTAAAAAAATTTTGTTTTTTTTAATTTTAAGATCTATTTTGATTATTAAGATTTTTTAAATTTTTTTTTAATTTTAAGATCTATTTTGATTATTAAGATTTTTTAAAATTATTAACATTTTTAATTTTAAAATCTATTTTGATTATTAAGATTTGTTATGATTAATTTGGTTTGAATAGCTTGTCCTTCTTTAATCCCTTATAGGGTATATAAAAGGGTTGAAATCGCTTGTCTTAGTTAAGTGTCATTTAGGGTATATTTAGGGGTTTCTATATTCGCTTGTCTTAGTTAAGTGTCATTTAGGGTATATTTAGTGGTTTCTAATTTTAAGTGTCAGTACTAGTTTAGTGTCATTTAGGGTGTCTTTAGGGTTTGGCATGGATTATGTCCTCGGATACATGCATAACTAAAAGAATCTGCATTCAAATGAGTGGAATAAAACAGTAACTAAAACAGTCAAATAACAACTTAAAGAGTCAAATAAAAGAGTCAATTGACAATCTACTTCCTAAACAAGGCATAACTAAAAAACCTTCACTCAAGTTCCACAAGAGGATTTGTAATTGTCTTTGGAGGAGTGTACTTTGCCATTCTTGAAACAAGCACTGGATCATTAGCAGCTTCCGAGAGGTCATAAGCAATCTTTTGACGAGCCTCACGAATGTTTTCGTCATTCACCAGAGATAAGTCCAAGCCTAGAAGATGGCATTCTATGTGCTTCAAGGCATATACTCCATAATCACTGGCACTACTGTTTAGTACGGACATTGGGGCGTAACTGACAGTATATTTGTTGACCTTGAGTTGCTGACCGCTTGAAGACTGAACTGCTTTCACAATTCTAGGGATGAGATTGGTAAACGGCTCCAATGCCTTGGGGTATTTCAGTCCCTCACAGTCAAAAACCTGTATCGAACGAGCAACAAAGTCGACACACATGGAAATCCAGTGCTTACCCACATTTAGGGGCACATACATGCGGTTAACATCAAGATCCCACATTTGTCCCGTGCGTCCGTGTGCTGGAAGTTCACCAATGCCATACTGGTGTAGTATTCCTGTTACTTTGAATTTCTTCTTGTCCTTCCTAAACTCTTCGTATGAGTTTTTCATTTGATTACTGAACATACATGTCATGAAAGCGACTTTATTTGGAACCCATCGTCGCAAGGAAGTCCTCTCAGTAAATAAGTACATCATAGCATCAATTTCCTGGAAAAAATGGATAAAAGATTGTAAGTTGGTGTATAGAAAATAGGAATCAAAAATTTAAAACTCACGTGATTCTTCAGCCACTCTGTAGGTCCAATGACACGTGCTGCTAACTCACTTGTGAACATAGAAGGTCCAATTTTCAGTTCCCTGCAATGCAAATTGTAGTTAGAAAATATTATACAATTCTAAAACATTAACAACTCACAAAACTTACTGGGAAGTAGAGGACCACTCAATCAGTTTGGCCCATGAATCCTCAGGGACACACACTAGTGAATAATCAGGATCATTCACCCGGTCTTCATTCAGTTCCATATCTTTGAGAGTAGGTGGTCTCCAATCCGTAGGCTTAAATGAAGACAGTGGATCAACCGATTCAGCTGGTTCTTCACCATCGAGTGTTTGTGAGGGATCAAAATCTTTAACATTTGATGCTTGCGAAAGGTTACCCATGGCGTTTTGTAAAGATTCTTGGGTCCCCTTATCTACATAGTTCGATGATTGTGACAAATTCTTCAAAAAATCCAACATCTCAATGTCATCCTGTTAATAAAACCAAACATAACATTAATAGCATAAAAGAGTCAACATAGCATAGCAAATACAGAAAATTGTGTTACAACACACTTTTACAAGCCGATATACTACATAGCATAATACATGGAGATTACAAAATAGTCAACCACAGAGTAACTTAGAACAGAAGATAATTTGTCCGATAATACAAGGAGATTACAAAGCTTCATGTTTTCGTTACCTTTCTTACTGGCCGAGAACTACGACGAAGCAGAAGAGGATCCACACTGTCAGCTGCCTTGCCTTTGCCTTTTCTCTTTGCTGCTAAAGGATCCTGACTCTGTGATGATTTTTCTTGTTCTTTCCCAAGTGTTGCTGATGGACTCGGAATCTCAGATGCTCTGTCTTTTCCAACTGTATCTGAAGGATCTGTAATCTGAGACACCTTATCCTTGAGCAGAGTAATCTCATTGTCAAACTTGTCAAAACGCTCCTGTATGTCCTTCTGCACCAGCTCCGTAAATGAGGTGAAAGAAGCCTTGAACAAACCCTCAATGAAGGTCTTCATTTCACCTGAGACACCACTGTTATGTTCAGCCGCTCGATCACAGAGCAGCTGTTTTTTCCGAGACTCAACACCAGGATCAATTAGCTTACGCTTGCCCCTTTTTGCAATAACAGCTGCTTCCTCTCCAACAGCCGGATCCTCTCCAACAGCCGGTTCCTCTGCAACAGCCGCTTCCTCAACATCCTCTTCTGGATCAGATAAGTCCATATTTGTAGGCGAAGTCTCAACTTCCCAAGTGAATTGCTTCCAGTCTTGTTTCGCATCAATGAGAGCAACAATGCGACTGACTCTTTCATCATTCTTCTCATCTTCCCTAAAGAACTCAGGATTATCTATCGCAGCCGAGCTTCCAGTAGATGATATAAACGGAAACAGCTTTCCCTGCGAAGAACAAACAAAACAATAAGCATAAACTGGCACTAGTTGAACTCAATATTAATATAAGAAAGATAACTACCTTGTCAAAGTGTGACTCTAGGCTGGTGATATCTTGGTATGATACCTTTCCACTGCCTGTCCAATTTCTACATCTCACTTTGGTCAGGGTTTTCTTCTTCTTTGTACCCACCATAGACCCGATGTCCGGGATTGCCTCCATAATCCATATCTGAAACGCATATGAGAAACCATCCAACACGTAGCTGTTCTTCAAATGCAAATCTTCCCTTGCTTTGAAAATTGATGCAGTGAGCTCATCAAACGCGCGAAGACCCCAAGGATACATCCTCATTTTCTCAAAATCCATCACCAAACGAATCAACTCGTGAGGAATAAACACTCTCAAATCCTTGGCAAGGACGAATCCATGTATGATACACAGATAAACTAGCCTCACCCTGTCCACATACGACCACTGGTTGCAGACTTTAAGAAGCTCATCCCTTATCATCAACAAGCTGACCTTTCTGTTTTTATTCAGCACTGTGCTCCAAAACCCCTTATCACTCTTCCAGTTATTGAAGTCTATTTCCGGTTCTTCTCTGAACTTCAATCCAGTGACAGCATAAAACTCTTGCATAGAAAACCTGAGAGGCCTATTTGCAAACAGAAACCACAACTCATGAAGCTTGGAAACCCTGAGCTGCTTGCATATGAAGCTATGAACAATCTTCCCTGAGTAAATGAGCTTGTTGTCTACGATTGCCAGAATCGGACCAAAGACGGGATCCTTCAAAACTTCATCATACTCATCCTTGAGAACCTCCTTCACCGTTTCCAGAAGTGTACGTCAAGTGTTGTTAATCTTATCAATCTTGCACTCAGCTCCTTCTTCAAGAATCCGTTTTGGAAACTGTAAAGCCATTTCTGTAAAACATGAAATCAAAAACTTCAACTCAAAATCAACTCAACATAATGTAAAAGCCGATACCAAACCTATTGGAACTTCAAAAAAGGGATACAAAAGACAATACCAAACCAAAATATAACTCAAAATCACTTCAACAAGAGACCACAATCAACTCACAAAGTTTGACTTCATCTCGTTAGTCTTGCAAAACATAGTACAAAGTCGATTTTTAAACCAAAATATAACTCAAAATCAACTCAACAGCAGACCACAATCAACTCAGAAAGTTTACTTCATCTCATAGACTTTCAAAACATTGTACAAAGCCGCACAATCAACTCAACAACAAACTAAAATCGATTTGTGTTTTTAAGTGAATCGAATTGTGTTTTTAAACAATTCAATCTCTATCTACTACATGCACATTAATGAAATACATAAAAAAAAATCATTTAGGGAATTTCGAAACCCTAACCTTTCAATTGGGAACCGAGATGTAGGAAGATCAGAAGAGGATCAATGTGAAGCAAATGGTCATTTATCACCGATAAGAAGTTACTCAGAGGCTTCAAGAACCCCAATCGGCTGCGGCGGAGAGTGACGACGACGGTGGTTCGCAAAGAGGAGAGACGGAGAGAAACTGGAACAACAGCGGAGAGATGTGAGGACGACAGAGAGGCGTGACTACGACGACGGAGTGATGAGATGATGAGTTCAATCTCTCCGACGAACGAATTCAACCCAGAAAAAGAAGACGGCGAAGATATCGCCTTTCACGAGAGAGAGAGTCGAAGACGATGATGTAATTTCTTTTTTTTTTTTACTTCTACTGTCTTTACTTTTATTTTTATGTAATGTTAATATTATTTTTTTACCTCTTGTTTAGTAAGGGAAAAGGACAAAACTGGATTTAAGTAATGAAGTATATTGAGGTATATTCGAATCCATATTTAAAGACGAAAAGAGTTTAAGTAAAAAACTTTAGGTCTAACTGGTGACCAAGGAATGAAGAGGAATAATGCATTCCTTAATGTTCCTAACAAATTTTACCATTCATTAGAAATAGTCATTCCTTTTCATTCCTTCTCATTCCTTTTATTGTAGAGAATTAAAGAACAAATTTATTCCTCACTAAATTTGATATGGAATAACCGTTCCTCATCATTCCCATAATTTTATTCCCATCAATTCTTTTCCTTTTTGTTCCTACTATTCCCGAGGTGGTCACCAGTTAGACCCATAGATTTATATTCTAAGGGGACAACATTAGAGTTGTTTTGTTCCTTATCGGCAAAATTCCCTTAACTAAAACCCTTTATTTTGTTTTGGTCAAACATGTTTATATATAATGTATGCATCTGCCTCTCTACGCTAACCTAGCTGCATCTCCCTTTCTTTTTTGTTCCTTTTTTCTTTCCTTTTATATGATTTTAATAAGTTTTTTTTTTTGATTTTAATAAGTTAGTGCATGGAAGAAGAGGCAATCTGAGGTTTGAAGCTGCTGCATCTCATAACCACGGTCACCATTCTTCACCACCGGAGAGCCAGACCATCACACTGGAGTTGTCATACATCACCGTAATAGGAGTCATGCTATCGGAAGCCATCATTGATGCTCTTGCTGGTGATATACAATGAAGTCGAGAATTTTTGACGTAGAGAAGACGTACACAAACCAGCTGAGCCTTCGCCTTTTTCACTGCCACGAGCATGCACCACCAGCTGAGTTTCTCCAAACTCTTATTTTCAACTGTTGCGTCTTGTCGGCGGATCCATGTTCGACATGTCTCTGTTTCCATCGAAAGTAACTTCATTGTCTCTCTATGTCCTCACCGAATGTAACGTCCACTTCTTTCTATGGTCTTATCAAGAAAAAGATAGAAGGTAAAGGTTGAGCCAGTTTAATTTTATTTTTATTTATTTTTAATTTTGTTCATTACGGTTAATATTAAAATTTCACAGCTTATGGACTATTAAGATTAATATAGGTTGTCACAGAATTCTTTTTTAGGCCAAAGGGCCATAATAGATTATCGTCCTAAGCGTATCGTAGGAGAGCAGAGGAGCAAGAGATGAAGAAAGAGGAAGAAAATGAGAGAGCAAGGCACGCCACCAGCACCAATCACCAGAACTATGGCAAGAGTGTTTTAATATATTCATATACTTTTTTTTCTTCAAACCATTTTTGTTTTGTTTTTTTATAATTTTTCCAGATTACTCTCTTCTTCAAAAAGGTAAGAACGATAAATTTTTTTGTAAACCAGCGTAAATTGGCCTAGTAGTCTTGAAGAAGCCAAAGGCTCCAATACGGACCCGGGTTCGATACGCGCTGGCCACGGAATGACTTAGCCTTTTGAGGGTACAGACGCAGGCTGGTTCCGGGCTCATGAGGATTAGTCGGTTGGCCACGGTCGCCGGATCACCTCCTGATTATTCAAAAAAAAAAAAATTTCTTTGTACGGAGAATGAGAAATTTTGTGCAGAATATTTGTTTATATAAGATTCATAAAAAAAAATCAAAAATTCATATGATTTATCAGTGTTATTTTAAAAATATTAAATAGTAAATAACATGTTTTCCTATATATGTCTATCTTAAACATAAATAATAATGATGATAATAATAGTGTTTTGGAATTCATATTGTATTGAATTCAATATATATGTAATTGTGGATTAGAATCTGGAGAAGATATATTTTTCACATTTAAGAAAATGTAGTTTCAAAAAATAAATGTATCTTTCAAATTTAAACTATAAATATAATTATTTACAAATTATTCCTAAATAAAATGACCTGTATGATGTAAAAACTTTACCAAATTTCCAATTATTAATATATTTTTGAATTAAAAATTCAGAGCCTAAACTCATAATCTTTTTTCTCTTCACAGCTGCTAGGATTCGAATATGACATCTATTCTTAAGTCAAAAGGTTCTTTTACAGGTAGAACTAGCAGTTCTAGTATTTTTTTTATTCAACTATTTGTATTATAAAAGGTTCCGTGAGCATCAAAGTTTACAACTGAAACATAAATAGAAAAATTGCGGAGACATGTTCGACACTAGACTGAAAATGAAAAGCATTACAAAACAACGAGAGTTAGAGTCTTTAAGAGGTGAGTCATACTCAGTAGTATGAAGAAATCCATCAGGAAGCTCCACCTTTGTCTCTAAGGTGATTGTTCGAATGAAACGAGGTTGATGCACCTCGTTTGGAATGTTGACGGCAATAAATTTTGGGGAAAAGCTCTAGAACCATAGACAACATTGAGAATACAAAACCATATCTGACTTGATTTGATGTTGAAACGCGCACAATCAGCTCTAAAAACCGCAAGGCTTGTATAAGAAACTAGGTGAATTTCAAACTCTATCTTTACCTTCAGAGAGGTGTTTATGACAATGGACTTTGGTGACGAAGCATTAATCGGATCAGAAACTTGGATCTTAACATTTTCGTGTTGAAGCCAAAAAAGTTGTAACTGAAAGAAACTTGAGCATATATTCTCATCGCATTTTGATTGAACGTGTGTGAGCAAACATCGACAGAGAACTCCGGGTCAGTTGGGTTGAAGCCATAATTGCTTGGGTGTATGGAATTAATGTTCCAACTAGATCTTGATCCGTGCGACCGCACGGGTATTAATTTTCTGTTTTAGTTTTTATTTATTTATACTAAATGATGTATTTCTAATACTTGATCATCTTACATTGACGATGTTAGGGATGTGTATTTGGATACCCACTGATTCGGTTAAAATCTATTTGGGTTTGAGATTCCCGAGTTTAAAGATTCCAGCAACATTCAAATATTTATAAATTTTGGTTTCGGTTTGATTCGGATATTCGCGGGTTCGGTTCGAATACGGATAACCCGTCTGAATTATTTTAAAATTTTCAAAATTTATATATACTTTAAATTTCTCAAAACATATAAATTTGAGTAATGTAAGCCAAAATATCTAAATTAAAAATTAAAAAACAGGTTGAACTTCAATATTTGGATGAAGAATAAATATATATTTTAAATATTTTTGGTGTTTGATTATTGTTTATCTACTTTATATGTTTACTTTTGACTATTTTTTATATTTTCAAATAGTTTAGACAACTTTAAATTGACAAAAAACAATTTTAAAATATCATTAATTATCGAAGAATAAAAAACAAAATATATTAATCTAACTAAAAAGACAAACATTAAAATAGTAAAGAAAAAAAACACATTAATCTAACTGAAAAAGACAAGCATTAAAATAGAAAAGAAAAAGAAACACATTAATATAACTGATAAAGACAAACACTAAAATAGGAAATTCAATTTAATTCTCAGTGGCATGCAATTGTAAATAATATTGAAAACTAAGGGGTATTCTATATGTGTACTTCTCTTTTAATAAGATAGACTAGATCTTGACCCGTGCGACCGCACGGGTATTAATTTTCAATTTTAATTTTTGTTTATTTATATTAAATAGTATATTTATAATATTTGATCATTTTATATTGACTAAGGTAGGGATAAGTATTTGGGTATCCCCTCGAATTCGGTTAAAATTTATTCGGGTTTGAGATTTTCGAGTTTAAAGATTCTAGCGCTATTCGGATATTTATAAACTTTGGTTCCGGTTTGATTTAGATCTTTGCGGGTTTGATAACCCGTTTAAATTATTTTTAAATTTTTAAATTTTATATATCTTTAAATATCCTTAAATCTAAAAAATATAACATGTAAATTTGAGTAATGTAAGCTAAAGTATCTAAATTAAAAATTAAAATAAATTTAACTTCAATATTTGGATGAAGAATATATATATATATTTTAAGTATTTTTGGTGTTTTTATTATTGTTTATCTATTTTAGATGTTTACTTTTGACTATTTTTTATATTTTAATCAACTTAAAATAGTTGGATATTAACTCGAAAAATATCTAACATATTGAAGTATATAAATATGATTTAAATACATTCGAATATCCGAAATATTTCGTTCGGATAAGATTTAGTTATGGTTCTCTAGATACCAAAATGGTAAATCCGTTTGGATATTATCTAGTTTCGATTCAAATTTGGTAATACTTTTTCGTTCAGATTTGTTCAATTAAGAGTTGATATTATAATTTCCATGAATTGTTTGTCCAATAAAAATGTATCTGTGAATTCGACATTGAGTTAATTGAGAAGTTAATGAAATGTATTTTAATTCAAATTTAATTTTAGAAAACACATTAATGTAAGTGGAAAAGATAAAGCATTAAAATAAGAAGTATTATTTAATTGTATATTTAATTCAAATTTAATTATGGAAAATACATTAATTAAAGTGGAAAAGACAGCATTAAAATAGGAAGTATTATTTAATGCAGTGGCATGTAAGTGTAAATAATACTGAAAACTAAGGGGCATTCTATATGTGTACTTCTCTTTTAATAATATAGATGAGATATAGTAAGGATCCCAAAGGATATGATATCTTTTTAAACAAACAGCATGCATGGGGTTTGAAAGATGGGCTAAAGCCCTTCATAAAATAGAAGGTCCAGGTCCATGTGCAGCATAAGGAATTCCTGATTAGGGTTTGATCAGAGACGGAGTAGAAGGCAATGAAGCCGCCGTGCGAGGAAGATGAAATACCAACGGATGGGGTGGGGTGTATGAATTTTGTATATAAATTTCTCTTATCATGGTTATTGTACGATACTGTTAGCCTTTTTCTTATATAATCAACTGAACTATGCGAATAGATATAGTTTCAAGTACCAATTGACGAAATTCAATATAAGACAACTTGATTTGTTTTGGTCAAAAAGACAACTTGATTATAATATGTATAGAGACCACAAAAAAAGAAATGTATAGAAACCACAAATAACATTTATTTTAGGAAAATAGACATGCATAAACTATAGTAATGGGAATCACTTCACGTCCCACCAATGTGGTGGTGGAATTTCACGTCTCTTTTGTGCAATCACGTGGTCGAGTTAATGCTTTAAGCATTCAGCAATTAATCAGAATATAAAATAACTACCGCACGAATAACAGAGCGTTAATTTGTTAACAATCAACCCAAATATTTCATTATAAAAACACAAGTAAACAGCTATGTTCTTAACAAGTACTCTCTTCGTTTTCAAAGTAACATTAAAAAAAGAAAGTAATATATTACGAAACAGAGAAATAACTTACAGAGAAGGTAAAGTCCAGTTGTTCCAGTGAGATGTACAAGAAAGAAAATGACGGCTAGGGTTTTGTCTGGCGATTTTAGGGTTTTGGAGGAGGAGGGACGAGATGCTACCATGGAGGACATCGGAGAGAAAGGCAGGCCACCGGGAGACCCTCCTGATGCTCCAACCTCTTGGGTGAAGAAGGTCGTAGGGAGTAACAAAGGGGGATGCCCGTTCCGGAGGATGTGGTGAAAGAGGAGTTTGTGGAGGCGAGACTGAGATTGGATTTCCCGAATGGAGAAGACGGAGAGCCGGTGATAACGATAGGGAAAGAGGTTCTGACGGCTATGAATACTTTGTCGAAGAGATGTATGATCGTTAAGGTGCTGGGGAGGAACGTTCCATTGATGAGCCTGACTTGAAAATTGAAGGAACTGTGGAAACCTAAAGGATCGATGGTCGTCATGGATCTACCTAGGAACTTTTTCATGGTGCGATTTGAATCAGAGGAGGAGTACATGAACGCATTGTCCCATGGAGAGCGTTTGGGAGTTGCCTTATGGCGCAAGCATGGACACCAGATTTTGATCCATTGAGAGATGAGATAGTTACGACACCGGTTTGAGTTCGATTGTCACATATCCTAGTGAATTTCTACCACAAGACGATCTTGATGGGGATAGCCAAGAGTTTAGGGCGACCGATAAAAGTGGATATGACAACGTTGAAGTTTGAGAGAGCGAGATTTGTAAGAATATGTGTGGAAGTAAACACATAAACCGTTGAAAGGGACAGTGGTGATTAACGGAGAGAGATATTGGGTCTCGTATGAAGGTATTTCAACTATTTGCTCGACTCGTGGCATGTATGGTCACTTAGCGCACGCATGCCCAAAGAGAACTGCAGAGAGAGCAGTGGCTACTGTATTAAACACTGAGGCTTCACTGCCTGCGACGACGGGAGATTCGAGGATGGAAACTGAATTTACCCAAGTGAGATCAGCACGGAGAAAGCCAGAGCAGCAGAATGTAGAAGGAGGTTCTGAGCGGAGTAATGGGGACAAGGATGTGATGGGAAGTAAGAGAATGGTGGGTAGCAAAACAAGGGAACCAAGAAAAGAGAAGGAGGTTGAGAAAATAATAGTGGCGAATAGATTTGGAGGCCTAAGTGAAGAAGGGGTAACGGAGAATCCAGCTGATACTGTTGTGGGAAGAGACAATGAGAACAAAGAGAACGAGAATACTAACCTAAGATTAGCAGACTCAAGTAGAGTGTTTGGGAAGGAAATTTCATTTGCAGCTAAAGAAGGAAGCGGGAACCAGAAGTTATCTAAATCTGGGTCGAAAGATAAGAGAACGGGCAATCCGCGAGGCCCAAATTTACCTAAGCTGAAAGCTAAAAATGTTGGGCCTACTCGTGGCCTGGTTTTCGGCCCAACTAGAGGTGAAGTTGGTTTGTCGATGAGTGGGAAGAGGCTGCGGGCTGAGAATGTGAGTGCTGGTCGGCCGGGAGGTGTTTTTGCCGGAGATGGGGAACTCGGCGGAATGGCGAAAGATACAGAGAAAGATGGTGAACAAAGGAACTTACAGACTGAACCTGCAACAATGGCGAATCTGGTTCTTATTGAAACGGAATCCCAGGTGGAACAGGAGGGAGAAGGTTCGATGGGAGTGGAGGAGGCATAACAGGTTGTCCCGGTAATTTTATTCTTAGATCAAAAAGTTCTGATGAAGTGCATCCTATGGAATTGCCGGGGGGCTAACAAACCCAAATTCCGTCGATCGATCAGGTATTTAGTGAAGAAGTTCAAAACAGATATCCTTGCTGTGTTCAAAACCCATGCTGGTGGAGAAGCTGCGAGTCGAATTTGTCGAGGTTTGGGGTTTGGAAATTCGTTCAGGGTAGATGCTATTGGCCAGAGTGGAGGCTTGTGGCTATTATGGAGGGAGGAGATAGGAGAACTAGAAGTGGTGAAGTCTTCAGATCAGTTTATTCACGCCAGAATAGGAAGTGGGGAGGAAGTGATAAACTTGATTGTGGTGTACGCGGCTCCTACGCCAAGCCGCAGAAGTGGATTATGGGATGAGTTGGGAGAGGTGATAAGCAATGCAGTCGGTCCGGTGTTAGTGGGTGGAGATTTTAACACAATTGTGCGGCTAGATGAAAGAAGTGGAGGGAGTGGGAGACTGTCGGATGATTCTCTAAAGTTTGGGGATTGGATCAATAATATGTCTCTTATTGACATGGGATTTTGTGGAAACCAGTTCACATGGAAGAGGGGGAAGACGGAGAGTACTTTTGTGGCGAAGAGGTTGGATCGAGTGTTATGTTGCGCACAGGCCAGACTGAAGTGGCAAGATGCAAGAGTTTCACATCTCCCTTTCTTGGCGTCAGATCATGCACCACTCTACGTGCAACTTACGCCAGAAGTGAAAGGAAACGCGTGTCGTCGACCATTTCGCTTCGAGGCGGCCTGGCTACAGCATAGCGAGTTCAAGGAGCTGTTAGCAGCCTCATGGGACCGGGATATTGATACTAGAGAGGCTCTAGCTAGGTTGGGTGCGACACTTCGGAAATGGAATAAGGAAGTCTTTGGTAATGTACAGAGAAGGAAAGAGAAGCTAGTTTGGGAGATAGAAGATATACAGAAGAAGATAGAAGAGAATCAATCTGATGCGCTGCTGACCAAAGAGGAGGAACTCCTCAAGGAATTTGAAATCGTACTCGAGCAGGAGGAAGTTATCTGGTTTCAAAAGTCGCGGGAGAAGTGGGTCGTTCATGGAGATAAGAACACAAAGTTCTTCCACATGTCGACGATTATACGGAGACGGCGAAACAGAGTTGAGATGTTGAAAGCTGATGATAATCGTTGGGTTTCAGAGCCTCAGGAGCTTGAGAAGCTGGCAGTGAATTACTTTAAAAAGCTATATTCATTGGAGGATGTGGATATGGGAGCTCAAGGCCTGTTGGTGAGGAGATTTGCGAGCCTCACGAGCCATGACTATGCTAACCTGAACAAAATATTTTCAGCAGAGGAAGTGGAAAAAGCAGTAAGGGATATGGAGAGTTTTAAAGCGCCAGGACCTGATGGGTTCCAACCGGTTTTCTATCAGAGATGTTGGGAAACGGTAGGGGGCTCTGTAGTGCGATTTGCTACTCAATTCTTCGAGAATGGGAAGCTGCCAGAGGATACGAATGATGCTCTTGTGGTTTTAATACCTAAAGTAACCAAACCAGAGAGTATTACTCAGTTTCGTCCGATAAGTCTTTGTAATGTGCTGTTCAAGATCATTACAAAGGCCATGGTAGGAAGATTGAAGGGAGTTATGACGAAACTAATTGGGCCTGCTCAGTCTAGTTTTATCCCGGGCAGATTAAGTGCCGACAATATTGTGGTAGTGCAAGAAGCAGTTCATTCGATGAGGAGGAAGAAGGGTCGGAAGGGATGGATGCTGCTGAAACTGGACCTCGAAAAAGCTTATGATAGGTTGCGATGGGATTTCTTGGAAGACACCTTAAGAGCCGCGGGGCTATCAGAGGCTTGGGTCGGAAGGATCATGGAGTGTGTCTCGGGTCCCTCGATGAGTATTTTATGGAATGGCGAAAGAACAGAATCGTTCAAACCAGCAAGAGGACTCAGGCAAGGAGATCCCTTGTCACCATACCTGTTTGTGCTTTGTATGGAAAGGCTCTGTCACTTGATTGATGAAGCGGTGGAGAACAAGAGATGGAAGCCCATTAGATTATCGAGGGGTGGTCCGAAGTTATCACATATTTGTTTTGCTGATGACTTGATCCTATTTTCCGAAGCATCAGTGACGCAGATACGAGTGATAAAGAAGGTGCTGGAAGCTTTCTGCAAAGCATCGGGGCAGAAAGTGAGTCTTCCAAAATCCAAGATTTTCTTCTCGAGTAATGTTTCTAGTGGAAGAGGTGAGCAAATAAGCAGGCAGTGTGGTATTGCATCAACAAGGGATTTGGGCAAATACTTGGGAATGCCGATACTACAAAAGAGAATAAATAAAGATACGTTTGGGGAGGTAGTGGAGAAAGTTGCTTCAAGGTTGTCGGGGTGGAAGAAACAAACTCTAAGCCTAGCAGGAAGGGTAACTATGACAAAAGCAGTGCTGTCATCGATACCGGTGCACTCGATGAGTACAATAAGCTTACCAGTGAGTATTCTTGACAAGCTGGATAGTCTATCTAGAGATTTCGTGTGGGGAAATGGACAACACTTGATTTCATGGGAGAAGATCTGCAAATCGAAAGAGGAGGGAGGACTGGGAATCAGAAAGTCGAAAGATATGAATAAAGCTTTAATAGCGAAAGTGGGATGGCGTCTGTTGCAAGACACTGATAGTTTATGGGCTCGGGTACTACGAAGCAAGTACGCAGTGGGCAATATTCATGACTTGGCTTGGATGAGAGCGAGAAAAACTGGCTCATCTACTTGGAGGAGTGTGGCTTTGGGGTTAAGGGAAGTGGTATCTATAGGACACAGCTGGGTCATTGGAAGTGGGAGAGAGATCAAGTTCTGGACAGACAAATGGATTGCAAACCAATCACTTTCTTTGGTTATAATTGAGGAACTACCAGAGGGGTTCGAAGATGTTACTGCTAGAGACATGTGGGTAGTGAATGGCGGATGGGATCAAGCTCGAATTGCTCCTTTTGTGACAGAAGAGAAGCGCTTAGAGCTTGCTACGGTAGTGGTGAACGTCTTGGATGAGAGTAAAGACAGGCTAGCCTGGGGGCAAACGAAAAACGGACAATTTACCGTTAAAACCGCTTATGAGCTGATCGCGAGGGATGACACCCCAAGACTGAATATGGGGAACTTGTTTAGGAGCATGTGGCGGGTGATGGCTCCTGAAAGAGTAAAGATCTTTCTCTGGCTAGTTGGAAATCAAGCAATTATGACGAATGCTGAACGTTATCGACGTCATCTGAGTGGAACAAACGTCTGTCAAGTGTGCAAAGGAGGAATAGAGACGATTCTTCACATTGTTAGAGATTGTCCAGCGATGAAAGGGATATGGGAATGACTTGTGCCTGAGGCGAAGAGAGTTGTGTTCTTCTCGATGCCGTTACTGGAGTGGCTATACAAGAACTTAAGTGAAAACGGAACAGGTAGTGAGTACAAGTGGTCTTCGATGTTTGCATTGGCAGTGTGGTGGGGATGGAAGTGGAGATGTGGGAATGTCTTTGGGGAGAAGAATAAAGTATGGAGAGATAGAGTAGGGTTCTTGAGGAATTTGGTTAAGGAAGTGAAGCTAGCGAATGATGTGGAGAGGGGACCTAAAAGCGCGGAACAAAGAACTGAGATATTGGTGAGATGGAAACCTCCACAGGTCGGGTGGACGAAGATCAATACCGACGGTGCGTCACATGGAAACCCGGGACCTGCAACTGCAGGTGGAGTACTAAGAGATGTGGAAGGGAAGTGGTGTGGTGGTTTTGCCGTGAGTTTAGGAAGATGTGGAACTCCGTTGGCAGAGTTGTGGGGAGTTTATTATGGTCTTGTTGTTGCTTGGGAGAAGGGAGTTAGGAAGCTGGAACTTGAAGTTGATTCCAAGGAGGTGGTGGAGTTTCTTATGACAGGGATTGGGGACACTCACCCCTTGTCTTTCCTGGTACGAATGTGCCATGGCTTTTTAAAAAAGGACTGGTTGGTCCATATTGTTCATGTGTATAGGGAGGCAAACCGCTTAGCTGACGGGATAGCTAACCTTGCATTTTCTCTTCTGCTTGGTTTTCATAGTTTTGACGAGGCACTGTTGGAGGTTGCTGGTATATTGCAAGTTGATGTCGTTGGACCTTCCTGGCCACGACTAGCTTTGTTGTAGACTGAAGTTTGTTTTTGAATAAATACTGGGAGCTTGCTCCCATACTCCTACCAAAAAAAATAGTCCAGTTGTTCCATTTCCAGTATTATTCTAAATATATATGTTTGAACTGTGAATTTACATCGTTATTTTCGAATTTTGACATATATATATGGCGGTGTGGTATTTTTTCAATAAAACAACTGGACTTTACCTTCTTATTAAAAAAATTGTCACGACTTGGTCTAAAGTCCATTCACAAGTTGCTAGGCGCACTTGGTGTTAGTTAGCCACCATACTAGAACTGTTATTTTTATTTGATAGTCTTTGATTTTGTAAACAAACCAAGACTTCAATAAGAATTTTTTTTGGTAAAAAGAAACTCTTATTTTATTGGAGTTTATTTTTTGTAAACTAAATCTTTTGGTTGTTATATATAGAATAATACTGAAAATGGAACAGAAGTTCACTACAATTTTATATTTTAGATTTAGATTCAGTTATTAATCAATTATATTTCAATTTTCAAAGCTTCGGCACGAAATTTGTTTTAGTTATTTCAGAAGGAAAAAATAATTTCAGATTGAAAATTTGAGTTATGCGGTTTAAACTAAATTAAATCAAGAAATATATCTCTGTTAAAAATATGAACAATACATTTATCAAATCAAGAATGGGTCTTCTAACATTGAAAAAGAAAGTAGACCCTAGTTAACCTATATGATACGAAAACAATAAACTCCACTAAAAATGTCAAAACGTTGACCAATTAAAACATGTAAGTCTTCCTCCATTACATGATCATTCTCTATATATGACAACAAAACCAAACCCCCTCTTCTCACACACACACATACAAGAAATAACAAACATGGAGAAACAAGTTTTTTTATCGCTATGTCTCTTCCTCTTCATCCTCTCAATATCATCTTTTCTCCAAGAAACTGAAGCTCGAAAATACTCCTATAGACGTGCACCGATCACGAGGCTAGTCTCAAAATCTCTCTACGACTCAATCTTCATCCACAAGGAAAACAACGCATGCCCTGCAAAAGGTTTCTACCCCTACGAAGCATTCGTGGAGGCTACAAGGTGGTTCCCAAAGTTCGGGAGCGTAGGAGGCACTATGACAAGGAGGCGTGAAGTGGCTGCGTTTTTGGCGCAGATATCTCACGAGACAACAGGTGGTTGGGCCACGGCACCGGATGGACCGTACGCGTGGGGGCTGTGTTTTAAAGAGGAAGTGAGTCCACAGAGTAATTATTGTGATGCTTCAAATACGGAGTGGCCTTGTTTCCCTGGCAAATCTTATAAAGGAAGAGGTCCCATTCAACTTTCTTGGTACGTCTACAATATTAATTACTATCCAATAACCATTCTTATATATCATTTCAGTAAGATTGTTGACCGCATAATGAACAACGATTTACACAAATTATATGTTTTTGCGAAATGATTTTAAATAGTACTTCCTATATTTCATAATAAATATTATTTAAGGTTATTCCACACATATTTGTTTTACCCTTATTTTGTTTGATTTTTATAAAATAAGGGTAAAAGGTGGAAAATTTATTTAATACATACATTGAAAATATAAGATGATACTTATAAGGGAAAATTCCATAAAAATACCCCAACTAAATTTTGTTAAACTTTTTAATACCCAAACTTTTTTACTACCCAATTTAATACCCCAACTAATTATTTTTCTCATTTTAATACTCAAACTTTTAAAAATGCGCCTACTTTAATACCCAAACTTTATTTATTTTAATAAAAATACTAATAAGTTTCAATTTTTTTTAAAACAAATCTCTAAAATCTAAGAGAAAAATATTAAAAATTTTAATTTTATTTTAAGATTTAGGAAAGAAGGTAGATAAACCATGGAATTTGTTTTTTAAATAAATGAATTTGAATGATAAAAATAAATTTCGTTTTTTATTTCAGAAAATAAACTAAATACAATATTTAAAACTTAGAAATTTTATTACAAAATTTAATATTTTACACTATTTAGTTACTTTTATTTCTCAAACACCAAAAAATTAGAATTTTCTGAGTTTATTTTGTAAATTTTAGAGATTTTAAATAATTTTGTTTGAAACTTATTAGTATTTTTATTAAAATAAATAAAGTTTAGGTATTAAAGTGGGCACATTTTTAATAGTTTAGGTATTAAAATGAGAAAAATAATTAGTTGGGGTATTAAACTGGGTAGTGAAAAAGTTTGGGTATTAAAAAGCTAAACAAAATTTAGTTGCAGTATTTTTATGGAATTTTCCCTACTTATAATAAAACATTTTTTTAGCTAAAACGACATTTAATATGAAACAAAAATAATACAGTTCTGGTTGGTACCTTAACCTATGAAGTAATCAAATGAGTATGCAAACCCATGTGTAGTATTACCAGTCACTGATACTCTGAATTAGTTAAAGTCTATATATTATCATTCCACAACTTTTAGTTAAATTTAGAGGCCTTTCTGAAACAAAATTTGGATATAAACACCACATAATCCTTTGACATTATGATTAATCTTGCAGAATAGAAAAAGAGATAAGTTTTTAATTTTATTAAAAATTGCAATTGATAAAAGTCCACGCAACTGGTAGAACATATTACAGTTCTATCATTTGAAAATTACCAATTATAACCTTTTCAATTTGCCCAAAAAAAATATTACCTTTTCAACAAAATTTATGTTTTCTGCATTTTTTTTACAATTTTGTTATCCATTTATCAATCTTAGATTTGGGTACTATACATTTATACTCCATTTTATAGGAATTACAATTACGGTCAGGCGGGTCGAGCATTGGGTTTTGACGGTTTACGTAACCCGGAAAGTGTAGCCAACAACTCCGTTTTAGCATTCAAAACAGCTCTTTGGTTTTGGATGACCGAACAGACTCCTAAACCGTCTTGCCATGATGTCATGGTCAACCGGTACAGACCTACCAAAGCAGATATAGCAGCAAACCGGACCAGTGGTTTCGGTTTAACAACTAACATCATAAACGGCGGCTTAGAATGCGGGATTCCAGGAGATGGACGAGTCAATGACCGGGTCGGGTATTTCCAAAGATATGCTAAGTTGTTTGATGTCAACACAGGACCTTACTTAGACTGCGAGAACCAGATGCCTTTCTCCTAGAATCCTATCATTGCAACTCTCTTTTTAATTTTTACTATAAACTATACAATCTATGTATCAATAAAACTGAAGTTTAATACATTAAATAAAACTCTTTAATCTGAGGATGAGAGATATAAATGTTTTACATCATTTACTCATAGCAAAAAAGATGTTTACATCATTTACTCGTAAGCGTACAGTGACAAGAAGATGTTAACCTCAGTAGCCGTTTCATATGGGCCTTCTACACCTGCATGAACTGATTCCCCTCCGATGTCCAGCTTAGTAAGTACCCAAGAGCTTGCCGGACAACTCAACTTTGATACCTGACCTGTCAAATAGCAAAAGAACCTCAGGAAACACTTGATTTTTTTTTGTTTTTGTTTTTGCTTTTTACCCGTTTTCTCTCCAAATAGAAAAAAGACAAGTAGCGGATACCTTGCAGATATTGCTTATGGCAGAAATTCTTTGTCGCGGTTTAATTGTTTTACGAATTATTTATATATATATATATATATATATATATTTTGTTTTTTCTTTTACGAAACAAGAGAATTCAAGCCAAGAACCGCATACCAGTCTCTGATCTGGAATTCAACCTTCAGGATCGTCATAAAGATATTGTCTAACCTCCTATTCGAAAGGACCAAACATCCAAGGTCACCAACAGAGAACTCCAAGTGCTGTACACGGGAGTTGAGGACGAGATCAGGAGAGCAGAACGGGATACCATAAAACCAGTGAAAACAAATCCAGAAATTCTTCTCATGACCATGTTTGAGGACAAGCGATACTGGTTGGTCAGGACGCCCACAAGTAAGGATTGATGTGGCAGTTTTTTCACTCCTCTCTTTAAGTACTTCGGCATAGACCTCGGCGAGTACACAGTCAACAACAACATTGAGTTCATCGACATCTAGTACTTGATCGGTTTCCACATCTTAAGGAACGAGAAGACTTACAGCTTTCAAGACAAGGAAGGAAACCAGTTGTTCTGCAAACTGCCGCACCTGAACATCACGAGCCAGAATGTATTTGACAACATCAGCTTCCTGCCCTATCCAGAGTTCATTTGTGCTGATCCACGGGCTCCCCACCAGAAGCCTTCATGGATGGTGTCGAGGATGTCACTCTTGAAGAGCCTAACTATGATCTGGGACCGACCTGCGGATGACGCAGACGACATGAACTATCGCCGCTGGATGGTTGATTCACATCGCAAGAACAACAACCTAATGAAGAGGATACTTCACTTGGTGACAGGCGGTTGATTCGGAGCTGCTCCCCCTACAGCAGAACATGCAGATCAGCATTCCAGAGGAGGTCAGCGCTCAGGGAAGGAACATGTTGGAGAAGAGGAGTCAAGTGCAGTAACGTGGAGGGTTAGGAACAGGCGCGTCATTGGTCAGCATGAGAGCGAGGGGTTGGAATGAGTGAACCACCATCTTATCCATTGTTAAATCCATCTGAACTTATGTCATCTTTTTATGTTTTTGTTTTGTTATTTCCGCCTTCCTCAATTTATTTTCACAACCAGGGATGGTGTGAAGTAAGTCTAGGAGAGGCACTTGTTTGCTACTAATCTCGTTATCTCGTTTGTTCTTTATTTTGAGTCAGTCCTTGAGTCACTTTGATGATTTATCGAGTTAGTTTTAGGATCGAGTCAGTTTTAGGATCGAGTCAAACAAAACTCTTGTGGGAATGATGACCTTATTTTGTGATGATCATTTAACCACCTAGTGCTTTAATTATCTTATTCGGTGACATTGGCATTGACGAAAGACCCACATATGGACATGGAACACCCTAACATATCTCACTTAACTCTTCAAAAGTTCTCTACCGATCAGGTTACACTGGGTAGACTTAACTCCACCTAACTTGAACATAATCTTGACTTAAAATCTTCTTGTTATGGGCACAAGATCAGGGAAACGAGACCTATATTAAGCACTTCTTATCCTTCATATCCAGCTTACTGTTCTTGAGTGGCTAGCTCATCTTTATATAGTTTTCACCTTGCACCTTAACTTTTGTTCCACCTTCATGCACTTGTTCTTTTCCTTGTTATATGTGCAGATATGTGCAAAAAGGTTGGAGATGACATGATCAACACATCCTCTTACTCGTTACTACTACACACATTCATAATTCAAGAGGAACAAGCAGACAATGGGAGCAACTGGTCCATTCTGTCACGATTACATCTGCGAATGAACAATGGTAGAGAACCAGATTAAGTGTGAATCAGAAAAATGAGTACCACCAGTAGCACTCTAAACATCATATGCTACCTCCTTCTTCGTCACCCCATCATCTCCTTATGTATTCAGAATATACAAAAATATATCATTTGTTACATTTTACATATGGTGAGGGAGAAGGAGATGAATTCGAGTAACACGAGCCTCTTCCAGCAAGCTTTAACGAACAAGTTCAATATGCTCTCTAATCTCTTAGACCAACTTCCGTGTGTATCTAATTAATTAGATTATCCTAGTTCAGTTTCAGGTAATAAACCAAGCTTCCACTTGCGCCAATCAATCCTATGATCTAAGCTTAAGGTGATAAATCTTAAGACTTAACAATAAGCACAACTAGAACGAAGAACTGATTAAAACACCCTAACAACATTTTCATGATTAGCAACACATAAATCAACCTTTGAAATAACCCTAAATCTAACAGTAGAACTACTCAGACATATTCATAAGAGACATAACTATGATAGTCTGAATAATACTTTAAATAAATGATAAGTGCAAGAGTAAAACAAAGTAAACAAAAGAAATAAGGGAGTTCAAGATCTCTCTCTCTCTCTCTCTCTCTCTCTCTCTCCACTCTAAGCTCTTGCTTCCAAGTACGAAGTCTTCTCTTCCAATTAGATTTCTCTCCAAAAAGGTCTTTATACATGTCTGCCTCTAAAAAGGTAAAAAACCTTAATAATATAGCCTAACAGGCGGCCAGGGACTTAGGATGCAATAATAAAAACTTTGGGTAAAACTTGTAATTTTTCTAATCCTCTTTAGTCGCAGAAGGCTCTTCGTTGATCAATGTTGCTTATGGATAATCAATATATGCTCATGCTTCTCAATCGATTGATAATGATAGTGAATAATTGGTCGATGCTTCCTTCTAAAATCAACTCCGCGAAGGTGAAATGTAACAATTCTCAGAAAGTCTCCAAAAATTCCATAATCATCACTTTCCTCCAATGAGTACCTAGATTTGTAATATAACTAAAAACACTCCAAAGTGCATATAAAATACTCTGAAAACATATATAAATCATAAGTAAAATAGGATAAAATATATAGCATATCACTTTGTAAGGGAGACGACTCCATCTTTTTCTCACCATTGAGAAGATTATCATGAACCCTACTTTATTTCTATTCAATCACATCATGTATTATTCAGAATTATCATCTGTCTTTACTTGTGCCATACCTGAGTAGTCGATCTTGTTAGCTTAGGGTGTAGGATTGCTAGATCGCAAGCCAAGCACAAATAAGTCTCATTAATTGCCTTCATTGATAACTGATCTCACTGCTTGCATTAAAGTGATCACTTGATGCATGAACTTAGGTAGATCTAATCATTAACCGTGCATTAGATTGCTTGACTTGTTATGCGTGGGCACGATATCCCTAATCAGCAAAAATAGTTATTAGGGTGTCATGTGAACACATCGAGCCATATCCTAAGGTTTATCGTTGCATCTCAGTCCAAGCGATAGCTTAGGTGCTGAATCGATCGATAAAAGGAATAGTTCCACGAAAGTGGGCTGGAATACCTAGTTGCTCGAGTTCGAGACTCGATATGAAGGAGCTTGAATAGTTGTTTGGCTCGCTCTCTTGTTAACCCGTTTGATCACTGTAGGCTAGCTCGCTTATCATCTTGAGAAACCACTTTGAATTACTTGTTACTTGCATTCTACGTTCAGACTAGATCATTAAAAGTGCCATCATTTTTTAGCTTATTGTCAAACCAATAGGATAAAGTGTAAACTGGTCCTATAAAATTGAATCTTAAATATTACAACAATCAATGTTAACTTGACAGTAGAAAAATTCATTTTTAGTGAATCAAGCATCTTGTTTTTTTGTTGTAAAACTTTAAGAAAAAGTGATTTCATCTCTTTGCCGGGAATTCAAACATTGTAAATAGTCTGTTCCAATGTGAATCGAACCTTGGGAGTGTTTATGTTTATGTTTATTGGGAAATTGAGGCCGGTTCCATCAGGCGTTTTGCCTTTAAAACTGAGTATAAAAGCAACACTAACTCATCCTTCAAAACATTATCTACTTGGACTAACCATAAACATAGAAGACATTAATCACAACTTGAACAGCATGCATGCATTTCAACTCCATTGTTGCATGTGCGAACGTAACTTTCAAAGTCACGTCTATAGAGCCTCCTTTTGTGTGAACCAAAAGCGTTTTGGGTGGATCTTAAGAAAATACTAAACAATAAGAAAAAGAGAGGGACAGACCAAGAACTTTACGACCATGGTGATAATAGGGTCAGAAGAAGGCTGAAAACCTCTCTTTTTACGAGTATAGAAATAAGTATAGAAATATGCATGCACAACATGAACTTAAAAATAGTTTTTTCTCTCTAAATACAAAAACAAAAAGCTCTCGACCCTTATCTTCTCTGGTTGCTCCGGCGCCGGTTATCGACATCGGAGACGTACTCCTCTTCCTCTATATTCCTTGTTTTTGGTTTGCTCTTTGTCTCTGCTCTCTCCCTTCTGCCGATATACATGGATTTCTGTCGTCGTTCGGCTTCTCATTTTGAGGCCTCACCGCTTGCGGAGTTCGTCGTCTGGTTGGAGTTCCGGTGAGGTACACAAGGTGGGTTCAGCTCAGGGGGTCGGATTTTAGGGATATAGGGTCGTTGAAGTTTCATTTTCTTTTTAGATCGACGACTCTCTAGGATTGGTGGCGTGTGGCTTTACTGAGAAGTCCACGGATCTGTGCAGGTAGGTGTCAATATTCTCTTTCTGATCTCCAGTGGAGTGGGCTGGCGGCGCGTGAGCTCTCTGCTCTGCTTTGTGTCTTGCGGAGGAAGCTCAGCTCATCCTCATCGAGGAGGTTTGGTGTGCTTCACCGACGCGTGCAAGGTGTTTCTGGTCGGCATGTGTCAGTCGTTTCTATTTGGTGGTGGCGCGTGTAAGTAGTGCTCGGCGGCGGCAGTGAGTCGTCTATGGCTCTCAGCTAATCTCGAGTTTTTTTGCATCCTCTTTGTTTTTCTCCGGCCACGGCATTGCGGTTTAGCTCTTGGGTTGCTTTCATCACGAGGTTCCAACTTTGAGTGTTCGGTCCTTGCCTTCATTCTGAAGCTTTCGCTTGTTTTCGTGAGCTTCCGCTTGTTTTCGTGAGCTTCCGCATGTGTTCTGAAGTAGGCTGTCCTTTGGTTCTCAGAGGCTGAGCACGGCTGGTTCTTGTCTCTGCTATGTCTGGCGGTTGACTGGTCTCGAAGATAACATGTTTTGAAACTCAACTTCCCATCGAAATAGTTTACCTTTTCAAAGTTCTTGTGGTTGTGTTTCTAACCGTTTTACTTGCATTTTCGTTTCAGCTGCTATGTGGTGTTGTCTCTTTTCAATTCCGTGTTTCTAGTCTAGCATTTTTTCTTTGTGACCATCTTGTTTGTACTCGTGTTGTGTGTTAGGTTGTTGTATGTTTAAATTGTCTTGTGTGTTCCGGTCTTAACTGTTGTAGTGGATAAAATAGTGAGGAGGAAGTGGAGATTTTGTTCTTCTATCCCGATTATCCGGGAACAGCCAGTGATCACGGATGTCGGGTCTAGATTATGATAAGCGGCCTGTCTGTGTAGTCCTTCCTTATAGTTGGGTCCGAGGTTTAGCGAAATAGCTCGACTGTGTATCCTTCGAAGTATAGGGACTCAGATAATGCGTACAAACAGTGACTCAGATAAAATTTGTAGGGAAAATGGCTTATTCCCCTACGAACTAGTTGTTCCCGGCTTTTTCACACACTA
Organism: Raphanus raphanistrum subsp. raphanistrum; assembly: GCA_019706035.1. NCBI lineage: Eukaryota > Viridiplantae > Streptophyta > Magnoliopsida > Brassicales > Brassicaceae > Raphanus > Raphanus raphanistrum. The sequence goes on along the minus strand of CM033988.1, from coordinate 12,210,965 downwards.
ACTTTTAAGCCATGCCAAAAACTACACGAACAACAGAAATATTGTTTATTCCCTTGTGAACTAATTATTTCCAGCTTTTTCACACATAAATTTTTAAACTTTGCCAAAAACCACATGAACTACGCTATTATTTGAATTACATACACAAATTATCAATTTTAAGCTAATTCCTCTAAAATCGTAAATTGTGTTATTTAAACATTAGCTTAGTTTATGACAGGTGGATAGCCGGTTTAATTTGGTTTGATAAAAAAAGATAATACATCGTTTTGTTCTTTTTCTTTTCTTTTTGTCAACTGTTCTTCTTCTTCAAAAATCGTTTTACTCTTCATCAATTAGGAATAAAATTTATTATTTTGTAAAAGATTAAACGTTTTACATGATGAATAAAGAAAGAAGAGCAGCAACTACAAGAGTAAAACATTTAATCTTCTACAAAATAATAAATTTTATTCCCAATTGATGATGAAAAGTAAAACAATTTTTGAAGAAGAAGAGCAGTTGATAAAAAGAAAAGAAAAAGAAAAAGAACAAAACGATGTATCATCCTTTTTTATCAACTCAAAATTAAACCGGCTATCTACTTGTCATAAACTAAATTAATGTTTAAATAACACAATTTACGATTTTAAGGGAATTAGCTTAAAATTGATAGTTTGTGTATGTAATTAAAAAATAGTGTAGTTCATGTGGTTTTTGGCAAAGTTTAAAATTTTGTGTGTGAAAAAGCTGGAAATAATTAGTTCATAAAGGAATAAGCAATATTTTCGTTGTTCGTGTAGCTTTTGGCATTGCTTAAAAGTTCGTGTGTGAAAAAGCCGGGCACAACTAGTTCCTTATAGTTGTACGCATTATTTATGCCAATACTATTATGTCCAATTGGATGATATATGAATTCTGTTAAGAAAAAGAAAAAAATATGAAATATGTTGTAAATAAGATGTGAAGGTGTTGTTGTGTTATTCAATATCAAAGACAAGAGGCTCCTTATATATGGAGCTTAGACCGTCTATTACAAGTCTCATAAGCAATGTGGGACTCTCTTAAACATTAAGAGAAGTCGCCATCATTAAACCAAAATAAGACAAGGCCCAATCCACATAAGGATGGCCGGTTTGATACAAAGTCGGTTATAAGCATTCTTAAACCGGATGGTTTACAACACTCCCCCTGAATGCCATAACCATCTAGGGCTTGTAATGCGTTTGGTATACTGCCTCGTTAAAACCTTTCCATGGTAAACCCAAAACCCAATGTGGTAAAAGGGAACCCATGGATAGGAAAAAGAGTACAGCCGCATTACTCCCCCTGAAGTGAATATCACTGAAGGTCTCTCAGTGAACGCATACCAATCTGCTACATAAGCTTCCTGAGCGTGCAAGTTGGTAATGCCTTCGTGAAGAGGTCGGCTGAGTTCTCGCTGGATCTGACTTGGAGTACCTTGACCTCTCCTTCTTTCTGAAGATCGTGGGTGAAGAAGAACTTGGGGAGAACATGCTTAGTCTTGTCACCCTTGATGTATCCATCTTTGAGCTGAGCTATGCAGGCCGCATTGTCTTCATAAAGAATGGTCGGCCCATCCTTACCATCTGTGATCCCACATGCTGTCTGAATATGGTGTGTCATGAGTCTCAACCAGACACACTCTCTACTTGCTTCGTGGATTGCCAATATTTCCGAGTGATTGGATGATGTGGCTGATATGATCTGCTTGACTGATCTCCACGATATGGCCGTGCCTCCATATGTGAAAACATAGCCGGTTTGGGACTTAGCACTGTGTGGATCGGACTGGTAACCTGCATCAGCAAAATGCTTTCATGATATTCATGGTCCATTCGGATCATATGGTTTATCTCTCTTAGATAAATTCGACCATGAATGTCTTTGTATGTCCATGATCTGTCCGGATCATGGCATCATCCATAATCCATCCGGATTATGTTCTTGTCCATTATATATCTTATTCATATTCTTTGACCAAAAATCTTTATGAACTTTTAGTATATGTCCACGGTCTGTTCATGAAGTGGCTATTGTATTATAGTTTGAAGTTTAATCAAAACTAAACCACTTTTTGGTCAATAGGACGTTCCTCTCACTTGGATGGTTTAGGTTGGATTTAAGACCTAGAGGAACTGGTCGGAACAAGCTGGACGGGATGGATTGGTCGGGACCAATGATGATTAAGGTCGAACTAGGTCGGACATGATCCTAGTCGGTATGGTTCCCTTTGGTCGTGAATCTGATGGATTCTCAGACCATTTGATCAATCTATTCTTGGTACGTTGGATCATAGATCCCAACATTCATATACGGCTAATGATCTCTACTATAGATCATCATAGTCTCTTCATAGCCTTTCCAAGAATCAATCATCTTAATCATCCTTTCTTTAAGTATAAACACAAGGAATATATTGACTACTATATGGACTGATCAGAAACGTTCTTATAGAACTTTCTACTAAGCATCACTTAGTCTTATCATATCGTGTGTACATATACGCATGCAGCTGCATTTCAGTCCATGAACAACGCAGGAACGATGTTGTTCTATGAGAACTTCTTTCTCATTTCTCAAGGTATCTTATGTTACCTTTATATCCAGTGATATATCCAATGTCTACTACATCTTTCTTAGATGTCCAGATCTTTATTAATTTCGATATTGGGTAGTAGCATTCACCACCTAGGAATTTATTTCCTTGTTCCTTAGTCCCTGTGAGTATCCTTGTGTGATCAAGCCATTCCTTTTGAATGTTTTATGTAGCAACATGTACGACCACTTGTCTGTATTTTCATGTTCTACTGCTCACGATTTTCTTTTCCTCACAAGACTCATCTGTTCACTGGTTAGATGGCGTCTATCTTATGTATTTGGCCAATACGCCCATCTCATACATTCTTTGGGTTTAACTCTATGTCCCATTTTATTCTCTATGAGTACTCTTACGTGGGTTAGTGATCCTCGCATATCTCTTATGCTCAAGTGCTTTCTCTTTATCACTTATGAGTGTGTGTATGTGTCGACACTTTATATATTATGTTCCTCGCGTTCTTTCGCGTTCTAGACATGATACAATCGATTGAGATTTTATTATTATCAGGATCATTGAATACTTTGTAGTTTGCAAGGCTACATTGTATGATACCTGTACCTTAGGACCGGCCGGTCTTATCTCATTGTCTAGTATGGTTTCTCTTTCATGAACCCGGATCTATCATTATGAGCACCTTAACTTTTTCTATCCGTGGTTCCTTATATATGGAACATACTGGTCTATCTTGTATAGACTTCTACAGCAACTTGATTATGTCTCTACTAGGACATTTATATAGTGGTGCTAAGCTGGTATGACTTAGTCATTCTTTCGGGTCTGTCTGGCTATCATTCTTTCTTTGTTTATGGACGTCCAGTTCATATATATCTGGTCCGAGGATCTTTGCCAAGACTTGGATGGTTTAAACCATTCCATTTTCACTTTCTATTTACCAGCTTATAGCTTTCTCCATGATGTTGGATAGTCAGATTCATCTTGTATGTAATCCGTGTACCTTGGCCACAATATGATCACCTTTGTTTGGCTCATGGTCTCATTGAATTCGTGGGAGAAAGATCATGTTCTCTTATCCAACATATATTCCCGATTTTCATCTCATCCTTAGATGAGGTATTCCATCCTAGATGGCACATAGGTATGTGGTGGTTTATCCATAAAGTCTTAGGATGGTCTATATCTGGATTATGATCCTTTATCATCTTTAGACGGGAATATCTATGCTCACTTTATATGGTCTGATGTATCTTATCTTTCATACATGTATTCTTGTGGTGTACCTAAGCTTATAGACTTTTGAAGGCTCAACCTTATAGGTTATGCCTTATACGGCCAAGCTATAATGCCTTATGGCCTTCGGCCAGGCTTATCATGTTCGGGTTTTATAGTATGGTCATGGGCCACACGGAGTGTTTATTCTCCCCCTCATGAACATGCTATAAAATATGTTTGTTTGTCCTCACTTAAACGTAATGCTTGGACGGCCATCATGGTTTTAGACCATGATACACGAATTTGTGGTCTGGTCATGATCACGGGTTTTGTCCTCACTACCCTCATGATCAGATTATACTTTCGTGTTGCTTGGAACAATGAAGCCTACTGAGTTTCCCTTGTGTACATGTTTCACAACGTGAGATCTTATGGGATAACTCTTTGTGCCTTATTAATCAAGTTCGGACCAGGATGGCTAATCCGGTCATGCCATAAAGTGTATAAATTTGTTGGTGAACCTTACTGGTTACCTAGGCTTTTATGCCTTATCACACTGATCCTTAGCATAGTATTAGATCAGTAGGGAGAATGTAGTCTCGACCTCTTTTATATGTATGCCTTTGGCGATTTTCATAAGCTAAAGGAACATTTCATTTTTCTTTGCTTTGCCCATTGGTTTATTATTGAAACCATTTTGATGTGGCTTGTAATGCCATTTCGACCTTTACTCTCTCCTCGGCCATGATTGGATCTACAACCACGGTTATTGTGGTATCCTTGTCCACGGCCAGTGGGGATTTTGGGTCTCTCTCAATGGGTCTTAGGTTATAAATTTCGTGCCTCTTAAGGCCATGCCTTAGGCGTGGTGATCTAGACATACTCTTCTCGAGTTTTCATTCTCATTTGTCAATCAAAAAAAATATTTTTCAAGCAAATCAATCAAGATAAAAGAAAAACTTTTATTAATGCTATGAAATTTGAATGACAAATTATATTTAAAACAAAACACCAAATCATAAGTATGAAATCAGAATGTCAAAAGGCTTAAACAATAGCCAGCCAGTCCATAATAACATCTTGGACGTGGCTCACATTTGGTTTTCTATTCAATGAATAAACCAATCTCATCATCTATATGAGTCCACCCGATTTTTCTTTTCTTAGCTTCTTCAGCATCACCGTATATCATCTCACATTGATACTCGGCACTTCTCTCCATAACATAGTCGAGTTTGTCGAGGTTGACTTTCCTTTTCTGCTTCTTTTCCTCAAGAGCTGAAAGGTATGAGAGAAGGTCGTAATAGGTTGTGAAACCTTTAGCCTTCTGTGATAACAACACTTCCTTTGAATGGATCGTGTCACGAGTCTTGCTTAACAAGTCATAGTTTGTTATCACTTCACCACATAGTTTAAGACTATAGGTGATTCTCATAAGATCAAAGTGATAGTCATCCACGGATTCATAATCCTGGAACCTCAGAGCCTTCCATTCTTTCATGGACTCATCTAGTAATGGCTCAAAGAACATGGTGTTCAATCTCGACCAGAGATCGTAAGGATCGTTGATGTAACTGCACTCATCATACAGATCCTTCACGAGATGCTTTCTCATTATCAAAACAGCTCTACGCCTTTCATATGCAAGGGTATCATTGCCGTATTTGATACACTTCCCAAGTCCTTTAGACTTTAAATCGGCTGAAGTGTTCATCGCCCAATCAAGGTAATTGTCTCCATTGAGATCAAGGGCTGGGTAATCCGAGTGATGGAGTCTCGACATCTGAATCATATCAAAATGATTTGTGTTAGTACATACAATTTCTGATGCCATTGGCTATCCAAGAAATAAAAGGCACTCGGCCAGTATGTAAACAATAAAGCCATATGGCTTGTGTGACCAATGCCATTCGGCTATTACACAATTAAATCACACTGCCAGCAAACAAATAAGAGGGCCATACGGCCAGTTTGCATTCTCTTTAGAAATTTACTTTCTCATAACTCATCCATCTCTTAATCAACTTGTTTGATTTATAAATCCCTTGAAAATAGTGGGATGGACGAGTGCATGGTCTAGCCATACCATATGGTATGCTACATCGACCCATGCGGTTTAATGGTCTAGTAGTACCATTCAGTACACTTCCTCGACCAAATAAAATGGATCGTGATTTAGCTGCACTGTGGTGCGCATCATCCATCACCGGTGATTGTGGATCACCATGGATCATCGAGGATCACCGTGTATCACCTTGGATCACTGATCATCGTAGATCATCGCGGATCATCGAAGATCATCGAGGATCATCATGGATCATAGATCAACGCGGATCATCGTGGATGATCACCGTGAATCACAGGTGATAAATCTAGTTGCACCTGAGGGTGAACATCATCGACCATTGATTTTGTTTTATGGTCTAATCGTACTTAAGAGTACGTATCATCGACCTTTACTTCATATGGTCTAGTCATACCTATTGGTATGCATCATTGACCTAAAAGAAAATCATGGTCTAGCCACACTATGGTGTGCATCATCGACCAAAAGATGTGGAAAACATTAACCTTATGTTTTGTTTGGACATATAGCGTGTCATCCTTAAAGGGGTATCACTTGTTGTCCATACAAAACGAAAGTCATGTAATCACATGCTTTATATTTTAGGGTTTATGGTTTCTTAAAATCGGATTTAAACTTTAAGGATTAGGTTTTAAAATTCAAATCTGTTTTAGGATTAGGTTAAACATTGACCTTAAGTTTTGTTTGGACATATAGCGTGTCATCCTTAAAGGGGTATCACTTGTTATCCATACAAAACTAAAGTCATGTAAAACTATCAATGGTTTAGGGTTTTGATTTTAAAATAAAACAAGAACTAAAATCAACCAAATCAAATCGAAAAACCTTTTAAATCGGATTTAAGATGAAGAGAAGTTTGAATCCGAATTGCTTGAACCACAAGTAAAGATTAGGGTTCTTGAGATCTTACCTTAATCTTTGCCGATATTTTCTCCTTGGTTCCTCTCTTAGAAACCTTAATTATTCAACAAAGAAATATTCAAAGTTGAATTAGTATCAAGATTAAAGAAAATCGGATGTAAGAAGATCTAGAGAGAGGAAGTGGCGGCTAGGGTTTTGGGATGATCTCCAAGTTTGTTGACGGCGCGGCTTTCACTGGAAGGTGACGGCGCGTCTAGAGTCCGATCACTGCGTGGTCTGCGGCGCTGGATTCGTCTCGTCAAGAGCTTCAGTTTGGTGGGTGGCACGTCGTCTGGATCCTCACGGTTAGGGAGATATGGCGGTTTGAAGTTGCGGCCGAAATTAGGGTTTTTGTGGTCGCCGGATTTTTGCTAGGGTTTAGAGTCTCGTGCTGATAACGTGTTGTAAATAAGATGTGAAGGTGTTGTTGTGTTATTCAATATCAAAGACAAGAGGCTCCTTATATATGGAGCTTAGACCGTCTATTACAAGTTTCATAAGCAAAGTGGGACTCTCTTAAACATTAAGAGAAGTCGCCATCATTAAACCAAAATAAGACAAGACCCAATCCACATAAGGATGGCCGGTTTGATACAAAGTCGGTTATAAGCATTCTTAAACCGGATGGTTTACAACAAAATATTTACGCACGCAAACACGCAATTTCTTCGAGTTCGGTTTTGCCAGAAATAATTGCTAATGTTTATTTTGTAGCTCGGCCCACAATATTAAAGGCCCAATAAGCCTTTTCCATTTTAATAATATCCTCCTACGTAACGTACTTTTCTCCTGTTATAACGCTCAAGATTTGACGAGCTGTGGCAAACTGATTAAAATATTCATTGTGTAGAACAGAATTATTACTTTCACTAGCTTTCAACATTATAAGTAAAGAACAGATGTCAAGAGATCATTTGTTTTGTTAAGGTTTCAACTTTTATCATTTCGTTGAGATAGCACGTCATTTCTAGTGTTATTTTTATGTGCTGTTTTCTTGATTACCGTACAGTTTTATTTACATATTACTCCCTCTGTTTTTTAAAGATCAATGTTCTAGAAAAAAAATTTGTTTTAAAAAGATATATTTTTTATTTTTTCAATGTATTATTTAATGAAAATCTGTTAACTTCAAGAAAATTAATTGTGTTTATTGGATTTTTATTGGTTAAAGATTATGGAAAATGGTTATTCACAAAAATCAATGCATTTTTAATGTGATTTCTTAATATATGTGAAAAGTCTAGAATATGTATCTTTAAAAAACAGAGGGAGGGAGTAATCAATAAGTTTTTTACATATTAAAATACGTATAGAAATTCATGCATCTAAATAAACATACTGACAGCTTTGCTTCAGTTTAAAGACAACTCAGCTACGATATAAACTCTCCTGTCGACATAAAATCTTTAAAAGAAATTGGGGTATTCTAAACGGAAATCCAGACTAACTTTTAGATAGAAGTGTAGTCTACTCATTGGTGGTCCCGATGATAGCCAAATGAAACATTGGACTAGAGTCTTCAAATTTTTTTGAAAAATTTATATCGAAAAGACCTGCAAATTTATGAAAACTATTTTTCATTAAAACCCTTAATAAAATATTTCAGGCTTCTAACAATTCAGGAACGACCCTGAATCTACTAATAAATTATTTCTTTAGATATTCAAATGAAACTTAAAACATAGTTTGATATTCGCGTGGCCACACAGATAAATAATTTGAGTTATTGAGGATTTGAACCCTAATTATTGGCATAAAAGTTGAATTAGCCGCCTTCGGTTTTATTATCATAACTATTGGCATCGTTACTTTAATTATCCTTAAAGTTATGATAAGATCCCTAAAATATTCACTTAGACGAAGGAATGTGCTTCATTTGAATTCGGGATATTTATATATTTCTATCGAAGTACTATGACCACTTAATTAAACAAAGCGACGTCATTAGAGTAAACACCACATAATAATTAAATAAAGACATGACTAGTACATGTGTTTATGCTGTCCCAAACTATTCAATGCCCTAAAGATTATGTCTTAGTCTCGTGTCACTGTCTACTTATCTTTCTACTTAACTTTTCTTCACGAACATTATTTTAAGAACCAAATATATATATGATAGCCATATGAATGATAAGTTTTATTTTCCTCATATGATTATTCGTATGGAGATTTCGAGAGATAAACGGGTAAGATTTAAGCAATTTATGTCTGATCAAAATCATTTATGTTAATCTTTCTAATCAAATTGGTTGTCATCCTATACATCAACAAAAAGGAAAATAATAATTAACATAAACTCGACTTTTAATTTAGATTTCAAAGACATAATGAGATTACGTTTTATGTTTCCCTCTTTTTCTTGATATTTCGAAATCCTTTTTAGAATCTTTTGTGACAATAAATGATTTTTTTTGTTACTTTGTGTCGAGTTCACTTGTATCCCATCAAACATCTCTTCCTGGTTTGGGTGAAATAAATGGATCTATTCATAATTACGCACAAAACATTCATCATAAGCAAATTTCATTGTCGACGACGAATTCTAAAAATTAACTAAATTATTGGCTTAAGCAATGATGATTACCATTTACCACACTTAGAATTAGTGTGGAGTTGTTTACATGCTTCTATCATTTTATTAAAATTACATTTGAAATAAAAAACTGTAATTTAAACACTCTTCCGACGTATGTTTGAAATTATTTATTATTATACATACAGTTGAAATTAAAAAACTGTAATTTAAACACTCTTCCCACGTATTTTTGAAATTATTGATTATTATACAGAATTTTAGGTCCTTAGACATAAAGCATACGGAGTAAACGTTACAATTTTTCGTGGAGCAGTCGCTCAACAGTAGTTCAAACAAAGAATCTTATCTTTCTCGCTATCCTTTCTTGTGGTTAAAACAACGAATCATATCTCTATTATTCGTCTATCAATTTAAATTATTTAGAAAACGATAACGAACCTTTAAAATATTTATTTATTCTTCAAAACTATAGAAGAAACATGCATCTTGGGAAAGACATGAATCGAACAAACAATATCAAACAAGAAACTTCACTGCCACTTGCCAGCAAATGCCACACAAGTACCCACCCAACCGTGTGGACAGCGATGCATAGTGAATTCATGACTAAACGAATGCATTCCCTGAAGATCCTGATAATCAAGGTCGTGATTAATAAATACGTTTCGCATCAAAATAATACATGTACGAAGTTGATTGACCATCATATGGAGTCACATTTAATGGACTTTATTTTTATTTTATTTTGAGCAAATAATGGACGGCATATTAGACAGTTTGCAGCTAATAGATATATATATATAGCACTAAATACATTTTGATATGATGTTATGTAGTATGTAAACTAGACCTCCGATACTATTTCCTTGCTTACAGTTAAGTATGAAAGTGTGTAACAAAACGTGACTGATAAATCATACGGGTCTTTGTCAAAATGACATGACATGTTTGGAAAAAATATTTATAAAGAAACCAAGAACTATTAAAATAGTATGTATATTTTAAATGTCACCGTCTGGAGGAGTCCATGACATTGTACACGAGAAACTTGGACGTGTGCTTTGACACGTATCTTGTCTTGCCTGGACTCAGCCCTGATCCCTATCTTTATTTTTTTAAGTATTATATACCTTTTTGACCAAATATATTGCACAAATATACAGCCACCGACGTATGTATAGGCCTGCTCTTTTCATTTTTATATTTGTAGCTTTATTAAACTTTTGTGTAGAAAAGTGAGCTAATTTGTATATTCAACTTATTGTCTCAAAATACATGTATTTTGTCTGTGTGTATATAATTGCAACAGTTGTAAAATAAATTATAAAACAAATTCCACTTTGAAGTTTTGTTGGTAAATTAGGGTTTGCAATAGCTATAGTTAACCAAATCAACTTTAAATTCCACACAAATTATACAAATTTATTAGGAAAATATCATAGAAACTATCTTTGATATTTATTTATGCATTGAATTTAAGAAAGAGAATTCACGGTCACGGTCACCTTCAATTTTCAATTAAATTAAAGTAACTTTAAATCATAGTTGAGTTTCATAATTTTTTTAAAAGACATACTTGAATTCTGCTCTAAGAATATCTATATATAATGTGTAGCTTTACTTTTTTCATATCAATACTAAGTAAATTTAGAATGAAGTTGAGTTATACTACAATTTTACTCTATTTTATTTAAATGAATTAGTAAATAAATGAAATTATATAATATATTTTCTTAAAATTATATAGTTTTATTTATCATGATCATATTTTCTGAACTGAATGTGATGTTTGTGCTGGTGAGACATACATTTTTCAACTAATATTTAAATTATGTGTTGAAAGTCTTATTTGGTATCTAACTAATTTAACCATATATTTTTAGATTTGATGAAATACCACCCTAACTTTTTTTTTCTAGTTATTAATATACTTTGGGTAATTAGAATGTAGAACACTTTAGGATATTTCTAATCCATAACACTATTTTAATGTCAAAATTACACTATTTTATTGTAATTTCAACATTATTTTTCTATCTCTAATTCAACTTCAAAACTCTAATTCAAATAATTCAACAATCTTCAATCCAATACTAAAAGTTACATTATTTTATTACAATACTATAGTTTCACACCAAATTTGATATAAAATTATAATACTACACTGAAACAGTGTAATTTTTAGTGTTAGATTAGAGTTGTTTGTGAGAAAATCACACTAAAATAAAAATTTAGAGTTAGGTTGAAAATGGGTTTAAGAAGTAACGAACAATCAATTAATATTCTATTAAATTGGGATGTGTGATTTGGACTATAATGAGAGAATTGAATCAAAGATTCAACAATTGAATTCATTGCAATATATAGTTGTATTAAAATGCATACATGAATCAAATTGAGTTGAATACATTCAACTAGATGAACGAAAAAAGGAGAACAGACGACACATATCAATTTCTAAAAAAAATATTTTTTTTATATCTTTATAACTATCTAGAACTAATAATCTCGTTATAAATAATTTATTTGTACTTCTTAATATAAATTACTCTATAAATAGATATTAAGTTTATTTAATTTGGACATACAAAAATAATTATTTGTTAGTAAAATAGAGTATTTAATTTTAGTAAATTAAAACTATCGTACTGTGTAAAAGTTAAATATTGTTGAATGACGGATGGAAGAAAGATAAGCTGACATAGAATGTTAAAATTTTAAAATAAGACTGTTAAAGCTTTTAAAACCATTATTCATAGTTTTATGTATATACACCACTCAGTATTTGAGTCATTTCATAATGATATTGAACACTTTGATTGAATCTATTCTCTTATTCACGGTTTAACTAGAAATTTATCAATATAATATCTAATTTATATAAAATAATTTGTAATAGACCTACCATCAGAATACGTCTTTAAATAAGATAAAATTTTAATTTTATCACAAATTTGATATTATTTCTAAATTTACTTTTAAACGATAATTATTTTCATAAATATCAAAGTTGTGTTGGTAAAAACTAAACTAATTTTTAAAATCATTATAAAATTTAAGAATTATTTATAAAAATCATAAAATTAATCTCATCCTTTAAACACCGGATCCTAAACAATAATCATTGAACCTAAAACCAAGTATTAAACTATTTATAGTTGAAAGTATATTTTTTAAGATTTAGTTTGGAGTATTTCAAACAATTTTTTTTGTTTTTAATTTTTACTTCTATTGAGTATCATTTTGAGATAGGATCTCCAGAAATGCTTTAAGGGTATCTTTAACCCACACCTATTTTTTTTCTCTATAACTATAACTAAAATAAAGTAACTTTTTATTGAGTAAATTTTGTTTCAATAGTTTAATCTATAGTAAAATTACAGAAGATAGCATATTTTTATTTTTGGAGTGAAAAGATGATATCTTTCTATTTTTCTCTTCTATAATAGAATAACTTTATTATATAGTAAATCATTAGAGTAAAAATTACTACATAATAGAGTTATTTTATTTTAGCGAAATTACATAGAGAAAAATAAGTTTGAGTTGGAGATAATTAAGTGGTATATTTTATAATAGCAAAGTTCCTTACTCGATTAACTTGTATTTTTCTAAAACCCAACACGGGTATGTACGGTCGGAAAGTGACGTACGATCACATAAGATTGAGATTCTTCTTGAGCTTAGGATTTTCAGTTAACTTTCAGGTTCATTTACAAAATGTAAAAATAAAAAATAAAAAGGTGAAGTAAAAATATGGGAAATTGCATTGCATACACATAGCAACACAAAAAAAAAGTTTATAACCATAATAACTTCTTGGTTATGATATTCTTTGTATAATATGTATAAAGACAAAAAATACCCTTCATTCTACTATTTCATTTTCACTCTTACTTCCATCGTTCATCACTTCATCTTGTATTTTTTTCCAGAATGATCTTTATTCTCTTTCTTTTGTCTCATGATCATTTATAAGTTTTATGAAATTCTTGGAAAGTGATACTTCGCATGCTGTGTAATCATCTGATCCAATAACTATGTTTGATCACGTTTCTTCATATATTTGTTTGGGTTTACATTTTTAATACTTCAATATATGTGGATTAAAAACAGAGGATGCGTAAGAACTAATGGAGAAGATGAACAGTAAATGTTGTGTTGTACTATTCCATTTGATAAATATAGAATAGTACAACACAATGTACTATAACATCATCTCCACTCCTCCTCCTCTTTTTCCTCTTCCTCTTACATCATCTCCACTCCTCCTCCTCCCCGTGCACGCAACTCTCACAGAAGCTTTCCTTCGTGTCATAACACATACATTTATGGTGACATTCTCAAGTTGTTATGTTAACTTTGACCCTCTCAATTAGTTAGACACTGTGTACATATTAAAAATAAAAGTTTATGTGGTTGTGTCGAGTATTCCATATTCAAACTATCATATTAACTTTGACCCTCCCAATTGGTTAAACTGCTCTAATTTTCTTCATAATCTATATCCCCATATCATACGTCATATATTCCATACTATTTTAAATTACAGTATAGTATGATAAATTTTCTTTTCTCTTCTTTTGTAATTTACATCTCCTTCTCTGCCTCATAATTCTTCTTACTCACTACTTGATCAGTTACACTGTTTTGTTCTCTAACACTGTTGCCACTCATCATCTCTATCTCTAAAGAAACTTTAAAGAATTTCATATATACAAATTTTGTGGGTGTGTCAAGTATTCCATACCATAATATGTATAGTATAGTCACGTAATGGATAAAAGTTTGGGTTTAGGGTTTAGGGTTTAAGATTAGGGTTTGGGTTTAGGGTATATGGTTTGGGTTTAGGGTATATGGTTTGGGTTTAAGGTTCATAGTTTGGATTTAGGGTTTATAGTTCAGGGTTTAGGTTTAGGGTATATGATTTGGGTTTAGAATTTTAGATTTGGGTTTAGGATATATGAATTTGTGTTTGTTTATTTGTCTTTGCCTATACTATATGATTTGAGTTTAGATTTAGGGTTTCTCTCTCTCTCTCTCAGTTTATCATATTATACTCTATTTTAAATTACAGTATAGTATAATACGTTTCTTTTTCTCTTCTTTTGCACTTTGTATCTTGTTCTCTACCTTCTGATTCTTCTTACTCACTACTTGATCATTTACATTATTTTGTTTTCCAACACCATCGCCACTCATCAGCTCTTTCTCTAAAGAAATTTTAGAGAATTTCATATATACAAAGTTTGTGGGTGTGTCGAGTTTTCCATACCATAGTATGTATAACATAGTCATGTAATGATAATGGTTTAAGTTTAGGGTTTAGTGTTTAGGATTAGGGTTTGGGTTTAGGGTACATGGTTTGGGTATATGGTTTGGGTTTAGGATTTTGGTTTGGGTTTAGTGTTCAGAATTTGGGTTTAGGGTTTATGGTTTAGTGTTTGGGTTTAGGGTATATGGTTTGGGTTTAGGGTTTAGATTTGGGTTTAAGATTTAGGATTTGGGTTTATGGTTTAGAGCATATGATTTAGGTTTAAGGTTTAGGTTTGGGTTTAAGATTTAGGATTTGGGTTTAGGGTTTAGGATTTACATTTTATGTTTAGAATAATCTATTCTATATCTATATTATATATAGAATAATATATAATTCGAGCGTTTGATAATACACAGACACGTTTTTCCATGTATGGCTATATTCTTAATTGTCATAATCTTTCGACAAATTCAGTTTTAGAGCTTCAAAATCAAACACACGCACCTAAAAAGAAAATTTGGTCAAGATTGTGTGCTAATTGTCCCATCCACCGTTTGCAACTGTAGAATGGCTATATGTTTGAGTTTTTCCTCCCTTATGTACATCTCACAAATTCCTCCTAAAAATATCGGCGTCACTGCTCAGCTTTCTTTTAACTAAGGATATTTTATATCTGTATGACCATATTAATTTAATGTTATGATTTTTTTTCGAATTCGAGTCAGTTCAAAATTCACCTATCACTAAACCATCCATGTAGTTGTTATAATACAATTTTACCGTGCGGGTAATTTGTTCCTCGGCCTACCAGAATTGTATACTTTGCACATATTTACCAACCATTTGTTTTTCAAAGTTAATTGAATTTGGTTATTAAATGAAATACAAAATTAAAATATTTGACAATAAAATTACTGTAACACCAAACCGAGTCTGGATCATCCAAAAGTCATATTAAAACATATTGAGGGTTTTAAATGATGTGTTTTCTTAGCACAACAGTATCTTTGTCCATCTAGCAGCTAACATATTCTATCCAAGTACTTTTTATCTCAACTTATTAACCCAAATGTGATTTTGATATCATTATAACAAGAGAATAGTCTAGTTGACCTCCCTTTTATTAATCATTACAGTTTAATATCAATATAATTTGATTATGTATGTCTAGCTTTGGTATATAGTACAATAAATCCTTTATAAATTAATATATTTTAAATTTCAAATTTCATAATTTATAAATATTAAATAATTTTTAAATTAATATAAATTATTTTTCAAAAAGATTCTTTTATTCATAATCTTCAAAAATATATATTAAATCATTTAATTGAAATGGACTCTTTTTCAAATTATAAATCTTATAAAAGTTATAAAAATGGCATGCACAAACTTAAAAGTTGACAATAGAATTAATGTAACTCGCAAACTAAACCACACTTTAAGGAAAATACCATTTGTAGCTTCATAATTTAAACGGAATTGTTGAAGAAAAAATTAAATAAATTTGTTTGTGGATGACGAACGCAAAACAGTACGACATAGTCTATGATACATTGTAATGCAGTTTACAAATTTTATGCAGTTACGTGTTAAAAAATAATTATCGTGCGTAGAGATTTTTTTTTACAATTTTTAGATACAGACAAAGTAATTAATACCAAAATTTTCATGCAGAAAAAAACTACAGATAGTATCAACAAAACTTGAACTTTACTTTTTTTTTAGCAACTGATAATTGATTAAATACATTATATAGAGAGGCCTTTGTCAAAAAATCAACAGACCCATTAAAAGATCTGGGAATGAAAGAAGCGTAGAAAGCGATGAAAGATGAAACGATAGTCGATTCAATGTCAGAGAGAACCCCAAAAAACTCTGGCCGATAGTTGATTAATTTTTTACTTAAAAGTAAACAAAATTGGACTCTTTTTCAGCACATTGTCTAATTTTTTATGCATATATATATATATATATAAATTGATAAAATTATAAGTATTAATTTTTATAAATTTTATTATACATGTGAATATTAACGACTAGAACCAACAATGTCTGATAGATAACTCATGATTTTTTTCCAGAACCAAATATATGTTTTCCTAACTGAAGTAAATATATGTAACTGTAGATAACTGATCTGTCATTTTGACTTCTGCAATATTTTTACAGGGCACGATTTCCAAGATGTTCAAGAAAACTGAATATGATATGAAAGTGTAATAATGTGAAAAGGAAAGGAAAGAAAAGTTACTAGTCAAGGAGTATTGATCTTTGATGTATTTGCCGGTTGTTGTTGAAATTTACAATGGCAGACAAACAGTAATTAATTGCTAAAAAGAGAAAGTAATCATAACTAAATATTTCTGGAAAAAAAAGAAATTCTGCCTAACGATAATTATAAAAGTAATTAGTACCCTTGAGCATGACTAGTTGCAGCAAACTTGGGGTTTGCCGACAGTTACCGGTCAAACATGTCATAATAAAAAGTAACTATTGATAATGAGAATTTGGAAATAGTTACTGTGACCTGAAAACATTTTTTTTCAAATGAATGTAAAAATTATTTGACCAAAAATCGTTTATAACTAGTGTTCGTGCGTGTTTGAGTTATCTAGTCAAATTACAAAGATCTTTTGTATATTGTTTTTAATTAATATAGAAGTATTCCAAACACATGAAAAAACAGTTTTGGTTTTATTATTCTCTAAAATCATTTTTTACCAATCAAGATTTTGAGAAAATAGATTCTCTAAAATATAGAGAACCCAGCTTTTGTAATTAACTGTCTGTTTTCATGCAAAAGCCAAAAACTGTAGTTTATTGATTTTCTCAACAATCTACGTTGGATTTTGTATTTCTTTTGTTATTAAAATATCTATATATTTATGTATTAGTATAATAAAACTAACAAGAATATATTGAAATGATAACTACAGTAAAATAAATAAAGTTAAGTAAAAACCATTTGTTTAACATATATAATAAATATTAATAACATTTGTTAACTTGTCAGTAAAGTAAAATTAGTTATTTAAATTTACTTCATGTAAAGTTTACATGTTTTTAATAATCTACATGTATTATTTTTTAAAATAATTATAATAAATCTATGTTAATCATTAAAACAATTTATTGTACTAAGAGTATTATAATAATTAAATGATACTTTATCTAGGTTAAATTATTTGAATAACATTTTTTAACACAAAGATTTATATTCAAGCAAAGATCAATTATAAAGTCCAGAATTTACTACGAGAGCTGGAAGAGAGAGTCCGGCGTCTACTAGGATATCCGGATGAGAGAGCCGACGAATCTAACTAAGGTTGCCGGAAATAACAGCCCACAAATGAGAGACAAGTAGAAAACAAACAAACGACAAAGAACTTTAATTTGACAAATCTAAATTTAAGCTAGAAGAACGAGAACCAGATCAAAAGGAACCTAAACAAATTGAGAATAACAAAACATGTTAACTTCTTGAGAGCCCCTTTGAATGAAACAAGACAAGGTAACCAACCATGGATAATACCTTCGGCTTGTGACTCCTCATATAGTGAATAGCTCAGCAATTAGAGAACAAAACTTCATACTCCAGGAGACCGAACAATTTAAGTTCATTAGTCAATCGACCGGAATAGCGGAGATGGAGACACAATGACATGAAACACCATTTGAAGCTTGACGGAAGAGAATGTCTCGATCAGATCTTAAGGAAAATGACAAAGAGCGAGACAACTCACAGACAGGTTCAACCTTGCTCGAGAGGCAGAGAAGGTCGAAGATCGAGACCATATGTGAGCCAAAGAAAGCTCAAAGCCAACATGCAAATCATTCAAACGATTCAAAACAGGTTTCTAAGACAAAACAGATCTGAAGGTTAAGAAAACCCCACCCGCTTCAAAAGGTAGATCGAGAATCAAAGATCGATTAACACTTAGAAAGATCAACTAAAAACCTTTGATCTCTCCGGAAAGGACAAGAACAGAATCTTGGTTACTCCACCCGAAAAAAAAGAACAAGAATATCAGAAGATCTCACTGGAGAATCGAACCTAAAGAGAAAAAACAGAAGGCAAAGACCCAACTCCAGCTCTAAAAGAGCAGTCGGAGTCGGTAGACTGGCAAATCAAACACAGACTCTAGAGAGAAGGGAGAGGATTGATAAGAAGAGAGGATTTGAATAACATAAACTTATGCATTTTTACGATTTCTAAAAATTATATATATTTTTATTTTTTTATAAAATATAATGATTATTTAATTGCACAAAATTATCGATATCATATTTTCTTAATTATTCCTATAAATTAATGAAATGCATTAAAATTATATTAAACATTTAAAATACATAAAATATTTTTAGAAATATTTTTATTAATAATTATTATTATATATTAAAGTCAAACCAAAAACAATTACCATTTAGATTTTTAAAATCTAAATTCTACAATGATGTTTGTGATCAAATTTCTGCATATATATGTATTTACAATGATAGTTTTATTTTGTATTTGCAGTTTTTATTTTAATTTTATTAACTAATTGATATGTATTTTGATGACAATATTTTAATTTCATTTTATATTTTATTATTTTGGAGTAAAATGATAATAATAATTTTATTTTAAAATTAAAATCTAAAAACCAAAGACCAAAAACCAAAATTTAAAACCAACCATTCAAGTTTTTCATAAAACTAAAAAACCACCACAAAATCAAAAACCATAAACTAAAAACCAAAAACTAAAATCTTAAAACCATTCAAAAAATCGTCACCTAATTCTTAAACAGAGATGCAACCATCGGATAAACCATTTATCCTAGTATTCAAATGGTTCATAAATAATAGATTCATACTCATATAGCTACAGAATAAAATATATTGGGGGTATAAATCCATATTGCTTAGCAATCTATAATCCACGTACCGTTTGTGGAAACCGAAATTTACACAGTCGATTTTAGAATATAGAATATCGAAAATAAGTTGCAGTGGCGTCTTATTAATTGAAAAGAGCAAAGTTACAAAATTTCCGAAAGACAAGATGAACAGAATTTTGCTAGCCGAGTCAATCTAAGAACACAGACGAAAAGAGTTTAAGTAAAATCAAGCCGCCTAAATTCTAAGTTCTTCTAAGCTAGCAGTATTTTTCTAGGTCTCCATCCCTCTCCTGTGCCTTTAGCTTTAGCTCCCCTTAATGATAAAACGAGATAAAGGGTCTAACTGGTGACCGTCTCGGGAATAGTAGGAACAAAAAGGAAAAGAATTGATGGGAATAAAATTATGGGAATGATGAGGAACGGTTATTCCATATCAAATTTAGTGAGGAATAAATTTGTTCTTTAATTCTCTACAATAAAAGGAATGAGAAGGAATGAAAAGGAATGACTATTTCTAATGAATGGTAAAATTTGTTAGGAACATTAAGGAATGTATTATTCCTCTTCATAACTTGGTCACCAGTTAGACCTAAAGTTTTTTACTTAAACTCTTTTCGTCTTTAAATATGGATTCGAATATACCTCAATATACTTCATTGTGTGGCTATATTCGAATCCATATTTAGCAATATATAATATAATACACGTACCATTATACTACATTTTCAAAAAAAAAAAACTTTATCTCGTTTTATCATTAACATTTTTTAATTATCAAATACTCCAATATGTTTTAAACTATATACATGACATTGTGACTTACAAAAGTTGTGTCAGCCTATCCTTTTTTACATTATTTTAGACACATTTAAAAACATCATTTATGTGTTATTTAAAAGTATATCTTTAAAGGTGGGTTCTTTACCCGATACAACCCGAGCCCGACCCGAAAAACCAGAACCGAAATCCGATCGAAGTAGCAAAATGTCCGAACGGATATTAAGTTAGGAGAGATTGAATATTTGAACCCAAACAAATAATACTCGAACCCGTATATATATATATATATATATATATATATATATATATATATATATATATATATATATATTTATTTATTTATTTATTTATTTATTTATATATAATATATGATCTTAAAGTATCTTTAACATTCATATAAATATTTTAAATAAAATAAGAGATGTAAACTAGAAATATAGTGGTAAGTATACATATGTTCGGTTATCTTCGGATATCCATATAAATATTTATATTTTTGACGTCATTATCTGTTTTGAACTATAATAAAAAAATTATTATTAATATATAGTTATTAAATTATTTTAAAAATAAAAATATTAATTAAAATTGATGGAGTAGATATTGAAATTTATTAAATAAAAATATTGGAAAATGTCAAAATGAAAAGGGTATAGAAATATTCGTGGAAAAGAAATAAGATGCTCTGAAGTGTTAAAAAAAAAGAAGATGATGAGGGGCTGAGCAAAACAAATTTCAGTACAAAATCATTTATTCAATATTCATTTATAGAGTGATATGATTGATTTTAGGCTTTTATCTGCCCACATAACTGAATAAACCCAATGAATAAACCATTATGACCTAATAAATTATATAATTTTGGCATCAGACCTTATATTTTGCGTATACCAAACTGTTTTATTGGATGTCGTTGGTGAACAATACACATCAAAAACATTCTTCAACGTTGCTCGTGATTTAGATGATTAGGTCGTTGTCCAAATTTTCAACCTTATATTCAGTATTTTCTCAAATCCTGAACTGTAACTGTTCTCCGTGTGAACTATGATGTATGCTATCTAACAAGTAAATAGTAATCGGAAAAGATATAACTATGCTTTGTTGGGACTGTGTGAGCCCATGTCCAACTCTATCTTATCCGATTAATACGATATTATCCATTTTAGATTTTAATGGCAAGTTCACATAGATTTACTTGTGTGCTCCTTCCCAAAAGACCTCGTACTAATTAAAGTTGGACTTCTCTTTATATATTAGACTTTTCTTTGTCTAACTTCCGATGTGAGATTTTGTTTGATATCTCACATTTTCTCCCTCAAACTAAGGACCACACTCATTTCGTATGTGTTTTTCTTTTTTGAGAATGCGTTTCACATTCTTCTCATTCCTTTGAGAATGCTTCTCCTACAACATCACAAGTTCCATGAACTTCTGACTTGATCTCTGTCATATACCTCTCATTTCTAACTTCGGATATTTTTCTTCTTACAGATTTCTCATCAACCGCTCTGATACCAATTGTTGAGATTGCAAAAGCCTATGTCCAACTCTATTTTATCCGATTAGTACGATATTGTCCACTTTGGGCGTAAGATGCTGGTCCGCATGGTTTTATTTTTGGATTCATTCCCAAAAGATTTCGTACTAATTAGAATTGGATTTCTCTTTATATATTAGACTTTTCTTTATCTAACTTCCGATGTGGAACTTTGTTTGATATCTCACATGATTGTTATCCATATCTCTATCCTCGTTTGTAAAACAACGGAATAATTGATTTCACGTTCAAAAGTCATCAAGGTCATAAGAATTTTGATTCGTAATTGTATTTAGTTAACAAAAAAAAAGAAGGAAATTGTACAGCTTATTGAGAAGTTTGTAACCCTCTGCCTATCTTTTATTTTATTTAATATATTTTGTGATCTTTTCTTAAAAACATTTTTTCCCAATTACTCTTTGTTAATTCTTCTTAACTTGTTCGTTCTTCAAGATGTTAAAAGAATAAAAGAGAAAAAATCTATATTATTAAAAAAAACATTCCAAAAAAATCTACTTATGCAAGATTGTTGGACCTATTTATTGGACTTAACATTTAATATATAATCAATGTTCATTACTTAATTTTATTATATCAACCAAAGTTAGTTACTACAATTCCGGAAAGTACGTGTACGTGAACAAATCAAAAATGTGATAGACAAAAAATAATAACCTTTATCGAACCAGTGTTTACTAATGTTTATTTTTTATTTTGCTGTTTCCTATAAAATGAATCGACTACACATTCATAGATATATGTCCACTAATAAATTCTATTATTTTGAAGGGTTGGTCCTCATGTGCCAGATCAACCTTTAACAATCAAAATTTAAAACTATGTCTTTTTATAGATTTTATTGATATCGTAAAACAGTGGAAAATAGCGTAGATATTAATTAAAAAAAATCAAAACCTACAATCTGTTTATAAAAACAGTGATATTATACACTTATTGTTAGAAATATAATTTTACTTACATTTTTTCTACAAAATCATCCATTAGAATTATATAGTCAAGTTTTAAAACCATAACTATTTCAATTGATAATATAACTAACCCATTTAATTTTTCTGGTTATATAGAAGACCGAAAATAATCTTTATTAGCATCAATTTTGAAAAACTTCTCTCAACTGTGGCGACTACACCGAAATATGCGTTAAACAATTTATGTGTTTCGAACTTTTTCGGACATTTATTATCAAAGAATCTTTAGTTTCTTAAATAAATCATCACCAATTACATATGAAAGCGTAACATTCCTTAAAGAAACTTATGGATTCAAACATAATGCCCTCAAAATATCTTCGCTTGCATCTATTAACTTTTTAAAAATTAAACAAAAATCTAAAAAAATTTCATAATTTTGGAATAATGTTGGAATTGTTCAAATCTGAATTCAAGAGAAATTAGAACTAGAGCTTTAACAAATTTTATTCTAACTAAAAATGCTTAGTAAATTATATTTTAACAATAAAACCTACAAGATTTATTTACTGATAGATGCAACTAAATTGTTTTCTAAAAATATGCCCCACTAATTTGGATGCCCTAATCCGTTACTTGGGTGGCTTGCCCTCTGGGCCGGTCCTGGGTCCTCATGATTTATATATCAATTGTATCATTTAGAATAGCACTATATATAGTTGTCAAAAAAATAGCACTATATATAATCCTTTATACATTGGTTTCAACTAACATACCTATAAAATCATTAATCATCATTTTACATAACTCTGTATCTTCAGCTATAACATTAACACATTCTTACTATTATATTAGATATTATTAATAACATCTATTGAGAAAAAAATGTAACAAAATCTTACTAAAAATATAAATTTTCTTATAAATTAATGTATTAATTAAATGTTACAAAAATGTATTAGTTAACTTTGTAATAAGTGATATAATATTATTATAAATTAATATTAACTAAAAAGAAATTTCGAAAAATCTATGCCATTTTATAATTTTTATAATTATAATGTACATCTATCCTATTAAAAGAGAAATATTACTGTTTTTCTTCTTTAATAAAAATGTCAAATTCCAAAAAAAAAGAGTTTACAAAGAAAATTTAATTCTCATTAATGGTAATTCTATCTTTGGTTTTTGGGCTTAAAAGTTAAAACGATACATACCCATTAACTTAATTCATTGCATCTATGATTCATTAAGAAAACACATTCCAGTAATTATAAATTGAATTTTATTAATAGGTATGAACTTATTGTATGCTACTAAAAAAAGAAATAAATATCTGCATTAAAATTATAGTAGCACTGATCATTACAAAACTTATAAATTAAAATGCATAACATAAATACAATGCATTAAATTTATATGAAAAAATATTAAAAAACATTTTGGGTCTTTTCCAGATCAATCAGTGTTAACTCACAGATTAATGACTAGTTTTTGGGTTTTATTGAATTTTTAATATACAAATAGGTTTTCATTAATTCCCAATTTCGTGGAAACATATCAACATGTAGAACTTATAATAGAATTCGACAAGAAGAAAATAACTCAGTCCTGATTATATACGGGCACCAGGTTTACTGATTCAACAGCAGGTCTGAATCGGATATAAAAATTATGGTTTATATCTGAACTCGTCTATAAACTACATATATATCCCACTAAAAGAGTTAAGTAATTTATAAAAATATTATGCTTTATTCGCACCATTTAAATGTAGATGCATTATCAGTCTCGAACATTCAGTTTCAGTTCGGATATTTTGGTTTTTGTTGTTTGGTTCTAGAAATTTTTCATGTATTTACAAATTTTTCTTTGGTTTCGGCTGGGTTATTTTAGTTTTTGGTTGAGTTTAGTAACAAAGTTGGAAACCGGCTAGTATGCAAAAAAGGTCCAATTCAGTTACAGTTTGATTCTGGTTTTTGGGTGATTACAGATTTATAGATAAAACTATAGAATAATTTGGAGTTTTAGTTTAAAGGTATTTCGGGTTGTTCGGATAAAGATATCAGATAATTCAGATAATTTATTGATATGTTGAATAAAAAATATTTGGGTAATTCGATTTATAGATAATATTTTTAGGATGTTTAGTTATTTAGAAATTAAATTAATATGTGTAACTATATTATTTGTATTTTTAAATTCAATTACCCATTTAGTTTTTGGTTCGGTTTTTTGGTTCCAGAAATATATGATTTGCTCGGTTATTTATACTATTCAATTAAAATTTGGTTTCATTTTTTAGTTTTGTTTGGTTTGATTCGTTGTTCCGGAATAATATGCTCAAGTCTATATATGATTTCAAAATCGCGGATCAAAATCTAGTAAATATGTCATGCGCGCAGCACACTATATCTTTTTTTTAGTTAAAGGATATCCGACGGAAAAGAAAAACATTGAAATAGAAAACAAAAGGAGATGACAAAACAATTGATTTTTATTGCACACGCATATATATTTTATATGCTGGGCCGGGTTATTATAGTATTAAGCCATTTCTTTTCTTTTGTGTCACGGCATTTAAATACTAAGGGTAGAATTATTGGAGTCTCGACCCCTCTTTGCGTGTGGTCCCTTGTAATAAGTCATATATCACCATTAACCATTAGGATAGCTTCCTCAATATTTGACTTGTAAATTGTAATCTTGTATATGAACAAAAAAATCACTGGAGTTTTTGAATTAATCCACGGTTAAATTTCATTGACTCACTTTTCTTTGCTGATGACTTGACCTTGCTGGACGAACTTATTGGTATTTATGTTTAATGGATCTGATCTTCGGAAATTTCAAATACGATACCAACACATATCCCCTATATATTAAAGGAGATGCATTGTCATTTAATGTGTTCACATTATGTTTGCCACATGGCAGCTTCACAGCGATTTGAGAATAAATACGCTTACGTGTCATGTGTTCACACTATATATTATTTTACGTGTTTAAATATAAAACTCACATGCACGGTTCTACGGATTATATAAAATTCTACATAGAAAAATAATTTACAAAAAAAAATCATTATTGTCTATGATTATTTTATTTTTACTTAATTTATTTTAATTGAATAATATCTTGCAGGTGTTATTTTGAAAAAAAAAGTTTTTAAGTGTTATGGTATCCCCTATATATTATTTGAGAATCATTTAAAAAATATGAACCTTAGTTTTATAAGAATTAAAAAAGGACCTCATCCTATATGGCACTTGTGTATGCCTTCCATATCATATTTCAAAGAATTCTAAAGCACCTTATATAAACTATAGTCTAAAAATTATATTCTCTAGCATTACGTTGGTCACATATATCTTTCCTTAAATAAAACCTATAGAATTATCTAATGTGATTAAAATATATATATGTCAATTAATAATCTTAAATAATAAAGATTTGATAACAATTTGTATACTTTCTATCATTTTTGTTTAATTCTTTATTATTAAAATAAATTACACAGTTACATTAGTGATATAATAAAAAATAGATTTTTTGTATATGTTGTATTTTGAATTTTTTCAAAACGAGTATAAATTACTAAAACTTAAAAATCTTATATAAACTTTTGTGATCAAGGTTTAATTTTTTTATATTAGGATACAATGATTATACGACCGTATGAATAAATAATTTCATTTTAATAGGTTTATATATATATATATATATATATATATATTTTTTTTTTTTCATATCGTTTGAATTAAACTATACACCGTATGAAAATACATACTAATATTTTGATATTTGCATCGAACATATATTGAAAAGTTAATATTTTAATTTTGAAATCTTCATTGTTTTTTTAAATGATTATAAATCATTGAAACTACTAAACATCCACATTAAAAAAATTGTTGGTGTAAAATTTTGTTTCACAAATATGAAAATAATCATAAAATTATATGAGTAGAAACCTCATTTAATAAAATCAATATTAAAAATAATATCTATGCTAATATCATTTAAATCTAATTACATATTATATAAGACAAATAAGAGTGATTGTTTTGATTTATTTACCCTAAAATGATTGCAAAAAAAGAGTGATCATTTGATTTATATGCGCACATCAATTTATTACATATAGTAATTTATTTTTAGTTATTTAATATATATAATTATTATTTTATAATTTCATAATACCGAAAAACAAAAAAAATAAGTAGTAAATATAAAATATTGCACAATATAATGCTTGCAATTGATATATGCAGTATATAATTTTCATAAGCTTCAGTAAAATGAATGTTTGTATTAATTAGAAAGATTGGTGAATAAGTGAAGAAGGTATAAAATAATTAAAATTTAAAATCATGCAATTAATTTATCAATATCTGAATTATTCGAAGGTTCCACTAAAAATGTATACTAATATTAATGAAAAAATAATTTTTTAGTGTCAAATGATGATTTGTTTATGTTCTTATAAATTATATTTTTGTAACTAAAACAATACTAGAAAAATCAATTTGATTGAATTAAACAAACACAAACAAAACCAAAATAAAACGAACCAAACACAAACCAAACTAAATTAAAACTGAATCGAACACAATCCAAATTGAAATAAAACCGAACACAAATCAAACCAAACTAATTTGAATTGACTTTGGTTAAGGGTCTCTTAGACTTTAATAAACTAAATCGAACCTAAATCCGTATTTTTTTAAAATAAAATCTAAACATATGGTTAAACTGACATGTTTATGCCTAATAAAACCGAGATATTGCTGATTACATAATCTGTCATATTATATATTCTAAATATTTATCATAAAATTTACCCTGCACAAAGCGCAGATCTTATCCTAGTTTCGTAAATAATTTAACAAAAATGAAGGAAGATAGATACCCATCACGAATTCTCCAATTTGCCTTTATTGTAGTATTATTATTCGACGCTGTCGGTATATGAACGTACGTGTGGATAGTTACTCTACATGTCTTTGAACAATTGTTATCAGTTTATATTTTTATTTTTGTAAATTTGTTATATACTATATGCATGTACCGACAGGTGCATTATTCATATGAAAGTACATGCCTCATACTCTTCTTGTTTTGATCATTAGTAAAGTCTTTACTATATATAGTCTTCTTCGTCGTTCGTTGTAGCCTTGGAGGCCATTAACTTAATCTGTATATAAAAGAATTTATATTCAAAATATTTCAAAGGAGAATCCAAGTCTGTAATTTTCCTGTTTTAAGTATAAATATTTTAAACATATATATACATTTACATAGGAAACGATAAATAATCACAAGTCTAATATTAGTATTACATATATAATAATGTAAACTTGTAAGGGATAATCGATTATCAATTCTTTAGAGAGAGAGCCAGAGACAATAGTTGACTGGAGAGAAAACATATCATGTGCTTTCATTATGATAAGCTAATTAAAGAGTAAATGATGATTTCAAAAGGATTTTGTTCCTTAACATATGTATTCATTTTTTTGTCACGTATATAGACTCATGTAGATTATGTGAATCAAACTAATAACTTTGCATCTATCTATATAGATAACAACAAAATACGATTGCTTTATACCATGGCGTGCAAGACTATCCATCTTTGAATTCATCGTTTTTAGTTATGGATGAGCTCTGAGGTATGAAAACTTCCTCTCAGAATCTTGATATATTCCAAATAATTTTCAAAAAGTGGCTATTCTTCTGGATTCGTAACCATCTTATTAATTCAGAATAATTTATGGCAAATATGATCTGAAACTGACATAAATTTTTCAAAGATTCTATCGCCCAAATAGACGCTTCTACTTCCGAGTGAAGTGATGAAAAACTAGCTCTAGTGTTTCTTGCCCCCATTAATCTATCAAAATTTTCCAAAATTCTATACCAACTTTGGCCCGAGTATATCCTAGTCTTTCCATGATCCATCTGTGAAATACCATCTATTCGGTATGGAAGGTAAGGTTATGGCTTCGATCTCCCTATTTCGGATGACCATGTGTATGATTGTAGATTGTGTCTCTGTCCAAAGTAATGATTTCGTTTCTGTCAGTTTGAGAGCGTCTCTGGGATTAATGTCTATGTTACTAAACACCTTGTTATTTCTTTCTTTCCAGATATACCACATGATCCATGTAAATTGATGTTATTCCATATGCGAAGAGATTCTCCAATAAATGATCCATATTTGTGAACATTGAGTGGGTCAGAAAAATAACTAGATTCGTTGAAATCTGTGAGAATACCAAAACTTGGAGCGGCAGTGGACATTTAAAAAACATATGGTTTACTGATTCATCTGGTTCTCCGCATCTTGCACAATATATATCAACTTAAATTCTTTTCGTGCGTAAATTTTCTTAACCAATATAAATTATGATACTATTTTCTATAAAAAATACTTGATTTTGGTGGGCCCCGCAGTTTTCAGAAAAATGATTTGAGAGCATCAATCGTAAGTCCATACAGTGATGGAGCTTTTTCTCTTTCAGTATACACTCTTTCCATTTGGTATCAAGATTTGACTTGTACATTTTCCATTATTCGTAAATTGTCATCCATCTCTTTTGTCCAACTGCGTTTGACTCAAAAATATACTTTCGACTCAATGGTATACTTTGTATAATATGCTTGGGATTCACAAAGTACTGATTTGCTTGTAAATTCCATGTACGTGATGTTGCATTGATGAGAAAATCTACCGAAAGATCATGGAAATTTTTTTGTTAGTTATTGTTCGCTGGTGTTGGACGAGTTGTTAGGAGTCAAAGATCATTCTATACTGAAATAGATGATTATGATCCTACTTTTTTGATTAGTCATTTGCTAACCATAGATCTAACAGAGATAATACTACGTCAACTATAAGATGGTGATTATAATCTAATTAGTTTCAGAGGTAATATATTCCTGAAATATCATCCTTTAATAAAATAAAATAAAATAAAATAAAATATTCTGCTTCTTAATCTATCACCATTTTCGTACCAGAAAATTGCTAATAGTTTAAGTAGTATAATATTGTTTAGGGAAATTTTTATGTTTGTTCGTTGACTAATATGGCATATAAAGATGAAAAAAATCGATCCAAAAGATATACGTAATGTTTATAAATTAATATAATAATTTTACACACACATACATATATATATATATATATATATAAATCTGAGATTATGATTAATAATATTGGGTATTTTAATTTAAGTGACAAGTATCCTTAATATGAATGTTGACTCAAAATGATATTATATACTAAAAAAACAACTATCGCGTCTATAACATCTATCAGTTGTTTGATGTAAATTAAGGAGACACCACTAAGTTTTTTTAAAATACAGTAAATGAAATTGGAGAGAATCTCCAAGGAGATTTTAAATATAAATATTAAAATATCATATTTAACATCAATACAAAAATAACATTAGAATCATATTTAGTACATAATTATATATATATATATATAATTATTTTATGATATTATTAAACTATATATTATCATAAGATTTAAATTATTTTATCAAATATTTATAAGTTTTACCTTGGCCACACTTTGACTAGCAACATTTGTCATGTTGTAATTAATTTTAAAAAATTATAAATAAAGAAACCATAATTTTAATAATTTTAACTGCGAATAAAATTAACATTTATCACAGTATAAACGTTCCAAAGAAGAAAATAGCAAAGATTTTTCGCTATGATGAACGGCTAAAGGATAATGAATAGTCAAAACCCTTACTGATATCACTTGGAACGCTATACTTTCTATCTTTGTGATATAGCGACTTGCTGCGTGCAGGCATTCCATCTCTTTATGGTGCAAGAAACATCACTCCAACAGTTGCCTAGCTATCGAGAAGCTCGAAGCGGACATTGACACAGTTATGTCAGACAATACACTGGAGGAATCTCATCTCTCACTCCTCAACTCAGCACTTTTTTTTAACTCAACACTTCAAATTATACAATTAAAAAAAAAAAATCTTTTGGTAGCAGAGAAGACTTAACTCTTAAGCGATAAGAACATAAATTATTTCCATGCAGTGGCCGAGAAGGAGACAGAGTTGGAATCACCCTCTATGTTCTTGAAACTTCCCAAGGCGAAACGATTTTCGAAGAGAAGTTTATTGGTTCAGAGATTTCTAGGTTCTTCCAGTAGTTATTCACAATATAAACACCTTATCACCCAAGGTTACTCTGAGCATGAATGAAAGCCTCATCTTTATTCCATCATCAGCAGGATCAAGAAAGCTCTGTTTGCGATCCACCTAGACAAATTTCTAGGTCTGATGGCTTCTCCGCTAGTTTCTTTCAGTCAAACTGGGTAGTTAACAGTCCAAACATTATTTCAGAGATTCAATGCTTCTTTGAGACATGGATTATGGCGACCAACATCAGCACCACCCCACCACCCCTGTCAGATTGATTCCTAAGATTCAGGGACCGAAGCTTTGCTTGGACATCAGAACCATCACACTTTGCAGTTTCGACTATAAGTTCACTCCAAGATCTTGTCTCTATGACTCTGACCAACACTGTTTCTACCAGGGAGAGACCTTTCCAACACTGTATTGATAACATGTGAGCTTCTCTACTACCTTAAAGTCTTGGAAGCGAAGAAACATTTCTTTATGGCGATTCAAACTGGTATGAGCAAGGCTCACGATTGACTGAAATTACCTTTTATTCAAATAGTTTTGGATAGATTGGGTTTTGATGCAAAATGGACAAATTGGATTATGCAGTGTGTCACTACAATATCCTATTCCTACCTCGTAAATGACTCGTCCTATATGGAAATGTCACTCCATAACATGGTATCAGACAAGACGACCCGCCCTCTTGGTATCTCTTCATCTTGTGCGGGGAAGTTCTTTTGGGATAACGCCGACAAGCTCAGGACAATTGACTCATGACCGTCATGACACTGGCGAGACATTGCCCAAGACTGATTCATCTACTCTTTGCTGACAATACTATATTCTTCATCACAGCTGATGAATAGAGCTCTATGACACTTAAGGATATCCGCTGAAAGTATGAGACAGCCTCATATCAACTCATTATTGTCACCAAATTGTCCATCTCATTCTCTTAAAAACACCACAGATGACCAAATCTTGCATGAAACAAATCCTTGGTATTGATAAAGAAGGATGTATAGGAAAGTATATTGGTCTCACAGAACATTTCGGTAGACTTAAGAAAGATCTTTTCTCCTTGATTGTTGATCGAATAAAAAATATCTATGTTTTGGTCTTCACGGTATCTCTCATCAGCCGGGGAACTCGTGATGCTCAAGTCAGTTCTCTCAGCCATCCTGACATACTCTATATAACCTGATTCAATCCGTCCTCACAAGATTCTGGTGGGACAACAAGCAATCAAAGAAGAAAATGCGTTGGATTGTTTGGGACAAGCTTACAAAAGCAAAATCTGCAAGAGGTGTCGGTATTCACGACGTTTTTGATTTCAACCTCTCCCTTCTGGCTAAAATAGCTTGGTGCATACAACATGATGGAACAGCTAACTAACCCGCCTCCTTCTTAGAAAATACTGCAAAATGCTTATTTCCACTCGATTGAATGTTCTTAATCAGCCTCCCATGTATGGAGAAGAATTTTACTCGGAAGAGGCTTTTTTGGAGTCAAGATTAAGAAAGGCAATTGGAAACTGTTTGTCGACCAACGTATGAAAAGAAGCTTGGATCTCTACAATTTCTCATCTTTGGTCCAAGCAGAGAGTGTGATCAGGACCTGGTTGTCGCAAATCTACGAACTCCATGATTCAACGCAGTGGATAAGTATGATCAGGACCTAAGGCACGTCTTGGAAAAAAATCTCCCAAAGCACACTTGAAATCAAGCGGATGGAATAGGACTCGCAGACACCGGAAAGGACCAAGGGACCAGCCACTGAGTTCGATGGAGACCACCAATAACCATATGGTACCTCCGTAGACGATTAGCCGGACTAACCCTTTAAGTTCCCACAACGACGCAAAGATCCGGAGGAAAAACAAAACTTGAAAATCGATTTCCACAATGAACCCTAAAGGCCGACTACTCTGCCACCCTACCTTAACACCTCCTCGTTATAACTCCAGACAAAGCCAATCTTGCACCGTTGTAGAAGCTTTGTACACAGGGAGCAAACAACCAGCAGATACCGCCAAACCAGAACCATATACATATCGGAGGGCATGAGAGAGGTCGAGGAGCAGAAATAAACAAACGAAAAAAGGGAGAAGAGACTCTACCGGCGACGGCACGCGCACACAAGTGCCGCTGGAGCCAGTTGCAGAGCAAGCTTGAAGATGTTGTCGGGAGAGAAGCTAGAGAGGTTAAGAGGAGGAAAAAAAGATAAAAATATAAATGTGAGAACTTTTAGAGCTGATAAAAAAGATATACTAGATTTATCTAGTTTTTTCGGTGATATTTGTCGAGTTTAGAGTTGATCGTGTTTGTTTATTGTCAAGTCAAGTCAGATAAGATTTTGTATTCTCGATATTGCCTACGGTTCTGGAGTTTCTCGTCAAAAGTTCATGGCCCTGGGCAGGTCGGCGGGGTCAACATTTCAATCTCTACTTATGGGTGCATCAACGCCATCTTACGAACAAGGGTCTCAAGTGAAGCGTCTCTTCAGGTCTTTTCACCCTTTAAACATATCTATATCTCTTCTCGTTGTTGTAGTCTTTGTTATTCAGATTACCGTTGAATTTTTTTCCAATTGTATTTTATAAGTTTTTGAGCTGTTAAATTAGTATAATAGTTTTGTTGACAAAAGAATAAGAAAAATAAACTTCAAAAAATTCCTACAACGATGAAGTGAGATACGATATCCACCACAATCTAGCTAGGGGTGTCAAAATGAGTTAGCTCGCTCAGCTCAGCTCGGTTCATAGTGAGCTCGGCTCTTTTATGAGTTAACTCAGCTCAGCTCATTTATTATATGAGTTTCAATATGTAAGATCGAACTAAGATCATCTAGATCATGAGTTAAATGAGCTAACTCGTGATCTAACACAAAATAATAATAATAAAATTAAATTAAACAGTGAAAAATAACTTCTGTAATATTATTCAAAATTTAAATATGAAAAAATCCAAAACATAAAAATTAAATATTAAACAAAAACCAACTCATGACAAAAAAAATCAAACTCCTAAAATAAATTAAATTAAAGCAAAACGCCCAAACGAATGGTCCAAATTTGGGATCAATAAAGTTTGTGAAAGAGATGATAGGGTTAACTTGGGTATATATAGAAGATTTTGATAATTTTTAAACCTGATAGTTTCTTTTTTCTTTCTTTGAAAAAGTATAGATAACTTTTAAAAGTTTTATTCCTATATTACTTATGTATATTTTACATTTTTATTTTAAAAGATAAATATGATAAATATAGAAATTATTTTTTCCCATATATAAAATATGATAAATATGATAAATATATATATATATATATATAAAAAAGATAAATATGATAAATATAGAAATTATTTTTTCCCATATATAAAATATGATAAATATGATAAATATATATATATATATATATATAAAATTACAAGTATAAAAATGAATAATCTCATGAGCCAGCTCATGTTTATTAAAGATCGTTCGTATAATTCGTGATCTTTTTAAACTCGATCAATAAACTCATTTATTAAATAAACTTAAAATATAAAGATCATACTCACGAATAAATGAATTGAGCTGAGTTAGCTCATGAGCTATACCTCATTATTTTGACACCCCTAAATCTAGCACATGTGATTGCCTTAGTTTACACTGGGCTCTACCATTTTCATTTTCAGTGCTTCACGTCTATTTAAACTACTGTACTCAAATGCTGTTTACCGTTCGATCTATCGAGTAATTTTTGAACCGTTAGATAACTATTTCTTATCAACACCGGTAGACAATCAAAGTGGGCTCTAAACGGGCCCATCAAATGATAGATGTCCTGATTCCTAAAGAGCTGTAGATAATTCACATCCAAGTAAAAACCGCAAAACATATAAACAACCATTTTTTAAAATATAAATACCACATGTTTATTTTCATTTGTTTCCAGAATACCACAAAATATAAAGAATGCTTATTAAACATTTTTGTGTGTCTGTACAGTGTACTAGGTCAAATAAGGTTTGGCTTGGCTAAGAAGAAAAACCTAACAAATCCAAACACTTATCTGACCCTATTACAAACTCAAATTCCAATTAACGTTCAATAACAGAAGATTGAAACTAATTAAAAAATTGATAAACGGATCATCGTTGTTTTTAGTCATTGGACTTTTGCCGAAAGAAAATTTCACTCGAAGTTATGGTGATATACCACCTTAAGCTAGTAACAACGTAAAAGAGAGTGATACAATAAAAAATAGTTAATTGATTTTACATTTAAATAAATTATTTTAAATTTTTGCGGAAAACACGATTTTACTGATTTTAACGAAAATTCGGTTTGTAATTTTAACGAAAAACATACAATTTACAGTTTTCAGTTTGGCAGAAAAAACATATTTTTGTAATGTTGGTGGGAAAACGCTTTTCCGATTTGGGAGAGAAAAATGTTTTCAGAGTTTTTGTAAGAAAACATGTTTTCGGATTTTGTGGGGAAACATATTTTGGGAGTTCTGATGGAGAAACATATTTTTGGAGTTTGACGAAAAAATTGTATCCAAACTCTATTTTTTATAGCATCACAGATATCTAGATTTTCTAGATATTATAGATGTTACATCTAGATGCAGATGTATACGAACAAATCTAAATATTAGCATATAGATGCAGTGTCTGGATACAAAAATGAACATGATCTAAATATCAATTGCGACTTGGAGGAAGAAAAAAAGAAAACCGACCACTAGAATAATCTTCAAAGCAATTAGTCATTAGATCTTAACTGCAATCTTATGCAAACATTACCAGTCGAGGAAAACTTTTGAAACGATTGAATGAACCTTTGTATATAACCAAATACTAATAGCTTAGTGGTAATCTATTGGGATTTGGTGTATATTCATATTAGTTTTGGATTTGATTTTGCCTAAGAATTAAATTATTCTTGTTTGGTCGGTCTGGACTTAGATTTCGGTTAAAGTGGTAAACATGATGGTCTGTAACAGATGATATACACCTCGGCATTAGGCAAAAAGTTTTTCAAACTCAGATTCTGCAATGCGACAAGCAGTCCAGTTTATAACACTAAATATGTTTCTCTAGGACTGATCAAATCAGCCAATAAACACGCTAGGTTGAAGCTAAATGTGTTTATACCGTAAAAAATGGAAAGAAAGCAAAATGGTTATTCTTTTTTAAACATTAGAGAGAAAGTAGAATTTTTTTTCTTTAGCTATTTATTGTTTTAAAACATTGAATTTCTAAACTAGTTTAGGTGATTTCATAAAATTTAAAAGTATTTTGGAAAAGAGAAAATTTTAATACTTAATTTGTTTCAATATAAATGGTGTTTAAGATTTTTACACATGGATTAAGAAAATATAAACTTTTATACATTTATTTTGGTTATGTAAAAATATTATTAAATGAAATTAGTACAACCAAAAAATTGTATTTTGTAACTAGCCAAAAAAATTAAATGATACTAATTCTATGTAGAATAGAGAGAATTTCAATTATTTTACAAGAAACTTTTTTTCTAAACACCATTTAAACTAATATGGATAGAGTAATTCTGAAAACAAAGTTTTTAATTTGATACTTTGAGATATTATTAAAATGGACGTCATTTATTGGTGCTACATTATATTATCAAGCCGCCGACGAAATGTTGCCATTTTTTCCTTCAAGATTCCTTTTATTATTTATTGATTTGTGGAAAGCCATGGATGAGGTAACGATTATAGTTTTATTTTATTTGTTATGATGATGAATACAATACTTTAGTTTTCTTTTTGACAACATAGACTAAACTACAAAAATGGACTTATCGGTTTAGAAAACCAAACCAAAAATAACGAATCTACATATAACATAGATAAAAGAGAATTTTTTCACTGCATGCAAGCTTATCTACATAATATTTTAATAAAATTTGTAAATTATTAGTAATTAGTTGACATAAATTCTCCACATTAGTTTAATTAATAACAACGTATGTCTTTGGTATTCCGAAAACTGAGTCTTATCGCTAATATTTTCAAACCATTCCAGTCCAAACATATTTTAAATTTTTGACAAATTCTCTTAGTACATGAATTGATTTAAGAAAAAAACACTTTTGAATTTTTCATTTTTTAATTACTTAAGTATTCCATCCAACTGTTTAAATTAATAGTTTGAATTGAACAATATTAATTTTGTTAATTAGTTTTAGAACCATTCATTTGAGAATAATAAATCAATTATATTTACTCACTTAGATGTTCTAGACATAGTTACTATTGTATGTCATATTATAAGGTAAAGGGCGAAAAGGTACAAATGGTAGTATTTTAATGTAGATGAGTAAATTAAATGATTATGCTTATAACCAATAATGATGGGGAATCATTGAGTGTTTTATGTCTGGCACGAATATTAAATTGGTTGAAACTTAGTTAAACACACTTCAGAAGTGATTAAATATTCAGTTGAATGAATATAAAATTGTATTGTTATCTTTTCTTACCTTTAGTCATTGAGACGATTTTTTTCTAAGCTTATTGTCTCCTGGTGAAAAACAATTATATGTTTACATATAGAATATTATAAGAATAAAATTGTATGCATGAAAATATGTTTGTAAAGTACTTTAGTCGGAATAATTTCAGTAGTTAAGAAACTTTTTAATATAAAATGAAGGTAATTATGATGTTTTTCTAACCAGATTGAAAATTGTTCTATTTTTGCTAAGTGAATAATAGTACATTTCCTGAACAACGAAAATAGTAATGGCATTAAATTATTCATGAAACTTTCTTATTTTTTCATATAGAGAGAATATTTTACGTGGAAGAAATTCTTATATGTAAGAGAATTTAGTGTTTCTGTTACCCAAAGAAAAAAGAATTCAGTGATTTGCCAAAATATTATGTAGAAGAATTAGGCGCGCCACATATTTATTACAAAATCATAAATGTAAAATATAATACCGAAATATAATACTAGCTGTATTAAACAACGTTTTAACTAAATTTCGAATCCAATGTTTTTTTTGTTCTAATAAGAACACTGAGTTCGAAATTTATTTAGTACATAAATATATCATTTAAATATATAGTGGCCGGATTTTTTTTTTTTTTTGAGAAATATAGACAACGAGTTTAAACGTTTTTTTTGTTTTGAAAAGAAGGAAAAAAAAAACATTTAAGAAGAAACTAAGCTAATAATTAAGTTCCACACCCCCTCCCTCAAAAAAATATATAAGTGTGCACAGTCGCATCCTTTTCATATTTTCATAGTATTATCTTTACTTATATTCGTTTTCATAAGTTACTTATCATACCAACAACCACAAATTCAAAACATATTATAAGATTTTAATCACTTGACTAATTCTTCACTATTTATGATTTATAGCTTTAAAAGTTTTAGATTTCAATTTTAACCGTGATAAAAAAAAAGATTTACTATATATTTTTGATTAAAAAGATTGTGTTTAAAACTCAAACATTTTTGTTATTAAGACAGAATATATAAAAAATCACAAAAATATGTAATATCAGCCAGGCAAGAATATACATAATCATGTCTTTTTCATTGGGAAAATGCAATAATATTCTTTTATTATAATTTATGTTGTATATTTGTTAATTTCAGCTTTCATTGATTAGCTATTGTATCTACCTTGGATCGATCATTTATCTTAATTTTTTTACCATCGCTTAATTACAAGAACTATTTTAGATAATTTTATACTGTTGGCAACAACAAAAAACTACACTTTCACCAATTAGACCAAAAGAAAAATTAAAGCTAAAGATACCATTTCCTTGGACAATTACAGAACTTAAATGAACATAAGTATGATACAATAACCAAATTAAAATTGAAAAATGTAGCTAATTACCCAAAGTTGTTAATTCTACTGGTAAAACTTTTTGCCTATAGATAGAAGTGTCATATTCGAATCTTAACAGCTGCGTAAAAGAGATTTAGCAACCGGTTCTTATTCATATTCCAAAAAAAATTAAATTTCGGAGTTCTTGCAATAAAAAATATATGTAGCTTATTTGACTCGGGTAAACTTCAACGTACCAAAACAAAAACCCTTTTGTTTATATTCCCCAAATCCTCCTCTCCTTTTCTCATCTTCTCACTTCAAACTCTCTCTATCTCTCTCTCACCTCATCTTAAGATTTCTCTGAAAGCTGACTTCAAAGCCTTTTCTAAAGCAAACAAGCCGATCCTTCTCTGATTGATATTTTATTTATATATAAAAAAAAATTAAAAGATGGGAAGACATTCATGCTGTTACAAACAGAAGCTGAGGAAAGGACTTTGGTCTCCTGAAGAAGACGAGAAGCTTCTTATGTACATCACTAAGTACGGCCATGGCTGCTGGAGCTCTGTCCCTAAACAAGCTGGTAATTTAATGTCTTTGCTTTCATCCAATTATTATTTCGTTGTGCTTTATTAATACTCCTTCCTAATTCTTGAATTATTATTTTCTTAAAAAATTGTAGGTTTGCAGAGATGTGGAAAGAGCTGTAGATTAAGATGGATAAACTATTTAAGACCAGATTTGAAGCGAGGAGCATTTTCACAGGATGAAGAAAATCTTATTATTGAACTCCATGCCGTTCTTGGCAACCGGTAAAGAACCCCGTGCTGTTTCTTCTGATCCCTATGCGGCATGTTTGAGTGTGATATATAATCCATGTTGCTTTGATCTTGGTTTAGGTGGTCTCAGATTGCTGCACAGCTTCCTGGTAGAACCGACAATGAAATCAAGAATCTATGGAACTCTTCCTTAAAGAAGAAACTGAGGCTGAGAGGAATTGATCCGGTTACACACAAGATCTTAACCGAAATTGAAACCGGTACAGATGACAATACCACACCGGTTGAGAAGTGTCAAACGACCTGCCTCGTTGAGACAGAAGGCTCCTCTAGTACCACCACTGGAAGTACTAACCACAACAACAGCAACACCGATCATCTTTATACCGGAAATTTTGGTTTCCAACGGTTAACTCTTGAGACTGGTTCAAGAATACAAACCGGTTCAGACCTTGGCATCTGGATTTCCCAAACCGGGAGAAATCATCATGTTGATACCGTGCCTAGTGCGGTGGTGCTCCCCGGTTCAATGTTCTCATCTGGCTTAACCGATTCAACAACCGGCTACAGATCATCCAATCTCGGTTTAATTGAATTGGATAACTCATTCTCGACCGGGCCAATGATTACAGAGCAGCAACCTCAAGAGAGTAACTACAACAATTCGACATTCTTTGGAACTGGGAATCTGAATTGGGGATTAACCATGGAAGAAAATCAATTTACAGTATCGAATAATTCGTTACAGAATCACTCAAACTCGTCGTTGTATAGTGAAATCAAATCCGAGAACATTTTTTTCGGTACGGAGGCTACAAATGTTGGTATGTGGCCATGTAACCAGCTTCAGCCTCAGCAACATGCATATGGCCATATTTAAAAACTTCTTGTATATTATAAGGTGTGTGGGATCTTCTTTTTTCTTCTTCAAGTTATTTTTCTTTATTCCAAATATCGAATTTTCTTTATAATGGTTTGTGTATATAAAGTTTCTGTCATATTCATTTAAATTAAGGGTGTTTTGTTCTTACATTTTCCTTTATTTG
The DNA here is from genome assembly GCA_019706035.1 of Raphanus raphanistrum subsp. raphanistrum. NCBI lineage: Eukaryota > Viridiplantae > Streptophyta > Magnoliopsida > Brassicales > Brassicaceae > Raphanus > Raphanus raphanistrum. The sequence goes on along the minus strand of CM033988.1, from coordinate 12,170,462 downwards.
ATTTACTTTGTGAAGCATAGTTTTTCTGGACTTTGAGATTTTGTTTGTCTATTCTTGCTGGATCAATGACATTTATTTCTTAATTTTCTTGTACATTTTATATACCCTTTACATCAAATTTACTAAACATGCACACACGCGCACACACACGCATGCATTGATTTGGTCAATAATCAACAGAACGTTACTTAAAATGATTTGGTAATACTTTTTCAATTTGACCAAAAAAAAAACTTTCAATAACTGAAGTTTTGGAGATTATCTATTACTCTCTCCGAGTAAGAGCATCTCCAATGTACACCTCTATTTTTTCCTCTAAAATAGAAAAACTCTATTATAGAGGTGGATTTGCTCCAATGTATGCCTCTATAATAGAGTTTCTCTATTATAGAGGAAAATATAGAGGAATTCTATTTTTTACCTCTATATTTAGAGATGAAAATAGCATATCTCTATATTTTCCTCTATAAATTGAGGAACTCTATTATAGAGGCATACATTGGAGCAAAACCACCTCTATAGTAGAGTTTCTCTATTTTAGAAGAAAATATAGAGATTAAAATAGAGGTGGGTTGGAGATGGTCTAAGTATGCATTGACAATTTTCACATTCAATTGCACTACACTAATAAACTGACACCTGAAATTATGTTTCATCTTATATTTTAGTTATTTTTACCAGGTAAATACCATAAATTTTCTTTCAGCTCCAAAACAACATTTTTCAAGGAAAAAAATATAAAATATAGGTGATTATTGGTTCGACCGTAACTGTAAAAATTTAGGTGTAAAAATTTAGTTGTAGTTAAGTTGGTTATAGCTGTAGAGTTGTTATTGTAGATTTTTCTGCAAAGACTTTTGATGTAGTTAAATTTATTGTAGATGTAAGTTATATGTTGTAGATATTTTAAAATAAAATATGTGATGTATATATAAAATAATTATTTTTTCTCAACTAAAATAATTTATATTAATAATTAGATTATACGTCCTTTTTGTCTGTATACTAAATCCTCTCTCTAGAATCAGAGCTCCGACTTCTCACTAGAACTCAACCGCTGTGCTTTCGTTCCCGACCGACGGAGTGGCTTCCTTAGTCATCACCGTCGGTCCGGCTTCTGTTTTTCTCTTTTCTTTTTATCTACTTTATGTTTGTATCGGTTTTTTCTTTCGGCGTCGCTTCTCTTCTCGGCAGTCGGCCGCTCTTGCCTCCGGCGTTGTGTCTTATCTTCTCAGACGAATGGTCGGCTTCTGATTCCGCGTCGTACGGCACATGCGTGACGGCGGCTCTGTTTTGGGACTCCCAGTTTTTACGATTGATGAAGATGGTGGTTGTGGGGGCTTTACTTACGGATGAGATCTCGGATCCTGATGGATGCTCTCCGGTGAAGAAAGCTCAGGTGATGAAGATGGTTACAGCAGCGGCTTGGACGAGAGCTCGATATTGTCTCGATAAAGCTCTTTGTTCATTTAAGCCCTGATGAATCAGATGGGTGCGGCAGCAGCACATTCCGGCGAGTCTTGGCGAAACCAATGGCGGTCTTCGTTTTCTCCGGGGAAGCTTGTCGGCTGGGTCACGTTTTGTGACAAGGTGACGCGTGTCCTTTGGGGTCTATGCTTGGTGCGCCGCGTGGCGTTGGAGAGCGGTTTGACTTTGTAGTTTGGGCTTTGTCCCATAGTTTTCTTTTAGCCTGGCCTGTTGTCTTTGGGCTTTACTTGTACTTGGTTTTATGGGCTTTGCCCTTTTAATAAAAATCCTTTAGATGGCAAAAAAAAAAATTATATTAATAATTTTTATAAATTATCAAAGTTTTTTATTATTTAAGATGTCATATGTAAATAATATTTATATTATTTAAAATATTTCAATAATTTTTAAAATACACAAAATTAAATTAAAATATTTATAGATGTTTTTATTATGATTATATAATTTATTTGATATTATAGATAGTTTTTTTCATTTTACAGTTTCTACAGCATATAAAACATAGATGTAGGTTTTTGTCTAAAATACATAAGAACAAAAATTTGCTTTAGTTTTTTTTTTTTGTAGCTTTAAAAGTAAAGATAAAGCATGACTGATAAAAATTAATAAAAATTTGTTGTAGGTTTTAATTTTCAAAAATAAAGCTAAAATATTAAAGCTAAAATATGATTGGTAAAATTTAATGTTTTAAAAATAAATAAAGATAAAGTAGAGAGATACAACCCAAACAATCATATTCATAATCTAAGCATATCATTTTTGTAAGAAAGAAGAAATATCTCTTAGTTTTAGAGGAAGTGGGGAATATTCGAAAGGATAAAAAACAAAGAGTAAAAGTTATATTCAGAGTAAAAGAGTACTATAAAAGTTTTTCCACTAGTAATTTTAAGTGGGATAGTTCTTCTACATTTAGAGGAACTTTGAGTAAGTATTTTTACTCAATTTATTTTTGATTGGATAGTTTCCAAAAAATCTTAGACCATTTGAATGAAGAAACTCTATTAAACACTTAACATATTGAACTGTGAGTAAGTGTCTTGTGTAATGATTTAATCTATTAAAATATAATATAATTACTTAATTAGATAATAAAATAAACTGATCAATTGTCCTTAATTATAAATATTTTTATCCACATTTTCTACCAAATAGAGAAACCAGTCAAACAATAATCAACATAACATTTTCACACTCTAGAGTATAATTATTTATTACAGATTTATCGAAAGATTTCAAAAGAGTATAATCATAGATTTAATAGTGTTGAAAGCTTTCAAAAAGTATACTTATGTATTTTAAATTTGTTCTATTATGTACTTAAATAACAAAATATCACCTGATGAAACAAATGGAAAAAACAAGGTCGACGATAATGATCTCTTAGAAGCAGTCCTGCTTAGAAGTATTGAAGAATCTGTGGGATTAATATTGGCAATTGGGACTGAATGATATTATGGTATTATATGAACTTTTCTAAAGACCTTTTTAATATATAGATAGACAAAGCATTTATTCTATTGACTATTGTAACATTGTTTAGGTGAAGCTTCTAAAAAAGACTAGTGTATCTTTATATAGGGACAACTTTATCACTTTCATCTTTTTCTTACTTTAAATTCAGTTTCATTTTCAATGAACTTAAGGAACAGTTCCTACTTTTAGTTGTCTTTTTCAATTCCAAATATATTATACTGATATATAGTATCAGTCGCTTAAATTGGTAACTTTTAGTTTCTACTTACTTCAACTAGTTTTTCTTGCTTTTGGTCTAAGTTCTTTGTTTTTAGTTCACTTTGAGAGAACATAAAACTAAAGTTGCATCCGTAAAAACGGATGTGTAATGCCTAGATATTTGTTTATTTGGTTTATTAGTTGTTGAAAATATATATTTATATCTAATGTGTGTTTGAATTAGGATAGTACATATAAGGGTATCAACTCCGGTTGGCCCGGTCTGGTCTGGCCCAAATCCGCTAAGTCCGTAAATATTTGAGTCCGACTCGTTTTGGCCCGAAAATATTTTGGACCTAGAATTTAAAGTCCGGTCCGGTTCTTATAGGGCTATAGGGTTTTTCAGAATTTTTTGGGCTTTTCGGATATTTTGGGGCTTTTCGAAAAAATAATTTGTCATTATCATTTCTACCGTTTTAATACATATGAATTTTACAAAAAGTCAGTTTTAACTTTAAAAAAATGTAGTGATTTCAACTTTTCTTTTTTATCAAAAATATTTTACTTTCGTATGCTTTAAAAACATATTATAACCTAAACAAATTTAATAAAATTTTAAAAATTAAATATAAATTTAAACTAAACATATAAGAAAACAAAATTTATGATAAACATGATCAAATGTTTCATATTTTGTATGTTGAAAAAACTATATTATAAAAGAAGAAGTTACATTTGCAAAATATAAATATGACATTTGTAATGATCAAATAATAAAGTGCATTAACAACTTTTATATTTTTACTAGAGTTTGGATTAAAAATATTAAAATAATATTTTAATACTAGTAAAGGTTTTGATACAAAAATGATAATATTTAAAATAAAATACAAAGTTTCAGGTTTTCGGCCTGGTCTTAGCCTAAACAGGCTTAAGCCCAATATATCCAAAGTTCAAATGAGTTTAGCCCGAAAAATCCGATTTTTTGGATTTATAAAACTAAACCCAAACCTAGTAATTTTTAGGGTTAGACAGGTTCAGACTGCGTGCTTCAACCCTAATTGACATTAAAGAAACAATGATCTAAAACTATAAGGACCAAAGACGTACGTATACATATTCATACACCAAGTTGAAGATCCTGTCTACAACACATCAATATATTGAAACCCATCTCGTCACTGTTTTTTCTTTGGACAAACACATCTCGTCACTGTATCTATTAATTTTCCCGATGTAGTGTAAGCCATGCTATACGATTTCACCGTGTGATTCATCCTGAATTTAAGAGGACGTAAATCAAAGATTTTTAGAAGTCTAAATACACAAGTAATACCGATATTTTAAAAAGGTATGGATTATAAATTTGTAATACATTGACTTCGATTATTTTGTTCAAGTCGGACTTATAATCGAATATGAGTTCATGTTTTCCGAATTGAGTAAAAAAAAATATATACTATTTTTAAAAAAAATAAACATGACCCAAAACCTAGAGTATCTAACTTGTGTATGTTTTATTTCATATACACACGTATATTGTATTAGTTTCAATCAAATTAATATCTCGAGTTTTGGAGATGGAGATAATCTGAAATCTTTAGATTTCCATGCTTATTTTGTTTCAAATATTTATCCAGATCATCTTTATTCTTTTGGATTATGATCGTTGCCGTCTTGCTGCTCTGCATGAGCGAATCAAACCAGAGCCTGGCGGTCTAGTGGTTAGCAAAACAAATGCGAATCAGGAAGAGCTGGATGCAGTAATCTTGTGAAACATGAAAAAATATCATGATTTTGTGAAAATTGAAGAAATATATCACGTAGGTTCTGACTCGTTTTGTGCACAAAACAAAAGGTTCTGTCTCGTTTAGTTTTAGACGGAGTGGCGGGTGGGAATATTTGAAAAGAAAAACTAGTATAAAAGGTTAAAAAGTGAAACAGTATTATAAAAAGTTTTTACACTAATAATCTCAAGTGGATAGCTCTTCTACGTTTAGACGATATCAAATCTATTTTTATTTTTCCTCTTAAAATAGAAACGGTTTAGAGAACTACTCATCAATAGATTTCTCAGCAAATCTATAGCTATAAAATTATTATTTTAGAGAGAGAGAGAGAGAGAGAGAGAGAGAGAGAGAGAGAGAGAGAGAGAGAGAGAGAGAGAGAGAGAGAGAGAGAGAGAGAGAGAGAGAGAGAGAGAGAGAGAGAGAGAGAGAGAGAGAGAGAGAGAGAGAGAGAGAGAGAGAGAGAGAGAGAGAGAGAGAGAGAGAGAGAGAGAGAGAGAGAAGTTCTTCTAATAAGAAAACAGCAAATTCATGTCCAGTCTCATTATTCCTAGTTTAGCTTTTTTTATTTTGCAAAGTCAATTTTTAATTTAATTTGTAACAAAGTATCATTGTTATAAATTATAACTAGACTCTGACCCGCCCTTTTAGAGGGCGGGTATATTTTTGTGTTGTATATATTATTTGAAACTAAATTTTTATATGTGTTTTCTTTATTATTTGAAATTAAATTTTTATACAGAGTGAAGATGTTGTAGTCATATTTGTGTAATTTTTTTAAATATTAGTAACAGATTTTGAAAATTGTATTGAAATTGATTATACTTTAAAAATATACATTTTTGTGGCATAGTCTTTTGACACATTAATATGGTACTTTATTTTCAAATAGTTTTTTTTTAAATAACAAAGTATTGTTACAATTTTGTTTGGTAATAAAATATTAATTAAATAGATAGATTAAATAGATAAAAATATATGTGTTCACAAAATTGACATGATTTAATTTCCTATAAAATTATAATATCATTATTATTACACATAATATTGCACATAATAATTTGTATAGCAATTAAAATGGGTTATATAAATCAAGGTCCATGGCCCAATTTTAACGGATTTTGTAAATAAATGTCCATGGCCCAAATTGTTTTATCCCTGACAAAAAAACTTATGTGAGCTTCTAGTGTCTTAATCACGTTTTTATTTTCTCGGCAGATGATGAAAAAAAAGTGAAAGCTCATTTTTTTCTTAGAAACACATAGAGCTGAATTGAGTGAGTTTAAAATCTTCATTATCAACCCGTTTTGGTATTATCTTCTGAGCATATAGTAGAATAATTTAAATATTTACTAAATTTTAATATTATTATCAATTTACAATATATATATATATAATTTTTTTTTAATATTATACCTTTAAAATCTTCATTATTATCAACCCGTTTTGGTATTATCTTCTGAGCCTTTTGAATTAACCTTCTCCATTGCATTCTCCTTCTGGCTTGCTTTCTCTATCTTTGGCTTTGGAATCCTATTTACCTTCACCTACATATAATTTTTATTTAACCCCAAAACTTAAATGAAAAACCTATTTTTGCTGACGTTAATTATTTATCAAACTGATTTCGTGTGTACCTTCATCTGACGAACACTACTCCAAGTAGCAGTCCTGTTACAAAGATTTGTCATATTAACTCTTTCTAATTTTAAAGACATAAAAAAGGTAAATGAAGCAACATTCATTTTTTTCTGTTCAGCTTTATTCTTTGAGACCTGAATAAAACAACACAATTTAGCATAAGCTCACCAAGAATTGTTAAAGAGAACTGTGTGTTTTCACTTACATGAGCAAAACAACCTTGTTGATTTTTTTGGTTTGAAAGCGAAGTTTAGTAGTCTCCCACTCTTTTATGATCTGCATTCTACAAATGTGTTTGAAACTCAAACTGTGTTAGCTTTACAGCAAGACTATGTAATGTCAGCCACAGTGTACCTCCTCTCTCCGGTCAGGTATTTATGACATATTCAACTGCTACAGGTCGTGCTGTAAGCTCATCCGATCTATACAAAAATATGTATTACATTTTTTTTATTAAATACTTTTTAGCAAGCAAGCTTCAATACAATCAATATAAGCAGAGAACAAACCGCAAATATATGGGACTGCCAGTGACTTTTAGTAAGTCCCTGAAACTCTGTGGCATTAGCATCCTCACCGTCCGTGTAAAGCCAATCTTGCACCTGAAAGCACACAAGACACCATTTAGTGTCAGACGCTATCAGATTATCATTAGAACCCAATGGTCTATATATAGTTCAAAAGAAAACTAATATGTGCCTCATCAAGCTTCTCAATAAACGCCTTGAGCTTTTCTTGGGTGTAAATCTTTTTAAACTCAGGTGTTTCAGGACCAAAAGGAAAACCAAAGCATTGAGTGTTTGAGTAGAATGCCAGCTAAAGACACATTATTATAGAGAAGGCCAAAACTATATAGCAACAAAAGAAACATAAAGTAACGGAGGTAGTGATCTAGATAAAGCGCACACCCACCTTCTTTTGGGTAGCATATATATAAGATTCGAGGTTGTTTTTTAACTTCAGCAAGAGACTCTTTCATAAAGGTGCTCCTGAAGAGCACTCACCCTGATCTTGGGATCGCATATGTCAAGACTAACGGCTCCGCCGGTGAAATCTTATGATCATTGGTGGAAAAACTCCGGAGGAAGGGTGTGACAGAGGAATATATTAGCCTCTCAGCGTTTCGTGCTAGATCAATACAGTCGCCTCTTATATATATAAGTAAGGATAGGTAGGTTAATGAAAATTGTAGGATACGTTTCAATTTTTGTAGATTAGTATATATTATGGATATTCCTTGCGAATTGGTTTATAGAATCAAAGCGTAAATAGGAAATAGAATATTTTGAACAAACTAATATTAATTGTATATAAAAATATAGAAAATAGGAGATATTATTTATTTAGTTAGGTAACAGCTTTAAGAATTTGCGTGATCGAGGGTCAAATGGATCGACTTTGATTCTTGTATAGGTTGTTATATATTCGGTTAGATTGACAAACCAAATTACAAACTAAATTTGTTTAAAAAGCGTGTATATAGGAAATAGAAGATTTGGAAGGATCTAAATTATATTGAATAAACTTAATATAGGAAACTAAATATCCGATGTCAAAAAAATTTCCACTTTTTAATATAGATTTACTACAGATTTCGAAATTTAAAGCTAAATACCCAATTTTCTTAGATATTGTATTTAATCTTCTAAAAATTAAAGCATCGATTTTTTAAATACATAAATGCTTTAAATAAAAACAATAGCACTATTATTATTTTTTCCTTTTAATGAAGGTTAAAACCGTATTTTTGTAATCGTCTCCTTCCTTTAGACCTCGTATTTTTCTGAGCGTAATATTGACGGCAGCCATTGTTATCACTAACTTAACTCTTTTTCTTGTTTTTCTTCTTCTTTTATCATTTAGTTTGTAACAAAATAATGATAAATCCAACAAATAACACTGAAATTTAAATTAAAATGAAAGAACTGATGATTTTTCTCATAGATCCCAGTTTTGTTCCGAGCAGACCAAAATCGGGACGGTAAGAGGCCGCCAAGCGCTTCCGGTAAGTGGTGAAGCTTCGGTGTCGATGGAACATTATTATCAATATACTGTGTAAGAAATAAAAATCAATGTTATAGCAACTGAAGTTTGTTTTAATCTTAGGTGATGATATGTAATGATACATTACGTTTCAATAGGAATGTTTCGATAGGAAGGCATAGTGAATCAAGTGTTGTTCTTTAAATAAAAGGAAAAAGGATTTTGTGCTGTTTAAATAAAAGGAAATTTAGAAAATACATAATTTAATTAAAACCATATATTTAAATATTTCAGTGGCATAGCATGGTAAATATTGTTGAAACAAAAGGGCACCTCAAAAAAGGGCCTTGTGTTTTAATAGTATAGATGATAAGATACAATCTAATAATGATGTTCTAAGAGTAACTGTTTTTATTCTATTTTATTTTTGATTAGATAGTTTTCATTAAATCGGTGAAAACTTTATAAGACTAGTTTCTTACAGCAACTATCTTGGTGGGGTGAAAACATAAAATTTCAAACACAAAAAAAATAATTTAAATTTAAATTATTATTTTAAGGTTAATTTTTCAATTTCTGGTGCCTTATAAGTTATAACAGATTGATGTGGACTTTAATTTAGTTGGGTTTGAATTGATTTATACCTAATTGAATTGATATTAGGTTCACTAAATTGGGCTTAGCCCATGAAATTCAATCTCAGTGGCTTGTTTACTTGGCGTTCAATTCCAGCAAGGGATATGCCACATCAGTACGGTTGACAATCATTTAATGGCAGTAAAGATTTAGGAAAGATTTACAGTTTCTTCGTGGTTGCAAGTCAAGTTTTTGATATCCTGATGTAGTTTCAGATATAAGCTTAAACTTGCAATTTTTCTCATAAGGTCGAGAGTTTGCCAAAATAGACCAAAAAAGATTGTCCATCTTGTCGACATGAAGCAAGATGTGTGTGCCTTGATCTTATGAACTCGAACTGTCTTACCCACGGAAAACCTTTGCTTCAGGTCTTCCCAAACTAATTTTTGATATATCCTAATTTTTGTTTGGCTTGCAGAGCATTCAACATCTCTGACGGTTATTCTTTGGACTTGACATATCTTAAGAGAAAAAATAAAGTTTTCATGAAATATTCCTATGTTTTTCCTATTTTTGTTTCATGTTGCCTTAGTATCTCATGTAGTTTAATTTTTAAAATAAAATGTAAGTCTATTAAGATAAATGATATAATCCATTAAGTAAGTCTATTACTCCTTCCGTTTCGATTTAATTGTCGTTGTAGGGAAAAAATTATGTTTCACAATAAGTGTCGTTTTAGAGTTTCAATGTAAAATTTATTAAAAAGATTCTCCATTTTATTTTTTTATTGGTTGAAATGTGGTTAGATGTATAGGTAATTCTGTTTTTATCTTGAAAATATATAAAATCATATATTTTTTCTTAATTTGTGTGTATAAGCCTAAAACGACAATTAAAATGAAACTGAGGGAGTAGTAGATTATTTATGGATTGAGGTTGAAGTAATGAACTCTTATAAATGTTTTATAAATTATTTTAAACATTTATAAATGATTTCATAATGTCAATTTTATTTTTTCAAAAATTTAAAGTATTTAAGAAAATAGTTATATTTTAAACATAAATATAAATACTGATATCAAATTTTGGGTAAAAGTATAAATTAAAATTCTCCCAGAAATCATAACATACATTTGTTTCCCCAATTTTTTTTATAAAAATGATGTTCATGTCTAACTGCCACTTCAAATGTTTTTTCTTTCCATATTTAAAAAAAAAATCAAAAGAAATTAAGGTTCATACACTATTATTCATTGTATTTAATTAGCAAACAGCTTATCCATAATTGTATTTCAATTTCAGAAGTCCGACAAACAGCTTATCCATAATTGTATTTCAATTTCAGAAGTCCGACACCAAATAATATATAAACTCATTTATTATAGTGTTATCAAAATTATATTAGAAGAAATTTTCAAAAACAACATCTACACATTCTAAGAAAAATCGAAGTACGAATAAATAATTTTTCTACATTTAAAATATTGGTCACTAATATTTAATGGTACCTTTAACATGCTTCCAATTAATATTATTTTATAAATTAATATTTTCACGATTTAATAATGCACTATCAGACATATATTAAATAGTTTCAGTTCTATAACAATTATCAAGAATCTGTTTTTAAAAAGTTTACATAAAAAATAATAAATTCAAGTGCATTATTAAACAGTTATTTTTTGTTCTGATTTGTTTATTTATATGAAATTTTGATCCTTCAAATGTTTCAAATCTTATATAGAAGTAAATTTTGCAAAATATAGAAAAGTAACTCAAATTACCTTCCTAATTTTACTGTGGTAGTCAGGTTACTCTTTTTCATTTCAAAAATTAGAAGCTTATTTGACATAGGTATAATTATGTGCAACAGTTGCATGCATTTACGAGTAGCGTTTTGAAAATTTTTGTTTTCGTTTTTGATTTTTTTTTCTTTTTCATCTTACAGTTTTCCTCTTTGTGCCGACGATGGGATTTGTCAATCGATATGGCCGTAGGCCAAAAGTATAGAAAAAAAAAATACACGTACAACTATTAAACTTTGTTGATAGTAAGCCCTTTATCGAAAAAAAACTTTGTTGATTGATTTCTGCAGCGTATTGTAATATTTCAACTTAGTGAAAAATATTACCAATTTATTCTAAAATTAAACTCAATTGTGTACTAAAACAAGAATCGTGTTCCTACTCCCAGACACGGGAGAAAAATAATGGCTAACATAGTTTGTGTGCACGAGTGGTTTACGAAGAAACCGATCTCGTAGCCACCACTGGATCTTGTGGCTCATCATCAAACTGATACTTCTCGTAAACTTGGAGCAAGAGTTCACGGCAACGAACGGTGGCTCCAAGCTTAATACAAGCCAAGAAAGCACCAGATAGTTTACGGTGAAGACTATAGGCTTCATCAGGCGGTGGTGTGAGCCTATGTTTCAACATGGTTGCTCCTAAATTCGAGACGCTAGAAGTAATGTTGTTGGTTCTGAAAGCATAGCCACCAGGTTCTGCAAAAGGTAGACCAACAATGAAACCAGCTTGGACGTGAGCATCAAGCATCACATCTGGTTCGTCTCCGGTTAAGAACCCGAGTCTCCTCGACATTTCAATCACTCCTTTACTGTCTTTATCAGCACAAGCCATCACCTACAAAAACAAGGTTCAACATATAAACCAATGTCCAAGAAATTGATAGACAGACTAGCAACTAGACGGATTACTCAGAATATCAATTTAATTTTTTATATTTTACATTTACATTAGATATTTTAGTTTTTTATATTTTGTTGATCAAAAAGAAAAAGTTTTTTTATATTTAATTATAAAATTATTTTTATGAATTATAAAAATTACATTATACAAAAATAATTAAACTAGACAAATTTGTGGCTTTGCACTAATACTTAATTTAACAGATCTAAGACCAATTTGTATCAATTTCAATCAATTTTTAGCCAATTTAAAAATGGTTTAAACTAATTTGAGTTGCATAAATCGGGTTTAAAAAAATGTTTTGGCTATAGCCGATTTGCGGCCTAGACCGATTTTTAAAACGTTGATATAAACTGTTCTCACAAGATTCAATGGTAAAGATCAAGTTTGTTACCATTCGAAGATAGTCATCGACGAACTTCTTGGGGTAATCACGAGCTGCTCCGAAATCGATAAGATTGATTGTTTTTGTGGGTTCATCGTATAAGAAATTTCCCCAGTTTGGATCTGTCTGCATGAAGCGGAAGACAAAGAGTTCTTTCAATGTGAGTTCAAGCATCTTCCTCCCAACGTAATCTCGTGTTTCTTGATCTAACAAGGCTACTTTATCAATGGGGACTCCTGTAAGAAGAATAAGCATGGATCAGAGTTTCACCATCACAGGTATGCAAAACAGAGTAAGCTGAGTTTGCAGCTACCCGAGATAAGTTCTGTGGTTAGAACTTTTTTGCTTGAAAGCTCATCTACCACGCGAGGAACATAAAACCCTGGAGTGTCCGAAAGCAAATCACGAAAGTGCTTTTGACTGACTGCTTCAATCTCGTAGTCACACTCTCGTGCCAACTCTTCTTTGGCAACCTGCAAAAGAGCTTGGTCGTGAATCTGAAGAAACAAGATTGTTTCTATTCTTATGCAACCATGTTCTCAGGGAGAGGAAAGTGACAATACCTTTACAGCTCTGTCTAGAAAGAGTCCCTTTGGAATTAGGTTTGTATAGTTTAACAAGCGTCTGACGTTTTCTATATCACTTTCAATGCTGTTGGCAACGCCAGGGTACTGAATCTTCATCGCTACTTCTAATCCATCTTTAGTAACAGCTCGGTGCACCTAAACACATCATTACATAAATGGAAAAGAACAAAACCATTCAACACATTCACTAGGAAGTAGTAGTACCTGACCGATACTAGCTGCTGCTAGCGGTTCGTAATCAAAACTAGCCAACTTAGATTGCCAGTTTGGACCTAACTCAGCATCCAAAACAGGATTAAGTTGGCTCCTTGGCATCACATCAGCACCTTGACGCACAAGTTCCAGAGCATTCAAGATCTAGCAAAAGAACCTACTTTAAGTCAAACAAGACCTCTAAGCCTGATCAAAAAAATTAGTTAAAAAAGAGGAAGCTTTATGCTACTTACCGGGGCAGGAACAAGACTCTCGTCCTGTATACTCAACATTTGGCCAACTTTAAGCGCAGCTCCGCGCATTTCACACAACCCAAGAGCCAACCTTTCCGCATTCTCCTCAGAAAGTAGAGAGGAGAGCGCAGGTTGGTTCCCTTGTGTGGGTGGTGTCCCGTTCACAAGCCTGTAGGTCGATTCTTTAACAGCTCCCCAAGCAAGACCAGCTCCAAGATTGAAAAACCTTCAAAAACAAACTCACATATTTATCAATGGCTTCATCTTTTTAAGTCCAGAGTTAAAACAACTTCGCAATAAATGGATTCATCCTAACTCTTGAGGCTCTGATATTAATTATGATTATTATGAGCTTTCAACCTAAAATCTATTGCGGAGCCTCAAGCTTGGCCAAGGTTTGTAACTGAACTGGAGACAATAAGACGCTACAACTATGCTATCCGGAATTCAAGATCATACACATCCGAAGAGCACAAAATGGAATTTCTGATTCGCTTGACTTATCTGCTAGGTCATTTCGTATGAAACTTTGTTACATTGGTTGTTCTATTCCGGTCCAGTTGTTTGAGTAATAGAAGAGCCGTTTGATTAAAAAAAAAAAACCTAAAATCAATTGCCAAAAATCGAACTGGCTTTAACCTTTTTATATATTAAGTTCAATCATCATAGGTAATGTAAATCTAAGCGAAGTAAAGAGAGTTTTTACCCATAAGCTCTTGCCATAGGAGTTGATGGAACCTTCCGTTCTCTAGGCCTCCTTCTCTTCACCGGAGCTGCTACCTCCGACAACGGAGATGATGCTGCTTCAGCTCTAACTTCGTCTTCAATCTTGGTCTCGTCATCTCTATTTATAACCCTAGCTTCATCGATAGATTCACTTCTCGCGATCTCCGAATCAACAGTATTATTCTCGACGGAGCTAGGTTTTGCAACAACCTCAGGCGCGACGGGGACGACGGTTATTACATCGGCCTTGCTCGATCCGTCGTCGTCCTTGTCGTCGAAGTAGACGACGGAAGGTTCCTTGGATCGACGTTGGGAGAGGTTGCGAAGCTTCCCGGAGGTGAGTCCGACCAAGTCGGTGGCGGCGACCAAGGCTTTTCTACCCAGAGCCTCGAGATCTCCGTTCCTCGCTCTCTGTAGCTCGGGAGACTGGTGGTAGATCTCCTTCGCTACGAGCGATAGGCCGTTGGCGAGCCTGGTTAGTTGCTTCAACGAACTCATCGCGATTCAATGGCGGGCGGCGCGTGGGAAGTTGTGTGGATTTTTGACTTTGTTTTTTTCTTTTTCTTTCAGCATTTGGTTTGAATCATTTGGAGAGATTTGATTTTGTGGGAGAAAAGTTATATAGAGGGGGTGTGCGTTCGTTCGTTGGAACAGGAAGGTCGGAGAGACGGAGAAGCGAGAGGTTTACGTGGGGATACGACAACCAAGAAAACTCTCCTCTCGTCTGCGAAGTTTCGGCCCATTGGGTCGTCGTTCACGAGTTCTATGATAGCCTCCTTTACCAATTTTGTAGGTTCGTTTTTAAAAAATATTTGTTTTCATTTTAAAAACAAATATTAGGTAAATATCCACACTACACAACAGGACAAAATCATAAAAAGTATTAAATATTTTAAAATTATGTTTTTGATTTAATTATTTTTATTTTATTTTTTTTGCTTTGATATTCAATTTTTTGAGAATATTCGATTTTTAACTTATAAGACTTTAATTTGTGATTTTTTTTGGAGAGACTTACACATTGTATCTTTTTTGCCTATAAAAATTCAATGTAATTTATATTTATTTGCAGTTTAATATTAATCATAAACTGCATTGATTTTATAAATAAAATTATTCATCTCAAATATTATTGATTAAATATATTTAATTAATAAAAACATAAATGTATTTTAATCATTTTTTAATTAGTATGAAAAATGTATAATTACATCTTTTATGAAACAAGAAAGTATACAATTGTATTCTCTTGATTCAATAACAAATTTACAGTATAATATTATATATACTTTACATGTTATCAAAACTCAAATCCTAAATATCCTAAACTCTTAATTAATATCTTACATTGTATATATAGGGTTGTATTTTCTTTAATTCTGTAACAAGTTTACAGTTTATAATATTATCTCTATTTTACAGTAACAAAATATACATGTTATATTTTATTTTTACATAATTTCGTTTTCATTTTTTTAATAAATAATTTTTGTGTCAGATAATATTTTAAATTAAGTGTATAATTGACTGATTTATCCTAACGGTAGAAATCCAACAATTGTTGAATGTGCTGGCTAAGTTGTGTACTATGTAAGCATTTTTCATTGTTGAAACTTTTAAACTTATCAGCCGAGTGCAATGCATCTCCATTCATAAAGTAACATGAGAAATTAATTATTTAACACACTCTTCAATACTATATATGTTTAATACCAAAAAGAAGAAGATCCAAACATAGATGCAGTCATCTTTAAAAAATATTGTGCTCTTAAGCCATTTTTGTTTTTATTCTTCAACTCCTACAGAGATATTTTTTAACTTTCGGTTTTAAAAATGATCAAAGCTATTGTTATTATATCATTGTTATAGTACGAACAAAAAGTTAATAAATTCTTATTTTATAAATATATCATTTCGAATAAAAAATTGGCAAACCACTCAGACTTGTCATGTTGGTAAGCAGTATACTTTCGGATTGAATTAGAAATACGACATAGTTGGCATCTACCTTCAGGTCCTCATCATTGGTCTATTATAAATTATTTGTATATAATCCAAAACTGGTTTCAATCAAGAATACAATTACTCTTAAGATCTCGAAAACATCTAGAGCTTCGACAAACAAGACGAAGAAAATGTCCATCAAAGCTCAAGAACATCAGACCCTTGAAGGTACATTTACGCAATCTTATTATTTTTAAAGCATGAAACTAGTATATTCTAGGTTTAAATTTGCGTTTAGATTAATTGTTAAACTCTTGGTCTCCCGTCAAGGTCCTGAGGATCCATAGTCAATCTTCTGTTTCTCGAGAGGTGTTTGCTTCCTTAGATAAGATCGGATTTGCTTTTATGGAATATCATAGAAAATGGTGTTCAATGAAAAATCCATTATACTTTTGTTTATATGCAAGTTTTTCATTGTTCGTTAATGAGATATCCATTAAAGATATTTACGAAGATTATCTCGTGAAGATCATTAGCACAAGTTCATTCAACTTCGTAATGAATTTGAAGAACATCAATGAACACATAGAAGCCAATACATTTCCCCAAAAGCTCATTTGGATCTAGACATAAAGTTTGATGTTTTATTTAATAATGGCAAATATAGAATCAATGACTGTTTAGGGGAAAATATTTACTTTTTAGTGGGTTAAGAATTTAATCACTTTACGTGTAATGTTATACTTGATAAGATTCAATATATCACATTTAAAATGTCAAACAAAGATACATAATATCATATATCATGTTGATAATTTGTATATTAATGTTAATAACATGTTCTCTAATTCTTATTAAAGTTACATACAAAAATAAATTTATCACCTGAATGTATATATAAAATGTACAACTATTATGTCAATACTTTAAAATGTATCAAATTATATCATAGTTATAATTGACTAAGTACGATATCCTCTTATTATTAAAAGAGGAGCAAAATAAAAAAAAAATCTTGAAGTTGTAACATATTTACGGTGTGCCATTGGCTGATGTGTCGCAATAAGAAAGTTTCTCAACCTCTTTTTAGAAACACCCACATTCACCTAATGTATTTACAAATAATACCATTGGACTGATTTCAAACCATAAATGCAACGAGTCTTATAAATATTTATATCTCATAGTATTAGTTTGCACACATATGATTACCTATATTTCTTTATCTAATTTTCAACAGCAGTTGAACATATGATACATATGTTTTCTGGAACATGTCGTATATAACAAAGCCATGAAGAGAATATATTCAGAATAAATGGAATTTTATTATATAGTATTTGTTTTTGTATTTTAATAAATGCAACTTTATTGTATAGCATCCGAAGCCAAATTCGCGAACATGTGATATGGTTTTATTTTATATGTTACAAAGCTACGAAATCAATTAGGCTGATCCTATTCTAAAAACTAACAACGTAAGTTGGACTTTGTTACATAGAATTATATTTGTTTTTTTTACATCAAATTTGTTTTATTATTATTTAGAAGACTTTCATGATTATTTGCCACATAACTGAATTCCATGTAATATATCAAAATATCTTGACACCACCTATCTAAATCAGACTTAAAAAGAAATTAAAAATATTTTAAAAATATAACATGGAACAACTTATTTTTGATAACTTCGACCAATCATAACACGTTGTAGTATTCTGAACTACAAACATTTTCAAAATTCTTATGATCAGTTACAATAGCAATAAAAGTCAACAACAATTTAGGAAAATAACATTAGGTGAGCAAACAATGCATAATTTTGAATTGTGTCTTCTTCTCCACGCAAAATATGTATTCAAACATTGATTTATGGACGCTAATTACCGAAAGTTATGTGTCATTTTGGGATATAATGCAATCATTTTTTTCTTAATACGATTATGCATTTGTCACGGCATATTTTGTTTCCAATATTATGAAGGGAATACTTGATAGATTTAGTTACAATTAATGTGATAGATCTCTTGCTGTTTAAACGGAATTGCTCATATTCATAAGTAAATTATTAACTACCAAAATCAGCTCAATACAATCAAAACAGTCAATGTGGATTGCGAATTACTCATGAATATGAAAGAAGAACAATTGTTTTGCTATTTGTTTTTTTAACAACAAACACATTATCTTTATCACAAAGATCATCTATTTTTGGAAACGTCATTCATAAATTAGATCTAATAAATGTATTAACAACAACTGTCATCACGATTTCTATGTCCATTTTATTTGTTCCAAGTTTTGTTACATATAAATAAATCATATCCACTTCGTATTTATAATGTATAGTCACAATTATATCTTCATTGTATCAAACTTTATACCAATGTTTCTATATTACCTATTTCAGAAGAATAAAAATTATGACTTATTGATATCCATAAAACATGTTTATATCCTAAACTTTTACAAACTATTTTCAAAAATATAAAATACATATTTTTTAATAATAATCACACCCCGCACAAGGTGCGGGTCTTATCCTAGTAACTGATTATAATATTTGCTTTGTAGTATTAATAATGTGCTATCTAATCCTATTTAGACAGAACATTTTGAAATCAATTAATATACTAATAAATAATATTATAAGATTTTATAAATTTATAATTGATTATATACAATTACTAGGTTATACTTAGAATTTTAGATATATTATTAGCAATATTTTAAACTACTTATATTTTTAATTCTGAACTTGTGCTTTTCCTTTTATCAAACGGTATGTTTGTTTATAAAACCATATTATGGGCCCATATGAAAATAAGAAAAATTGGGAGGCCCAAATAAAAGCCTATAGTTCATAGCCAGCCCTGTTGTTTTAAGACTTCCAGATCTATAGAAAACAATGCAGATCGCATTAGACTTCTCCTCCGCCTTCCGCCACCCACGCGCCGCCGCATTAGCCACCACAACCTCCAGTGTATCAGTTTCACATCCTCCGGCGATAAAATTTCACACTCCATCCTTCTATTCGCCTTCCTCGACACTACCGCTAGCTTATTCTTCTCGTAGATGTCTCACCTGCCGATTCGGCGACGAAGATTATTATGATGATGAGGATGATTATTTGGTTGACTGCTTGACAGATGGGAAGACGGAGGATGGGGTTTTCATTTCGGTGGAGAAGCTCGAGGAGAAGAGCTCGCGGCGAATCCGTTCGAAGATCGGAATGGAAGCTAGCCTTGAATCCGTGTGGAGCGTGTTGACTGATTACGAGAAGCTGTCGGAGTTCATACCGGGCCTTGTCGTCAGCGAGTTGGTGGAGAAGGAAGGAAACCGTGTTCGTCTTTTCCAGGTCTCTTTCTTGCACCTCTCATTTCGTAACACTACTTCACATTTCGATAGATTTGTCTGTTGATCATGATCTTATCCAACTTGTGTGATAGAGCCGGCTTCGGTTTTATTCGGTTTTCAATTAGTTTGGTTTGAAAAATTGCGGAATTGAACCGAAGATTCAGTTCGGTTACGAAATTCTGTCGGAATTAATCAAAGTTTTAGATTTCTACAAAATTTGGGTTAAATTCGGTTAGTTTGGTTCACAAATTTAGGTAGGTAGGATTGGTATCACATGGTTAGGATTTTCTTTTAATTGGAAAACCGAACAAACCGACTGAACTGAACTGGTTTATCTGCCAAATTGAACCGAACTCATTGCCCAATTTTTTTTGTGGTTACCATATTGGAAGCCTAATCGAGTTTTGTTTTAAGTTTCTTGTATGAGCATCAAGTGGTATGGACAACACCAGTCTCATTCTCTAGGTTTGTGTTTGTTTCAACAGATGGGACAGCAAAACTTAGCATTGGGTCTTAAGTTCAATGCCAAAGCTGTTCTAGATTGTTTCGAGAAGGAGCTTGAGATTCTGCCACATGGGAGGAGACGTGAAATCGATTTCAAGATGGTCGAAGGAGATTTTCAATTGTTTGAAGGCAAATGGTCCATCGAACAAGTAATAATAATACTACTATTATCTTCAAACACATTTCATATACCTTTCCTCAGAGCTAGCTTTTTTTTTTTAATTCCTATCTGTGTTTTTATTTGTTACACAGTTAGACAAAGGGGAGGCTTTGGATTTACAGTTTAAAGATTTTCCGACCACGCTTGCGTACACCGTGGATGTAAAACCAAAGATGTGGTTACCTGTACGGCTAGTTGAAGGAAGATTGTGTAATGAGATCAAAACTAACCTTTTGAGTGTTAGAGATGCAGCTCAGAAACTCATTGAAGGTGTTATTCATGATCTTTGAGTTTTATTTTTTTCTCTCAAGACCCAAGTTGAAGTAGTTTTCTACTTCTCTACCGCTTAGATAGATATACACACGTTTTTCTACTCACTTGTATATTCTGATCTATAAATCTTTGAATATACCAAGATTTTCCGACATTTGATTGTTCTATTCCGATCAGAGACCGGAAATTAAGCTCAAGGTTAGATTAAGATTTGTCAAGTTTAGTTAGTGAGTGACTTGCAGAAGAAGCGTATTACTCTACTTTTTTTGTTACTTCAAAAACAGAGGTGCTCTGTTTCTTATGGCCTTTGAACATAGTGCTATGTTTAAACCACGACTTGAAACAGATTTATATAAATACATATACGTATTGTCTTCCCTAAATGTACAAATACAATCATCACTGCTTGAGTCCTCCCCAGATTATAAACTCTATGGAAGCAAGCAAGACTGTAACACAGCTACAAAACAAGAAGCTTATGGCAGATGATGATGATGCAAACAGAGAAAACAAAACAAAATTATTATTGATATCAGAATTGGATGTTGCTCTTGAAGCTCTGACCAAACCGCCAATTCGAAGGAACAACGTTGAGAGCTGCTTTGGTTCTTCCATTGCTAAGTTGAACTTTGAAAGAGAGAGATTGACCATTGAGGTAGGTGTTGCTTTGCCAGTTAGCTCCCCAGTTTCTTGACATTGTCTCCCATTTGTTGCTCCTAGACCCTTTGATCCATACTTTAGCGATCTCACCTGCTCCTCCTACGTTGGAGATGAGAACCAGCTCAAAATAGTTCCTACCGTTCATAGTGAATCTCATCCCTCCACTTCTTCTGCATCCAACCCTATAAGAACAAGAACCCTTTTAAGCACACTTTTATTGACCTAAAATTAGGTAATACTCATTTGTTTCTATATATGTATATATTGGTGTTTTCCACATATTAAATTTGAATTATTAATACATTATTTTCAGTTATTATTTTTTCATAACCTTTTTGAAACTTAATATATAGCGATTTCCCACAAATTTAAATTAATAAAAATTCAATAAAGTTTACAATTTATTATTATTATTACATGCAAAATAAAAATTTTGGGAGCAATTGTTTTTCAAAAACATTTATTTTTTTAATTCGGAGGGAGTTTATTTAGTTTGGTAGATGTACACTGAACATCAATGGTATTAATTTATTACCTTCTGTAGAGGATGGGAACTATTCCAGCTTTGTACTTAGCGATGGTGAGAAAGGCAGGCTGAGCCATGTCGAAGTGAGGTCTTGGTGGGTTGCACCATCCCCCATTGTCGCTTGCTTGAGCAAAATTTGGTGGACAGAAGTTTGTGGCAGTAATTGTAATTGATCTGCCTTTAAGACACCATTGTGGCACTTTGGTCGCGTCGCAGACGATCTGGTAACATCCACCACACGACTTTCCATCATTGAACAGTGCAGTGCTCAATGCAGCAGTGTTGGTCTTGTAACCGTCCGTGTATAGGTTTCCATAACCACAAGCTCCACCTGAAGAAAGAACATATATAAACCAATGCCTTAAGGAACAAGAAAACTCATGAAAGGTTCATATCATAAGAAGAATACATATTAGAAATACATATGCCCTAAATTTATCTGTAAATACAAATACATACAGAATTAATAAAATTTCTCCAAATAAAAAAGTACAATTTGAAGTGACATATTTTGAAAAAAAAATCAAGCCCTAGTTTTGTAACTTACCCATTGTACCAGAAGCATCACTTCCACCATAGAAGGTTGCATGAGCTCGTAACCAACCTGCAGAAACCGAACTAATCTTCATGAAGAACACTGTGTAGAAGATGACTGCGACCAAAAGAGAGACATTCTTAGTCATTTTTCTTAGAAATTTCTTAGGTTTTTAATTGTTTCGTTTAAGTAAAGAAGAAGTTGATGATTGTTGGATGCATAAGACTTATAGGCTTCAGCACCTATTTATAGTAAAAATCACAGAGCTTGTTTCGATTAAGATATGTTTATAAATTAATTATAGATGACTTGGAATTAGCGGTAAACGTTGAAACTAAAGAATATGATTTCGTGATGATTTTTTTTTTGTATGATTTCGTGATGATTGACCTAATGATTATAAGAGTACGTAAAATACGGAGTTTTCAAGCATATGATAATTATAAAGGCATGTGAGTCATGTGACTTTAGGTGGTTTCTTTCTGTTTATTTCATTAATCTGCTCTATTTTGTTTAAAATTGATTTATCTTGTCAACCAAGTTTTATAAGTTGTAATTTTTTTTGTAAGCAGAATGGTAAAAAGGCCGTTAGTATAAAAGAAATATAATAGACTTGTGCATCAATCTTGTTAATAATATGGTTGAAACTAGAATATCCATCAGATTTTGAACTATATTTTGATGTTATAAGTAATAACTAAAAGATTTGTTAAACTTAGTTGTGTTATTCGACGGAATTAATCCGTCGACCTTTAAAACAAAGAAAGCGTGGAAAGAGACGCTCTGGAACACAAAGTTCAAGATGCATTTAAAAATTTGATGCAAACACATTCAGCATGTAATTATATAAATATGTTATACACTTATACTTCAGTCATCTTTCTGATATCGTTTGAAGTACAACTTACAACGATCTCGCGAATGATTAACTAGAAGTACAATATTAAACATTAAAGTATTACAAATAAATATACAATTATAGACAAGTCGTCTCTTGACAATCGGCAATGACTTAAAATTCGAATATCGATGGGGTTTTATTGACAATTCAACGTACAACTCAACTGATAAGTGCTCCTCCATTTTACGCAAATTCCGTGGTACGTTGCAAGTACTCCGCTGATAAACAGATTGTATATTTATCAAGGTTGCAAACCGTTTTATGTACAGTTTATAGTTAGAAGACAGTCTTTTAAGTATATATTTAAATCGGAAACACACCAATGAGGTCGTGTTCTTGTAACTCAAGAAGTAAAAATGAACTGAATTAATAACATGCTAAGGGATTTAAAGTGATGTGTACAAATCTTTCATTTACAACTTTTTGTTGTTGGTCGTGTTCCTTTACAACGGTTAATTAACTTTTCTAAGTTGATTACTTGAATATAGATTGCTAGGGTAGATAAATATATATAATGAATAGTCATTTCTTGAAATATATATATATATATATATATATATAATATTACTTGGTACAGTGTTGAATACTTTAATATGGATCTTCGACCTATATAACCTTCTTTTTCGATCTATAACCTTGAAATGTATAAGATTATCGAAGTCAAAATTTGAAAACATACAAGAACGTAACGTTATACGTACATACATAAACATACATATATATTATATATATTACATATATTATAGGTATATATATATATATATATATATATATATATATATATATATATATACCCTCGTATTATGGCATATCTAATGGTACTTCCACGTACTTATCACATGGGTGATGCACTGATTCCATTTGATAAACTCACATATTGGACATACCATTCTCCATATTAGGTATAAATTTCATAGTTTGATATAATCGTAATTGTCAATGAAGTTACGCCAAATTATTATAGGAAACAAAAAAGTTAAAAGTACGGAAGTAATATGAAACAGTACTTATCTTAGGGATAATCTTATAAAAACAAGCAAGACTATTTGATTATATATTTTGTATGAATTATTATATTTGAAAACCACTTACTAATACATCTACATAGATCTACATTAAAGTGTGGCTTAAGTAAAAACAAAACATTTTATCATCAATGGGAAAAACTTAAGTTTATATGAATCTTTCAATAAGATACAAACAATTTATCATCAAATGTGGATAGTTCAGTATATAGTGAAAATAAAGCACCCAGGCATAAATCTTTATAACATATACAAAACTATAGGGATTTTTCCTCGCTTGTATTTTCATTTAACATATTAGTGAAAGAGTTTAATTTCATTAAATTAGTTTAATATTTGATTTAATTTGAAAGATCTGATTATATATCTTTTATGAATTATTATTTCCTTGATTTATTATTCACAGTCTTGTTGAAATTATCTAAATTTTATAATACAATTATTTGATTTAATTAACAAATCTATGCTCTGTTTTTATTTCTAAATTTTCTAATACAAATATTATTGATCATCTAGTTTTATTTCTTCTCTTGTGTATTTGTTGTCAGATTATTTTATATTATGTCTCTCGTTCAATTATATTGATTTATACTATTATTTTAATATCCGTCTAGTTTATTCAAGGATTGTTTCAGAGTTTATGATAAATTTTGTTAAAATAATTTATTTATTTATTTAGATGCAATAACCTAATATTTCTTGTTTATATATTAACTAAGATCTCTTGTTTAAATTATATAATTTTTTGTTCTTATATTTACTATTTTATTTTTATATTTTTATTGTTTATAATTTTAAATATTATTTTGATTTTTATCTATTAATTCTTGATTGTGGTTCTGCATCAATATCTTATTAGTTTTAGTTACTTCAGTGATTAAAAAGAACGGTTAGATTCACTATATATTTGTTGATCTTGGTCTCATGAAAGGTCCCCTCATGAAACATGTAAAAGAAATATTGTAAATTAATTATCTTATTTTATCTTTTTATGAAATTTTCCTATATTTTGAAAGTGTGTGTGTGTGTGGTTTAAAATTCAATGTTTTATCAGACCATATTAATCTACTTATAACTGAATTATAATTTTTATTTAAATTTTCATCAAACTCATGCTAAGATTATACTATATCTTTTTAGTAAATGTTTATTGTATTATGTGTCATATTTGGTTCTCCCAAATAATTTTTCAAAACACTATTATATAATAATATTTGGTTACGGTTCTTCATTATTTTTCTCTTGTTAGTTTCTTAAAACTTGAACTTTGTGACTAAAACTGTTGGAATATTTTTTTTGAAAATTCACCTTTTTGTTGTAGTTTACCATCAATTTTCGTTTCTGTAAATTTAATTAGTTTAGTGACAAAAAACTGAATAAATTTTTGTTAAATTTATTTTATTTTTTAAATTTTGCATTTTCCTTCAGTTTGATGAAATTTTAAAAGTAATATTGCAATATATTTCTCGTTTTGTTCTTATAAAATTTTCTATGTATTATAGATTTTTAATATTTATTCTAATTAAGTTATGTACTTTCAGTAAACTTTTATCGTGTTATATTTTATTCTTCAAACTAATTTATTTAAAAACTATTATATATTAATATTTTATTTTATGGTTTTTTCATATTTTCTTACTAATTTTCTAAAAATGATCTTTATAATTATATAATACTGTTGTGAGCTCCTTTTTTCGTTTGATAAATTAATTTTCTTCTTTTTTATTCTTGATGAATCGTCATTTTCTTTAAATAAGTAACAAGTATGTAATACAGATTGCTTTTACCAATTATTTTATTTAAATAAAATGTAAAACTAAAATAAAAATACAGAAAATAATAGAAATACAACCAAATACAAAACTAAGATTAGAGAAACTTACAACACAAATATTAAAATCTGAAGAGAATTTCTTTTAAATAACTGAATAGACTTTTTAACCATTTTTCTTTTTATTATGAAACACCATATAATAACTGAATAGACTTTTTAACCATTTTGCTTTTTATTATGCAACACCGTATACCCTTTATTATCTTTTTTTTTATGAAACTCTGAATTCTTCTTCACAGTTTTTTTTTTGTATAACACTGATCATATTCCAATTATAATCTATATGTAATTTCGATAAAGAATCCAATTTAATGTTTCTCTTAAAAAATAGTAAGTAAAATAAGCATTTCTTGTGAAGAACCATCAATAAACATATTGAACTTTTATCTCAATGCCAATGATAGACCATGGTCATGGTGTAGCTTCCATGGTAATCTTTTCCAAAACAAAAAGGAAAGGATGAATTCCTTACCATTTGATCCTTGATTCATCACAATTAGATCAAGTTTCTTGTCATGGATCATGCTCAAAGAATCCACACAGGAGATTGCAATAGCAAATTGGAAAGAAGAAAAAATATTACCATTCAATCCACCATAAATTAGTCCTTTCTCAACTAGAGAGAAGAACAAAACACACATAAGCATCGCGAGAGTGATCATGCCTTCATCATATTATAATATATAAAAATAGATTGTTAGTTGTATTTTTTTTTGTAAATTACAGTTGTAAAATTGTTGATCTAGTAAATTTTATAATTTATAAACTAATAAATCAGCGTTAGATATTCACAAAAACTAATTTTGTGATAGACGTTGTGATTAAATCCTTCGCCGACCTAAATTTTTCTGCAATTTATAAATTGATGAGGAGATAGATGGGAACACCTTTTCTTTATTAACGTAGTAATCAGTTTTTAAAAGGTATATTTACATGGCACCTCTAGCGGTCAAAGAACTGGATACCACATGCTTGATTGTCTTCACGATTATGGCTTGTACAGTTATGTCTTGTGTGGCATTCTTCTTATCCTCTTGTTCTTTCAGAGGCCCTAGACAGAACTTTACATCATTTACATTCGCCGGTAGGTAAATAGAATGGAGATCACTTTAGTTCATTCTTTAAGATACAAGCAGAATCATGCTCTGTTTCTTCGCTTTCTTAACAACCACAAACTTTATCGGGTCATGACTGAAATCACGCCTATTATATCATATATGATCATTATTATCAACCTAACCACTCTAAGACTAGATCAAGAACGAACTTTTAACTCATTGGCTACAAGCCGTTCATGTGAATATAGCTTGTAGACTTTATCCTTACTAATATAACTATGAGAATTGAAGAATATACGACACAACACGAATAAAAGAAAATAAATAAAAGTAAATTATGCAAGTTTAAGATAAATATTTAACTCTTTAATGATCAAGTCTAAGTGTAAACAAAGTTGAGAAAGAAGCAAATTTACCATATTATAATTCTTCATGGGTTGAATTATTTAATGTCTATAACATTTTCACGGCGAACAAGTTCCGGTCACCGGAAACAACAACAACAAACCACAACACAGTAACACAGAATATCTTACAGACACAAACTTCTCCATCTCTTATCTTAAACCGATGCAACAGAAATCTCATCTGAACCGGTTGTAACCTTGAACACATTCTTGGTTGAAGGCAAACCACCCACTGGTTCATCTTCAATTCCACATTCATTTGTTCCTCTCCTAATCATGAAATAACCATCCTGCCAAATATAATTTCATATAAGTTAACAACCTCCACATTATAAATTAACTTAAAAATTTAATTACAAAATAAAACTTACATCACCCCAGCTTCTGTTCCATTGATTTGCCAACAACTACAAACAATTTTTTAAAAAGTTTTAAAATCTTGATGTAACTTCAATTTTTAAAAATAAAATGTATTAACAATTACCCAATAATCTTCTCCATCATCAGTAGTTCCCCAACCAATAAGTTTCACAGCATGACCTCCAATGTTAGAGCCTGTTATGTGCTTGTACACTCCAGATTTGTAATGAGCAAAGTCCTAATCAAAGACACAAACACATTAATGATCTAAATCTTTCTTACAACTTTATCAATAATCTTAAAGACTTTCTTCGATGTTTGTTTATTACCTCATAAACTGTGAAAGAGACTTCGACAGGTCCATTCTTGTAAATCTCAGCCATGATATCTTGAGGATTAGACTTGACAACGTATGTATTAATACTGTAATGTTTTGACTCGCTCCATAATTGGTTTCTGCCAACGCATTTCCTCAGGCATTGCGGTGTATTGTATGCAGGTTCACAGCCAGGGTGTGAGCATCCGGTTTGATCAAAGTATGGATCACACTAATCACCAAAAGATTCCAATCAAAAAACAATTCAACATTCTAGATTTTTTTAGTGAGAAACTAGTAGTGTTTTTACCTCTTCAGTGACAACACCACTGTAGGAAAAGTATCGCCAAGCAGAAATTGGGTAGCCACCGTCACAACCGTCACCACAACGGAATCCACAGCATGCTAAGAGATCATTTACTGATAAAGTAATGTTCTGAATTTGAATAAACAAAGGAAACATGATTAGTGATTCACTGAGCTTAAGTTGGTTTTTCTTGAAATTTTTTTGTTGATTAGTGTTTTTACCATTCCAAATTGGATACAGAATCTATCAGAAAGTGATTCAACAGCACCAAATGCCCAGCAAGAACCACAATGTCCCTATAACCACAAAATCTCATTAGAAGCCATTTCTCTTTTTTTAAAACAAAAGATACACAAAAAGATTGAAGCTTTACCTGATCTGTTAAGATAAGAGTCACCAACACACACAAAACCAATAGTTAGTAACCAAAATGTAACTGAAACACAAATGATCTAGATGAAAAAAAAAGAACCAGACCTAAGATGTTTCCAATACTGGTGCATTGAGGCCAGTGTGTTCTAGCATCGAATGATTTAGGTAACTTCAGAGATTGATCATGGCTTACAACAGGAACACCTAAGAGTAACTTCTTAGGTGTTGGTTTAACACCAAGGAGACGCTTAAACTCTGCTACCTGCAACAATAATTACAAATGATTATTCATATATCATTACAAGAAAGAAACCTTTGTTGCTTATAAAGAGAGATTCAAGTATGTTTTTTTTTACAGTTGCGTTAGAGAAACGATCATTAATAGCAGCTTTCCATCCAGCGTTTGGGTGCTCGTTGACCTTCTTCACTATCTCTTCCTGTTGAAAAGTCAGAATCTTGATTAAAAAATTAGTAATTTTAATTTTAAAAAAAACTAAAGAGAATTAAGACCGAACCTGAAGTATCTTCGAGTTCAGTTTCTGTTTGGTAAGATTCTCTGCTGCAACTCCCTGGTTTTAGACAAACCCCGCACAAAGTTTGGATCTTTCTTGATTATTTTTCAGAAATATACACAAAAAGATTCATCTAAAGCTAACCTGCAAGTCGAGAGACGAGGAGACAAGGCCTAAGAGCAAGACAACAGAGACCAAACAGAGTTTGGTTGTAGAATCAGCAGCCATGGTTTTGGAATCCCAGAAGATTAAAAGATCTCGTTGTAGAAGCAACCTCAATCAAACTAATGGGAGAATCTACCTTTTATAATTAATTAATAATGGAAGAAGGGATTGATCAAAAAAAAAAAAAAAAAATGGAAGAAGGGAGAGAGAGAGAGAGTGTGTGTGGCTTATCTACTGAAGAAATGACAGAGACATTTCTTGGAAAAGTGAAATAAGATCTTAGCCGTTGATTGGTTCTCATCTTACGGAAAATTAGGCGTTTCGAGGTATATATGATCGCCACGTTGCGTCATTAGAGTTTTACACGTCTTCGTATTGGATGTTGGACTCTTCGTCACGAAATCCCCATAACCACTAGTGGTGTAGATTACTATTGAGTATTGATTCCTTTTTTTTTGAAACACGATTAATATTGGTTCCATTTTGTTGATTTTTATTGGGGTAAGTTATGATAAGTTGTAATTTTATGAATCACAACATAACAGAAAATAAATTGATTTTTTTTTTTTGCAGGTTTTGAGGAGAGAATCTGTGTCGGAAAGGAATGGTAGAAGCTTTGCCTTCTCTCTAAGTTCAAGAGAGAGAGAGTCTTCGTGGTGGTTCCTTTCGGTGGTGATGTCTCTGGTACACGGCGGTCTTCTCGACGTGGTGTGGCCGGCTCTGATTCCGGGGAGAAGCAGCTTCTTCAGCAGCGGCTCCGCCGGCTTTGACTCTGGAAAGTGGTGGCTTCTTCAGTATCATCCTTGCCGGCTCTATTTTCCCTTTGTCCAGAAGGGTGCGACTTTGGTTCCGCTTCCTTTTTGTTTATGAGATCGAGTTTTGGTGTCTTCGTTGGTTGGATGCGTTCTCAGGAGGTCCGATGTACGCTATCTGACAGGAAGACGTGGGTGTGGAGTTGTTGATCGCCAGCGGTGATATGTCTTAACCAGATGAGATTGGAAGCTCTCCGGTGAAATCTTTAGGCGATACGGTGGGTGCGGTGATTTGTCGACGGTGAGACCCGGCGGAATATCAGTCGTTCCGTTTTCTCCGGCGAAAATCTCGGCCTTGGATGAAGACGTGTTGTTTGGCTGACGCGTGGCTCGTGTGACCGGTGGTGTTAGCACGTGGACGGTCTGCAGAGGAGATCTGGGCGCGTGGCATAGTCGTCGCAGCGTGGTCTTTGGTTGGGCTTAAGGCCCGTTTTCGTTTGCCCTTCATATCGGGCTTCTGTTGTAATCGGGCCTGATGGGCCTTTATGTACCGGTTTGGGCTGGATCCTTTTGGACCAGACCTTTAATAATATTCTCATAGACGGAAAAAAAAAAGTTAGTAATTTTATGGAGCAAGTCATATAATACTACTAGTATTGTATCAATAAAGATTTGAAAAGAGTAATTTGTATTCATCATTTTTGACAAATAATAAATAAATAAAATTTCATAATTAAATGTGATACAAATTTTCGATAACAAAAATAAAAATTTGTATGCAAATTTTCGCAATTTGTATTCTTTAACAATATATAATATTTAGTCAAAAAAAAACAATATAGAATATAGAATATTAGAATTTCACATATATATAGAAGCATATTATATTGCAAAGTATAAACAACTTTTATGGAATAGATCATTAATTCGAGTGAATAATCAAAAGCTTTAACATATGGATATATAGCTATAAAAATGGATACAGGAGATGATCTAGAAGAAATGTACATTACACACATTCAAAGTAAGATGCACTAGTTAACAACGACCATGAAGAAGTTACTACTTTGTGTAAATCAATCTTTGATTACTAGACAAACACCATAAGGACCCAAGTTCCTGCAAGTTATATATGCCGTGTAGACAACATAGACTTATGAGTCACAGACTTATTAGTGATAACTTGGTTTACACAACAAAATCACGATGCATGGTAGTTAAACCGAGCTTTGCTGAGACAATTGAAAGCATCCATGTAGGAGACGACAAAAGCTATGAACCAAAACTTAAACCATCTTGTGTCACCGCATGCACATACCTCTTGCTTGGCTTCAACAGGTTAGATGGTGAATTAGTGCTTCTTATCTTTTCCAATTCCATCACCACCTAACAATACATTAGAACATCTCATTTTCATTTCTACTGATTGGTTACTATGGACTATAAAATGGAACATTAAAGAGTCGTATAGTCTGACCTTATAATAAGCCGGAACACCGGTGGAAGGACTGCGGATAGCATAATCGCTACAAAAAGTGATCCTTTTATTCGAAATGTATAATACTCCGGTCACTGATCCTGAAGTGGTCGATATGTAGCAAACGAATGAATCTAATTGGTTTCTCTGCGGATAAGAGACCAAACTCTCTTTGAAACACCTGGTCCTCCTTAGGGGTGGATCTAGAAAATTATTTAATATGAGGCACAATATATATATGTTCATTAAATATAATTTAGAAAATTATATTTTATGTTTTAATTATAATAGTTATTAAAAATTCTAAATATTACTTTTAAAGAACGGGCCTTGTGGTCAAGTGGCAGTGGACGGGCCTGGGACGCTAACACGTTTCAGGTTCGATCCTCCTGCTATGCGAAACTAAGTCACATTGTTCTGTTCACCTAACGCGGATATGGGTCCATGCTTTAGGACCCATTTGAATGCCCAGGAGAAGGAGTCCATCCGCGGGCTTGCGACTCCCCCGGGGGTTAGGTCTGGTTCCAATAGTGACCCGGGTTTAACCCTTTCTTTTCTCAAAAAAAAAAAATATTACTTTTAAAAAAAAAGAGTTCAGGTCAACTAAAAAGAAATAACGTTTTAAAAGTTTGGCTCAACTACCTTAAAAATCTCACACAGACATTTTCTACCAATTTTCCAAACCTTACTTTATTCACATAAAAATTCATATGGCATGCTTTATCTCTCACATATACTATTAAAATAATTGTTAGAGTTAAAGTTTAAATAGATTATATTTTATTTTGTAAAAATCTAGGAAGAAAAGAAAACCAATTATAGAGTGTCTAGAAAAATTTGAAAGAATGTTAACAAAAAAAGAAGAAAATTTTGAAAGAGAAACAAACAAATTTGAAGACTCGGTATTGGGTTTAGAGGGGCACAATGTGACCTGTTTAGAGGGGCACAATGTGGCCTGGTTTAGATCGAGGGGCACAATTTGACCGTTCTGTTACTACCCATAAACGCAATTTTTGCACTCGATAGCGATTGACAGTGTTTTAAAACAATTATATAAACCGGTACAAATCACTTCAAACCGCTCCGAACTTATTAAAATCAAAAGCTGGTTCCAAATAACATTTGCGGTTCCAGGTGGTTGTGGATAGATAAAAAACATAAAATTAAAATTTTAAAAGATTTTAAAATTTGAGATTAAAAAATTCAAATGGAAATATATAAATAAAAATATATACATATTTTATATATTAATTCAAATTCAAAAACAATAACATAATTTGTTTTATAAAAACTTTAAACTAACTATTCATTAGAATTTTTTTAAATTAATATACATACATATATAAATATATACACATATATAAAAACGAAAAATAATCTTTTAAAAGTTTTAATATAAACTAGATTTTGACCCGCCCTTAGAAGGGCGGGTATATTTTTATTTTATATTTTTTATAAATTTAATTTTTATATTTATGTTTTTATTTACGTTTTTTTTTTCATTATATAATATCAATATACTAAAACAGGAATATGACCTATTGGTATATGTGTGGTCAAATTATTTTACGGTAATTATTAAAACCTCTTATTAATAATTTAAAAGGAATATTATACAAAGAAAAATATAAATATGATTAAAAACATAAATATAAAAATTAAATTTCTAAAATATGTAAAACAAAAAAATATACCAGCTCTTTTTAAAGGCGAATCCGAATCTAGTCAATACTATTAAAATAGAAACATAACATATTGATATATGTATGGTCAAACTATTTTAATACAATGATTAAAACCTCCTATTAATTATTTAAGAGAAATGTTATACAATGAAAAACACAAATATGACTAAAACATAAATATAAAAATTAAATTTCTAAAAGAATATAAAACTAAAAAATATAAAAGGGCGGGTCCAAATGTAGAAATCTATTTAAAACCCGTTAAACTAAAATCTGTAGAATATCGGATCATGATCATAATTTTTAATTTTAATTTTAGTTGTTTAGTTTTAGTTTTAATTTTATTTTTTAAAGAAACATAATTTTTATGTTTGTGTGTTTGTATAATCATATTCTCTATGATATGAATTTAATAGAATAGATAAGTTTTGTAAGTATGTACATGTATTATATGGTAAGGCTTGGTTCTTTTGTCAATATTCAGTCCAAATTATTTGTTTTTTTATTTGAACATAAAAACAGGAACATAGGGAAGTTACGAACGGTTAGCAATATTCGAAGTCCAAATTATCGTTTCATATACCGAGGGAAGTTACGAACGGTTAACAATGCTCTAGATATAAGTATATTATATTTTATGCAGTTATTTTTTTAAGTTAGACCCAACATTTTATTAATTGGTCATACAGGAGAATTAATAGAATAGATACATTTAAAATATACTTTTGAATCGAATAACCTATTTAAAACCCGTTAAACTAAATGAGGTTTAAAATTTTATAAAATTGAAAATAAAAATTTTCAAATAGTTTCAAAAAGTATTTTCAAATTTCAAAAAAAAAAACAGTTCGAAAAAGTTTGAAATTTTCTTTTTAATAAGTTTGAATTTGAGAACATATAATCTGAAACTATAAAAAAATAATTTTTAATTTATTATTTGTATTTATATATCTAGGGTATAAGAGTCTTTTACCTATTAAGTAAAATATTTTGGCCATTTTTTTCTTATGATCTTTTTGTAACAAAAACTTAAAAATGTTATATTTAGGAAAATTTCCCAATTTAAAATTATCTAAATTATTTGATATTTTATTCAAACAGTCCGATTTAAAAAGTTGGTATAATTATTTATTTATTTATTTGTAAACATAATTATTGATACTATGAATATAAATGTCATTGATTGTTATTGATAATATATGAATAATTGCTGTCAATGTTCGTAGTCTAATATTCTTTCTATTCTTAGATATAAAGTTATTGTGTACGTGATATTTTTCTATTCTTATGCATCCCGAAATTATAGGAAGTAAAGGGGAAGAGAGGTTACAAATATCCTTATGCATTCTGATATTTGTTAATTAGTGGCAGTTAACCATTTTCAATTATTTGAAAATGTGGCAGTTAATTCCATTGATCGTCAGTTCCACCTGATATATTGATATTAATCGATATATAAATAAGAAGCAGTTTCCGATTTTGTGGGTCTTAGTTGTTTAATGGTTACATGTATCACGATTTTTTTAAATTGGACATAACTTACTATCAATTGGACATGTTGAAGAATTAATAGAATAGATCTTCAAAAAAAATTATTAAAATTATAATTTTCAGCTAATTAAAAATTAAATAAATAAACATAATATTATTATTAATCAGATTATATTAATAATTATTATATTTTATAACAATAGTATGTTTTCATATTTTTATAAAGTTATAATATGTTTATATTGGTAATCTTCCTATATATTAATTGAGAAGTCGCTTAAGTGGATTTTGCTTATGTGTCATCCATATAAAAAGTTTAGAATTAATTCTCTTAATTTGATTGGTTGTTTTTGAATTTTCATTTATTTATTAAGTTTTTTTAAAGGAAACTAATCATAAAATTATCTAATATAATCTATATTACCAAACAAACAATTAAACATCTTAAATATAGATGAATTAAAATAATTTGTTTTTGAAAACAATTAAATATCATAAATTACATTATATATATTTATAATATCCTGCACATATAAATACATATGATATTATAAAAAGAATTTATAACCGGTTTTAAACATATTTTTATTTATTATTTTATTAACAGAATCCAACAAATATTTTGTTGCAGAAAACTAATTAACTTAAAACCTAATAATATTTCTTATACACACTATATATTTTTCTAAATATATGTCTAATGAATGCAAAACTGTCAAATATACAACTTTTTAAGAAATTGTCGCTTTTAAATGACAAATGTTGATGGTATAGTTGAGTTATCACTCTCAGAAATTATTAAAGTATTTTTATACTTAAAACATGAAATTATTAAGGTAGGTCGTTTAAGATAATATTAATAAATGAACAAGTTTATTATAATAAAAACTTTTAAAAATGAAACATTATATTGATATGAGACTAAAGTTAATACTCTATTAATATAATTCATATAGCTTTAATTATAATAAAATTATATGGTAAGTGGTTTAAAAATAATCTTAATCAATAAAAAGTTAATTATAATGTACAATTAATTATCTTCCTATATATTAGTTGAGAAGTTATTTAAGTGGATTTTGCTTATGTGTTATTCATATGTGAATATTAGATTTAATTTTTTTAATTTGATTGGTTGTTAGTATTTGAATTTTTATTTTTTAATTAAGTTTTCTGAAAGGAAACTAATCTTAGAATTACCTAATCTAATCTATATTACCAAACAAACAATTTAAAATTATTTATACTGTATCTAAAGTATAGTTTGTATATATGTCCAATGAATCCAACATTTTTTCCAGTTTCAAACAAACATTATAATCGTATTTATAATAATTATTAATCTCTTACAATGTCTATATATACTTTATAAATAATTAGGCTTTAAAGATTGAACGAATTATATTAACAGAACATATGAGAACTTTGATTAAAACAGTTTGTATTTAAATCAAATAATAAAGTGAATAATGTAATTTTATACTTGAAAACAATTATAAGATTGATTTTTCATTCATTTATTACTATTTACTAATAGAAATAAATATTTAGCAGAAAATTTGTAAAAAATTAGGAAAACATTAGCAAACATTTAATATAAAGAATAAAATAATAATAAAATTAAAAACTTCGAAAATGATGCATAATATATGTTGGAGAAGTTAATTGAGAAGCCATTTAAGTGGATTTTGCTTATAAGTCATCCATATGTGAAGTTTAGAATTAATTCTCTTATTTTGATTGGTTGTTTTTGAACTGTCATTTATTTAATTAAGTTTTTTTAAAGGAAACTAATCTTAGAATTATTTAATCAAGTGTTTCTTATATACTGTTTCTTATGACTGCACAAAATATGTATTGCTTGTTCTGTTTTCAACATAGACAAGATATCAATGGCCGTACAACACTCCACCGTGCTTGTTTCTTGAACGACGGCCTGCTCATCATCGAGGTAATTCCTCTTATCTATATCTTGTCGTTTTTACATATTCTTTTAAGATGTTTTAAATTTCCTTCCACATGGTGTAGATGCTGATCGGATCCTGGGCTGATCCTAACGTTGCTGACTTGACTGGAATGACTCCACTTCACTTGCTCTGCGAAAGGGGAGATTCAAGAGGTCTCCAGATTCTTTTGTGGGCTGGTGCTGCTGTAGGAGCAACTGGATTTGTTGGTAACACGGTAATACATCCACGTCCATGCATACTTTCTTTTTCTACTTTTTGATTTTGGCTAATAATGTCTTTTTTATGATAATCCACCAGCCCCTTCATGCTTATTACGATATATCTATCTATGTATTCATATAATATATTTCCATATATGAATATGATTAGAAACTTGTCCTTATGACGATAGACTTAGGATCTTTTATGTTGTATATAAACAGACCTTCTAGTCATGAATCAATAACATCGAACATATTATCGAATACATATCTTCTCATGGTATCAGATCTACAAAACTGATATTTGCTTCCTATGCGATCAGAATTTTTTTTTTCCAAACTCATGATCTCGACTTCGAATTTCATCCGACTTCGACCCCGATTTTGAAAACAATTGATCATGGCCGGAACCCTAGCCACGACAAACATGACTCGACGAACAATCTCACCATATGACCTGACATCTAGTGATAATCCTGGAGCGGTTATCTCTAAGCCATTACTTAACAGAAGAAACTATGATGAGCGGCCACAAAATCTTCGTGTAGCACTTAGTGCTCAGAAGAAATTTGCTTTCATCGATGGATCCATACTGAAACCAACCACCGACTCACCGGATCTCGAAGACTGGACATCGAACAATCATCTACTTGTTACATGGATCAAGCTAACCATCGAACCAAAACTATGATCTAAGATAATTGGTCCAACGACTGAACTTGGCGCCAATATAGCACTTACTGACACAGATAGACATGGTTTAACAAGTTTCTCTGATGCTCAATGGCAAACATTGGTCAAACTCTTGACCCCTCGACCTCAAGTACCAGCGACTCGCCTTCACGGTAAGCATACTGATCCATTATGGAACTTGAATACGGGAGCCACTCATCATATGACTGGGCGTCTTAATCTTCTTAAAGACATTAACAATGTCTCTCCGAATTCTGTCAAACTACCTGATGGGGCTAATGCTCTCACCACTCAACGAGAAACAGTCAAACTAACATCACATATACACCTTTAAAACATGTATTATATAGATGACTTCCATACAAATCTAATCTCTTTTGTCCAGCCACTTACCGATCATTCTCTTATTGGCCAAGTTACTGATCGACTGGTTATTTTGCAGGACCACATCACAAGGACGCTGATTGGAGCAGGTGAACGAGAGAGAGGGACTGTATCACTTCTGAGGCTTCGAAACTCTAACTGCTTTCAACATTACAACTAGTGAAGACGGCGTTTTATGGTATCAACGTCTCGGTCATCCCTCTTCACGTGTCGTCGGTCTACTCCCTGGTGTTCAGCTTAAGTCTAGTGTTACGATTTGCCTATCTACTTGTGATGTTTGTATTCGATCAAAACAAACACGAAATTATTTTTCTGAAAGTTATAATAAAGCATCTCAATCTTTTGAGCTTATTCACTACGATCTATGGGGACCATATCGCACCTCCGCAATTTGTGGTTCTCGCTACTTCTTAACCATCGTAGACGGCTACTCCCGTGCAGTTTGGTTATACCTTTTACCCAACAAAACCGACGTCTCCAAACGACTACAAGAATTTATTGCCCTCGTCAAAAGGCAATTCGATTGCAATATCAAGGCCCTCCGCAGTGACAATGGGATAGAATTTATGTGTCTATTGACCTACTTTCGAGAACAAGGTTTTAGAAATTCAATGGCTGAAAGCAAGAAAAAAAAAATTGACCATATTTAAAGGGGAAAAAGCATAGAAAACTTTTTTTTTATGAAGAAATGGGTAAATGTCATAGGCCTAACACTGCCAAAAATTTTAATCTATTTTTTTTTGGTAAAAATATCTTAATCTGTTGAATAGTGGTAAATAATTTATTCATATATCATTTACCACTATTGAACCTTCCGATTTTGAAAGTAATTAGGCCTCGATTGGTACAGCAGATGAAGAAGAAGTAGCAGAATGCTGTAGAAGCAGTATGCTGCAGAAGCTGTATGCTTTCATTAAAAATTTTAATAAAGTGATTGGTAGAGCAGTAGCATTATACAATTTTAAAATTATCATAAAAGTTAGTATATAATATATTTATTTGAAAATAATATATATTAAATTATAATTATATTAATAATATATTTGTTATTAAAAATAATGAATCTTATTTAATTTTATAAATTAAATTAATTTTTAAATGTGAAATAATATTATTAAAAAATAAAATTTATTTAAAAATAAAATTTATTTTTGGATATAAAAATAATTTGATATAATTAAATAAAATAAATAAATTAAAAATAATTTATATAAAATCATCATTATTTATTTATTGGTTGAGCAATAAATGATCCATATATAATATTATCATAAAAATAATCTATGACATATAATTTATTTATTTAAAATAATATAAATTTTTTATTTTATAATATATAAATATATATTATGTTATGTTTTTTATTAAAAAATAATGAATGATATGTGTAATTATATAATTTTATTATATTTTAAATGTGAAATATTGTTATTTAAAAAATAATAATAATTAATCACAACTTTTAGTTTTTTTGAAAATATATTTTTTTAATTATAAACATAACTTTTATATTATTAAACATATATAAATTAATTATATAAAATTATTTTTGAATTTATATATATTCTAAATGCAAATGCTCTTCCAAAAGTTTCATATGAGAGCATTGAGCAAAGAGCATTTGGAGAACATTAGCATCATGTAAATGCTTTTCTAAATGCTTTTGTTATCAATGTTGATTGGATAATAAGGAGCATAATGCTAATGCTAATGCTCTACCAACGCCAGACCATATTCTATAATCTTAAGTACCATCTTTGGTCCTAAAACTGCAATATTATTTCTCAAAATATTATTTAGATCAATCATATGTTTAATATGACTTAAGACTTGCTGCAAGCCCGCGATATAGAAAACGCCAGACCATATTCTATAATCCTAAGTACCATCTTTGGTCCTAAAACTGCAATATTATTTCTCAAAATATTATTTAGATCAATCATATGTTTAAAATTTTGAAACTATTAATGATTCTTAATTTTTCTCTGAGATTTCACATCATATATTTAATAACTCGTTGAACTTTCCGAGTACTTCCGAATGTGATTAAACTCTTTGACAATATTTTCTTGAAGCCAGATCATATATCGTATTTGAACAAAATTCCTAATAGCCAAATGCTCCACTCACATAAAAAATAATCGTATTCCAAACCATAGCAAATTCACGTCTTTGGCACCAAAGTTGCCTCATACTTGGTTATGAAATTTGACAATCAAACACTCACAGAACTTTTACGGA
Source organism: Raphanus raphanistrum subsp. raphanistrum (assembly GCA_019706035.1). Lineage (NCBI taxonomy): Eukaryota > Viridiplantae > Streptophyta > Magnoliopsida > Brassicales > Brassicaceae > Raphanus > Raphanus raphanistrum. The sequence goes on along the minus strand of CM033988.1, from coordinate 12,130,358 downwards.
AAGATATTTCTGTGGTGAACGCTATAAGTTAATTTTCAGGTTCATCAAATAAACGAAGCAGCTTATAAAAGTATATCACGAAGAGTGGTTAACTGAGAGATTAATTTTTTAGCTACCTATATTAAAACGTAAAGTATTTTTTTCTTTTCCACAATGGTTGGAAGCTCAAACCAAAACGAAAGAGTTTAGAAAAATGAAAATATAGCACAACGGACCAACTTCATGCCAGAATCTTTGAGACTGCGCTAGGTACACGATCGAGTTCCTCAAGCCAAACCAAAGTCTGTGGATCAACAAGGTGCTCAATGGTTTCAGCAAACTCATGTTCCCCGGGCTGAGGGACAGGGGAGCCTTCATCGAGGTTGTACTTGGCAGTAGCAGCAGCAGAAGCATGCTCACCAACAACACAATCATCCAAATTGGCCATGTACTCACGAACTTTGTCGAGAAACGCCATACAAGGAACGCATCTCCTTACAACAACAAGCATGCACGCTAAAGCAGACCTTTTAAGCAACTCGCACTTGCCCAGGGAATCACAGTCATCTGCACAGAGGAGGTCGAGATACTTCTCAGAGATCTCGATCATCATCCAACTTGCAAACGAGAGTTCAGCTCGGGCATCCAGATAGTAACCGTAATTGAAGCGCTGATGAAGAATGTCACCATACAACGGATCAATCCGAGATTCGTCGGGAAACTCGTCGTAAACCTTAAAGAACATTCTATAAAATCTTGTCATAACAGAGCTGACATTGTAGGAACAACCTTCCATCGCGACAGAGTCGTCGTCAGCGTTGACACATGTTGGTCTCCGCTTCTTGACAGAAAGAATGACATCAAAAAAATCGCTTTCCTTTGGAACCGCACTACTTATCTTCTTGAATTGGTTCTCCATTATATTCCTGGTCAATAAAAAAAAATAAAATAACAGGAAATTATTTATTCGATTTCCCTTTGTTCAACCGCAAGCAATCAGACAGACATCTCTAATTCTATTGCAGTTCTAAGACACAACCCCTTCTATGTCTATCAATGAGATCCTTACAGAACCAACTTCAAACTGACAAAAATTTATCACCACAGGTTAAAAGCGAAACTTACAATTCCAAACCAGACAGATCGAATAACGTTTTGCTTGAGAGGATGGATGATGGAGGCAAGCGCATCTTTTATACCCTTCCCATACTTTTACTTTATAAAATAAACACGCTAGGGTTCGCAAAGCAGGCCGGCCCAATGTGCTCGATTTACAAAAACAATAATAATTGAAACTTTTTTTTTGTTTCTTTAGATTTTAAAGGTGAAAATTAAATGTAAAAAATACAAAAATATTATTTACAGATCTTAAAGTATATGATTAAACATAATTTATGGATTTTTACACGGTCCCGTTTAAATCACTATTTCATCAATTCTCTCTATCCATACTTACGTGTGTTTGTGTTATGTTGCTTGTGACAGAGACAACCAAAGAGTTTGAGGAGAAAATGGATCTGAAACCAGGACATAAAAGTTTTAGATGTTGGTTGTGGCCTTTGTAGAGATGACTTCTATATGGCTGAGAACTTAAATGTTCATGTGGTTGGTATTGATCTCTACTTCAACATGGTTTCATTTGCACTGGAACGTGCTATTGGAGCCAACTGCGGGATTGCACCACAAATCATTACCCGGATAATTCGTTCATCATTTTACAGCCGTGACAATTATTCTACACAAACTTATCTACATTGTTCTCTCTTGGAAGTTTATCACTGTGAATGCTTAACTCATTCTTCTCTGTTCTTCTAACATGAAAAACCAGTTCTGTTCTGGACTTTCTTCAATTGGCTTAAACCGTGAGGTAAAGTACTCATCAACAACTACTGTAAGAGCTCCGAAACCCCATCTTCTGAGTTTTCTAAGTATATAAATCAGAGAGGAAATGATCTCCATAATGTTTTTCACTTTTAAATGTGTGTTTGCTTTATAATTGAAGAGATATAGAGAGAGTGGCTTATCTACAAAAGAAACGATAGAGCCTTCTTGGGGAAGTGAATTTTAAGATCTTAAGAGCACCATTTTAATTTTTTTCTACTTTTTCAGATTTAAAATTTTTTTTTGAAAAATGTATCAATTGTGAACCATCACGTGTCGTGTGGCCCACGAATAGTCAAAGAAACAGAGAGAACAAGTTTCTCTGTTCGCAACTTTCTTCTTCTTTTTCTTCTTTTTGGTGGATCGTCCTCCTCTAAAAACTCATTTAGATCCTGCAATAAGTGGTTAATTGGTAAAAACTAAAAACTAGGCATTTCAAGGTATATATGCTCGCCACGTAACGTCATTTAGAAATTTATACGTCGCGTATTAGTGTTGGACTATTTGGTTCCATTTTGTTAATTTTATGCGAAAAATTCTGATAAATTGTATGATCCATTTTATAACGTACCTTTATAGATTTTTCGACTTTATATTCAAGGTGTTGTGTAAAATTTTATTAACCATCAATTTTTAATTTAAATATTTATACTACAGATGACAAAAAATATATTTATACTACATTATTAAAATATTAAAATTTAGATTATGCGCATTTGAAGCCGACTGAAATATATCTGTGCATATTACCCGATATCCTAACCCGATCCGAAAAATCTGAATCGAAATTCGAATCGAATTAGCAAATTACCCGAACAGATATTGAATTAAAAAAGATTAGATATTCAAATCTGAAAAAGTAATATCCAAATCCAAAATGGATATCCAAAAATAACCAAACATATATATGTTCAATTAACCTTATATTTCTATTTTACATCTCTTATTTTATTTAAAATATTTATATTGATGTTTAATATACATAAAATTACAAGCAAAATGATTTATTACTCACTTAAAATGCATATTAAGCTTTTTGTTTTATACATTAAAAAAACTTACATCCAAAATTTTAAAACAATAACCAAATTAGTATTTTTATTATTAAATTTTTAACTTTGAATTGATTAATCATTTAATCTATAAAAATAAAACAAAAATCAGTGAAGAGAAAGTTATATTTTTAAATAAAAAATATGAGAAATGAATTTCTTTAAAAAAATTCAAAATCTAAATACCCAAAAGTACAGAAATACCCGAATGGATTCTATACCTATAAACCAAAATACTCAAAAATCCAAAAAAAATCAGATTCGAACCCGAACGGATATCCGTCCGCCCTTTCATTGAACCATGATTACGGGATACCAACTACAAATTTTCGTAATTTATTTCATCATCTTAGCAATAACTAAAACAATTACCAAGATATAAAATTTCACATTTATAGAAAAATATATCTTGCAAACTATCTATGTGGATTCATATGACATATCGCAGATATGTTGATCTAGAAGGGACGTATATTACACAAAATCGAAGTCTCTAATACCACACGCGTCTCTAATAACTACGTTTTTGTAAATTAATCCTTTGATTCCTAGACGCACACCATAAGAACCCAAATTCTTACAAGCTATATACATGCGAGTAGGCAACATAGGCTTATTAGCCCTTGTTTTAAAACGTAACATATAATTATTAGTGATGGTAAAAGTCACAGAACTTGGTTTACATGATAGAATCACAATGCACGAGAGTTTAAACTTTAAACTATGTATACTACACAACTACACAAATTCAAAGTATCCAAGACCGCGCTCAGTAACATCAACCGTGAACATTAACTTTACTACTTTGGGTAAATCTATTCTTTGATTACTAGACACACACCACAAGACCCAAATTCGTACAAATTATATATGCCGTGTAGACAACATAGACGTATTAGTGATAACAAAAGGTATTAGAAGATGGTTTACACTACACAATCACGATGCATGATAGTTAGACAGAGCTTTGTTGAGAAAATTGAAAGCATCCATGTAGGAGACGAAGCCCATGAACCAAAACTCAAACCCATTTTGCGTCACCACATGCACATACCTCTCGCTTGGCTTCAACACGTTCGATGATGAGTTAATGCTCCTTATCTTTTCCAATTCCACCACCACCTAACAATACATTAGAACATCACATTTTTATTAGTACTATTGATTGGTTACTGTGGACTAAAAAATGGAACATTAAAGAGTCTTATAGTCTGACCTTATAATAATCTGGAACACCGGTGGAAGGACTGCGGATAGCATAGTCACTACAAAAAGTGATCCTTTTATTTGAAATGTATAACACTCCGGTCACTGGTCCTGAAGTGGTCGATATGTAGCAAACGAACGAATCTAAGAGTTTCTCTGCGGCTAAGAGACCGAACTCTCTTTGAAACACCTTGTATGGTCCTCCTTCAACCAATATTTTAGTGCCTTGAGCAAGCCTAGCCCTTGCTGCATCACTTATGCTAGGACTAAACTTCACTGTTCATGTCCAGTCTCGTATAAGAAAACAGAGACCATTTTAGTTTTATTCAGTTTCAAAGAAAAAACTAACCTAGCCACAAACCAAATTCGGTATTATTTTCTGAACCGGGCTAAACCAAGTTAAACGTAGTCCAAACAAACAAAATCAAATAAACTATAAATTTATACTTTCCAATTAATAGAAGTAGGTGTACATCTCACTAATATAATGTTTAATCAGGGAAGATTATTTATAAAATCTAAATGACGTTTTATAAACCAAACATGAGTTAAACTTAGTCCAAACTAAACCAAACCAAAGTTAAACGTAGTCCAAACAAACCAAATCAAACAATCCGAAAAGCTATAAAATTCACATTTTCCCATTAACAAAGTAGGTATATTTGATTAATACATAGGGAATATTGTTTATAAAACAAAAATGAAACCTACTTTATAAACCAGGTTACGAAGATAATTTTTGAAAATGTCACGTACGGTGGTCTTTCAAACCGTCGGCGAATGATTCAGCCTTACGAGCCACCTGCTCCACTTTCTTCCCGCACCGATTCAACACCTTAAGAATCTTATCTTTCGACCCTAGATCGATCGATCATATACATAACCATATCAATTAATGTTTATAATCGAATAGAGATGCTTAACTAAGACGCATGTTCTTAAAGTAACTACAATTTACAGTCTTTTTTTTTTGAATTATTACAATTTACATTCTTTGCTTACTCTTATCAGAAGCCGAGGTGGGTGTAGTAGTCTGGACGTAAGGATTGTAGTTATTAGGACCGCCATGACCGATGTTCTCATGCTTAACCGTCGAGTCTTTCTCGTTCACGGTCTTGTATTGTTGACTCATGATGTTACCTTATGATACGTAAAAGAATACGATTGAGGTGAGGTTAATATAGATCGGAGGCTCGTGGGTTGTACGCTATCGAACTTTTATTAGTTTTTTTTTAAAGATTCTGATAAGTGATAACATTGATTAATTCTCAATGGACGGTGCCGTGGTACTGTAAATATTCTTTTGGTGATCAGATTCTTATTCTATATTAGCTGGGAATAAATGAATATTACGGTTTTGAATTTCACATTTTTTCCATGTGATGTTTATATTGGACGAAAACGTTAATAATTACAAGCATCAACATCTCAATACATAAAAGAGGAGCTAACATTCTCACAATCACAACAAAGATTTCATGTTGCCAGAGGGGTGACCAAAAGTTCCGTTCATCTATGTATTATGCACGTGGAGAAGTTTTCACGTGGTGCCGAAAAGTTTCATCCCGTTTCACAACAAAGATTTCATGTAGCCAGAGCATCTGCATTGTTGCGTTTCTTCACGAACGTCTCTAATCGTTATTACTCCAATAAATTTTAGGATAATTTGATTATGCACTAAAATTAAACGGTGTAAAAAGTTATGCCAATAAAACAAAGACAGGTGTAGATAAAGTTTCTCAGCTCCCTTTAGAGCATCATTATTGGGGTATGGTAGTGTGATATCTTAGTAATTAAAGCATTAAAAATAAATGAGAAAGGCTAAAATACGAAGCAAACGTTTGTTAATTAAGAGATTTGTTGTGTCGTTTGTTAACGACACGCGTCAGGAGGGGAGAAGTTAGTGTGAGCGGTGTAGGTCACGACATTTATTTTCTTCGATTCCAATCAGTTTCTTCTCTTCTTCTCTTCTTCTCTTCTTCGTTTCTTCTCTCTTCAGGTTGATACGATTCGGCGGTGGTTCTGGGCGGATTTGTGAAGCTAAATCGATCAGTCCTTACGGTTCACCGGCGATTGCTACCCCAAGCGAGAAGGAATCGAAACGAGTCTCCATTACTCAGGTCATTCGTGACGGATCTCCGCCAATTGCAGCTCAAACCGAGACAGCCTCTTTTCTTTCCTTCACACGTCGCCGAGAACCGGTTAGTCTTCCTCATCCTTTGTTTTAGGAGTGTCCTCAACGATTGCATCTGGAACCGAAACGAGTGTCTTTGATTTAGGATTGTCCGTCTGTGTCTGGGTCACTCTTGTGATTGTTCTCATCTGCTTATGACATGCATTTTCGTTTGATTGTTTGTTGTAATTGTATGATTTTTGACGAATTATAAACTGAAAACAATGTTGTAATTGTTCTTGTTCTGTGGTTATCTTCCGCGATAAAACTTGTATTGTTTTTAAAGAATTAGAAACTGAACTTTTGTCTAGATTGAGGGTTTTAAATATCTTGAATATTGTCTTTGTCTTCACTGAGAGAATAGAGAGCTAGTGTAGTCGTTTAACATTGAAATTGACAGTAAGAAGTTGTTGAAAATAATGAATGTCTTCCTTGATTGTTTGCTATTCTATGCTGTAATCATCTTTAATGTTCTTGTGATATGTTCTTGTGATATGACATTGTTAAGCTTGTGTCTGATTTAGGTAAGGAGAAATCAAGGTTTGGCAATGGGTTTGAAGGCCTTGTAGGTGTGGCGGTTATTGTTTTAGTTTCTATTTGTATGCTCCTCATGTTTAAGTAAATGAAGACATGAGGAGAAGCTAGTGTCTGATATGTATGCTCGTTATGGTTATTGTATGCACGTTATGGAAATGAACCACTTTGTATGCTATGCACGTTATGGTTAGTGTATGATATGTATGCTCCTTATGCTTTGTAATGAACCACTTTGTAATGGTCCTTTTCTATTCTAATGTTTCGGAATTTATTAGTGACGTTTGTAGTGTGCACAAAAGAAACAAACAATAGTCACAAGTCATAGAAACAAAATATGGTCACAAGTCATAGAAACAAAATATGGTCACAAGTCATAGTCACAAGAAACAAATCATAGTCACAAGTCACAAGATGTCAAAAGAAACAAAGAAACAAACTTGCATCACAAGATGTACTATAGTGTGTCACGGGAAGATGCACTTCTTTGCATCACATTGGCAATATAAATATAAGACGGTGATGATGCACTTCTTTCACATTGGCAATATAAACAAAGAAACAAACTTGCAACCCTCTTCTCCTTGCGTTCACTGCTTTCAGTTTTTTTTTTTATATTTTCTATGGCTTCTTCTTCCCATTATCATTATCACAAAGATGAGGGTAACGATGATTTTAATTCCGTATTTGATGATTTATTTGAAACGGAAGATCTATTTCCAATACCAAAAGAGCGAAAAAAACGTATATTTATCGAGAGACACCGGGAAGAAGGTCACACTAAGCTCTGGAATGATTATTTTAGTGAAACTCCAACATACGAGCACAATTTATTCCGGCGACGGTTCCGAATGAACAAACGATTATTCATGCGTATTCTGCATCGTCTCTCTACAGAAGTACCGTATTTTCAGCCGACACAAGATGCAACCGGACGCTCTGGTGTATCTCCGCTCCAAAAATGTACCGCAGCAATTCGTCAACTGGCATATGGTGGTGGGGCTGATACAGTTGACGAATATGTACGACTTGCTGAAACAACTGCTCGAAAATGTTTGCACCAGTTTACGGCCGGAATAATCCACTTGTTTGGCGATCAATATCTAAGACGTCCCACACCGGAGGATCGTCAAAGACTGCTCTATGTCGGAGAAGAACGGGGATTTCCAGGGATGGTTGGAAGGATCGACTGTATGCATTGGGAGTGGAAGAATTGTCCCAGCTCTTGGAAAGGAATGTATTCACGAGGAACCGAAAAACCAACACTTGTGTTGGAGGCGGTAGCTTCCTATGATCTCTGGATATGGCACGCATTTTTTGGAGCTCCAGGTACTATGAACGACCTTAATATTCTTGATTGATCACCTGTTTTTGATGATATTATTGACGGAATAGCTCCGGAAATCAACTTCCACGTCAACGGAAGAGAATATCATTTGGCTTACTATCTGATGGATGGTATTTATCCGAAATGGGCGACTTTTATTCAATCTATCCGACTACCACAGGGTGAGAAAAAAGCTTTATTTGCTAAAAAACAAGAATCTGTGCGAAAAGATGTTGAACGCGCCTTTGGAGTCCTACAAGCTAGATTCGCCGTTGTTAAAAACCCATCTAATTTATGGGATAAAAAATTGATAAAAAATATTATGAAAGCATGTATCATACTCCATAATATGATTGTCGAAGATGAACGAGGATCATACACTCTCCGTAACACTTCCGAATTTAATGAAGGAGAAGGAGTAGGAGAAGATGTGGAGCGTTCATATTCCATCGGTTTGCCTTCAAATCCCGGCAATACAAATGATCCTAAGCAAAGAATTCGGGATGAACCAACCCATCACCGATTAAAACATGATTTGATTGAAAATATATGGAATAAATTTGGACATCTTCCAAATAACATATAATTTATAAGTATCTATGAATTGAATAAAATGATTGTAATTTTCATATGTTTTCTTTTTTGATTTTTGTAATGTTTATTTTTAATTATGATGTTTGTAATTTTTTTTAAAAAGTTTGTAATGTTTTTTTTTTGAAGTTTTAAATTTTTATATATTTTCAATTTTATCTCTTTTATATGTTTTATTTATATCATTACTTCTTCAAATAAAAAATTATTTAACTTAAGATACAAATAGGGTCTCACCAATAATCTCTTTTTTTAACCCATGTCCTTAGCAAAGTCCCTTAACATAAAAAAACAATAAATTAACTTAAGGACACTTGATTAACATACAACCAATAATGATGCTCTTAATAATCTCTTTAAGAAAAATCGATTCTGACACTTTCAAATGTCTCTCTCTTACTTTTTGGTTTTTATTAATATTGTCTTTTTTTTTTTTGTAAGACTAATAATATTGTCTCTTAGAGCATGTCCATTAGCGGTTCTAAAGGGGTTCATGGGCTTGGGTTCATAGGGCCGGAAGAGAAAAAAAAAAGGGGCTAATTTTGGTGACCCGTCTCTTGGCGATGATCCGTCCGTAGCGGAGTTCAAGACACGTGTCGCGCTGAGATTGGGCCCGTGTTTTCGAGTTGAAGCGGAGTAATTCGCGAAACCTTTCATTTTCTTTTATTCCGCAAAAGCTAGGGTTTCTTTCTCCTCTAGGCGATTCAGAGGCGATTCTCGTGCGACGCCGATTCCCGGAGCTTTTCACCATCAAATCGACGACGAACGGTTTCCTCCACGAGCTCAGGTTAGTATCTAGTAGATTCGCTGTTATTTTGAAGCGTTTTGGGCAGGGAAGGGTTGTCTGCGATTCTTAATCGATTTAGGGTTTTCGTAGTAGGGTTCAAAATCGTGTTGGGGCTTTCAATTAATCTTCATGCGGGGTTGTATTAACCGAGTTATGGTTGGTTTGTCTGGGATTCAAAATTGATTTGGGGATTTAGGGTTAGGGTTCGAAATTGATAAAGGGTTACGGTTCTTAATCCATTATATGGGTCTCGTTTAAAGGTTTTTAATCGTCATGACGGGTTGATCTCATATTTTTCGATATACTTTGACCACTTTGATGACTTTTCTTATTTTTTTGTGTCTGCTACAGATGGATCCCGCAGCAGAGAGAAGAGACATGAAGAGGAACATTGAGTACAACAACAGCTTGCAATATGTGGCTGATTCGGAGTACGGGATACCGACAAGGTGTTACTGTGGTGGGAGAATGATTGACGAGGTTCAGGGGAAGGAGGAGAGAGACACCCTTCCTGGGAAGCGCTTCTTCACATGCATAAACTACCAGGTAATAATCTTTGTTTTTGTTTATTTCTGTTCTTTTCTTACAGATTTTGATGAATTGTATTTTTTTATGGTTTAACCAAGGCTGATGGACTCCATTATCGTCAGCCTTGTTCATGGTGTCCAGGAGGAGATCGAGAAGCTCACTAACCGCCTGGAGGCGGCTGAGAAGGTGATCAAGGAGGTGCCCATCCTCAATCAACAGATTGAGTCACTTGAGGTAATCTCTTCTCTCTTCATTGCATTGCTTATCTGTTTTGTTGTTTTATTAGTTTAGTGAAGAAAACATATTAACTCATTTTCTTTTTGTTGTTTACATGTCCAGGAACAGGTTAAGAGGCTCTCTGGTCAGGTGGATGTTCTCAGTGTGAAGGTCGCTGACCTGGAGATGGTCTGCTTCGATTGAAAAGCAAAGGTAAGACTCAACTCTCGATTAGTGTTTGTGTTTCTTCGATTCCTGCAATTGTGTTTTTTTTTTTTTTTTTGAATATGTTAAGCGTATATAAACTGAACTACAAGTAGTTCAGTTTATAAACTATAAACTACAAGCTTAAAGTATAACTAGAACTACAACTACAAGCTTAAAGTATAACTAGACCTACAACCTTAAACTACAACTAGAAGCTTATTAAAATCGATCATAAATTCTATCTGTTTATTGGTTGGTTGCTGTGGTGTGATTAATATGGAATTGTACTGAGCTTTAAAAAATTGTTTGCACTGATTTGATAGTTAGAGTTTAATGAAGTTGTTGTGTGATCAATGTTTGGTAGTTAGAGATAAATGTAGTAGCAAATAGTAGTTTAAAAAGATAGCAAAGCCACTTCTAAAACACACACATATCAAACCCAAACCGAAACCAAAATGGAACCTTTAGCCCAAACCTCTTCCGCGTCAGCAAACCAAAGACGAAAGTGGTTACCCAAAGAGGACGTTGTGCTCATCAGTGCTTGGTTGAACACCAGCAAGGATGCCATCGTCAGTACTGACCAGAAGACAGGAGCTTTTTGGAAGAGAATCGTCGACTACGTGAACGGAAGCCCTCAGCTCAGTGGCGCCGTCCCTAGAGAGTGGAGTCAGTGTAAGCAGAGGTGGGGGAGAATCAACGAGCAGGTGTGCAAGTTTTTCGGCTGCTATGAAGCAGCTGTGAGGGAGCAAGCTAGTGGTCAAAACGAGAATGATGTCATGAAGGCTGCCCATGACATCTTCTTGAATGACATTGGCATCAAGTTCAGCCTTGAACATTGTTGGAGGGAACTACGCTTCGATCAGAAATGGAAATCACTCGCTGTGCACAAAGAAGGTCCCAAGGAGAAAAGGAAGGAGGTGGTGGCTGAGGAGGAAGGTGCGGATGTTCGGCCTCCTGGTGTCAAGGCTTGCAAAGCAGCCAAACGCAAGAGGCAGGGTTATGATGAGATACATAGCATGCTTGCTGTGAAAAAGGAGATACATCAACAGAAACTCCTAGAGCGTCTCCTTGCCAAAGACCCTACCCATCTAACTGCAAGCGAAATCACCCTCATGGACAAACTCATTTCTGAAATGATTTGAGATGGGTTTGTACTTCTATCGATTGTTTGATTGCTGTTGTGGTTCATTTCGATAATATGATAGCTTAAGTTGTTCATTTGTACTTCATGTTCGTTTGCTTGATCTTGTGGTTCATGTTGATAGGTTGATAGATATACATTGTACTTCTTTTGTTTGGTTGCTTTGTGTATTTTATAATGTTTGGTTGCTTTGTACTTCTTTTGTTTGGTTGCTTTGTACTAAATCATTGTTTATTTTGTCTTGCAGGTCACGGGCTGTAGTGCAACTTGTATGGCAGGAAGGAAGGAAGGAAGGAAGGAAGGTGTTGAACTTGTAGCTTTATGTTTGTAGTGTATCACGGGAAGTGTAGTATTTTGTTTCTTTCTACACTTGTTTTCAATTCACGGATGTACCCACTTTGTACTTGTTTGGTTGCTCATGTGTTTCACGGGTAGCAACCAATTTTCTACTACTTGTATCGGCCATGTACTCTCTGTTCTCTATATATAAAGCAGGTCTTTGTTTATGAAATTTGTCCACTCTTTACTCTTCTCTATATCTCTCTTTGCTCTACTCAGTCTTTACTCTTCTTTAACTCTTCTCAATTGTCCACTCTTTGCTCTGCTCTTCTTTACTCTTCTCAGTCTTTACTCTTCTCTCTATCTCAACCACATACACTACAACAATCAAGGCAAGTATCAAAACAAGTTAACGTTTCTCTTCTTTACTCTTCTCTCTATCTCAACCAATTTTTTTTATAACTCTTCTATATACCACAAGTATTAAAGTAGTGAAACATATAATTTTTTTTTATATAAAAAGATATGTTTCTTATTAAACAAGTGAAGCCTTAAATTTTTTTTTTTAAAGTTGTGAAACATATTATTTTTTTTTATAAAAAAATAATGTTTCTTATTAAACAAGTGAAGCCTTAATTTTTTTTAAAAAAAAGATATGTTTCTTATTAAAGTAGTGAAACATATTAATTTTTTTTATAATACAATATTTCATTTTGGTTTATAATTTGACCAAAAACAATTATATATAATAGAATTGTTCATTTCTTTTTAAAAAATAATATTTCATTTTGGTTTAGTAGGAAGGAAGAAGAGTTCAAGTGATGTCTTTCTCATCAGATGATGCAGCAGATAAATTAATTGAAGATACGTTTGACCAACATGTTGATAATTTTATCGACCAACAAGTTGATAATTTCATCGACCAACAAATTAACAAGCCGAAGAGACGAGCTTATATCGAAAGACATAGGGAGCAAGGCCACGAAGACCTTTGGAACGACTATTTCAGTGAAAATCCTACATACCCACCAGAAATGTTTAGGCGGCGTTTTCGAATGACGAAGCCATTGTTCCTTTCCATTGTCGATCGCCTGAGTAATGAAGTTCCATACTTTCGTCAAAGACGAAATGCTCACGGAAGGTACAGGCTATCTGCATTTCAAAAGTGTATTGCGGCTATATGTATGCTAGCATATGGTCAATCGGGAGATACGTATGACGAATATCTCCGACTTGGTGAGAGTACCGCACTTTTATGTTTGGAGAAGTTCAACGAAGCGATAATACAATTGTTTGGAGATGAGTATCTACGAAAACCTACACCAGCTGATCTTCAACGATTACTCGATATCGGAGAGGTACGCGGATTTCCGGGAATGATAGGCAGCATCGACTGTATGCATTGGGAGTGGAAAAACTGCCCAAGGTCTTGGCGAGGGCAGTACACACGAGGTCACGGAAAGCCGACCATTGTCTTAGAGGCTGTGGCATCACAGGATCTTTGGATATGGCACGCATTTTTCGGTTTACCAGGTACCCTCAACGATACTAATGTTCTCGATCGGTCACAAGTTTTTTCTGACATTATACAAGGTCGAGCTCCTAAAGTTAATTTCACGGTCAACGGCCACAATTATCGTATGGCGTACTACCTTACAGACGGAATCTATCCGAAATGGTCAACATTTATCCAATCCATCCCACTACCTCAAGGTCTTAAAGCTGAGCTTTTTGCTGAAAAACAAGAATCCGCCAGAAAAGATGTCGAACGTGCTTTCGGAGTTTTGCAATCGAGGTTTGCAATAGTAAAAAATCCTGGTCTACTATGGGACAAGGAAAAGATTGGAAAGATTATGAGAACTTGTGTCATACTACACAATATGATAGTGGAGAACGAACGAAACACATATATTCTGTCCGATACGTCTGAGTTCGAGTCAGGAGAGTCAAGCAGGAGTTCACAGGTGGAAATCTCGCAACCTACGGACTCCCCTTCCAACTTCGTTAATAGGCATGGCATTCAAGCTCAAATTCGGGATCAACAGAAACATGATCGTTTGAAAGCTGATTTAGTTGAAAATATATGACAAAAATATGGTAATCTAGATGAATAATCTTTGTATGTTTTTGAATTTCCATTGTATTAAATAAAAACTTAAAAAAAAAAGATATTATTTTATTCTTATGAACTCCATTTTCGGGTTCACTAATGGAAGACCAAAATTAATACGGGTTCGTCACTATTCACGGACCCACCAAAAAACAATAAAAAAATCCCTAGGAACCCCTCTTGGGGTTCACTAATGGGGATGCTCTTAGAATTAGAAACTTTTGCAGATATCCACCAAGGGGATGATCTTAAATCATCTCCAACTACACTCCCTATTTTACTCTAAAATAGAATTATGAATAAAAAACAAAAACATTACTTTATAAATAGAGTAAATTTTTATTTTTTATTCATTAATTTTTTTCCGCTCTATTTAAAGTAAATTATGAAGTATAGTTGGAGATATATACCTTAATCTCGCTAATTTTAGTTTATGAATTGATATTTGTGTAGTTTGTAGAATAACTCTTTTCTTTTTTTTTTCTTTAAATTTCTTTTTTTTATTCATCTTTCTTCCTTATCTTTTAAAGGAGACATTAATTATTTCGGAAATTTAATACCTATTCAAAAATACAGAACCTAAAACGTTAAGAAACTTGCAAAAACTCATTCAGAACATCAAAAAGTGAGATCACCTTTTAACAATGTGTCTGGCAGAGATGATATGGTTGGAAGTTCTGAAACCATAGATGGAGGTATGTAACGATGACCGAGGACATGGACTGTGTCACGGGCCAAAGAAGAAAGTCTTTCCGGTCCAGACCATGAAGCTTTGCTTCTAAAATTAAATGCAGCTCTTTTAGCAAATAATAAACATTTTTTTTTGTAACCAAGGCTTTCATTAAAAAATTGCAGAAAAGAAAATAAAATGTTTACAGGCCACTGCCAAGGTGATTGGGCCTAGTCCAGTACAATCTTAAGTAGAAGAACCTCAATTGAAACCCAGAACCAAAAAGAACCTTTGCTGGCCCAGTAAAAAGATGAGGAAACAGAGTCGTCACATTAGTCGGGGGAGAGGGGGGAGTTTTGTTTGCAGAGACACAAAGGAGGGCAACTAAGAGAGCCAGAGCTGCATTGAGAAGATAAGGAAGGGCTTGTACCCCTGAAGCTTGAGATCCTATTCCTTACCTGAAGATCGAAATAGGGAGTCAGCGGATCGAAAAGAGTTTGCATGCAGTCTTTGATTTCTCTCATGCCAAATCCAGTGCATTGCCGATTTCCAAACCAGTAGAGAGAGTAGTTTCTTCGATCTGGGCGGTGGTAGGGTGATCATCTGGTTGAGCAGAGCAGTCCAATCTCGCAGCAGCGGGTGAAGGTGGCACTTTGTAGCAGCTAGAGTCCAGAAGTCATAGCTATAAGGACAGTCCATGAAGAGATGATCGCGAGACTCTGGCGCCGTGTTACATAGCAGACAAAGATGATTGACTTGGAGACCCCAGTTGAGGAGACGGTCGCGAGTGGGAAGGCAATTAAGCACAACAAGCCAAGCGTGGAATGATTGTCTCGGGATTTCCTTGGATGACCAAACAGCTTTCGCCCATTGAGCCTCATCTATCGCGCCTCTCAGATGATGGTAGACTCCCCCTGTCTCATATTTATCCATTCTTTTCCCTTCAATTTCCCAGACATAACTATCAGCTTCACTAGTAAGCTCGACTGTAGTAAGGAAAGAGAACAGTTGTAATTGTTGCTCTGATCTTGCCGGTGGTAGCCGCCAGACAGAGTTCCTGCAGAGAGAAGCAACTGTGGCCTTCAAAGGGATACCAAGTCGTGATGAAGAGCCATGAAGATAGTCATATAGGCAGCCAAAAGTGCTCCAGTTATCAAACCAAAAGCTCGCCGTTTCACCATTCTGCAACTGCAATCGAATCAAGGGGTAAACAATATCTTTCATCTTGAGGAGCTTATTCGCTAGCCAAGAGAAAGAACTGCTCGGTTTAGTCGTCCAGTAATTATGCTCAGACCCTTTGAGGATTACTTCTTTAAACCAAGCGACCCATATTGAGTCTGGCCTAAAGAAGATCATCCATATCAACCACATGCAGCATGCTTTATTCCAAGTAAGTAGATCTTTCACACCTAATCCTCCTTGCTCCTTTGTCAATGTAACAGTTTCCCATGCTACTCTAGCTGAGTTCCGAGATCAATGTCCCCTTTCCACAGGAAAGTACTGCAGAGGGAGTTGATTTTGCTTATGCAAGCCTTAGGAAGGATAAAAGAAGAGCACCAGAAAGTGGTAATTCCTGCAACCACAGTTTTGATTAGCAATAGTCTTCCCGAGAAGGATAACGTTTTTACCGACCAGGAGTTAAACTTGGCTTTGACTTGCTGCAGGAGAGTATCACACCCAGCTATCGAGAGCTTACGAGAGTTCAATGGCACTCCGAGATAACGAAAGGGGAGAGTACCACATGCCATTCCTGTACTTGCCTGAATCGTATCAATCTCTGCTTGTTCTAGGCCAGAGGCATAGAAGGAAGTCTTTTGGAGACTTAACGCCAGACCTGATCTGTTCTCAAAGTCCCTTAGAACCTGTAGAACTTGCTGGACCGAGTCGATGGAGCCGTCCCTAATAAACATGTCTGAAAGTTGAATTGTGAATTCCGGAGTTCTCTCCATCCAAAGAGAGTAAACTACAGCCTGAAAAATTATCTTTAATTAACATAACCTCGAGCTTTGCATTTGTGGAAGATGATATGAGCCACAATAGGCAGAGTTCAAAGGTAGTGAGATGTGAGAATGGAGTTGCAGCAAACAATATATTATATAGACTCAGCGAAGATGAGCATGTGAAAAATAAATGCTCGCGACTTTCATTAGCCGAGTCACAAAGAAGGCATACGGATGAGATCTCAATTCCCCCACTTGCTCAGCTTATCATGAGTGGGCATTCTATCCCAAGTAGCTACCTAAGCGATGAAGAAATGCTTTGGAATACTACTTTAGAAGCAAAAACCCATGAATACCAATCAACAACAGGTGGTGTCAAATGAAAGGTATTCCAAGTTATGGAGGATGAGTAGACTGTGGAAGGCGAGTTAGGGGAGTTACGCCATAAGAAAACTTCTGAGTTTTCGTATTTCTTAACCGCTGTAGTTCTTTTTTTATCTGAAGAAGATACAATCATGTCAACATGTAACTTTGGCTTTTAATGATATTTTTTGTTATATTTAGACTCTTAAATATATTTTACCACAGTTTTCTTATTTCATCAAAAGTAAGGGTTTATCTAGAAAATAATACATAATATTTCTTGTATAGTCAACAAAAACATTCACAATTTTTTATCTATTTTATGTAGTGGATATATGCTCTATATCGCAAACTCTTTGACTCTCTTTAATCTCTCAAAACTCAAATAATATACATTTTTGTGTACTCAGGTAGGTTTTTTATAGCAACTTTTTTAAACTTCATGATTACACAACAAGATTTAATAGTTCCAAAGCATTTAATAAAAAAATATGATAAAGAATTTTATGAATAATCTGTATTTAATATATGCTCTAGAGATAAATCAATAAATATTTCAATAGTTATACATATATAATTATGTTAAAATAATTATAATACAAATAATTTGAGTTTTATTATTAAAATGTCTTATTTTAAATTTAAATAAGGGCAAAAGAGTCTTATAACACATAAATAAGTGTAGTTTGCAGAATATTATTATAACAGTGTATTTTTAATTTTATAATCTTAAATATGGTAATTTAAAAATTATCCCTTAAATAAAACCATTTTAAAAAAATAGATTAATTTACCATTTAAATATATTTTAATTTATAGTATTTCCCTTTTAATAGAATATAGACTATAATTACAAAATTCCTAAATTAGGATATATTTTTGGGCTATTAGCAAATATGATAAATTCAAAGTCAAACACAAAACTAACCCATGATTTTTTTGGAATTTTCATTTGTCCTATTCGCACCAAAAATTCAAATTATTCACGAAAATATCATTACTTTTTTTTTTCGAAAAATGAGTTTTTTACTCTATCATCCTCATCTTCTTCAAGTATTTACAATATTACCATTGTCATCAATACACCAACTACCATGAATAACTAATTTGAAACTCTTAATGCACCTAAAATCAATTTACACTCATTCTATCTCATTTGTTATGAACTAAAAACAACATCTTTTTCACTTTCTCTCTATATTCATAAAAAAACCAAGATTTGGTTCTAAATTTTTATGGTATATAGAGCCATTCAAGCTCATTAATCTTGGTCATTAACAAGTGGGTCGCTTTGGTGGTGAAGTTTTGTGTGGTTGGAGAAGTTAAACAAGATATCCCACTCGTTAAATCAACAAAATCAATTTTTTCAGATATGTCCGTCAGAAGACATCCGTGTAAGTCTTCTGGTATTAGAAGACTTAAACGGAAGTCTTCTGGTCAGTATAGAGGTTAGTTTTGCAATTGATTTTTATATATTTGTTTTTTGAGACGATTTCTATGGAAGTCTTCCACTTTTCTTTGTTAACAAAAATTCTCGAAAATACCAGAGAAAACCTCCTGATAAATCTTCTAGGATAAACAAGTTAGTTTTGTATTTGACCGGATTGTGTCAGAAATTTAATTTTTCTTGGACGCGTCCAGGAGAAAAAAAATTTTGTTTTTTTTTTTAATTTTGATCCTACATATTTT
Organism: Raphanus raphanistrum subsp. raphanistrum; assembly: GCA_019706035.1. Taxonomy (NCBI): domain Eukaryota; kingdom Viridiplantae; phylum Streptophyta; class Magnoliopsida; order Brassicales; family Brassicaceae; genus Raphanus; species Raphanus raphanistrum. The sequence continues at coordinate 12,111,685 of CM033988.1, read as the reverse complement.
TGTTATAAAAATAATTTGTCTTTAGTTGTATTCATTGTTTTCATACGCGACCCAATCCCGTAGTTGACCGTAAATTTGGTGAGCTGAATATAATTTTGTTTACATTTAAAGAAAAAAACGTTAATTAAAAACCTGATATCTCAGTTAAAATCTAAACTAACCCGTGATTTAACACTGGTTGACCCTTTATCAGACCTAGAAAAATCTGATAATATTTTTTTAAAAAATTGGATGAAATATTTTATATACTTCTAACAATTACATAAAAATTTTAATATTAGTTTTTGATGATAACTTTCATACACTTTTAAATAACAATGAGTTATAGAAAATTATATCTCTGATATGTTCATGGTTTATGGTATAGAATATCATCAATATTAACATGAAATCCTAAAATAATAGTAAATTTAACAAATGTAATATGTCCAAACAAATTCAATGTTACAATTTTTTTAACAAATAATAACTTTGTTTAAGAACATGTATAAAATGTATCAATATTGCATTTACTAATACATGTTCCAATATATTCTAACATTTATGCATATGTTTTGACATTTAAAAGAATCTGGGTCACTATTGCATGGACTATTATATTATATAAGAATAAATTATATAACATATACATGTGAAAACAACAATTAGTAACAAAAAAATTGTATCACATAAAGGTCTATTATGACACATTGTTAAAAGCCTACAACATTATTAAACTTGGTCTTGTTTTTGATATTTATAATAAAGTGTAGAAAATATTGGGCGAAAATAATGATAGACCTAAACGACTATATAAATCTATCTTTAGAAATTGGAGATTTGTTTGTTTTTTAACCATAGTAACCTATATTTAAGGGTGATTAATAATAATAATTATTAATTAATGTGTTAGACAAAAATTATATAGATTATGGTTTTTCTAATAATCCAACTAGAATCAAGTTAGATCCAACTTTATGCTTTTGTTTTACTAATATTGATATATAATATTTCATAATTTCATTTTGCAGATAAGTACATATCAATATTTGGTAAATTATGATTATTAGCATTTCATACTTCTTTTAGTTTTATTATTTAATTCTTATAAAATTTTGTATAATTCTACATAAATAAATGGCGTATATGTCAAACAACTACAAGCTATACAGTGAAACCTCTATAAATTAATAATGTGGGGATTACACCAAACCTATAATTTTTTATTAATTTATAGAGATTATTAATTTATCGAGATACTAGTTAAAATAAAAAATCAATTTGGGACTATGAAATTATATTAATTTATAGAGATATTAATTTATAGATTATTAATTTATAGAGGTTATACTATAATTACAATACAATTAAATTCTTCCTAATTAACATTGAGTAAGGAAATAGAAAATATCTAGAGATTCTAACACAATTAACTTTTCCCTTGCATGCACTGGACTTTACTTTTTCCCATTATGATTTTTGCTACATTTGCTTATAGCTAGAAAAACAAATTTTGAGTTCAATCATCCATTGATCTTACGCGTTTATGTAGACAGCATGGAGTTTATATGCCTAAACAACACGAAGTTCTGTTCTCCTTGTTGTAAAGTCGAGTCCGCACGTCGGAGCCAGCTTGTAAAAGCATAAGCATGCGCGCTGTTTTTTTGTTGGTAACCGTTAAAACCAACGGTTCCTCTGTCGCTCTCTTTTTTTTTTTCTTTTTCTTTAAATTTAGCTTTACTTTTTAGTGATATATAAACGAAAACAACCTCTTCTCTGTCAAATATTTTTCTTTCTTTTTTGTTTTGAAATATTCCTATCGTTGTTTCCTTTCATAAAAAGAAAGAGAGGAAACAACATTCCTTCTTCCAGAGTTTCTTAGATTCTTTCCCTTCTTTAGAAAAAAAACCAAAAAAAAAAAATAATAAGAAAAAAACACATTCTGATTTCAAGGTTTGATTAGAAGTTTCTTACAGATTCTCCGGCGAAATACTCGGCAATGTCGACGTTTTCGCCGTCTCTAGTCCTCACTCTCATTCTTCTAAACCTATTTCTGGTTTCATCGACGGAGATGATCAAGGAGGGAGAGATCCGACTACCTTCTGAGAAGATCAACGGCGAATTCTGCAACGCAACGGCTAAACCGGCTTCTTGTCCGGTTAAATGTTTCAGGGCTGATCCGGTTTGCGGCGAAGACAGCGTTACTTACTGGTGCGGTTGTGCAGATGCTTTGTGCCATGGCGTTCGTGTTTCTAAACCAGGTGCTTGTGACGTTGGTAATGGCGTTGGTTTGTCTGTTCCTGGACAAGCTCTGCTTTTGATCCACATTGTCTGGCTCATGGCTCTTGCCTTCTCTATTCTCTTAGGCCTCTTCTGAAATCTTTTTGTTAATAATTTTTATTGACTTGTATTGAAACAACAAGAATACTTTTAAGATGAAGAAGGATCATTGTTTGGTTTGGTCCGTACAAAAGAAGCTTTCTTGAATCTTGCTTTCTCCATCTCTTTACCAAGATAATCCAGGATTGTATCCGTTACGTGATTAGGCAAACAGTTTGCGTCTAGCATCACTTTCAAATACTTGTATGCTTCTTTCAACCTCCCTGCTTTACTATTCACTTCGATCATCGTGTTGTAGCTCACAACGTCTGGGTTAATCCCATTACTCTTCATGTGATCAAACAGTCTGGTCGCTTCGTCTAACCGGTTGGCTTTCCCTAGCGCGTTGATCAACGTGTTGTACATTACAATGTCTAGATACCCTCCTTGCTCCGTGAGCCTCTCGAGCACCGCGCTGGCTAAGTCGGCTCTTCCCATTTTTCCTAGCCCTTGGATTATTACATTGTATGTTGCTATGTCCGCTGCGCAGAAGTTGTCGCCCATTTGGTCGAGGACTCCACGGGCTGTTTTGTAGTAACCCTTTTTGACGAAGGAGCTCATCATTGAGTTGTAGGTGTAGCTCGTGAGATCGGTCACGCCCATATCGTTGAATATCTCAAACAATTTGCAGGCTAGACTTAGATCACCTTTGGAGAGGTAAATAGATAGGAACGTGTTCATCATGTCTACGTCGAAAGAATCTGGCTTTGCTTCCACTCTCTGCCCTCTGGCTAGAGCAAACAAGGGCTTAGGTTGATTAACCTGGTGGGCTAATTGGTCCATGTACGGAGATGATGACCAGGGATCATCTTCCAACGGTGATGCTTCCTCCTCAGCTTCTTTTGAATTCACCATGCTCATGACATCTAGGAAGCTTCCTTTACTTGGGAACATTGGTGTGTAATCTTTATCTCTGCTCTGTGGACGTTTCATCGAAGCTTCCATTCCAGCGTTCCATCTCAGAACGTTAGGCACCAAGTTCCCTTCCCTTACGTGCTTCATCAACTTCTCTTTCCAATCCCACCTCCCTTGTTTATGAAACCCAATCAAAAGCGAACTAATCGTAACCAAATCAACAGAGAAGCCTCTAGCTTCCATCTCCTCAACCAACTTCACAGCTCCATCCACCTTCCCTTCCCTGCAAAGCTGCAACACAACAATACTAAAAGTAACACCATCCACAAACTGACCCTTCTTCTTCTTCAAATCACAAAACAAAGTAAACCCAGCCTCAGCCCTCCCGTTCCTAAACAACCCATCAATCAGAATATTATACGTCCAGCAAGAAGCTCTAACCCCTTCCTGAACCATCTTCTCAAACAACTCACAAGCCTCAACAACCTTCCTCGCCTTAAACATCCCGTCCAAAACAGAGTTATACAAAACAGTATCAGGAACAAACCCGTTATACTCCATCTCCCCAAACACCCTCATCGCATCATCCATCCTGTAAGACTTACAACACCCTTGTATCAGCACACGGTACGTCGTGTTATCAGGCTCGTGACCAGAGACTCTCAGCTCCTCCCACACAACCAACGCATCTATCACTCTCCCACCCAAACACAGAACATGAATCAAACTGTTATACGTGCATATATCAGCAGACTCTTTCATCTCTCTAAACAAACTCAACGCGGATTCCAAATCACCCCACGTGCCAAACCCGTGGATACATATGTTATAACCGCACGTATCGAAACGATACCGTTTCATTCCTTTTAACTTCTCGAAAACCGTTTTGAACTCTTCCTTCATATCACACCTCCTTAAACCAACCAAAAGCTCGTTAGCAGCGACGTTACCAGGGAGATAATAACTCAAAGAACCTTCTAGAAGCTTAAAGAAGATGGAGAGAGCGAGACGGAGCTCCTTCTTCTTGGAGAGAGCGATGAGAACAGAGTCGTACACGGTGGGGTTTACGCAGCCTCCTAGCTCCTCCTCCATGTAATCCAAAACTCCCAAAGCCGAATCGTACTTACCAGAACGGATCAGCGAATCCAAAAGTAGCTTCGACGTGGTCTGATCGAGATTAACGGCGTCTTCCTTCATGGAGGTTAGGAGATCGGGGACTTCTCCGAGGAGACCTGCGCGGCAGACGGTGCGGAGGATCTGGGAGTAAGCTGAGGAGGAGTGTTTGTATACGGGACGGAGGGAGAGGCGGCGGCACCATCGGAAGAAGTTGAGCTTCTTTGAGGGGTCTAAGGAGTTTCGACGGAGGATGTGGAGGACGATTGGTTCGGAGATCGGGGTGGAGTTCGCGTCGAGGTTTCGTGTGCCGGATTGGGATAAGGTTTTGGAGAGAGAAGCGGTGATGAGGATGTTGCAAAGCTGCTGCGGGAATGTTGAATTTTTCGGCGGAGATTGGCGGGAGAGTGTGGATGATATGGCGGCGGTTGCTCTTCCATGACGCATCGCATAGCGACGACTCAAGGAACTGATGGGGGCGGTGAAAAGAAACGAAAGGAATAAAGAGAACGACGTCGTTTTCTGAACATATAAAGTGTAGCCGTGAGTGTAGCCGTATGGGTAAATTATTGGTTCCAGATTGTGAATGTCCCTGACCAGTGATCACTGAGACCCATGGGTAAATTATCTGAACCAAATCAAACCGAATTAAAAGATACTGAATCAAACCAATAAACACAAGAACGGCTCGTTAATATATCTTAATAAATATCTAAAACCAATAAATTTAAAATGATTACATATGTTAAGATATAATCTTCAAACAAATATTTATATCTGAAACAATTATTTGAATTTTTTTTTATATAAATTATGAAAGCTATTGAATATTTAACTTTACTTCTCAAAAGTTATTATATATTATAGAGAACTTTTATATAGAAAAATGATTAATTCTTTTTAAAAGGTAAATAAACATTTATATCTCTATGATTAAGTAACTAGATTTGAGTTTGAAGTTTACAGCTAAATGGTAGGGAATGATTTGGGGTGGGATTTAAAATTGTAAAAAACAAATAAATAGATATTATTTAAAAAAAATTAGAATTTCAAAAGGTATTTTTAAATTTTAAAAATAAAATTTGAAAAAGAAAATTTGTAAAAAAAGTTTTTGAAAAAAAGATTTCAAAGATTTTTTTTTTATAAAAATATGAATTTGAAAACATATAACTCAAAACTATATAAAAAGTTTTTTTTACTTTTTATTATTTATTTGTATTTATATATACTATTAAACAAGAGATAAAATAGTCATTTACTTCTTTAATGAAATTTATTTTGGTTATTTTATTCTTTAAGTAGAGTTTTATTGACAAAAACTTAAAAAAACGATTCGAGAGAATAGTCCGATATTATATTTGAATTAAATGAAATTTATAATTAAACTGAATATAACCAAAATGAATCTAAAATTATTTTGGGTATTAGTTGCTTCCTACTTTAATAATATCAACCGAATTAAACCAAATCGAGTCAAACCAAGTTTGCAGTGGTTATTGAATGAATTCTAAACATATCGATCCAAAATAGCTCATAACCGAAACAACCAATTTGAACCAAATCAAATATTTTTCACTAACACCAAACCAAATCACCAACAAAATACAACCAAATCAAAAACCCAAATGTCAAAGACCCAGTTGAGGCCTTGGCCTGTTTATCTTTTGAAATGAACTCAGTTGAGGCCCATTGATTCTCAACTTTTAGTCGATAAACCCTAAGGACGAGAGATTCCCGTCGTCTCTATTCTTCTTCAGCTTGCCGCTTCCACCGAACCAACGAGAGAGAAAGATCCGATCAAAAAAAGAGAATGGGTTTCAAGAGGAAGAAGGGCGACGGCGACGGAGAGGAAATGGAAGCCGAAGATAACAGAAGACCCAGCTTCAACACGGCGGAGAGGAGGAACGTGATACTGCCGTCGATGATAAAGAACAAAGACAAAAGAGCCAAAGTGTACGCGAAGCAGAAACACGAGAAGAAAGTCGAGAAGCAGAAGAAGATCAAAGCTCGTGACGCCGCTGAGAAACAAGCTCTCGAGCTTGGCGAAGAGGTAAAAAAGGGTTTAGCTGTTTTTGAGTTTTTTTAATTGGAATCTAAAACTTCGTCGTTTCGTTTGTTTTGCAGCCTCCACAGAAGATGGTTCCGAAGACGATTGAGAATACGAGAGAAGCTGATGAGACTGTTTGCAGACCTGATGATGAAGAAGTAAACTTTTTTTTTTTGACTTGGATCTTTTCTTTATGTTCTGTGTTTGTTTTTTTATTCTCAGCTCTGTGTAATTGAATTTTTTTGCAGTTGTTTGCGGATATCGATGCTGATGAGTTTAATCCTGTCCTGAGACGTGAAGTTACTCCTAAGGTCTTGATCACTACATGTCGTTTCAATTCCACTGTAAGTCTTTTCCTCAATACACAACCTACCACTTGTGTCTCATTAGCTTTTGTGATTTTTTTTGGTTCGAGTAGTGTTGTGTTAGAGCTGTTTTGATTGCATTAATGTGTAATATGTACATTGCAGATACAAAACGTATACCATGTCATTACACATTGGTTGTGATTTTTGCAGAGACAGAACTTATACTGTAACCTACCATTGTCTCATAACGCATTGTATAGTTTGTTGTGGTTTCTGCTTCGTGTAGTTTTGTCTTGGTGCTGTTTTGATTCGTTTATGTGTTATATGTGCTTTGCAAAGACTAAATTTATACTGTAACCTACCTTTGTCTCATAACACATTGTATAGTTTTGTGTTGATTCGTTTGCGTGTTATAAAGCATTGCAGATACTGACCTTATACTATAATCTACGACTGTCTCACAAGCTGTTGTATAGTTTTGTTTTGATTTTCTTTTTGCTTTGTGTAATGTTGGGTTGGGGCTATTTTAATTCATTTATGTGTTATATGTGCATTGCAGTGACAGAACTTATGCAAATAACCCACCACTGTCTTCTTGTCTCATAACACATTGTATAGTTTTGTTGTTGTTTTTGCTTCAAGTAATGTTGTGTGGGTGCTGTTTATTGATTCGTTTGTGTTATTGCAGAGAGGACCTGCGTTTATATCGGAGTTACAGTCGGTGATCCCGAACTCTGATTATCGCAAGAGAGGAACTTATGATTTGAAGAAGGTAATTTGCTGTTACTTTCAGAGACTTGTAGAAATTTCATCTCTTTGCAACTAGGTGAATAACTTTGTTAGATATATGGTTTGTTCTGCAGATTGTAGAGTACGCAAAGAAGAAGGATTATACATCTCTTATTGTAGTTCATACTAATCGCAGAGAGCCTGGTTAGTTTTTCTGACTCTCCTTAGTTTCATTGTTTTGATATATCAGTATTTTATATGTTTTTGTTTTAAAAATGATGTAGATGCGCTCCTTATCATTGGTTTGCCAAACGGTCCTACTGCTCATTTCAAATTGTCAAATCTTGTTCTAAGGAAGGATATTAAGGTATGTTACCGAAACACATTTTGTCTTTTTTTTTACATCGTTGAATGTGATAAGTGAGTACCTGATTATGGATGTTAAATTTGATCTCAGAATCATGGAAACCCTACAAGCCATGAACCGGAACTGATTTTAAATAACTTCACAACTCGTCTAGGAAACCGTGTTGGGAGGTAAAACTCAATTGTTTGAAAGTGGTGTTGGCTTCATTGTTGTCTTTGATTTCTTGTTCCTAATGGTGTTATGTTTCTGTTTTCTCTCAGGTTTTTCCAGTCACTGTTTCCTCAAGAACCTAACTTCCGTGGTAGGAGAGTTGTAACGTTCCATAACCAGCGTGACTTTATACTTTTCAGACATCATCGGTAACATAGTTTCACCCTACTCTTCTAGATTCTCTCCAAGAACATGTATTGAACAGATTGCAATTCTGTTTTTTTTTTTGCTTAGTTACATATTCGACGTAAAGGAAGACAAACAAAGTGGTGCGAAAGGAAAAGATGGTGTTGCTAAAGAGAGAGTCAAGCCTCGTCTTCAGGTTAGAACATCGAATGATTCACTTCTCTTCTTTTGTAGTGTGTTCGGGTCTATAAACTTTTGTGTGTTAATATTAATGTTGGAGTTTTGTGTGCAGGAATGTGGTCCAAAATTCACGCTTAAGCTAGTGACTTTGCAGCATGGAACCTTTGACACAAAAGGCGGAGAGTTTGAATGGGTTCATAAGGTAAAAAAAATCACCGCAAGATTATGTTATTATTATTAGCTTTAGTGCCAAGTAATTAATTTGTATTTTTTATGTTTTGTGTTCCCATTACAGCCTGAAATGGACACGAGCAGGAGGAGGTTCTTCTTGTGATTGAATGCTGCTGTGTCTTCACCCCAAGTTTTGTGTTTATTTTCGTTTGTCGTTTTATAACCCAAACCAAAACTGTAGCTTTTCCTTAAATCGTCTTCTAAAACTTCACATTTCTTCTCTATATAAGCCATCAAGATTTAACAATCGTCTTATAATCTCTTGGACTCATCTTTTTAAATAGTCGAAGCTGTGATTGTCTAAGCCCAGTGGCCTGATAAATCGTTTCTCTCAATAATCTACTCTTGCCGTCGTCATCGGTGACACTGGGCCTGAGCATAAAATCCAGAACTTGAAATCCGAACCGAAGCCGAACTGAAAAACTCGACCTATTATTCGATCCGAAATGTAAAAATATCTGAATAGATCTTGTAGGGTGGTATAAAAAATATCTGAATCCGAAGTGTTATTAACTAAACCCGAACGGATAACACGAAAAACTCGAAACTAATAGTTAATATAAATATTTTGAAATATATATATACAAGTATTTTAGTTATTAAATTTAATATTCGTGGTAATATGATATATAATAATAAATATTAACAATATTAAAAATGTTTTAATTACACAATTAGTTATAAATAAGTAATTTATAATTTGTTCATTGGAATAACAAGTCTACTCTCTATAATATAATGTATATTGTTTATAAATAATGTTTGTTTTCATACTTGATTTAACATTTTATTATTATTTTAATAATTTTATGTGTGATAAATTAATTTTTATTAATTTAGTTGTTTTCTTTATGTTTTTCTTTAAGTTTTTGTTTTTTACTTTGGTTATATCCGAACCGAACCGATATAACCCGAATCCGAATGATATATGGTTACTTTATGGGTTTTAGGACGCAATATAATTTTTAACCGAATCTGAAGTGTTATTATCTGAATCCAACCCGTACTAATGAAATTTTACTATGGGATCTAGGAGCGTAAACTCGAAAACCCGAAAATCCAAAAAATTCGATCCGAACGCCAACGAATACCCGAACGCCCAGGGCTAGGGCTAGGTGACACTGTATAGAGAAAGTAATGACGTTTTTTGGCCTACGTCATTGTTATGACGTATGTGTCGAAAAAGATTACTTCCCAAAAAGATGCTTCAGATTAAAAATGAGCGTTCAACAATTAACACCTCTCCACTAACAGCAAAAATAATTATATTTTGTACATTTAGGGAAGACATTCATACAACTATTCTATTATCGAGAGATAAAATTAACATTCGCTTACCTTTATTAATCTTTTATTGGAGATCATAATAGATTCAAAGCAAATAGTTTAGATGCTATTCCTTCTCTTCTTTTTTCAAGTTATAAGTACAACAAATACAAATACCTTTTTTGCTTCTGTTCACCATCAATATTTCTTAAGAAAATATATACACACAACAGAAAATACAATAAAAACACAAATAAAAACTCTTCAATCAAACTCTAGAATCTAAAACTCTTTGGAATAAAACAAAATCTGCAACTTATATTAGGTTTGAGCCTTAAAAACAACTACTTATGTTCGAAGTTCCCAAAAGTTATCATTTATGAACCATGAGTAATCTACCACGTTCAATGCACAATCAACAAATTTATTTTTGGGGGTGTTAGAGAAAACTTTTGTTTTCTTTATTCGTTTCTGTTTTCAATTTCATTTGTCAGTGTTCAATTTTTGAGGATATCATAAAATCAAGTTTTAGAGTAACTAAAGTTCATTTAACCTTATTATTGGAGAGCATAAAACAGATCAATATTAAAGCTTTCATGCTATTACCGTAATAGATCAGATACTTCAAAAAAAAAATATTAGAGTTCCATCAGCTTGAGGTGTGCATAACTCGTAAGTATAAAGTTACTAAACAAAATATTCACAAAGAAAAAACAAACAAAAAGAGAAATAAACAAAATTAGAACGAAATGGGAAGCCAACACACACACGGTTTAGCCGCGATTTAGAAGCTTCGTGTGGGCTTCATCTATATCTAAGGTGGATAAAAATGATAGCTCACATGGTTCAGAGTCTATAGGCTCTAGCTAGTTGCTAACACTTGTCATTTCACTCATTTACCCAGCCATTTACCAAATCATTTCTCCATTTCAGACTATTAAGAAATTCTCTAACAGGGGTCAGTAGAGCACCATACACCATTTGTTTTCTTTAAAAATCTTTCTATATTTGTTGAGGAGGTATGCATTGTCAAGGCACGTCTGTGTTTTTTTCTTTCTAAAAATAAAAATCGCAAATAGTGAATTATTACTAGCTTATTGTATAAGCAATATGTCGAGACGTAACCAATATTATTACAAATAGTGAATTATTACAAGCTTATTAAAACAATTTTTTTCTGAAAGTATTCAAGTATTCATGTTGATATTGCCGTCAATGGTGGCGGCTTGAACCAAAAAAGAAAATCTTTCTGAAAAATCTTTGGAAATAAAACAAAATTTGCAAGAGATTTTCTTTTGATTCCGGCGCGGTCGGTGCGTGAGTGCTGTACCGGCGCCGGAGTCGGTTCCTAAGCAAGTTGTTCTTGGTCCCTTCCGTTCTCTCACTACCGTCCGTTCAACGACCGCCTTGTCCAAGTTCTGATTTCGATCTCACCTCTTTCGTCGGTTCGGTTTTGGAACAAAGACGCTGTCGTCTGGAGGTCTTCGGTGGAGAGAGAGTGGTATGCATGTCGGTTTTGTTTTCTTCCGGGATATGGTGGCTCATCTAGCTCCACAGTCGCCGGATCTAGCTTCCGGGAAGGGGTCTTCGTCAGATCCACCTTCGTCGGCTTTTGGTTACGGAGAGCGGAGGCTACCAAAGCTCCGCGCTGCCGCTTTGGAACCCAGTCTTCGTTTGGGTGAAAGTTTCTAGGTTTCGTTTTGGGTAAAGGTCGGCGTTTATGCCGTGTAGTTTGGGTTTGGTCACGGCGGAGGAGGTCTCGTGAGATGAGGAAACGCTTCGGTGAGGTGACGAGTTTAAAGGAGAGTAAGCAGGGTTCTAGATCCGCGTGTCTAGGGTGTGATGTGGTGAAAAGCCGGAGGAGATCTCGAGGTTCGATTGATCTCTCCGGCGTGAAGACAACGGTAAAGAACGGTGTTGGGTCGTTTGGAGGCTTGGCGGTTCTGAGCTCTGGCGATCGAGTTCGTAGGTGGTTCGTGGTGCTCCGGCGGCGGTTTGTGGCGGACACAGTCAGATCGAGGCAAGGACAACGCTTTGGCGTGCTGACGGTGAGGATTCACCCACGTGTCTCCCCTCTCTGACGTGTGGATCGGTCAAAACCGACCGGTTTCTGTGGGTTGGGCCTATGGACCGATTTGTAGTTTGAATGCTAGTCTGTAGTGTTTTGGGCTTTAGCTTTTTGGTGTAATCCGTGGGCTTCGGCCGTGTTATGGGCTTGGCCCTTTATCAATATAAAACTTTGTGGGAAAAAAAAAAAAAAAACAAAATTTGCAAATGGTCGAAGCCTTTAAAATAAATAACTTAGGTTCGAAGCTCCCAAAAATCTTCATAATGAACCATCAGTAATCGGCCACGTTCATTGAACAGTTATAAATATATTTTGTCTTTGCCGTTGGAGAAGACTTTTGTTTTCTTATTCTTTCTTTTTGTCGATTTCTTTTTCTCGTTTAGGGAAAACATCAAATAACGTTTGGAGTAATAACGAAATTTAACTTTATTACTGGAGAGCACATTCGATTAGTAATAATAAAGTAAACTTAATACTTCCACTAAGGAGTGTATTTTCTGGGCTTCACATTTATTAAAATATGGATTAAATTTTAATTAAAATATACAAAAATATTTAATATTATTCGTTATTTTCTATATTAGTATTAAGCCAATAAAACTCAACAATTAGTTTTTGAAATTTATAATTTACTATTATTAATTAATCGAAAACATAGAAAACCTCAAAAATATATATTTTTGAAGCAAACTCTTCTTAAAACATTCACTTTGAAAATGGAAGGAATACCAAAATAACAAATTTCACACTATTCCTGGTAAATCTAATGATACATCTTCTAATTTCGTATAAAGTTTTTGGAACATGCTACAGAGTTTAGACCCACTGATAACTAACCACGTATCACTTTCACTATTTTCTTTATTTTCTTAGAAACTACCAAAATTATTTTTTTGTTTGTTTGTTTCATCAATACAGAAAACGTGTATATATAAGTGAAGCCCCTTTTGTTGCTTCTCTTTACCCTCTCACGGTCTACTGGTGTTTGTATTTCAGAAAGAAAAAAAACAGAGAGCAAACTCTAGATCGTGTGTGAAAATGGAGAGGAATCTCGTGGGATATAGGTTTAGTCCTACGGGAGAGGAAGTGATCAACTATTACCTAAAGAACAAGATTCTTGATAAAACATGGCTCGTCGACGAAGCCATTAGGGAGATCAACATCTATGCTTACAATCCCGAGTTCTTGCCTTGTTAGTTCATCTCTCTCTTTTTATTTCATCATCGATCATCTCTAAATACTTTGTGTGGTTGCAGCGTTATCGAAGATCGAATCAAACGATCTTGTATGGTACTTCTTCTGTCGAAGGGAGTGCCAAGCAACTGACAAGAAGAAGGGAACGAAGAGGACAACACCTTCTGGGTTCTGGAAAGCTACCGGCAAGGATCGGATAATCAAGGAGAAGAGAGGACACGGTGTTGAGATCGGGATCAAGAAGACGCTTGTGTACCATCATGGTAAAGCTGCTAATGGAGTTAAGACTCCTTGGGTCATCCACGAGTATCACATCACTTCTTTGCCTCTTAACCAGGTAACTTTCAGTTTGAAATTATGTGTTAAGTTGAATCGGTCTTTGTGTCACTATTTTCTTGATTGAAATTTGGGGTTTGAGTCCCTTCGGAGACATCCGATAAAATTGGAACGATACAGAGAAGACTAGCATGGCCCCTGCTCAAGGATGACACGCAAAAATCGAGAAATGGTCCAAATTTTTAAGTTACAAAAAAACAAAAATTGGGGTTTGATTCATATGTATCTCTGATCTAGTTGATTTCCCCTGTGTTAGTTGAATTGGTCGTGTATTGAGATTACATAGAGATATAATCTCTAAAGAGTGTGAATATAAACTCTCATATTAAAGTTTCAGTGAGACATATTAAGTTTTAGATATATAAATGATTTTGGCCAATACACTTATTGGTCAGTTGGTATTAAGTTGGAAGCCAAAGAAACATAACTTTTTATATTCCATTTATTTCTTGCTTCTGATGTAGTCTTGATAGGAATATGGGGTTTGATTCAAATCTTGTGGTATAGAACTCATGAGTGTGTATACCTTTGCAATTTTGTTACAGAGGAAATATGTTATCTGCCAAGTAAAGTACAAGGGTGAAGACAGTCTGTACGGTAATAACTCCAATGAGTTAAGCCACTCTACCATGGTCTCTGACTTGAATACTGCCAGAGTGATTAACACAACCCCTGTGGTGAGTTCAGTCTCAAACATGTGTTTTAGTTCTTTTTTTTCTTTTTGTGTGTTTTAGTTTTTTCATTAGTATCATTTCTTTACTGGCTCTCTTTTACATATTCAGGTTGAGCAACAAAGGGACGAAGATCTCTGTATGTCTGTGGATGATTTGGCCAACCCACTGAACGAGCAGGATGATCCCTCTCTGTTTGATCCAGACATGTTTTTCAACGACAACGACTGCTCTTACCAGCAGCCACTTGCTCCCTACGATGATGATGATAATATTAGCGAACTGCTGAAATATAACGGAGGGAATCATGCTGATGTGCTTGGTGATCTAGACATCATATTGCAAGAGCACCGCAACGATCACAGGCCAAAGAAAGCTTTGACAGGGATCATTGTTGATTGTAGCAGTGGTAGCGATGATGCTGAATCCATATGTGCAACGGTAAGCCTGTTGGAACCAATTATTATAAGCTTAGTGGGCTAAGTAAGATTTTTAATCGCTAAAACTTGACAAAGTTTTACGTATCAACTTTTGTAAATAAGATTACATCATGGAGCTAATCTGTATACTAACACTCAGCCTTTTCATTCTGATATGACCAGAGTTACCAAGGAACATCAAGTCCAGATAGCGTTCATAGTTTGAGTGCACAGTTCCACACTAGTGTAGACGAGATTCCATCTTTGAGGAAAGACTCTTCCACAGATATTCAACCTCATGCAGAAACTTCTATAAATAGAATGACCTGGAAATCTCGGCGCACCGTACCATCAAAACTAGAGGTCTTGAGCTGTTCCTATGTTGATTCTTTTGGTGCTTGTATTTTATTTCAAAAGATAATGATGATGTGGTTTCCTTTCAGGTGAAAGAAGGAAAGTCTAAAGCTATTGATGCATCCATGGACAACAAGAAGGGCTGGTTTATTACAGAGGAAGCAATGCAGAGAAACCACAAGATTCCACCGTATCACTGTCTCATGAACATGATCGTAGGCTTCATCCTCTTGGTTGCTTTCATGGCAACATTATGTCGGTTTTACTAAGCTGAAAAACTTGAATCTGCTGATGAAGTTTGATTGCTGAGGAGAAGCAAAGCAGATCGATGGCAAGCATTTGTTTTTAATTGTCGTTTTCTGATTCTGTTTTTTTCTTTTAAATGTGTAATAATAATAATATATCTGTGTGTGTATGTATGAACTATAGATGAAACTCGGTTGTTCTGCTGAATCTGAATATCTTACAGGTATTTCTTGTGCCTGAAGGTAAAAGTGAAATTTCGTAGGGTTTGTAATCTCAGTCTAGTGTAAGAGAAGTGCTGAATGGTAATCTAAACAGTAATGTTGTGTCGGGGCTGTTTTTTACCCAAACAAATCAGTAGGTTACTTGCATTGCAGAACTTTACATTTCTTCTCAATATAAACCATATGGTCCATATCTTATAATGATTTTGACTCATCGTGTTGAGTAGTCGAAGCTGTGAGTGCCTATGCCTAAGCCCATTGGACTTTTGATAAATCATCTTCACGAAGATTTACTCTTGTCGTGGGCGTCATTGGTGACAACTGTATCGAGAAAGTATTGACGTTTTTTTTGGGCCTACGTCATTGTTACTACGACTGTATCGGAAAAGAATATTTCTCAAAAAGATTCTGGCAAAATAAAAAGGGAAATCGCATTTTAAACCTTAACACTGACATTTACATATATTTGATACTTTGATTTTTTTCTCTAATATTTCTAAGAGCAATCTTATTGGTGAATATGTAACTCAGTTTCTAAACAAAAATTATAATTATTATTTAATAATATTTTACTTATTTAATTAAATTAAAAAATATTTAACGCTATAAACCATTTAGTAAATGATACGTGTAATACTAAGTATATGACTGTATGAGTACAGAGATACTTTCCCATACCTCTCTCCTACTTTTCCTATTTTTTTTCTTTTTTCTTAAATGCTGAGATACATTATGTGTATTATCTATTGGACATTCTCTAACCTTCAAACAAACAATTTTTACATATCAAACTTTGAATTTTATTTACCGCCAAAAACTCATAACATGGTAGTATGTAGAGAAATGGTTTGAAAAATAGTGATGACATATAACTAACAAAAAATCAAGATATTCATTTTTATTAAAAAATGTCATTTTATAAAACTATATATAAACATAAGAAAATTATAACTCATAAGCATATAGAACTAAAACATAATAAATAGTTTATTAGATATATAAATATAATAAACAAAAGTTATTATAGTTAACATTTTTTTGAAAACAAAAGGACCAAATCGGAGAACTAAAAGCAGCAAAAAAAATGCTAGTTGTATGAGATGAGACTAATCCATGCTAGTTTGTCTTATTAAAAAATTTAAATTTTTGCTTATTTTGTAATTTAAATTTTTTTAAACATTATGACTATATATATATATATATATAATTTTTGTAACTTTCAAAAAAAATATATAGTATTTTAATATAAAAGCTATTATTTTAAATGAATTATTAATTCCAAATCATCTCTGTTTATCTAGTAATCTTACCACATCATCTATTTTGTGATATGATACTAACACATCATCAGTTTATTGACTGGAAATACAGTTTAAGGTTAGATATGCTAAAGTTGTTTATTTGAAAGTTAGTAGTACTAGTTAAAAAAGTTTAAGGTTTAAAGTGCATGTAAGTATCAATTTGAAATTAAAATGAGAATTTTCCAAATTTTAAAATGAATGCTCACTAGAAGAAAACATACGAGTTACAATCTTTAGCGAAGAAAATCTGGCGTCGTAAAATTACGAGGAGTTAACGTGTTTTTTACGTCGAAATATGGTTTCGTCGTAAAATGAAAGTAAAAGTACGAGTAGAAAGTTTCATCATAAAATCGACGTAAATTTACGTCTACTTACGAACAAAATGATTTGTGTTGTAAAGTAGTTGTAAAGGAAGGAAGGATTTATGACAAAAAAATTACATCTGTTTAAAAACTTATATACAAGTACAATTAAGTGGTTGGTGAAAACATGTATTTAGTGGAATATACCAAACTACTTTCCTCGTAAAATTGTTGTAAAGGGGTTGTAAAAAATCATGTTAAGAATTACACCTCGAGGTCGGACTATTGGTGAAGATGAGCCCCCTTTACAAGATATGTGTGTCGATCCAGTCGAGGTACCATATCAATCAACTGGGGACATCCTTCTTATTGATCCACAACACCGTGATTATGAAAATCTTCCTAATGATGAGACTGATGAAAGAAACGAATACGAGTTTTATGAAAGTGATGAACAATGTAGCGATGAGAATCGAATGATGAATCTAAATGATGTATAATATTCGTGTTTTTATAACAACTATATGATAATTTTTATCACTAATAATGCATGTTTTTAAAAAAAAATTGATCTTATTTATTTCCAAAATTTTAATCTATACAAAATTAAGTTTAGAGATGTGTTTGGGTGTTTAGAGGTTTTGAAATGTTAGATGAAAAAAATAAGAAGTATGAGAAGTTTGAAAGAAAAAAGAGAAAATAAGTTTAAGATGGTAGAAGAAAAAGAGAAGGAGTATAAGATGTTTGAAGTAAAAGATAATAAGTATATGGTTTGGGGTTTAGAGATTTGAAGTTTAGGGATTCAGCACGGGTCCGTTGTAAGGTTGGAAACACGGGATCTCTTTAATTCGATGTAATAATAATTCGTCGTAAAGACGATGTAAAAGCAGAACACATGTCCTCTTTAATTCGTAGTAACAGAATTCTTCGTATACTTGAAGTAATCCTATTCGTCGTAACAACAACGTACTTCAAAAACATGGAATCTCGGTAATTCGTCGTAAAAAATGTGGGATCTTGGTAATTCGTCGTAAAGACGATGTAAAAGCAAAACACATGTCCTTTTTAATTCTTAGTAACAGAATTATCCGTATACTTGAAGTAATCCTATTCGTCGTAACAACAACGTACTTCAAAAACATGGAATCTCGGTAATTCGTCGTAAAAAATGCGGGATCTTGGTAATTCGTCGTAAACTTACTTCGTCTTTACGACGAAATTTAATTCTCTATTATATATCTGATCTCGCCTTACTTCCTTCTTCAACGCCTCCTCCTCTCAAGCTCCTCTCTCTCGATAAAGTTAGTTTTTTTTCTGTTTAGTTTAGGTGGCTAGTTTAGGTTTGGAATTTTAAAAATTTAGGTTGTGATGATAGATAAGACTTGGAATTTAAAAGGTTTAGGTTGTGATAGATAGATAACTGAAATTTATAACTTTTTCTAATTTAATTTTGTTTTTAAATTAGATGGCTCGTAGAAAGCATGGTGCACCACATTATAGTCAGATATTTGGGATAAGAGGTCCTGCATGTTCTTCTTCTTTGGGTCCATCTACGGCTCCGGAATTTGTCCCGGAATCTCAGACTCAAAATCCACCGTCCACCAAGCCAGACTGCGGAACATGAAGCTGCAGACTTGGAGCGAACCAACGTCCGAGACTTTTTCCAAGACGAAGACCTTTCTTATTTTAGTTATTTTTATGTATAACAATTGATTTTCTCCAGTTTTTTGATATATAACATTATGAATCTTTTATTTATGCATTTTTAAATTTCACAATTTTAAATTCTTATTTCATAATTTTAAAATTTATTTTATAATATTTTCGGGATTAATTATTAATGAAAATTAAAAAAGAGCTGCCAGTTCAACGTAAAGTTCGCGAGGAATAAAACTGCGTATTCGACGTAAATAGACGTAAACATTTACGACGAAATAAAAAGTATTTGATGTTAAATAGTCGTAAATTTTACTTCCAATCAATTACTATTTTATTTCAAAATATTATGTCTATTTTACAATGATAATTTACGAATATATTACGACAAAAGTATTCCTCAACGACTTTACGACGATACGCGCTGTTTCATCTTTAAGACGAAAAAGTTTCGTCATAAACTTCACGATGAAAAGGGTTCGTCATAAGCTTTATGACGATTTTATATCGAAATGTGCATTACAACCAGAGATTTACGACGATTTCGTTTCCGAGGTTAATTTGTCGTAAACTATTTTTTTACTGTGAAATAACAACGAATACGGTAGTTATAATGCATATGTTTTCTTGTAGTGGCTCAATAATTCATTTTTAACAAAAACACTCAAAAAGTCAAGGTAAAACTAACATTTCCTTAGCCTTATTAATTTCTACTGGAGATCATAATATATTCAAAGCAATAGTTCAATTACTTTTTTAAAATTTATAATTGCAGCAGATGTAATATCTTTTTTTTTTTGCTTTTATCCTGAAAAAAATAATAGATTTTGATCCGCGCTTTCAAATCGTGAAATTATTTTCTAACAAAATTTTAACTATCAGTTTGTAGTTTTTAGCTTTGTCAATATTTTATATTTATAGTACATATATACTATCTAGTTTATTAAATTTTAACCCGTTCTAAAGGCATGCTATATTTTTTAAAACAAATTTTTAAGAATGATTTATTTGTGGAAGTTAAAATTTGAATTGTGTTGATAGTTTTGTTTCTATATAAATATAAAATTATAATTTTGGCATGATTATATAATTAATCATTAAATGTAATATATTTTCAATGTATTAAATATTTCAATATTAATTTGTATAAAGTTATTTTGATTAACATAATCACAATATATATTGAAAATACATTAAACTAATTGCATGTAGGACGAAACATACATGAACACAAAAATGTCACTTGTTATATTAAACAATAGAATGAGTCATTCCGAAACTTTATTTACCTCTATTAAAATTAATCTTCTTCGAGAAGAATGAGGTATCACCTCTATTGTTTACGAGAAATGCCATTACGATTTCAAAAGAAGTTTTAATTCGTTAACTAGATTCTGACTGCACTTCAAAGGGCATATATATTTTTTGTTTTATATTTTTTAGAAAATTAATTTTAGTATTTGTTTTTTTACTTTATAATCATATTTTGTATAAATCTTAATCAATATCTATTATAATTAATTTTATCTATAAATAAAAAGATAATAATTAAATCTTAACCTTTCTCGGTTGGTCATGATCCTTTTTAATATATTTGAAGGAAAAATCGTCTTTTTACCTTATGTTAATGACAAAATCATCTATTGATTTTTTAGACCTGTGACTACATCTTATTATTATTAGAGATTACATTATGGGGGTAACACCATTTAATTGGGCAGATAAATATATTAAGCTAAGATTCCATTTCATTTATACATAAATCAAATCATTACTGTTATAACATATAAGAACCTATTCATATTCTAATATATATATGATAAATATATCAAATTATATATAAAGTATAGGTTTATATTGTACAATTTGATAGTCATTTTATAAATAGTTTTTAACAAATTAATAATATTTTAAAATACATATGATAAACATATTAAATTTATACATTGTAGTTTTTACAACTAATATTTTATTTATATCTTGTTCAGTGACAAGACAGTTTTATTATTATTATTTAAATCTTAATATAACTAAAATAGATAGAATTTTATTTAGCATAAATGAAAATATCATCCTGACATTCCTTCATATCATGACATATGATCAATGTATGATCCACAAGTTCAATCTAGCACTATTGGCAAAACAATTATGGAGGCTAGTACAATACCCTGATCGCTAGTGGTCGAGTCTTGAGGGAAATATATTACATATTAAGCTTGCCTTTACGAGTAAACACTATAAACAGCATTTCCTACGTGCAGACTAGCATTTCTGCTGCAATGAAGCTTTTGTTACTGAGGATAAGACATAAGATACAATCTGGTTATGAAGTCAAGATGTGGGAGGATCCATGGATTCCAATGATACCTACTAGGCCAGCTACACCTGTATCACCAGTTATGCATCCAAATATGAGCGGGTCAATGATCTTATTAATCAGGAGTCGAAGGAATGGGATGTTGGTTTGTTGGAGCAATATGTCAATCCTGATGATATACCCTTCATAAGGAGTTTGGCCATAAGTACAACTCATCGGCGAGACACATTCTGCTGGAATTACACAAGGAATGGCGAATATACGGTAAAATCTGGATATTGGGTTGCCCAAAATCTCTTAAAGGACGAACACGAAAAGGAAGTGCTAGAGCCAAGTATTACTAAGCTCCAAGCCTTTGCCTGAAAATTAAGGGCTTCAAAGAAAATTTATCATCTTATATAGCAATTGTTAACCGGCCGGCCATGTGGCAGTAACGAGAAACTTAGTAAGGCGTAACATGAGATGTGATAACTATTGTCTAAGGTGTGGTGAACTAGAAGAATCTGTAACCATGCTATATTCGAATGCCCGCCTACTCTACAAGTTTGATCACTACCATCAACTCCAACAAGTCCGGATATTTTTCCAGCATCAAGCATCTACACGAATATGGATTACTTGTTCTGACGGAAGAACAGTATAATCGAACCAGAACAAAACAAGGATCCTTATCCCTGGATAATTTGGTTTATCTAGAAGGTTCGAAATGAAAACCTTTTAGGGGGATAGATAAAGATCCTATGGAACTAGTGCGATATGCTGAGAGTGAATGTCAGGCCTGGTTTGATGCAAACGAGGTGGTACCACCAGTGGTACAAGAGAACAATAACGAGGAATCCGAAGTCATAAGCTTGGGTAATATTTGCTTGCTAGATGGATCATGGACATCTCATGGCCAATTTAGTGGATGTGGATGGGTCTGGATGTATAGTGGTGGGAACATTCAACTAACAAGAAGACAAAATTTCCCTAAACGAGAATCAGCTTTGCACTCGGAGGTAGAAGCACTGCGATAGGCGATGGAGAATATGTTTCAATATTTGACATGCCAAAGCTTCGGAACAGACTGCAAAGAGCTGATTGCTATGATTAAGGAACTTGATGCTTGGCCAAGCTTTGCAACGGAATTGGAGAGGATATAGAAACTACTGATATGCTTCTCGGATTTCAACATTTCATATGTTCCTCGAGCGCGCAATCAGTTTTCAGACTTTTTAGCTAAAAAACTAGATCTTTCCATAGAAGTTACTTTGTATTGATTGTTTTATTCCGATCTGGTTAGCCAAAGCACCTCAAGTTTGAGTAATAGAAAGGCCGTTTACCGTAAAAAATGATCAATTACTTTTATCTCATTGTTTGAGGCAAGAAAATAAAATTTCCTTATCTTCAAACTCCCTCTCCTCTAACCATTAGTTTATACAAAGGTAAGTTTTTCGATTTTCTTTAGACTAACCTACCTCGCATTCTAAACACAAATTTTTTTTATTGGAGTGTGAACACTAGTGAATGCATTCCCAGTATGCCACATATCACGATGCAAGGTGTCCTCAACATATGACCTGCCTAGTTATGATTTTCTACTAAAATTGTCAAATTGTTGCTAATGATTTTCTGATAAAATTATGAACAGTGAATTTATGATTTAATCTTTAATTTTTTTACTAAGTCAAGTTTATTGTGAAATGGGTTAATAAATAAAAATACAAACTTATAATAGGTTAATAATAATTAAAATAAACTAATACTATCATATCAATTAATTTTGTTTTTATACTTTTTTTTCTTTTTCTCGAGTGACATAATAAAATTTTAATCCAAATGTAAGGAATATTTATTCAATTTTTGTAATATTAAAAGTTATTAAGAGGATTAATGAATTTATTAATATTATTGGATTTTTTGGTTATTATCGGATCGTAGATTAATAGCGAGTTTTTGGGTTGTTACCATGTCAATCTGCTCGACCACAGATTTGGGTCGGATATGAAAACATTGCTTGAATCTCAGACATTATAATATAACAACTTTAGAACTATTTATTTTCTAATATAAAGTTATAAATTCTTACAAAATTTATCAAAATGGTCAGCAAAATAATAAATTTATTATCTAATAATATAGGGATTTTAGTTTATTTATAGTATTAAGTAGATTTTGATATGCGCTTCATCAAAAGAATGACAAAGGTTTCTCAAAACCGAAAATAATAAATCGAGGCCAAATTATATTGATTAATGACTGCACGTTTCAAAAATTACCAAATTCATAAATAAACCAAACGAGATTATGTTTTTAAATGTTTCAAAAGGACCCGCGGGTCAGAATTTAGCAAAATTAATTATATGATAAATGAATTATAAAATAAATTAGAAGTATTAGAATTTATATTGAATATTTTTGAAATGTATTATAAGGAGAGAATATAGCAAAAAAAACTGCTAATATGATAATTGAATAAATTACGTATATACCCGTCGTTTTAATTATTAATTAATGAAAGACTATAAAAGCAGTGTTTTAACATTGTAAATAACTTTAAAAAATTAAGGAGATAGTGTCCGTTATGATATATACACAACAGAAAATACAGTAAAAATTAAAAATCTTTGGATATAACAAAAACTAGATCATGACCCGCCCGACTGGGCGGGTTTATATTTTTATAATATATATAACCATTTCTAAACTTGCAATCTAATGATTTGAATTTTAATTATATAGATGTATACTGTTTAATATTTTTATACTGTAACAGGGGGTCCGTGAAATGTTATAAGCAGTAAACATTTTAGTAAGAGCTTTATAAAGTAATAGAGTTTTTGAATTTTAATTCGATTTTTCTTTTTTTTAGTACAAATTTTTAAAACTATTAATATACTTTATTGGAAAAGGAATGTGAAAATATAATATTGAACAAAGTAAATAAGATTCGCTAAATTTAAGTGAGTTATTAAGATGGAGATATTTGTGGGAGATGTATGAGTAGATTTTGTAAAGTAGTTAAGTAATATATTTGGTATCATTAATTCAAACTTGGGGACCAATTCACGTGATATAGAAGTTCATAACGTAATATGAATCCGGTTTAATAGATCTCGGTATTCTGTTTACGATTTGATCATCAATAATATACTAAGAAAACTATATTAAGAATTTATTCAAAAAAAAAAGGTTGACATGCCATCTATATAATTACGGTTGGACTGCAATGATGATAAAATAATTTGATCTAAGACGTATGTATAAAAAGTAAACTTGAATTGATATGAAGTTCTTAAGATATTTCGTTTTCTACTTGATATGTTGACATGCAATCTCAGTTTTCTACGTCAGCTTTTATGATCAATATTGATATGAAGCTCTGTTATGAACCTCTTTTGTTTTTAGGGACGACGATATAGGGGACTTAGAAATCAAAGATTTTGTTTCTAGGGAACACAAACGATCGCATATGTTTAGAAATAAATTGTGTGATGTTTATTTATTAAAATGAGTAATAATAATCAGCTTTGATTTTCTTATCCATGTTGCCAAAAATTGTGTGATGTTTATTTATTAAAATGAATAATAATAATAATTAGAGATGCTATCCATGTATCCAATCAAAAGTATTTTTTTTTTCTTATCCATGTTGCCAAACATTTGATTTTCGTACTTCAGCTTTAATAGCATAGATCTGCAGCTTGGGTTAGGTTTGAAGCAAAACAACTATTTGGTATCGGAAAAAGGAATCATTCTGCCACGTTCGAAGTAAATAAAAGGAATGGTTCTTCTGACCAATCTGTTTAGCTGCGGCTAAGAAGCCGCAAGTCGGCAAGCTGATTGAAGTCGCCCACATTCTTCTGAGAAATTACCCAAATTAATTTGTCTTTTTTGTTTTATTAATGTCAAAGACGCGAGAGCGAGGTGTGTATAAATACTGAAGCAACCCCAAAGTATTCGACACTAAAAAAAAAACACGACATTTCTAAAAACAAAAACATAGAGGAACAAAAAAAAAAGAACAGAGAGAGAGAGAGAAAAAACCCTAGTTTTTGTTTTGATTATATAGATCTGTATTTTGCGTGTAAAAATGGAGAATAATCTGGTGGGTTATAGATTTAGTCCTACGGGAGAGGAAGTGATCAACTATTACCTCAAGAACAAGATTCTTGATAAACCATGGCTCGTCGACGAAGCCATTAACGAGATCAACATCTGTGCTTACGATCCAGAGTCCTTGCCTTGTAACTTCATCCTCTCTTTCTCAACTTCAACGATCAATCCCCAATCATTTCTAATTTTGTTTTTGTTTTGGTTGCAGCGTTATCGAAGCTGAAATCAAAGGATCTTGTATGGTACTTCTTCTGTAGAAGGGAGTGCTACGCAAGTAACGCAGCCGATAAGAAGAAGGGAACGAAGAGGACAACACCTTCTGGGTTTTGGAAAGCTACTGGTGTTGATCGGAAAATCAGGAACAAGGGTGTTGAGATCGGGATCAAGAAGACGCTTGTGTACCATCATGGTAAATCAGCTAATGGTGTTTGGACTCCCTGGGTCATACACGAGTTTCACATCACTTCCTTGCCTCCTGCTCAGGTAAACTATCTGAAACATTCAGTTGAGTTGGTCTTATGTTTCATATTATCTCTTGCTTCTGACATAGTCTTGATGTGTATTCAACAAGTAATCTTCTTTAAAATGAATTTGGGTTCTTGGATCTGATCTGGTTGTTGGAAGTAATTTCCCCTGTGTTGGATACTATCTTAATCTTCTGACGTAGTCTTTATCAGTCTTTCTCTGATCTCTTGGACAAGCTTTCATTTCCCCTGTGAATCTGCTACCTATAGATTAATTTGAGATTTTGTGAATTTGGGGCTTGATTCATCTGTCTCCGATCTAGTTGGCATTACCCATGTGTTGGATGCTACCTTTAGCTCAATTTGAGATTCTATTTTTAGTTGAACTGGTCTTATGTTCCATATTTTCTTGATCTTCTTGATGTAGATATGGGGTTTGATTCTTCTGTCTCAGATCTAGTTGATTTCCCGTAGCGTTAGCTCAATTTGAGGGTCTAACTGTTATACAAGTTGTGGCATAGTTTTATAGGGCTTCTGTCAAAGGTTGTGAATAATAGAATTGTCTTAGTGTTGTGTGATCAGCTAGTAATATTCTTAAAATGTATTTGGCCTTTTGATTGCTTCTGATGTAGTCTTGATATGAATATGGGTTTGATTCATCATCTCTCTGATCATGATAACCTCCCTTATAGGCTTCTTGGTAATCATTATGTGAATACGACGTTTGATTCATCTGTCTCAGATCTAGTTGAAATTTCCCATGCGTTGGTTGCTACCTTTAGCTCAATTTGAGGGTATAAGTGTTATACAAGTCCTAGCTTAGTTTGATATTGCTTCTGTCAAAGGTTATGAATGATAGAGTTGTCTTAGTGTTGTGTAATCAACAAGTAATATTCTTTAAAATGTATTTGGCCTTGTAATTTATTTCTGATCTGGCTGTTAGATGCTTGCTATATTTAGCTCAATTTGAGGTTTTTAGTGTTATATGAGCTGTAGTCTAGTTAATTCTTTTGTTTCTATCAAAGCTCATCATAGACTTGTTCGACTGATTTGTATTTTAAAATTTTGTTTGGCTGGCTAATAACACTTTTTTGGAATTTGTCTCAGAAGACTATTCTAATTGCTACAGAAATTGAGGCCTAGTTTTATATTGCTGTTGTCAAAGCTTGTGGTAGAGTTGTTTGTATGCAGTAACTCAACTTTGTTTTACCGAACTCATGTGTGTGTGTACCTTTCTGGAATTTTGTTACAGAGGAACTATGTTATCTGCCAAGTAATGTACAAGGGTGCTGACGGAGACAGTTTGTTCGGTAATAACTCCAATGAGTTAAGCCACTCCACCATGGTCTCTGATTTGAATGCTGTCAGAGAGATTAACACAGCTCCTGAGGTGAATCCAGTTTTT
The DNA here is from genome assembly GCA_019706035.1 of Raphanus raphanistrum subsp. raphanistrum. Classification (NCBI taxonomy): domain Eukaryota; kingdom Viridiplantae; phylum Streptophyta; class Magnoliopsida; order Brassicales; family Brassicaceae; genus Raphanus; species Raphanus raphanistrum. The sequence continues at coordinate 12,084,843 of CM033988.1, read as the reverse complement.
GACAATCTGTTTCAGCTTTTCATTAGTATCAGCAACCAAACCATTTCTTTTACATATTTAGGTTGAGCAACCGAGGCAAGATCTCTACATCTCTGTGGATGATTTGGCAAGCCCACTGAGCGAGCAGGAAGATCCCTCTCTATTCAATCCAGACACGTTTTTCAACGACAACTACTGCCCTTACCAGCAGCCACAAGCTCCCTGCGATGATGATTATTTTCGTGAACTGCTGAGTTTTAACGGAGGGAGTTATGATGATGTGCTACGCGATACAGACATCACAATGCAAGAGCACCGCAATGATCACAGGCCAAAGAAAGCTTTGACAGGGGTCATTGTTGATTGTAGCAGTGATAGCGATGCTCAATACATATCTGCAACGGTAAGCCTGTTGAAACCAATTATTATAAGCTTGACCGGTATACCTGCGCAGATTTTGATTTTACTTTTTATAAATAGATATTTATTTTATGTACATAGTAGTATATATTTTTTCAATTTATTCTTACCAAATGATTGTTTAATATGATATTCTAAACATGATAATTTTATAGTTTATATAGAATGATTTTATTTTGTTTTTTAGTTATTAAGTGCATAATCCATATTTCAAGAGTAAAATATGATTTCACACATGTATATTATTATTCTTTAATGAATCAAAAATTAATGTATTTGATTAAATTGTTATATGTATTATTTAAAATTTGGTACTATAAATTTTACCTGGATCGGAAGATCCGAACCGGTACTGATCCGAGGAAACTGATTCGGAGTGGTATGAGTAATTGTTTAATATGATGTTTGTAAACACAATAATTTTGTAGTTTATTTTAGTAATTTTTTTTTGAATCATTAAGTACATCATATACATTTCTAGAGTATGATCCGTACATCTGTATATATATTATTTAAAATTTGGTGCTATATATTTTAAATTATTTGACATTTATATTGGATTTATACAATTAGCAATATTGTAAAGCACTAAAAGCTATGCTGAATAACATTAGAAAAATAGAGAGTTACCATTAACAGTTATGTTGAATTACATTTAAATATCAGGAGTTACACTTAAAATATCAAAACAGAAACCGGATAATTATAACCTATGTTGTTATTTACGTGTGTTAACTAAGAGCGGATGATAAAGAAGTGATGATGGTAACTATTTAAAGAAGCAACACGTGACAAATTCATAAATTGTAAGCTCATGATGTTAATTTAGACTATGTTTTGAACACTGAACGTCGTTGTCAAGTATGTGATGAAGAAAAAACATAAATGTAGAAACGCCACAGTTTTAGTTAGTAAGAAGATAATTGAAAAACGCCTTGCTATACAAATGGAAAAAGACCTTTATCCATAAAGTGGCAAAGTTTTGGTATAGGTAGCACGACAAATAATCCATTTCGATTCACCATTTCATATTTAGGAGAGGGTATTAAGCCATGTTCGAAAACACGCTAGACGCGAATCGGACCTAGCAAGTTAACAGAAAATCGGAGATTAATCGGAGATTAGTTTATAAGCCTATTATGTATTGACACATATAAATATTGATGTTTCGTAAAATATAACAAATTATCGTACTGGCCCAGTTGGTTAAAACCCTCCAATTATACTTGCTACGAGGACGCTGGTTCGACGCATACCCACTTTTTTTTCCTTTTAATGAAGGGTAAATCTATATTTTCGAAGTCATTTTCTTTCTAACCTAAAATCTGCAACAAAGACGACTCCATTTTTCCAAAGCTTTTTTCACCCATTTATACACACCTCTATCATTTTATTACTTAATCTTATCAAAGTTTTACAGCTCCTACTAAAATATATAAGATCTTGACACAAAACGAAACAAAAACAATATTTTTTTTGAGAAATCCGATTTTTCACCGATTATAGCCATTTCGCCACGGTGGTTGGCCACCAAGAGTATACTCGCTGGAAATGCAGCCGCCAAGTTCGCGTTTTCAAACATGGTTATTAAGAAACGCATTGGATATCCTTTAGTCAATTTAGGGTTTGACCGGTTTCTCGGCTACCAGCCGCAAACGCAGCTTTTGCGTTTGGTAGAGGTTGACAATATTTCAAAACAATCATATAAATAGCTACAAATTGCTTCAAACCGCTCCAAACCTCTTAAAATCAAAAACTGGTTCCAGTTAGCGTTTGCGGATGAATAAAAATATAAATTTATTTTTTCTAAATATTTTAAATTTTAAAATTAAAAAACTAAAAATGAAAATATTATAAAAAAAATATATACACATTTTATATATTAAATTAAATTCACAAACATTATCATAATTTGTTTTACAGAAAAATTAAACTAGCTATTCATTAGATTTTTTGAAAAATTAATATACATACATATATGAAGATATACACATATATAAAACGAAACAAAATATTCTTTTAAAAGTTTTAATATAAATCTTAAAAAATATTAAATTATAACTTTCAACTAATTAAAAAATTAAATAAATAAACATAATATTATTATTAATCATATAACATTAATAATTATTATATTTTATCACAATAGTATGTTTTTATATTTTTATAATGTTATAATATGTTTATATTGGTCATTTATTTTTAAACCGCAGCAATATCTCATAATTAATGAGTCATAAATATCCCGCAAACGGAACAATTTTCAAATGTTATATTAGTCATAGAAAATGCTACATAACGCTTGGGCTATGGGCTTTTGGGCCGAATTATAAGAGTGTGTGGATCGATTCTAAACCTTTTTTAGTAGTTACGTTTACTAAGTTTTGATACTATGATAAGCTTTCTGAACTTCCAACTTAAAACCAATTGGCAGTAAATGAAGTAGTTCAAGTCACTTGTATATTATTCATGTCCCATCAAAATCAGTGTGAAATTTATATTCTTACACACTCTTTAGAGATTAAAATCCACGGCCCATTAATCTCTACATAATTCCGATACTATGGACAGAAGATACGATAAATCCAGTGGTGATGATTGGAGTCGAACACAACAGGAAGAACCAAGAACAATACAAAGGCTGGAGGAGGGGAAGAAGAGAAGATAAGACAAAGGAGGTGGTGGTGGGAAGCATCGGTGATTACCACACAAGGCTGATGACGGTTTGGATTTAGGTTTTCTATATTATATTTATTTAGAAGAGGGTTTGGTTGGGCTTTATCTCCATACTTTAGTTATATTTATTTTTAAATCACTAAATATTAACAATCATGTCGTAGTTTTATTTTTAAAAGTTAAAACTTATATCAAATTTCTATAAATTTTTATCAATTATGCTTTAGTTTATTTTTAAAACTACAGCAAAAAAAACTAAATGAGTGATTGGTAAGGGCTGTAATTTTGTGTGTTTTAGCTGTAATATTTAATCTATAGATTTATTTGTTGTAGTTTTGGTTACTGTAGCTTTGTAAATCACTTAATTTTTGCTCTAGAAATAAAATTCTCTACAGCCATATTTCAATTTTGTAGAAATTTTTTTCGTTGTGAGATTTTTTAGAAAAGAAAAACTTAATTGGTTAACATATATGTTTCTCAACCACATTTTGACTTTCTAAAACATTTACAGTGATAACCAATCATCCTTTAAAACAATTTTTTTCTTATATATTTTAGGAAAAAATCTACATCTTTCTTTTATAGGCTTAGAATATGTAATAAAAACTATCTATAGTATCGAATAAATTACATAATCATAATAAAAAAATATCTATAAATATTTTAATTTTGGGTGTTTTTAAAATTATTGAAATATTTTAAACAATGTAAATATTATTTACATATCACATTCTAAATAACATTTAACTTTGATGATTTATAAAAAAAATACATTAATATAAATTATTTAATTGATAAAATAATTAATTCATATATATATATATATATATATCACATATTTCATATATTTATTTTAAAATATTTATAGCTACAACAAATTCAACTATATCAAAAATCTCTATAATAATTTTATTTTAGCTAAATTTTTAGAGACAAAGTTGAACCAATAATATTCCACATTATTTTGTTTTATATGAATTTTCTTTTTTTGAAAAACTTTTGTTTTATATGATCAATAAATCAATATAGCTACAATACTATTTTCAGTATAAATATCAGTTCTTTTAGTTTTGTAATCAAGGCTGATGAATCTGAAGGTAGTATGTAAATATTGTCACAAATTTTCTTTCCAAACTCTCATCTTACTAACATAGCTCCAGTGCTATTTTCAGGTAGATGTGTGAAGGATAAGTGCATCAACAACAGATAAACACATGTTAATCACAATGATTCTTAAGTTAACCTTGATTGTATATATAAATAAGGATTTTTTTTTGTTTTACCTCTTTGTATAATATTGAATAAAACCTGCAACGTTCATACATAGCCAAGGGCGTTCCTAAATGTAGTCCACGATTCACGCTTAAGCTAGGCACGGTACAATCACAAAAAATGTGACTACATAAAACGTGAAAAATAAGTCAGTAACCAATGACATTTTCGTAATTATTGTTTTTGATATCAAAATGTTAAGGGTAAAACATGGACAAAAATTAAATTAGTAACTAAAATAAAATTATAGTCATTTTAGTAATTACTTAATGGATTAGGATTAAACTGGCTTTTACCCTAATCATTAAAAAAGGGGAAAAACCAAATCTTCGACAAGAAAAAACATAATCTTATAATCTCAAGTTTTTGTGTTTATTTTTGTTTGAACTTTTTACCCAAAACCAAATCTGTAGGTTGCTTGCAACGTCCGCAGAACTTCACATTTCTTCTTAATATAAGTCATCAAGATTTCAACTATATATATAGATTGTGTTGATTTCCAATCTAGCATTTTAAGTATGTGACTAGATTTTGACCCGCCTTTTAGAGGGCGGGACAGTGGTTTTGTTTTAAATTTATACTCTTGTTCAATTTTCATAAGTGTGTTTAGGCATGAGTATCCGGGTTGAGATCGATTGTCGTTAAAATTTTCAATTCAAAAGTTATTTAAGTTTTAATATTTAAGTTTTGACATCTGTAACTAAGAGTAATTTATTTTGACATCTTATAGTTATGGGTTTTACGTTAATGTCTGGTTCTGGTTATTCAGTTTTTAAGTTATTGGATTTGATTTTTTGGACCCGTGTATGAACTATACATTTTTTGGATAGGATTTTTCGGGTAATGTTGGGTTCGAGTCGAGTTTTTCTTTTTTCATAAAACCGGAAGTGAAGCGAATAAAAAATAATTTTGATTTAAAGCCAAAACCCTGATTGTTTGTTAACAAATGAAAAATGGAAAAGTTTTCGTTACATAAAATATAATTGAAATTAATTAAGAATATGAGATAATTTAAAAATATGATTAACGAAACTATACAATACTTTGTACATTATTTCAAAATCACAAATTCATAAATCATAATTATATTGTACTGAAAAATATAATTAACATTGATATATATATTACATTTATCATAAATTGTAAATGGTTTTATATACAATGTTATTTATATAACCGGCAAAGACAACCGGTGAATGTGTTACTCCCGTTCTTCGATTATTAACCAAAATGGTCAGTGGACTACTGATGGAACACCAAAAAACTCACGTAAAGTTCTTTCTTCTATAAGTTGCCAATGTTTTCTTCTGGAATAAACATTTATGTAGGGATGTTAATATGGGCGGGTCATGACCCGTTTAGACCCGACTTTTTAAAACTTTGCCGGTTTATTCTCTGTAAATTTGTATCCCATTATATATAGATGCATGTTGAAGCTATTTTACTTTTAAACCCACTAAATTGAAAATATTCATAACTGCTGTATAAGCCCGTTCAAGATTTTTTCTTCTAAATACAGTTATTTTTTTTTACATTAGGAATTAATTTTAAATAATTTACATATTAATACGTTGACATTTAATTGAAAAAGATCTCACGAATCATATAAAATAATTAAGTTTTGTTTATAAATTTAAACTACATTGCGCAAATAAGCATTGGTTTTTGAATAGAATCCTAAAAATGTGAGTGTTTAAGAAAAAAAAAAACTTGTCATTGTGAGCCAAATAGATCAAAGACGTCATCAATGTTTTGGAACAGGATCAAGAATATTAAAGAACTACTAAAGAATTATTATGTTATTGTCTTGTTTGTGTTGACTAATAATAACTCAAGACGTATCCTCTATTGAACGGAGATGGAAAATCTTGTAAATTCGTAACGTAATATAACACTATATCGGACAGAGCTAAGCATTACTTTAAACTCTTGTAAGAATGCACTCTTGGAACCAAAGCATCTGGAACCCATAATCAAATCAGAATTGAAGAACTATTTTTGAAATTCTTTTTGAAGAAACTGAAAGACATGAAATAATGTCAAAATCAGTTGATTACCTTCACTTACTGAACAAAAACGAAGAGACCCACAATATTGTTTCTCAATGTCGATTCATATAACATTTCTGAATTTCATCGATTCATATAAGACTCTCTTATAATTGAAAGGAGCTCCCTGCCCCCAATCCCCTTGCTTTGACGATGCAATATCCATGATTGAAAGACGCTCCTTTCATATCCTGTTTCATATAAATAAATTTTGATAATTTAAGTAATCAAATTATATTGGACGTGTTTTCCTAGAAAAAGCTCCACTGCCTTATTCGAATGACCATTGTGCACACTCAAGCCTACCACACAAACATATTTGAAATGAATGTTATCCTTTATGATCCAAAATTTCTCCAAACCCTGAGAAACAGATTCCAGCTTAATCCCGATAGCAATTTTTTTTTTTTCAGTATAAGAGCATCTCCAATGTAAAACTCCATTTTTTCCTCTAAAATAGAGTAAAAGTGAATATGGAGTAAAAGTGCTCCAACCCTACTACATTTTTCACTCCATAATGGAGTCATGAACAAACAAAAAATAGATTACTCCATTTATGGAGTAAACTTCAAAATGAAGTGAGATATGGAGTTAGGTTGGAGCATTTGTTACTTCATATTCACTTTTACTCCATTTTGGAGTAAAAAATGGGGTTGGGTTGGAGATGCCCTAAGCTCTACAATTGCAGGAAAGCATGTACCTTCTAAAAGTGCTAGGATCCTTGCTCTGACAATAATCCCCACAAAAAAAGACAGGAATCCCTTGCTAGTATGCTCCTCCCGTGCATCTGTTTTCCTCTACTGTCTTTTCAAAGATCGTTTCCCTATCATTAGGATCCAAAACAAAACTGCCGAATCTCCAAAATTTCCTTTTGAAGGGCGGGTATATTTTATGTCTACATTTTTGTTTAGAAAATTAAGTTTTATATTTTTGTGTTTCTTTATAGTCATATTTATGTAAAATATTTTTTTAAATGATTAGTAAGATGTTTTAATAATTATATTAAAATTGTTGGACTAAACCTATATCAATAGGTCATGTTCCTAATTTAATAGAATAGATTTTTTGAATGAAATTTAATAGAATAGATATGCCCAATAATTATTTACTAATGAATTCGAAATTATAATGGGCATCTCAAATTTTTATAAACCCACAAAACCACTAAACCAAAAGATCATATGATTATGTTCTTAAAAATACTTTACTAAACTTCTAACTGACTTTTTTCTTGTTTTGTAAAACAGGAGGATTCCGGAAAACATCAATTATTGGTTCTGTCTTAAGCACAAGCTCGTTCCACTACTAATTGCGACTACAATCTTACCAAGTAATCATTAGCTCTATTTTTGCTGATGTATTTTGTGCCGTAATTAGTAGTTGTTTTGATTTGTATTGTTGAATTTAATTTTAAAGATATACAATATTAGTTACCTATAAATTAAATTGGACTTTCTAACTACACCTTATATCCCAACTTTAGGCTTACTATATTTCAAGTAGGAATTTTTTTTTTGTTAAACCAACGTTGAAACAAATATTGTATCTCTAACCTCAGCTTTGCGGGTCACAGTAGTTAGGGATTTGTCTTGCTTTCACCAAGCATCCGATTTCAAAGATAGATCATTTCCTGAAGGTAGTATGATCCTGCAATCCATGTGAAAAAGATCAAAATCAAGGTAAATATTTTCTTCTTATTTGTTGCTCAAACTTTAACCATCCTATTTCCCTCTTCTGATTTCATAGACCTGACTTTGCCTCAATGTATACTCTGTCGTGTTATAGATCGATTTACAATTACAATGGAGACACGTAAGACAAAAAAGTCAGCCAGAGGAGACATAATAGAATTTGTAGCTACTCTCAACAAATTATGTAAACTAAATATAGTATGAACTCATGAATATATAAGCTATCGTGTTTGTATAATAATTTGTTTCAAGATAGATCATAGATCAAAATATATTACCTTTTTGTCTGTAAAAAAATATTTCCAGGTGTAAATAACTTTCACAGTCGTTTTGAAAGGCTTTACCTCAGAAAGGTATGATAGCTTCTGTGCATTCATCATCTTTTCTGCTATCTATGTGTTTATCGTGCTAATAAAATCTAGTGATTATGGTGTATTTATAGCAAAGGATGGGCAGGTTAAAGGGTGATAGTTGGATATCAACTATTTTCGTTGTCCATTGAGCAGAATATTTCGTGAATATACCTTAGGATTTGGGTTTAACTGATTATAGGAAATATAGGATTTGGAACAAACTAAGTTTAAATGTATTGAACGGATATCGGACATAGAGGATCTTATATTTGTTTTAAATTGAAAGGGTGATATTTGATTGTTTCAGTTAATCAACTTTATTTATCATTAATTTTTTACATATTGGATACCAACTTTGAATAGTAAGAAGTGTATATGTTTTTTAATTCAAAATAAATTTTGCTGTCATTAAAAAAAACATAATTTGCTAAGAAATTAGTGTATGATCTTTAAAACAGTGTCGATTTAAAGTCAAGTAGATCATTAATTAACATATTGTGTGACTGCATAATTTTTTAAAAAATTGGGATATCATGTTAACATAAGTTTAAATGTGGTCGACAGAAAGAATATATTAATCATGTGAAAGATACATTCATTAAAGAAGATAATGTGATTATTAATAAATTAAACCGTTAAAAATAAAAAACAATGGCATAGTTCTGTAAATATATCAAAGACAAAGAAATCTTCTAAATTAAAGCATCGATTAACCAAAAAAGAAAAAAAACACTTTAATAAAAAACTTAGATTAAAACATAATGCAGTGGCATTCTCCTGTAAATACTTTTAAAAACCAATGGCACCTCAAAAAAGGGCCTTGTGTTTTAATAGTATAGATGTCTTTTCAAAGATCGTTTCCCTATCATTAGGATCCAAAACAAAACTGCCGAATCTCCAAAATTTCCTTTTGAAGGGCGGGTATATTTTATGTCTACATTTTTGTTTAGAAAATTAAGTTTTATATTTTTGTGTTTCTTTATAGTCATATTTATGTAAAATATTTTTTTAAATGATTAGTAAGATGTTTTAATAATTATATTAAAATTGTTGGACTAAACCTATATCAATAGGTCATGTTCCTAATTTAATAGAATAGATTTTTTGAATGAAATTTAATAGAATAGATATGCCCAATAATTATTTACTAATGAATTCGAAATTATAATGGGCATCTCAAATTTTTATAAACCCACAAAACCACTAAACCAAAAGATCATATGATTATGTTCTTAAAAATACTTTACTAAACTTCTAACTGACTTTTTTCTTGTTTTGTAAAACAGGAGGATTCCGGAAAACATCAATTATTGGTTCTGTCTTAAGCACAAGCTCGTTCCACTACTAATTGCGACTACAATCTTACCAAGTAATCATTAGCTCTATTTTTGCTGATGTATTTTGTGCCGTAATTAGTAGTTGTTTTGATTTGTATTGTTGAATTTAATTTTAAAGATATACAATATTAGTTACCTATAAATTAAATTGGACTTTCTAACTACACCTTATATCCCAACTTTAGGCTTACTATATTTCAAGTAGGAATTTTTTTTTTGTTAAACCAACGTTGAAACAAATATTGTATCTCTAACCTCAGCTTTGCGGGTCACAGTAGTTAGGGATTTGTCTTGCTTTCACCAAGCATCCGATTTCAAAGATAGATCATTTCCTGAAGGTAGTATGATCCTGCAATCCATGTGAAAAAGATCAAAATCAAGGTAAATATTTTCTTCTTATTTGTTGCTCAAACTTTAACCATCCTATTTCCCTCTTCTGATTTCATAGACCTGACTTTGCCTCAATGTATACTCTGTCGTGTTATAGATCGATTTACAATTACAATGGAGACACGTAAGACAAAAAAGTCAGCCAGAGGAGACATAATAGAATTTGTAGCTACTCTCAACAAATTATGTAAACTAAATATAGTATGACCTCATGAATATATAATCTATCGTGTTTGTATAATAATTTGTTTCAAGATAGATCATAGATCAAAATATATTACCTTTTTGTCTGTAAAAAAATATTTCCAGGTGTAAATAACTTTCACAGTCGTTTTGAAAGGTTTTACCTCAGAAAGGTATGATAGCTTCTGTGCATTCATCATCTTTTCTGCTATCTATGTGTTTATCGTGCTAATAAAATCTAGTGATTATGGTGTATTTATAGCAAAGGATGGGCAGGTTAAAGGGTGATAGTTGGATATCAACTATTTTCGTTGTCCATTGAGCAGAATATTTCGTGAATATACCTTAGGATTTGGATTTAACTGATTATAGGAAATATAGGATTTGGAACAAACTAAGTTTAAATGTATTGAACGGATATCGGACATAGAGGATCTTATATTTGTTTTAAATTGAAAGGGTGATATTTGATTGTTTCAGTTAATCAACTTTATTTATCATTAATTTTTTACATATTGGATACCAACTTTGAATAGTAAGAAGTGTATATGTTTTTTAATTCAAAATAAATTTTGCTGTCATTAAAAAAACATAATTTGCTAAGAAATTAGTGTATGATCTTTAAAACAGTGTCGATTTAAAGTCAAGTAGATCATTAATTAACATATTGTGTGACTGCATAATTTTTTAAAAAATTGGGATATCATGTTAACATAAGTTTAAATGTGGTCGACAGAAAGAATATATTAATCATGTGAAAGATACATTCATTAAAGAAGATAATGTGATTATTAATAAATTAAACCGTTAAAAATAAAAAACAATGGCATAGTTCTGTAAATATATCAAAGACAAAGAAATCTTCTAAATTAAAGCATCGATTAACCAAAAAAGAAAAAAAACACTTTAATAAAAAACTTAGATTAAAACATAATGCAGTGGCATTCTCCTGTAAATACTTTTAAAAATCAATGGCACCTCAAAAAAGGGCCTTGTGTTTTAATAGTATAGATTGTCTCATTGTCTGGTGTTAATGGTTCAAAATCTCATAGGCAAGGAAGGAGTGAGTGAAGTTCAAAATCTTCGACAAGAAAAGCCATAATCTTATAATCTTTTGGGCTCTTTGTTATTAGTCGCAGCTGTGATTACCTAAGCCCATTGGGCCATTTGATAAAATCGTTTTGTCAAAAATCTACTCTTGTCGTTGATGTAATCGGTGACGACTGTATCGAGAAAGTGATGACGTATTTTGGCCTACGTCACTGAAGTGACGACTGTATCGAAAAAAGATTTCCTAAAAATGTTATATTTTCTGTTAAGGGAAAACATTAATATAACTAATCTTTATCGAGACAAAAATTAACATTCACTTAACCTTATTAACTTTTTTTTTTTACTGGAGATCATATTGCTTCGACTCTGTCAGGAATTAAATCAAGACGTCACCATCAATATTTCTTCGAAAATATATTAATATCACAAAGAAAACACTCTTTAAATAAATTCTAGAAAATCTAAAAATCTTTGGAATATATTTGTAACTTAGGTTAGGTTTAAAACCTTAAACATAATAAAAATAAAAATAAAAATGAAAGCCTTTTTATTAAAAAAACCTTAAAAACAACTACTTATGTTCCAAGTTTCCAAAAAATTGAACAGATCATCGTGGCCCAATGGTAAGGACCGGACTCCTGCCTGTATCCAGATAGTGGGTTCGAACACTGCCGGAGGGAACTACCTCACGATACATCTGTTCACCACACAGATATGGGTCCATGCTTTAAGACTCATTTGAATACCCGGGAGAATGTCTATTCGTGGACTGCACCTCTCACCCGGAAGTTAGGTCTGTGTCTTTAATAGACCCGGATTTAACCCTTTATTCAGAAAAAAAAAAAAGTTCCCAAAAGGTTTCATAATAAACCATCAGTAATCTACCACGTTCAATGCACATTGCACAATCGACAAATTTATATTTGTCGCTATCGTCAGAGAAAACTATTGTTTTCTTTATTTGTTTTCAGTTTCATTTTGTCAGTGTTCAATGTTTGGGGATAATAGAATAAAGTTTTCGGAGTAACTAAGTTCGTTTAACCTTAAAAAAAAAAAGTTCGTTTAACCTTATTATTGTGGCTAAACCGTGTGAGTGTGTCTTACTATTTTGTTCTAATTTTGTTTATTTCTTTTTCTTTGTGAAAAAAAAGTTCGTTTAACCTTATTATCGGATAGCATACAACAGATCAATATTAAACTTTTCACACTATTTCCGTAATAGATATACGATACATAAAAAATGGAGTTCTCTCAGCTTGAGGTGTGCATAATTTGTAAGTAAAAAATAAAATAAAATGGTAAACCATTCTAGCCCCGATGGCCACGCACTGTGATAATCTGAATGTAGACGGATTCGAATTCAGGTCTTGTATGTTTCATAGAACGCTATGGTATCACTCGACAACAGATACGTGGTTGTATAATTCGTAAGTACAAACTTATTAAACAATATATTCACAAAGAAAAAGAAATAAAACTGTTTGGTTAAAAACCTAGAAATCCAGGTTACTGTTCATCATCTCTTTTGTTTGGAAAGCAACTAAATATCAATTGCCATTGTCATATTTTAATTTGGCCAACCAATCCAAACTGTCTCTTGATCAAAAACAAAAACAGAGATATGGGTTGTTTTTTTTTTCTGGGAGATATCTGATGCTACACGATAGTTTTTGTGGGGAAATAACTCTTCGACTCTAGATTTATTTTATATAACCACGATTTACTTCAATTTGATAGATAGTTAAATTTGATAGATTTATTTTACTTTTGATCCCATATTTACTCTATTTTGACAGATTTAATCAAAATTTAATAGATTTTTTTTTCCACCTACTTACTTCATTCTAATAAATTTAATTAAAATTTGATAGATTTATTTTTTCTTCAGTGACAAATTTATTTAATTTTGAAAATTTTAATTAGGATCTGATAGACTTATTTGTTCTTTTGAGAGCAAATTTACTATATTTAACCAAATTTGAATGGTTATACAAAATTGTAACAAACCATCTAAATCCAATATGATAATTTTAACCATAACATCTAAACAGTACATGAGTTGTTAAATAATAACTAACATGTTTATATTTTCGGTCACATATGTCCATGAGTTGTTAAAGATATATGCTTTGATTTTTCAGTTTTATTTGTTAACAGAAAAAAAAAGAAAAAGTGGCATTCTAGTAATAACTATCAATAACAAGGGCTTTTGTGTATTTAACCTTATTAAAAACATATCTAGATTACTTAGAGTTAATCTAATAATTAACTAAGAAATAGGAGTCAATATGGATAATTTTTTCTTTATATAATTCGTTTTTTTATAATTTTAAGCCAATAAAAATCAACAAATAAAATTATTTTTAAAATTTAAAATTTACTATTGCTAATTAATTGAAGGCATAGAAACCCCTCTCCCCCTCTCCCCCTCCCTCCCAAAATATATTTTTGAAGCAAAATTTTCTTAAAATATTTACTTTGATAACAGAAGGAGTACTAAAGTAACAATTTTCACACTTCTCTTTTTTTTTGTCATCTATTAATTTATTAAAACATTTGAAACCGAATCTTATAACACAAAGCCAACAAGGATCGCAACCTTATAAAGACTAAAGCCGGCGATTTCACAAATCGAACATCCCGGAGACAATACCAACATGTCTAAAGCTAAGAGGGGGTGTACTTGAAACGCTTAGGAACTAAAGGAGCCAAAATCAAATTCCAAAGCGAAGACGAAACAAATGATCATTCTGGAGAACTTGTAGAAGCACATGCTGAACCCAAAAACCAGAAATTGAGAGAACCATAAACCACCACAGGTCGAACCACAAACTCACGATTACAGCCACGACAAGAACAAACGAAAGACCAACGCCACCATAAAGCCAATAACTACTGACACTCGTCTGCAAAGACAACCCAGATCTTTGAGAGATCAAAGCACAAGATCAAGTCTTGAAACTCCAAGAGGGGAAAATGTCAAAAAGGACCAACGGCTCAAACACGCAGACACTCGTGTACACAATCGCAACCATCTACAAGCAAGCGAATGGTCACCTCTTTGCAAGAGAAGAGCCAGAGATTGAAGCCACTGTTTCGTCTTGAAACCTCACTTTACACCATAAGTGGAAAAAGAAGGCAATTAAATACCTCCACAGCAACTTACCTTCCAAAAGACGAACCCCACAACCGAAACTTTGACAAACACGAACCACTGAAGGATCAAGAGAACAAGATGAAGTAGGAGCCTCCCTTGTTCAAAAGCTACGACTCACGGAAAGTATAGAGCGACAAAGAAACTAAACCCGGACTATATAGCCCCGCTATTTAATAACCCGTCGAGATGAACATCAAACACAGCTAAATTCCCGTAGAAGACAAATAAACACCAACCCAAACAAGAACAGATCTTGAATAACCAATAGATAACTAGGGAGAAGAGAATCGCGAATCCCATAGGCTCCAGAACATCGATTGACAAACTAAATAACCAGATCCGAAAGAAACATTAACCCCCATATCTGGACCGGCCTCAAACTATCACCGCGAACCGGATCAAATATTTGAACAGTCATCAGCCATGCTAACCGATTTGGAGACCGTCAAGAACTCAAACGCTCAACATCCCAAAACCAAAAGGAGAAACATAAACCGAAGAAAACTAAGAGAAATATGAGTATCTCCAGCACCGGCGAAAAACACCGGATACCGAAAAAACGTCGATCTGAAAAGTTAGACAAACCGCTTATAGCAGAGTTTGTCAGAACTTTTAAACAAACAGAGGGAAAATGATCAAAATAACAATTTTCACGCTTCTCATTTGGTATGAAGTTTTTAACATATGAGAAAGTTACGTTTAGTCCCACAGAAGATAAGATTAATACTAATACAATAATTTTCACTTAGACAAATTAAAAAAAAAACAGATCGTAAGATAAATTGGACAAACTAAGAAAAACACGGTTTATCCACACAAAAAACACGGTTTATCCACGATCAAGTAGAAGAAGTTTGTCAGCTTCTTACATCTAAATGGAACACATGCTACAGAGTTCAAACTCTCTGGCAACTACGCACGTGTCACTTTCACTATTTGCTGAGAAATTACCAACATTAATTATTTATTTTGCATCAAAGCGAAAGAGTGTATAAATTAGTAAAGCCCCTTGCTTCTTTTCACCCTCTCACGGTCTATTACTGTTTGTATTTCAACAAAAAAAAAACAGAGAGCAAACCCTAGATCGTGTGTAAAAATGGAGAGGAATCTCGTGGGATATAGGTTTAGTCCTACGGGAGAGGAAGTGATCAACTATTACCTCAAGAACAAGATTCTTGATAAACCGTGGCTCGTCAACGAAGCCATTAACGAGATCAACATCTGTGCTTACGATCCAGAGTCCTTGCCTTGTAACTTCATCCTCTCTTTCTCAACTTCAACGATCAATCCCTATCATTTCTAACTTTTTGTTCGTGTGTGTGTGTGTGGTTGCAGCGTTATCGAAGCTGGAATCGAAGGATCTTGTATGGTACTTCTTCACTCCCAGGGAGTACCACGCATCTGAGAAGAAGAAGGGAACGAAGAGGACAACTCCTTCTGGGTATTGGAAAGCTACTGGTGTTGATCGGAAGGTCAAGGATAAGAGAGGGAATGGTGTGGAGATTGGGATCAAGAAGACGCTTGTGTACCATCATGGTAAATCAGCTAATGGAGTTAAGACTCCCTGGGTCATGCACGAGTATCACATCACGTCCTTGCCTCCTACTCAGGTAACAATCTGAAAGATTAAGTTTGAGATTCTGACTTAGTTGAATTGTTTTAATGATGTGATTATGGGGTTTGAGATTCTGATTCAATTTGGTAGCTTAAGTAAAATTGGTCTTATGTTTCATGTTTTCTTGCTTCTGATGTAGTCTTGATCTTCTTGATTTACATTCTCTCTGGTCTAGTTTTTCTCCCCTGTGTCAGATGCTTAGCTCCATTTGAGGGTTTTAAGTGTTATACAAAGCTGTGGCATACTTTTGTGTTGCTTCTCTCAAAGCTTGTGATATACTTGTTTGAGTCATGTGTATTCAACAAATAATCTTCATAAATTGAATAAGGGGTTGATTCATCTGTCTCTGGTCTAGTTGATTTCCCTTGTGTTGGTTTCTATATTTAGCTCAATTTAAGGGTTTAAATGTTATACAAGTTGTGGCTTAGTTTTATTTTTCTTCTGTCAAAGCTCTTAATAAAGTTGGTTGGGTGATGTGTATTCAATAAGTAATCTTCTTTAAATGAATTTGGGTTCTTGGTGTATTTGATCTACTTTATTCTCTTGCTAGATGAGATCGATTTGGTGGGTTTTGATACAGTCTTTCTTTGATCTCTTTGATAAGCTTTAATTTCCCGTGTGACGCTGCTACCTATAAATTAATTTGAACGGTCTTGTGTTTCTTTTTTTTTCTTGATCTTCTTGATGTGAATATGGGGTGATTCATCTGTGTGTGATCTAGCTCAATTCGAGGGTCTAAGTGTTATACTAGTTATACTTATGGCTTAGTTTTATATTGCTTCTGACAAAGGTTGTGAATAATAGAGTTGTCTTTTTTTTTGGGTCAAAAATAGAGTTGTCTTAGTGTTGTTGTGTAATCAACAAGTAATATTCTTGAAATGCATTTGGCCTTTTAATTTATTTTTGATTTAGTTGTTGGATGATATATTTTTAGCTCAATTCGAGGTATTTTAGTCTTATATGAGTTGTGGTCTTGTTAGTTCTTCTTTTGCTTCAATCAACGCTCGTCAGACACTTGTTTGAGTGATTTGTATTCAGTTTTGTTTTGCTGATTAATAACACTATTGTAATTGCTGTAGAAATTGAGGCCTAGTTGTTTGTTCCTGCTGTCAAAGCTTGTGGTAGAGTTGTTTTGAGTGCTAAGTAATTAAACTTTGTTTTGCTATAGAACATAACTCATGTGGGTGTTTCCCTTTCTGGAATATGTTACAGAGGAACTATGTTATCTGCCAAGTAATGTACAAGGGTGCTGACGGAGACAGTTTGTACGGTAATAACTCCAATGAGTTGGTCTCTGCTTCCAATACTGGCAGAGTGATTAACACAACCCCTGAGGTGAGTTTAGTGTCTGACATGTGTTTTAGTTTTTCATTAGTATCATTTCTTTACTGGCTCTCTCTTTTACATATTCAGGCTGAGCAACGAAGGGACAAAGATCTCTATATATCTGTTGATGATTTGGCCAACCCACTGAATGAGCAGGATGATGTCTCTCTATTCAATCCAGACACGCTTTTCAACGACAGCTACTGCCCTTACCAGCAGCCGCAAGCTCCCTGGGATGATGATTATATTAATAAACTGCTGAGTTTTAACGGAGGGAATCATACTGACGTGCTTGGTGATCTAGACATCACAATGCAAGAGCACCGCAGCGATCACAGGCCAAAGAAAGCTTTGACAGGGATCATTGTTGGTTGTAGCAGTGATAGCGATGATGCTGAATCCATATCTGCAACGGTAATCCTCTTGGAACCAATTATTATAAGCTTAATGGGCTAAGTAAGATTTTCAGACGCTAAACTTGCCAGAGTAGAGAAATGTTTTACGAATTGTTTCGACAACTTATTATGAAACAACTTTAGTAAAATAAAACTAAACGTTTTTTTAGGATTTTTGTAGTATTACTAAGTTACTAACTCAGATTTTTCATTCTAATATCACCAGAGTTACCAAGGAACATCAAGTCCAGATAGCTTTCATAGTTTGAGTGGGAAGTTCCACTCTAGTGCAGACGAGATTCCATCTTTGAGGAAAGACTCTTCCACAGATATTCAACCTCCGGCAGAAACTTCTATTAATGGAAAGACCCGGAAATCTCGGCGCACCATACCATCAAAACTAGAGGTCCTGAGCTACTCCAATGTTGATTCCGGATTCTTGTAACTTATAGTCTGTTTACTTATATTATGTGGTTTCCTTTTCAGGTGAAAGAAAGCAAGTCTAGAATCATTAATGCATCCATGGAGAAGAAGTCATCAGCATCATTATCTATGTTGAAGACAGAGAAGATGGGCTGGTTTATTACAGAGGAACCAGTGGACAGAAGAACCCGCAAGAATCCACCGTATATCTATCTCATGAACATGATCATAGGCTTCATCCTCTTGATGGCTGTCATTAGCAACATCATATCCGTTTTACTAAGCGTCAAAACTTGAAACTGCTGGTGAAGTTTGATTGCGAGGAGAGGCATAGTAGATGGAAGCACTTGTTTTTATTTGGCTTTTTTCTGATTCTATTTTTGTTTTGAATGTGTAATAATATATTTGTGTGTATGTATGTATCTATGAGCAATAGATGGAAATTCAATTGTTCTTCTGAAACTATTACATGTGTTTCTTGTGCTTTAAGGTAAGAGTGAAATTTAGTATTGTCAACCTAGTGTAAGGCCCCTTGCATATTGCACACATTAGAAATCTTACATTTTAGACGCTAATATTATCAAGGAAAAGTTCCTTAAAAATACGTGAACTCATTTTTATTTGCTAATAAAATATACAAAATTATTTTGAATTCTCGTTTAATAGACGAACTAATTTTCGTTGCCTATTAAATACACAAACTTTTGAAATTCGTAAGTTTTTATACATAATTTTAAACGGCGTTAGCTGTATTTAACAAAAGTAACGACGGCGTTAACATTTAACTAAACAAATGTTTAAATGTAAAAATAATTTCTTAAAAATATATGAACTAATTTTCATTTGCTAATAAAATATACAAACTATTTTGGATCTCCGTTTAATACATAAACTAATCTTTGTTTCCTATTAAATACACAATCTTTTGAAATTTATATATTTATACGTTGTAACAGAAGTTGACATTAGTTTTAACTAAACACGTGGTTAAACTGTGAAAATACGTTCACCCTCAACCAAAACATCTCAAATCGATAGAGCCTAATCCAAGTTAGTTTCAATTCGAGTTTGACACCTTAATTTGTTCAATCTTTTTATTCTCCAAACTCTGTTCATTTTTTTCTCTTCGCTTTGATTTTCCTTTGGTATAGAAGAAAGCTAACAGTATAATCTATTGGGAGGATTTTTAAGGAATTTTTCTTTCATAATTTAACCACATATTTAATTAAACACTAATATCGTCTTTACTTCTGTTAAACATAGTTGACATCGTCTAAATCATATTAAAATATCGTCTAAATCAATGTATAAAATCTGCAAATTTCAAAAGGTTGTGTATTTAGCGGGGAAAAAAATTTAGTTCATGTATTAAACGGGGATCCAAAATAGTTTATGTATTTTATTAGAAAATGAAAATTAGTTCATGTATTTTTAAGGAATTATTTTTACTATTTAAACACATGTTTAGTTAAACGTTAACGTCGTCGTTACTTTCGTTAAATATAATTAACACCGTTTAAAATGATATGTAAAACCTATGGATTTCAAAAGTTTGTGTATTTAATAGGCAACGAAAATAAGTTAGTGTATTAAATTGGAATACAAAATAGTTCGTGTATTTTATTAGCAAATGGAAATTAGTCTGTGTATGTTTAAGGAATTTTTCCTATTATTAATAATACAAAATTAAAATAAATTAACCAATCATAAATAATGCAACAAAATATTATTGGTGAACCAATTTTGTATAAAGTGAAAGTGTTTTAGAGCATTAAAGCATTTTATATTTTAGATAAAACTTTCCAAAATATCTTACATTGTAGAACTAATAGAGTATATGTTTATGGAAAATATGATTTGATTATTAACTCCAGGTCAAGGTTTTAACGTTTTTATGTAACACTAGGTCCTGGTCCGCGCTTTGCGTGGAATTATATTTTAAATATTAATTTTGTTTAGGTAATTGAAATTATAAATTATTCTAATTTTATATTATATTCTAAATTCATAAGTCCAAAATTCAAATTAACTTGAGTAGAGTTGGTTGTTTTAGTATCTGAATTTTCTTTTGTTGAAATGTTAGTACCTGAGTTTGCCGAAGAAGCCAAATATTTGAACTGAGATGATTCAACACATTTCTCGCATTCCGAATACTCTTTTAGAATATATATGCATAATCACTCTATTGTTGTTAGTTGTTGCTCAAAAAAATGTTCGTTAGTTGTTGTTAAGAGGCAAAATGTCATAATCCTTTTTGTATTTTTTTTATCGATGTGTAGTTTCTCCCTATCGATTTAAAGACACAAACAGAAAAAAATATAAAAATTTGAGAAAATCTAATTTTAGAGTTTAATTAATTATTTTTTCCTTTCATTTTAATTATCGTTTTAGATTCATGAATGGGCAACCTAGAGAAAATATTGTTCCGGGAAGAGGTTTACGACAAAGAGATCATTTGTCCCCTTTCATCTTTATTCTATGCACGGAAACGCTCGTTAGCCTTCTTAATCATGTAAAGAATCAAGGAAAGATAACGGGGATGCGTGTTATCCGCGCATGTCCCTCGGTATCCCATCTTTTATTTGCTGATGATAGTCTTTTATTATGTAAGTCGGAGCCCCGTGAATGTGAAGAAGTGATGAAAATGGTCAGGAAATATGAACAAGCATCTGGCCAACACATTAACTTTGCCAAATCCTCAATACTCTTTGGTAAAAAGATTAATGCAAATTCTAGACAACAGATCAAAGATACTCTTGGTATCCAAAATGAAGGAGGAATGGGGACGTACCTTGGTATCCCAGAAGACATTAGTGGATCCAAATGCAAACTCTTCGCTTTTTCGAAAGATAAACTAATGCATAGAATAAATGGATGGACGGGAAAATGGCTTTCCAAAGGTGGAAATGAAGTACTGATTAAATTCATCTTACTAGCTTTTCCGACATATGTTATGTACAGCTTTCTGCTTTCGTTGGAGATTTGTGAAAATCTTGTGAGTACCATTGCACAATTCTGGTGGAGTTCTAATCCCCCAAAAAGAAGAATCAATTAGGCGAAATGGGAAAAGGTATGTTTACTGCGGGAGGAAGGTGGGATTGGTTTCCATATGATCCATGAGTTCAACCTTGCCCTGCTAGCAAAACAACTATGGAGATTTGTGCAGTACCATGATTCACTGGTGGCTAGAGTTCTGAGAGAAAGATACTACAGAATGAGTTCGTCTTTGTGGAATTTATTTGTAAGTAGCCCATCATATGTATGGACCAGTATATCAGCTGCACGGAAATTACTACTACTTGAATCAGACACAAGATACATTCAGGATATGAGGTCAAGGCATGAGAGGATCCTTGGATTCCTGCAGACCCATCTAGACCAGCCCGACCTGTGGCTCCAGCATTGCATCCGAAAATGAGAGTAAGCGACCTGATTAATCAGGAATTAAACGATTGGGATGTGGGGTTACTGGAAAACTATGTCGACCCTGCTGATATATGTCATATAAGGAGTCTTGCCATAAGCACGACTCATTGTCGAGATACCTTTTGCTGGAATTACACCAAGAATCGTCAATATCCAGTCAAATCAGGATATTGGGTAGCTCGGAACTTACTGAAGGCGGATGAAAGAAAGGCGATAATAGAATCAATCACAAAGCTCCAAGCCTTTTGCTTGGAGTATAAAAGCTCCTAAGAAGATATGTCATTTTACATGGAACCTGAATAATCTGTGACCCATGCGATTTTTTAATGCCCACCAGCTTTACAAGCTTGGTATTTATCAACGACACCGACAAGCCAAGATATATTTCCTCTCCCAGTCCCGAGTATATATGCTAATATGGACTATCTTTTCTGGTGAAAGAACAACATAATGGAGCTATAATTAGACAGGGATCCTTATCCCTGGATAATTTGGTATATTTGGAAAGCAAAAAATGACAAACTGTATAGGGGAATAGACAGAGATCCTCTGGAACTAGTGAGGTATGCTGAGAGTAAATGTCAAGCATGGTTCATTGCAAATGAGAAGATACCACCAACCCCACAAGTTTATAGCGCTAAAGAACCTCAAGTCTTAAGCTTGAGAAATAAACGCAAGATGGATCACAGAAACCAACAGATCAATTCAGTGGATACGGATGGGTCTGGATGGACAGTCTTGGAAATGTATAGTTAATGGATACACAGAACAGTAGCCGAAGAGAGTCAGCTTTACACTCTGAACTAGAGGCATTATGATGGGCAATGAAAAATATGCTCCAACATTCAACATGTCAGAATTTTACCACTTATTACAAAGATTTGATCGTCATGATAAAGGAACCCCATATGTGCCCACGATTTGCAACCGAGCTGGAAAAAATAGAAATACTGGAGATATGTTTCTCAGACTTCAAGATCACACACATGTCCATGATTACATAACTAGATTGCATATTCTTTAGCTAGAACTGCGAGATCTTTCAACGGATCTCTTTATTTTATTAGTTGTTCTATTTCGGTCTGGTTATCCAGACTACCTTAAGTTTGATTAGTAGAATAGTTTTTCGCCGGCACAAAAAAACAAAGAAAAACAAGAAGTATCATCTCCCTCTTGACCTCAAAAACGTTATTCCCTACATCTCTGGTAATCGTGATTACTTAATGACTATATGTCGCAGTGAATCATAGGAAATTTAAGATATTAATATTTAAGATATCATTAGTGACCAGTAAATGAATAAAGGAATAGAAAAATAATTTTCTTTTACAAAAAATGTTTTTATTCAGTAGTTCTTTATAAAAGGAGTGAAAAGGACTATGAAAGAAAAAATAAATAAATAGTGTAATTTCTAATGAACCAAGAAAAGTTCACTTATTATGTAGTTTTTCATTGTAATTATTTTCCATTTCATTCTTCTTTTGATATAAATATTAAAATTTATTGTTAATAAATACATATTTCACTAAAAGAACATCAGTGAAGATTATATTGTCATCAAAATAATTTAAGTTCGGTTGAAGAGTGGGATGCTCAACATTTTGAGCTAGATCTGTATCAATTTTAATGTGAAATCCAAAATCGAAATATATATTTAATCTATTTTCTTTAATCCCAGTTACTCATAATGTTTTTGGGTTAAATTTTAATTAGTCATAAGTTGTAATCCATATATATATATTCAAAATGAATGTGGACAAATTGCTTTTTCATGTTAATAACTTTGCATATATATATATATATATATATATATATATATATATATATGCAAAATGAATGTGGACAAATTGCTTTTTCATGTTAATAACTTTGCTTAGGACACTTAACTTTTACTTTCGTGTTTGGTTTATTACGGTGAACATAACTTTTATTACTATTTATGTCTTCATCACATTTAATAATTGTAAATTGTTCTTTTCTCGTAAAAGAATTGTAAATTGTTTTACTGCAACAAAGTCCAGCTAACTGTCGAATGGGTGGAACAAAACAAAAGAATTTGACTAATACAGCGTCATTTATTTTGTCTTGTAAAGATCTTTTAACACACTTGGGTTCAAAATAGTGTATTCAATAAAATAATATTTACGTGTACCATAAGTTCAACTACGTTGGTAGTGGACAGAAACAAAATAGTAATGGTAGAAACTAGAAAGTGCTTTTGGGATTTTTTTTCTTCTTCAGAATGGAAAAACGTGTATCCACTAAACACTATTTAAACTGATATTTTAAAGCTTGTTTATGTATTATCACCATATTTATTTTTAGTCGGAAATAATTTAATTTAACTGAAATATAATATGGTTTAAAATTAGTTATGACATCACCATTACATTTAATGTTGCTTATGATTTTGATACTTTTAAAAATATTGTAATAACTCATACGTTACTATTAATATAACATTAAATAATTTAATTTTCAAAATAGATGTATGAGAATATTTTTTTGAAAAATGAAATAGTATTTAATTCTATTTTGTTTTAAAAATACTATTCACAATTTTATGTATTTTAAAAAAATATTATAATTTTCTAATACTAATACAATTAATTTGTTTTAATATCAAAATTTTAAATATTATTTAATTTTAAGTTTTGATAATTATATATCTAAAAAAGATTTATGTAATTTTATACAATTTGATTTAGTATATTAGAACCAAATAAATAGATAAAATATATATCCAAGATTATGATTTTAAATGTGCATATCTATTCTCTAATATAAATTTAAAATGAAAAAATATTTGTTTATCTTAGTTTTTACATTTATGTGAATTAAAATTAATCTAAAATATTGGTAAGCAAGTAACAAAATTGAAGTAATTATTAAAGTTTTAATTTTAAATATGCTTTAAAAGCGCCTAATTAATAATCTTTCTGCACAATGTTTTTATTTGTTCAATGCCCAGCTTATTTATCTTTTCTTCCCTTACTTGTCTCAGCTTAGTTAGCCATTCACAGAAGGAATTTTCTATTTTTTGACATAATATGTTTTGATCGATCCAAAAACGGGAATAAGTTTGGAGCGCAAGGAACAAGAAATGCGGCAACCCCCCTTCATGCGGAAGCGGAAGGTCTGTTATGGGCTATGCAGGAGATCTTAAGATGGGAAATCGAAAGATCCGGTTCGAGTCAGACTGTGAGCAACTGATCAAGCTGTTGGAGGAAGAAGAAGACTGGCCAGCAATGGCACCCGAGTTAGATGAAATTAAAGCCCTCTCGACTGAGTTTATCAGTTTCTCTATTGCCTATATACCGAGATCACTGAACGTCCGTGCCGACTCCCTTGCTAAAGGAGGACGATCATGCGTATTTGAGTCCTTCTTCGTCAACTGTTTCGCACCAAGTTGGCTGGCTTCTGATGCTGGTCAAGAAACTGCAAACTAGTTCTTAAGTTCTTTATTTTCGATGTTAAAAAAAAAAAAACGGGAATAAGTTTTGATTACAAACACGACTCTACAAAAATAACTCAAATCAAAAATTTCCTAACTAGCTTCGTTCAACCCGGCACGCGGCATGTTCCGCTAGTTTGAATCCTAACTTCATGAGAATTGGTATCACTCTAAACCGTCGACGTTGATCGGAACTTCTTATGAGGTGTACGATGTAGCTAATACCGATGAACTTATCCGATGTTGGCATTATATATTCTTTTACAATTAATGCTATATATGTACGGTTTATGTTTTCCTTCCTCTATTTGACTACTTCTCCACTTTATATCTCTCCCATCACAAGTCACAACTATATACATATAATATTGGTGTAGAAAAAGTGAAAAACTATATACTATTTGTCCATTGATGCTAGCCAGCTTTCGTCTTGAACCGGACATTTCAAAAGCAGTTACTTTCTTATAAAAAACATGAATCCTTCTCTCTCTGGCTGTCCTCGCCTATCCCTTTCTCTAAAAAGTGAAATCATCATCTATCTGTTTCGATATGTTCCTGACTAAAATCAAGATATTCAGAGCTTTCGGTCTAGATAGTAAAACCTCATCTTACTTTAAGCTTTTATAAGAGAGTAGCTAGTACTGTTTTCTATGAGTCAATGCATGTAATTTATTGAAATAGAGCTCCTAAATGGTCCACACCATAGATTAACTTATCTACTCAGCGTAATTGCTTACGTTGTTCCACAATATAGATTAAAATGTTTGCACAAAAGGTCCCAAAACTTGATTAATTTGGCGTACCACATAGAAATGAAACTTTTTTACAGAAAAGTAATCACATAGGTGATCTACATGGACTAAAAACTTGGTGATCTACTTTTTTTTGTAACACACGACTTGGTGAACTACATGGACTAAAAACTAAATTATAACTCATAATTTAGTTACCCATACAGAAATTTTGCTTAACTTAACTTTGTGTCCAAGAAAACTCCTACATTTTTTTTGGCAAGCAAACTTTTCTTAAAATGTATACCTTTATATTAATATCTGTTATGAATAATAAAAAAAAATCTTGAGTACAAACAATCATAATAATTGATTTGTGATGGTCACACGACAAAAAAAGGTTTACGAACTTATAAAGTCCAACAATGTAATGATCACTAAAAAGGAAGCGAAAATTCTTGCAAGAGTATAATATTAGAAAGAAAAGTAAAAAAAGAAGGTATATATATATGGAGGAGAAAGTGTTACTTGACACACCCAAGAGGAAATTATTTTCTGTCTTTTGGAGATAGAGAAGAGGACTTATTTTTCAAGAAAGACAAAATGAGAAAACTTTGGGGCAGTTTTTCCTAACCAAACCAGTGGATTTCAAATCCGTTCAATCTTACTGAACAATGAACCATAATCTAAGCATATCCTATTGGTTACTTAAGCTTCTCTTCAGTTCGAACGGTTCTCCTTTCGGTTTGGTTATAGACGCATATCCTAGTTGGTTAAGTTTTTTTATATAATAAAAGTATTATAAAAATTGATAAATAAAATAGTATACTATAGTAAAATATTGCATGCAAATAAAAACATACAAAATAATTCATTAAATTAGAAATAAATCACATAATTATTCATTATAATTACTTCCATAATGTTTTCATATATGATATATTAAAACATTTTGAAGTAATAAATGAGTTTTTATTTTTTTATTTGTAGATTGCAAACTAAAAAAAGTTTTGAAAACAAACATTATTGTTTACTGTCATTTCAACTTGTAAAAATGATGTTGATTTTACATCTCTAATTGGTGTGTGATATCACTTTAATCTTCAATAATTATGTTATTCATAATAATGCACATTGTTATTATATCATGTAAAAACATTATTTAATCTTTGTATAATATTTTTTGTATTGTTAATACATTATTGTTCTTTTTAAACATTATTGTTCTTTTTATAACATTATTTAAACGTTATTGTCCTTTTTAATACAAAATATAATATTTTGTATCAAAAAGAACTAAAATGATTAAACAAGAAATTTATTAATATTATTTGGAGTGCACAAAATCTTATATTTGAAGTTATAAATGGACTTTTGAAGTCGTGACAAAAGAAAAGCTTTTGAAGATGTTCTAACGCACTCCACAAAAAAGGGCTTTTCGTGTGTTTTTCTCCGTGTGTCATATATGCGGTTTCCTAATTATGTTATAACTATTTCCAATTCTAATATGTTATTTCTCCATGTGTCACTCACTATATATATGCGGTTTCCTAATTATGTTATAACTATTTTCAATTCTAATATGTCATGACTAGTTTTTCAAATCCTTAACTATCTCTCCGTCTCTCCGGCCATTTGAAACTACTACTAGTTTATCTGATATTTCGCCAAATAAAATGAAATTCTCTGATGAGGAAATCTTTTCCATTGATATATGTGTTTAACTGTTGGTTAAGGTAAGAATCATTAGGAAAAAAAAAACTAAATGCCACGCCTGTTTTTTAAAGAATTTTTTTGCGTCTGTGATTTCTTCCTAAATTCTGAAGGTTTAAACTGTTATGAGCAGCCATGCATCAATCCTTAATTTTGAAGTCCCAATTCTTTTTAATATTACCAGCCACGTGGACATCCACAATAAGAAAGGAAACAATTGCGCAAATATGCAATGTAGACTTTTACGGCTAGCCAACGCGTAGGTTTGGAAAAAATAACAAACTTGTGGCTGCGAAGAGATTACTCTCTATGTTTTATATTAATTGTCTTTTTAATGTTTTTCTGCTACAAAAATAATACTCCCTCTGTTTTTCAAAGATGTATGTTTTAGTATTTTCACACATATTAAGAAAACACATTAACTATACATCATTTTTAGAAATTATCAAATTCCAATGCATTTTAACCAATAGTCTTTCAATAAATTCAATCAATTTTATTAAAATTTGCAATTTTTGTATAGGAAACATAAAAAATACATCTTTGTGAAACAATTTATTTTTCTAAAACATCTATCTTTAAAAAACAGAGGGAGTATTACTGTGCAATTTTCAGTTTAATATTAATTACAAATGCATTGATTTTATAAATAATCTGGTTGATTTCAAATACATTAATTGAATACTGTATTTGTAATTAATGAAAACAAATATATTTTAATAATTGTTTTAATTAGTATAAAAAATGTCAAAGTAACATTTTTTATGAAACGGACTAAATAGTACTCCCTCCGTTTCGAATTATATGTCGTTTTGGAACAAAATTTTCGTTTCAAAATAAGTGTCGTTTTATGATTTCAATGCAAAATTTATTGATTTTTTAATCTAATCTATTTTTCTATTGGTTGAAATCTAATTAAGTTGTGAAAGCTTGGGTCTCACTCCACTCTAGATGGGCCAGCAGTATATGGTCTTCTTGGGCCAAGATGATATAGGCCCACTCCAGCAGCATATTACCTCGTCACACACACATATATAAACGAGTGTTAGTGTTGTGATCAGGTTACGGCAGACGCAAGGCAACTAGGGTTAATCAACAAGTCACAGAGCAAGAGATAGGAGACATCAACAAGATAAATAGCTTAGGCTTAAGACTATTTGATCTAAGAAGGTTGATTGTAATCTCTAGCTAGGTTGAGGAAATCCTATTGTAACCAAACCATCTAGCACACTGATTTGGTGTTGCTAGAGACTCTTTGATCTAGTGGAGTTTGGGAGCAGAAGTTCTCCCACGAGACATACCGCGCCAAGGGCCGGGAACTCGTTAAATCGTGTGTGCATTTACTTTCAGTACTAGATCTAACGTAAGCTATCTTCAAACCTAAGTAACCTAAAGACAATAATCTCTTACAAGTGGTATCAGAGCTTCCGGTTATACATCAAGGCTACTTAGGAACGAAAGAGAGAGGAGGTTTTTTCATTGAGTACCTGCTCGATGGTGAAGTCTAAGGACCGGGTCGAGATTGATCGGTTCGAAGGGGATGGCGACTTCGCATTATGGAAAGTAAGAATGCTTGCTCACTTTGGAGTGCTCGGGTTAAAGGCTATTCTCACCGATGAGAAGCTTTTAAAAGATGATCCTAACACAAAGGATGAGCCGGAGTCCACCATGAAGGACACTGGAAAGGGGCTAGCCGGACTTGTGACATCCACACCTGCTATTGACCCTGAAAAATTCGAAAAATCAGAGAAAGCCAAGGACCTGATAGTGCTGAATGTTGGGAATAAAGTCTTGAGAAAAATCCAACATTGCGAGACTGCTGCTGCAATGTGGAGTACATTGAACAATTTGTACACAGAGACTTCTCTACCTAACCGGATCTATCTACAGCTCAGGTTCTACACGTTCAAGATGGTTGACTCAAAATCTATTGATGAGAATGTGGATGACTTCCTAAAACTAGTGGCAGATTTAAACAATTTGCAAGTTGAGGTATCAGAGGAAGTTCAAGCTATTCTACTGCTCAGTTCTCTACCTAATAAATATGATCAACTCAAGGAGACTCTTAAGTATGGGAGAGAAACACTAAGTTTAGCCGAAGTCACTGGTGCAGCTAAATCGAAAGAAAGAGAGTTGATGGAGAGTGGTAAGTTTACCAGATCAGGTGGAGAAGGGCTGATGGTTGAGAGAGGCCGATCAGACAACAGAACTGGCAGAGGCAATGGGAAAGGTTACAAAGGCAGGTCCAAGAGTAGACAAGGAAGATCCAAATCCCGCCCCCGAAACAATAGAAACACCAAGGGTTGCTTCATATGCGGCAAGGATGGCCATTGGAAGCGTGAATGCCCTGATAAGAAGCCGTTTAAAACACCAGACTCAGCTAATATAGTAGCAGAATCAAAGGAGCCACTAATCCTTACCGTGAGCACTCAGTATGCTAAGGATGAATGGGTAATGGACTCTGGGTGCTCATTCCACATTACTCCCGACAAGAGCTTCCTGTTTGACCTGGAAGAATTCAAAGGTGGAAAAGTATTAATGGCAAACAATACACACAGCACCATACAAGGAGTTGGGAAAATTAAGATTCAGAATCACGATGGCTCTACGGTTATTCTAACTGGAGTAAGATATATGCCAGACATGAGCAGAAATCTGATATCTTATGGAATGTTGGAAACAGCAGGGTGTCGCTATGAAGGCAAGGATCTCACCGTAAATTTCTACAAAGAGGATAACCTGGTTTTGTCTGGAAGGTATCAGCATGGATTATATTATCTACAGGGAACTGTTCTAAGAGGGGAAGCTAATCTCTCCAAAGCTGAGAAAAATATGACGAATGTATGGCATTCTCGCCTTGGTCATATGAGTATTAATAATATGTCTGAACTTGTCAAACGAGGATTTATCAATGACAAAGAAGTTAAGACATTGGATTTCTGTGAACACTGCATAATTGGAAAGTCTCACAAGCAGAGTTTTCCTAAGGCTAAGCATGTAACTAAAGGGATTCTAGAGTATGTTCATTCTGATCTTTGGGGTTCACCATCTACACCGGATAGCCTAGCTGGGGCTAAATATTTTGTCACCTTTATCGATGACTTCTCAAAGAAAGTATGGATCTATTTTTTGAAGACTAAAGATGAGGTATTCTACAAGTTCAAAGAATGGAAAGCTGAGGTGGAGACAAAAACAGGAAAGAAAATCAAATGTTTGAGAACGGATAATGGTTTGGAATTCTGTAACAGACAGTTTGATGATTACTGCAAGAAGGCAGGAATTAAGAGGCACAGGACCTGTACTTATACTCCGCAGCAGAATGGGGTTTCAGAAAGAATGAACCGGACTATTATGGATAAAGTGAGATGCATGTTAGCAGAATCTGGATTAGATCAAAGTTTCTGGGCAGAGGCTGCCTCCACTGCTATCTATTTGATCAACAGATCACCTAACTCTACACTGGAGTTTAGAATGCCAGAAGAAGTTTGGACAGGGTCTAAACCCGACTTAAGCCATCTCAGAACGTTCGGCTGTTCTGCGTACGTACACATAACAGAGGAGAAGACAGGACGTAGAGCAGTCAAGGGAGTCTTTGTTGGATATCCTATGGGGACAAAAGGGTATCGAGTTTGGATAGAGGATGAAGGCATATGCAGAATAAGCAGACACGTTGTATTCAACGAAGACGAGCTGTACAAGCATACTAGTGCTAAAACAAAGGAAGGCACAAAAGTAACTAAGGAACCAGAGAAGCGAGTCAAGAAGAGGGTCTCATTCAGTGATGATTTGATCAGAGGCCCTTCTTCGTCTAATGAATCCAAAGGCACATCTGATCAAGGTGGAGAGGAATCATCATCCTCTGGCTCTAACAGCTCAAGTGAAGAAGAACAAGAGCAAGATAACAGTGAAAGTGATCACGAGGTTGAAAGTGATAGTGGTGACACAGAAAGCTTAGATACTTATGTTCTAGCTCGCGACAGAGTAAGAAGACAGAATGTAAGGCCTCCATCGCGGTATGAGGATGGAAATTTCGTCGCCTATGCGCTTAATGTTATCCAGGACCTGGAGGTTGAAGAACCTTAATCCTACGCCGATGCAATGAGAAGTCCACAGAGGAAGCTGTGGAGAGGTGCAGCCGAAGAAGAAATGGACTCTCACAGGAAGAATAGAACCTGGGATCTAATTGATAGGCCTCCTAAGGCTAAGACCGTTGGATGCAGATGGTTATTTAAATTCAAACCCGGAATACCAGGCGTAGAAGATGATAGACATAAGGGGAGACTTGTAGCTAAAGGCTATTCACAAACTGAAGGAGTCGATTATAATGAGATATTCTCTCCAGTTGTGAAACATGTCTCTATAAGACTCATGCTCAGCATTGTGGTGAATCTAGACTTGGAACTAGAACAGATGGATGTCAAAACAGCTTTTCTACATGGAAGCCTAGAAGAGAGAATCCTAATGGAACAGCCTGAAGGTTTTATAAAGCCAGGGACAGAGAACAAAGTGTGTTTGTTAAGGAAGTCTTTGTATGGCTTGAAACAGTCTCCGAGAAGATGGAACCATAGGTTCAACAGTTTCATGAAGGATCAGTTGTTCGACCGATGCAGTAAAGATTTATGCGTCTACATGAGGGATGTCAATACTGATAAGGCTATCTATCTACTACTATATGTCGATGACATGTTAATTGCATCAGGAAACAAGAGAGTGATCAAGGAACTTAAAGAAAGATTAAGTGGAGAGTTTGAGATGAAAGACATGGGGAAAGCTTCAAGAATCTTGGGCATGGACATCACTAGAGATCGAGTGAATGGAATCCTAGTCCTATCTCAGAGCAGAT
Source organism: Raphanus raphanistrum subsp. raphanistrum (assembly GCA_019706035.1). Lineage (NCBI taxonomy): Eukaryota > Viridiplantae > Streptophyta > Magnoliopsida > Brassicales > Brassicaceae > Raphanus > Raphanus raphanistrum. The sequence continues at coordinate 12,052,358 of CM033988.1, read as the reverse complement.
ACATTGAGAAAGTCCTAAGGACGTTTGGGATGCTAGATGCTAAGCCTGTGATCACTCCTACTGCGTCACACATCAAACTGAGAAGCCTCACAGATGATGAGTGGAAAGTGGAAGCGTCTCAGATGGAAAGAATTCCCTATGCTAGTGCTGTGGGAAGCCTAATGTATGCCATGGTGGGATCTAGACCTGATCTAGGATTCGCAGTAGGATACGTGTGTCGCTTCATGTCTAAACCAGGACGAGAACACTGGAAAGCAGTTCAGTGGGTCTTAAGGTACCTAAGGGGAGCAGTGGAATCTAACCTAACGTTTAAAAAGAGTTCTAACTTACGTGTGGAAGGATATTCAGACTCAGACTATGCTACAGACAGGGACAGGAGTCGTTCAGTTACAGGATATGCATTCAAGTTTGCAGGAAATACAGTTTCATGGAAATCATGCCTACAGTCAGTTGTTGCATTATCAACTACAGAAGCTGAATACATGGCACTAAACGAGGCAGCTAAAGAGGCAATGTGGCTAAAAGAAATATGCAATGAACTAGGTTTCAAGCAACAGGGGATCAATCTCTACTGTGATTCTCAAAGTGCCCTAGCTCTAGCAAGGAATCCAGTCAACCACGAGAAGACTAAGCACATAGCTACCAAGTTCAACTACATTCGAGACCTAGTGGAAGCAGGAGACATTGTCCTAAACAAGATTCATACTAATGTCAACCCTGCAGATTTTCTAACGAAGACGGTACCTGGTCAGAAGTTCCAGCTTTGCTGTGAGCTTTTGAATGTGAACTGAGATGACTGGAGACGCTCCAGGTGATTCAAGTTGCATGACTCCATCCTCGCACAACACAGACAGAACAAATGGTCAGTATGTGCGTAATAACGGAATCAAAGGCAACAGGGAGTGTCATTAAACAAGGAGGAATCACCTGGAGGATAATGAGAGACCGAGGTAGAAGGCCCGGCTCAGGTGGAGTAACCACAGACCACCAGACATTCCCACGAAAATAAAGACTCAGAACGGGCTTCATGAATGGACAGAAGCAAGCGTTAAGGTCAGAAGAAACTCAGAAAGGCGTCACTAACACCTCAGACACAGTGAACCTACATCAGGCGTTTAGCTACAAAGGGTTAGTAATAAACTCAAGAACGAGAGCTAGCAAAAGGAGGATGTGTTGTAAAGACTTACTCGCAGGACACATTGACGTGTTAACGGCTCAGTGAGATAAGTCAAATGTCAGATCAGTGAAGAGTTTCAAGCAAGAAACTTTGATAGCACGACATCAAGTTGAATTGACTTCTGAAACAGTACAAAGATGAAGTCAGGTCGACAAAAGAAACCATGTCAGAAAAGGTTAAACGAGAAAAGAAGGGTACTCTGTCTACAGGTGAGGTGGAGCGTGATGATAGAGCTCAGGCGTGAGCTCGATGACATGTCAGGATCTCAATTGCGCCGAGATGAAGAGACACGAGCCAGTTGAGAAGACATGCAAAAAGGAAGAAATCCACGGGTTAGCTAAGTACTCACGAGATCCGATTGATATTCTGAACAGATGATCCTAATCACTTATGAAGAGAAGTGATTAGATGTACCTGAGAATAATGAAGCGGAAGGGAGAACCGAGTCAAGACGAGTCGGTCTGATAGCTCAAGAGAGAGGAGAATCGCCGAGTTATGAAGAAACTCCGAGGGAGATGCGTCGTCATAGTGATGAAGCACGAGATCTCGTCAAAAGAGCAACTATCGTGAGGCGGAGCAACCGATAATCTCTCACGGCAAAACCGAGTCCGTGTCGACGGAGGAGGTTGGCGATAGAGAGAGATGAGAGAGAGAGGAAGAGTCACACTGACTCTTCACTTTCGTGAAAAAAGACAAAGAGACAAGGAGCTGGGCTGTCGGCACAAGCAAGAGAGCACATGGGCCAGTGTTGGGCTCAATCCAAGCTGGTGGAGATTTGTGAAAGCTTGGGCCAGCAGTATATGGTCTTCTTGGGCCAAGATGATATAGGCCCACTCCAGCAGCATATTACCTCGTCACACACACATATATAAACGAGTGTTAGTGTTGTGATCAGGTTACGGCAGACGCAAGGCAACTAGGGTTAATCAACAAGTCACAGAGCAAGAGATAGGAGACATCAACAAGATAAATAGCTTAGGCTTAAGACTATTTGATCTAAGAAGGTTGATTGTAATCTCTAGCTAGGTTGAGGAAATCCTATTGTAACCAAACCATCTAGCACACTGATTTGGTGTTGCTAGAGACTCTTTGATCTAGTGGAGTTTGGGAGCAGAAGTTCTCCCACGAGACATACCGCGCCGAGGGCCGGGAACTCGTTAAATCGTGTGTGCATTTACTTTCAGTACTAGATCTAACGTAAGCTATCTTCAAACCTAAGTAACCTAAAGACAATAATCTCTTACATAAGTGTATTGGTAATGATGTTTTTATCTAGTAAATATACAAAATTAAATGTTTTATTAATCTGTGTGCCGAAGTCTAGAACGACAAATAAATTGAAACGGAGGGAGTAAATAACTTATTTGAAAAATTAATTCATTTTGCTGACCTCAAATTTTAATAAATTTACGCGAGTGCGTGGGCCTCTGTACTTTTATCTAATCTACTGGAGTTCTTTTTGGCATCACCTAAATCATTGTTTTTGTCATCTGATGTATATTATATAGTCAATGATTAGCTTTCATCACAACAACCCTTCTGATCTGATATAGTCATAAATGTATACCCACCAAACAGAACATGACTAAATAAAAAGATCCATAACCTAAAACTTAACAATGACGGCTTAAACAAAGAATAAAATAAATCGTTTACAAAGTAACTTCTAGCCAACAAGATGGCCCGATGCCACATATGACCGTGAACAGATAGAATCAGAGCCGGTCCTTGTTTTGTCTGAAGCTGCAAGCCGAACACAAAAAAATGGCCGAAAAATTGATCATGGGCATTAATGGACTTGAACCCTTGCACACTTTGAAGTATAAGAGAAGCTCTTCTATTAGCACAACAATACTCCAATTCAGTTTTCCAATCTAAGAAACGTTACATGGCAGTAATGGTCATCCCGCCGTCCAATTCAGTTGTCCAATCTAAGAAAACACATACTTAATTTTCCTAGTAGAAGTTTTATACTAATAGATATTTAAGGAATAAATTTTGAGCTGGTGCCGAAAAAAAAAATAATTTGAGCGAGATACGCGCTGAAAACACACATAAATTTAACTTATTATTAGATCTTGACCCGTCCGATTAGACGGGTATTTGCTTTAACTTGTAAAAATTTTATCAACTTATACCAAATTGAAAATTATTGGATTTATAAAATATGGTCCACGTTCGTCGCAATCATATGATTGTTATTGTATTTAATGTGCTTGTAACACAGAAAAATACTAATAGCTTAGTGTATATATATTTTGCATTGTTTATTTGATATTGTAACCATAATATAGAAAATGTAAATTTTAAATTAATAATGACATATTTATCGTATTAATAGACAAAAATCTTATTTGAGAAAAATATATTTTTACCTACGTATTATATATAAATTATAAATATCAATAACTATAATAAACAACTAATAATTACAATGGTCCAATAAATAATAAAGTTATCAAAATGGATCTTAATATCAAATTAAATAATGTGACCCAATTCTATAGTAACAGTTTTTTAAAACATAAGTCCAAGATAGATGTTATCTTTGTGTCCAAACTACATTTTTTAACTCTACAATTCATGTTGCCAAACAAAATTAAAAGATACTTCTACTTTAATAAGATAGACTAGATCTCAACCCGCACAACCGCGCGGATATTTGTTTTTATTTTATAAATGGTTATAACTAAACATTTTAAATAAAATATTAACATTTTTAGTGCTTTATATTTTTTTGAAAGTGTTAGTGCTTTATATTGTATAACTCTATAGTCTTATTGTTTTAATTTTCTTATTCGACATTATAAATATATAATGATTTTTATATACATTAAACATTTTTATTAATTATTATTAAATACTAATATATTTTTGAGTGCAATATACGAAAATTCACAATTTGAAATAATAAACAGAGTCTCACATACAAAATATGATTTTTTTTTAAATTTGGAAAGTTTTCATAAATACATCTTAAATTATTTTTGACTATACTATTGAAATAATATTTATTTAGAATAATTTATTCATGTTGTATTAAAAATATAGGTTAGCATCTATCATTTTCGTATATTGCATAATTATATAAGCAAATACATTATTTTGTTTAAGTTTTCCAGTCATAATATTTTATTAAAATTTTATGTATAGCAGCATCTATAAATTATTTTTATCGATATAAGGTTTTTTTTTTATGTTATGGTAAGTTTTCTGATTTTTTTAGTAAAAAAATATTTATTTATTTATTTAAATGAAAGAAATTAGGTTATTTTAATAATATATATAATTTTTATATTTATTTATATATCATATCTAAATTAATACAATATATACTATAATAAATTTTATAAAATATAGTATTATAATTTTATTTTAATTAACATTAATTTATAATAATATTATATTTATAATCGCGAAATTGTTAATGTATTATGTTTATAAAAAATATTTAAATTTTTTGGTAAGATCTTGTTAGATTTTCTCAACAGATTTTCTATGAATATATGGAATGTTATAGTAAATCATAATAATAATGATAAGATTAGAGAATAAATGTAACATGACTTCTAAGAATATATTCAATTTAAAGAATCACACATAAATCAAGGTTGTGACTTCTGTTTTAATATATTAAGACTAGATTTTGATCCGCGCGAGTGCTTTTTCCAAATTGAATTGAGGATATTATAAGCTATGTCGGTTGCGTATTTCAGTTTTCCATGGTGAAACAATCAAGTTGATATGATTGATAAGTAACTTATAATTTGATAATTCTATGCAAAGCATAACATATTCTAGTGTTTTGTTTGTACAACATATTCACTTTTTAGAACATATTTACTTTGTTTTTAATATATGACGTTTTAAATAGTTTTTTCACTTCAAATTAGATGACATTTTCAATTTTCAATGCAAATTTATTCTTTTTTCTTCTTATATAGCATTTTATATTCTCCACTTAACGTTTTTTTTATTGGATTATAATTAGGTGAATACTTAATGATATTTTTGGTTGGATAAAATATTTTTCTTTTTTTTTTCCTTTTCCCCCTTAATTTGTGATAAAATAGAAAACGTTAATTCTCTAAAATTGGTGTTTTTCAAATTGAATTGAGAAAATTATAAGCTATGTTGGTTGCGTATTTCAATTTTTCATGGTGAAACAATCAAATTTATATGATTGATAAGTAACTTGTAAATTGATTATTCTATACAAAGCAGAAAATTTCAATTGTTTTTGTTTGTAAAATATATTCACTTGTTTAGAACATATTTATTTTGTTTTTAATGTGTGAATAGAGAATTCTTTTCATTTCAAGTAGATGACATTTTCAATTTTCAATGCAAATTTATTCTTTTTTTTATATAACATATTATATTCTTTAGTTAACTTTTTTATTGGATAATAATTAGGTGAATAGCTAATGATGTTTTTGGTTAGATAAAATAGAAATTATTTTTTTCCTTAACTTGTGTGAACAAATCTAAATTTCAAAGTAAGAAAAATGGAAATAGTGTCATTTAGTTGATTATATATATTAGTACATCTATATTTTTAAATAAATTTGTTTCATAGACAAAAATATGCTATATTTTTCTCTATTATATAGATTACAATTTATTATATATGTAAAATTAAATTTCAATTTAGATTTAAAGTTTGAACATCATTTTAGAGAATGGTATTAAATATATATTATTAAATATATTTAAATTTAGATATATGATTATAAATGAATTATAGTTATATGTTTTAGAATGGTATTAATTTAATAAAATTGTTAATATATATTAAAGAATAATCACATGTTGTGATATTTTTGTCGTCATCATAAAAATAATAAAATTAATCATATGTTATGGTTGCATGACATAATATTAAAAAATACATGATAGTATATATATATATGTATAATATAATCATATATTATGATTGCATAACATATGAATTTTTTTGGTTAATGAAATGACTTACAAAATAGTGAATGCCGACAAAATAATGATATATGTTGTTAATAGTTATTAGATTAATAAGTTAATTTTTTTTATGAATCAGTTGGTATATTTAATTTATTGGTCTTGAATACATATTTTATATTAACAGTAAACAAATTTGAGATTCTCCTTAAAATAGTATATTGTCGATTTTGTTAAAATATTAATAAGATATATTTTGATTATATTTATTATAAAATTAGATGATAGAATAATTAAAAGTAATGATTTCCTAAGAGATGGTACAAAATAAAATATTACACATTAAATAAGTTATGACTTCTATTTTAATATATAATATATGCAAAATATCCAGTGAGAAATAAAATTAAGCGATTCATGGCTGAAAAAATCTTGGTATGGGAGAGGACAACTCGAGTATATCAATTTATGTTTGGCTTCTCTGCCCTATACATTTGAATTTTAAATGACAACAAACTTATATTCCAAGGTAACACTGACGAATTCCTTGTTTTAAAAACAAAATAGTGAAAGCTTTTTTCACAAAGATAATAATAAAACTAAAACATGAATGAGCTGTTAAAGAAAAAGACATGCGATGGATGGTCATGGATGCAGGCTAGGAAAAGAAAAGCATTTGAAGTTCTATATAAAATAGAATGGCTCACGCGCAGCACATCACTGCATCCATTTTCTACAACCGATTATATTTTACTAGAAAATTCCTCAGCTGTGACAGATACCCTAACCGAAGGCATATAAATATCCCATACGGCATTTCCTTGAGCTATCTTCACAAAACAGAGACAAAATCTAAACCACGAAGAAAAAGACCTTGACACATGATGGACTCTTAGAAAATTTATTCACGATTCTGGATTGTTTTGCTTTTGGCTCTTTTTTAAAATGGCGACAAGTTTAGTGGGGTTTAGGTTTTGTCCAACGGACGAGGAGCTGATAAACTATTTTCTCAAGAACAAGATTCAAGGTAAATCATGGTTAGTCGACGATAAGATTAGAGAAGTTAGCATCTGTGGCCACGAACCTGCGTCTTTGCCTGGTGAGCTTTCTTTAGCTTGTTAATATCGTGGTGTTTTGGTGGGTTTTTTTTTTTTGGTTTTAAATAATGAAAAATATGATTGCAGCGTTGTCAATGATCAAATCAAAGGATCCTGTATGGTACTTCATCTCTCCAAAGGAGTACACGTCCCCGAAAAAGAATGTCACGAAGAGGACTACACCTTCTGGGTTTTGGAAAGTTACCGGCAACGATCGGAAAGTCAAGGAGGAGAAAAGAAGAAACGGTGTTGTGATCGGTATTAAAAAGACGCTTGTGTACCATGAAGGTAACTCTTCTAATGCAGCTAGGACTCCTTGGACTATGCACGAGTATCACATCACTTGCTTGCCTTATGTTACTCAGGTAACCATTTTATTTTCAAGGGTTTTCTTTGTTGGTAACTTAACTATTGTTCTTTTTTTTGTGAAAGAGTCATTGCTTACTTCCTACTCATAAATTTGCCATTTTCTAACATATACACTTACACAAAACCGTTTTGCCTGTGTGTGTACATTTGGGTTTTGTTCAGAGCTACGTTATTTGCAAGATATTTTATAAGGGCAACGTTGGAGACATCCCATCCTGTAGCAACTCGAGTGAACCAAGTCAATATTTGCTCATTAATGATTCAAACACAGTCGGAGCGACTAACACACCGCCTCAAGTGAGTCCAGTTTCTGAGATATTTCATTCTTAAACGCAAATTAAATAGTTCCTCGACTTGTTACTTTATCATATCTCTTTTACATTTACAGGTTGAGCAGGCAGGTCAAGAAAGTTTATCTGGCTTCTCTGCGAATGACGTGATAATGCTAATGAACGAGCAAGAGGATCTCTGTCCTTGGGATGCACTGTGTCCAATTCCAAATACGTTGTTCATTGACAACAACGACAACACTAACGTGCAGCTACAAGCGCCTTGCTTAGCACAGGACGACGATGAGAATCTCGGTGCATTCACGCAGATAGAATATTTGTGTACCGATCATCAAGAATTCATAACGCAAGAGAATTCTGAGGAGTACATGATAAATGGTCTTTGCTTATTATAGCAGAGAGATAGTACTCTGCGGTCTGTAAAGCACATCAATTCCTTTTTTTTAGTATTACTTTCATGGACATATAAATAAAGTTTATTACAATAAGACAGAAACGCACAAAACTTATGCAGAACCTTACCATAAGTAAAAATGGAATTATAAGCAACCCCAATGGAAGAGTTCACAAGTATCTAAACTATACTGTATGTATATATACATATTTTGAAAAGGAATTCTTGTGATTTTGAGATAATGAGATCTCCAAAGAAATAGTTAAAATGTTTACTTTTATATGTTTTGAAAACTCCATGAAAACTCCCCATTACTCATGCTCTAACCATCCATTGTTCTAAAATACGGTTTCTAGCTGCCATAGATTCAGTTACATGAAGAAATTTAATCAAACACCATACTATTGTTTTATGTTGCGATTAAAGACGAAATTGAGAACCACAAAAAAACTCCCTAGTTACAAACACTGCCATAGATTGAGTTATAAACGGAGAGAAAGCACAGCACACGAACTTGCGGATGAGATGATAATCTCCTTAGATGTCTATGTGAAATGCCAGTAGAAGAGACAGAGATGTATTTATAGAGAAACCGAGGTGATGTAAATGAGTTGGTGGATGGTTAGTTGGGAGAAGATAAGAACGAGGAAAAAGAAAACATTTTCTTCTTTTCTTTAATGTTTAAATTCTAAAAGAAAATATTACTTCAGTTCTAAAACAAATATTACTTCAATTAAAAATATGTATGGTGTGTTGGTGGAAGCTTGCTCGACAAGTACTTAGCAGCACTCATAATCCACATCAGGTAATGACTTCAACAAGTAAGTTCGCTACATCTATTGCTCTTGGAAATAACTCTACTATCAATGGTGTTCCAAGCCACGGTATATCACTGTTGGAGGTGATGACAAAATGGTCCGAAGAACCAAAAAGATCTTTCATTCCACGCATCACCTGGTTCGAGATATAGACATAGTGTTACAAAAACGCATTAATTACCTGTCTTTAATATGCTAAGGATAGCAAATATGTTGAACGTGGACTCCATGTCAATGTCTGCACTTAAAAACACTCCGCTAAATTTTTTTTCCCTGAACTGATAGTATTCATTCAACGTTGGAACATAAGTTTTCATACAAGAGCCCAAGAAAAGGCAGCTAAAATCCTTTACGGGGTGATTTTCAAATATATCCAGACATGAAAAATAAACTAGGAACCGCAACTAACTCATAACCAACGTAAACCAGCTACACAAAGGCAAAGGAAGACTCAGTGGAACAGACCTTCCCACTGAATAGAGAGCTATGATCTGGATACATCGCAGCTGCCCTTGGCCCGCCATACGATGCCTTCCGCTTCAACAACTGAAGACACCAAGTCTCCTTTCTCTGGATCTATCGTTGCCGCCTATAGCCTGCCGAACGACACCATCCCCAACTAGTAACCTATAACCAAGACTTTACATTCCGACAAGCAGGACCGCTTCACGATTTACACATCTCTCAGATACGGCTGGAACGAACTTTCTGGTGCTCCTTGTATATCTAGATAGAAGCCCACCACAACTTCCAAACACACAAGCCTCGTTGATCAAATCTCCAAAAATTCAATCAGCACTAGTCCAAGATCGACGAGAAAACACTGCTACTACCATAACATGAAAGATTTGCAACTGAAACAGTCACTTACCAAACAAAACTTGAACCACACTGAGACATTCAATCCCTAAACCTCTAAAAACTGAAACAAGGCTCAATAAAAAAGGTCCAAAAGATACATCATGAGAACCGGGGAAAGCTACGAACGTTACCACATACCCACCTCTCATTACAGATTTGAGAGCCAAAACTGCCTTACTTGGCCAGTTTCCAGATCTGCAAACAAGGTGACCAACAGAAACCACGCGCCACAGCTACGAAGCTTAGAGTTGACAAGGCCCGGGGGAAATGGTTCGTCGTACTTCAATAGTAAACTATATTCGTCATAATCCGTATTTTTCAAGAAAATAAGCGATTTCTATATAATCTATTTAAACCGTGATCATAAACAAATACATAAATATACTCCTGAAAAAAATGGATTTAAATCCTATCAACCGACCTGATCCGAGACCCCCCTTTCACCCGGATCGCCGCCGCTCTAGATCCGCCTTTGGTCTACACAAGTCTTGCACAATCGCAGAAAGAAGAAGCAATGGGAACCTCCGCTGAAGCGAGACACCATGTGCATCTCGCCAGAAATAAAGGGAGACATCAAGAAGGCCTAATCAAACGAGAGCAAAAAAAGGAAAGAGTTATCTCCAACACCGCAAAGACATCAAGATTCTGCAAGTATTTTACCAATTAACAAAAACTGCGGAATGAAAAAAAATGCAAAAACGCATGTTTGCGTTTTTATTGACATAAATATAAAGATAATTTTCACTAAATGAAAAGTAAGTTTTAGTATATTATTTACAACATCAACACTTTCATATTATTATATTATATGCTAATACCATTTTAAAGTTTTAAATAAATAGCAATAATGTTTTTAATGATAAATAGTTATGTTGTAAATAAATTTATACTATAATTTGTTTTATAATATTTTAAAATATAAATTTATTATTAAAATGTATTGAAAGATAATCCAAAATATTTATAATAAGAAATAAATAATTTTTAACAAATCATAGTTATTATCACTTTTTGTAATAATTAGCTTAATTATTGATATTTAATATTTATAACAAGATGAATAGCATATAAAATATTTTGATCAATTAAGCATATAATGTTATATTTTGAAAATTTTAATTTTTTTCACGGTTTAATCATTATTTTTAACAGCTTAACTATTTTTCCATTACATGGAATTTGCGTCTGTGGTGGAACCTTTATGTTTTCAAACTTGTGACGTTTCCGATGATCTTGCGGGAGTAATTTTAGGTTCATCCATCAATAGGAGTTCACCATTTTGTATTCAATATCTTTTAAAAAAGAAAATAAAATATTGTCATATTTTTAAAACTAAAAGATAAGAATAAATAAAAAATAATATTAGTTGGAAATAAAAAAAACTTAAAAAAAAATAATTTTAATGCCATCGACAAAACACTAAACTCTAAATACTAAACCCTAAACCCTAAATGCTATATCCTTAACCCTTGGATAAATCTTAAACCCTTGGATAAATCTTAAATTCTAGAGTTTATGATTTATCCAAGGGTTTAAGATTTATCCAGGGGTTTAGGGTATAGTATTTAGGGTTTAGGGTTTAGTGTTTGTTGACGGTACTAAAATTACTTTAAAAAAAATCAAGAATTTAGAATTTGTCCAAGGGTTTAGGGTTTATCCAATGGTTTAGGGTTTAGGATTTAAGGTTTAGGGTTTAGTATTTTGCTAATGGTATTAAAAGTTATTTAAAAAAAAAAATTCAACTACTATTATTTTTTATTTTAATTCTTGAACTTTTATCTTTTAATTTTTAAAAAAACATAATATAACTTGACAATATTTTTTTTTAAAGATATTAAATATAAATGGTGAACTCTTATTGGTGGGTGAACTTAAAGATTCAACTTAGGGAGTGAACCCAAAAATTACTCATCTTACTGTATAGTCAGTCTTATATCAATCATCTGGTCTTCTTCATATACATTAAATATTTTTTAGATGGAATCCATATTTAATGTTTTGTCCAGATTAGTTCATATAAAATTGGTCCGAATAATATCTAAAAAGTAAAAGGTACATTTTTATCTGGGTCAAACACTACGGCAATAGTATTACTTAAATAAGATATCTACAGTTAATTTGAGTAGGGATAAGAAAAATTAGGTAAAACATGGCAAACAATTATTTCCTTTTCTTTTATGGAGCGGTTCATTTTATCATCTTCCCAACCAGTCGTTACATTAATCTATCTTAACTTTATTTTTTTGATAAAGGGCTTCAATCTATCTTAACTTTATTACAGGAAGATTTTACTACTACAATTAGTATTTGTTTTTTAATAGAAAGGCTATTAGTATTAACTATTAGTTATAAAAAGAAATTAAGGCAAAATATTTATACAGTTTCCTAATTACAGGGTTTGAGAAATTCGAATAGAAGTCTCAATAATTTATACTACGTTCAAGTGGCAGTGTGGGTCTATGGTTCCTAATTGATAACTCTTTTCTCCTAATCATGAACCATCTTCTTATCTCTCTGTTTCAAATAATTAAAAACTTTCTAACAAATGCACAGAGGACTTCCAGAGAATTGCTATGTTTTATTTGGTCTTTCAAAGTGAATCATGATAAAGAGTGAATATTGTCCTAAAATTCAATGCTGGTGTCTCTATAAGGACCAACTTTATTGATAGCTTGTCACGTGAGTACGTGACTATCACCATAAGAAAGAATTTGCAACTTTTTATCCTTTAACATCTGCGAAAAAACATTTTTTAAATGGCATTTCATTTGTTTATACAAAAAATGAACACCTATATATGAACATGTCACATCTACTAGAATGCAATGGGCCCAGATAAGTCATATGACATTATACCCTAATAGAGCATTTCTGAGGAATCTTTGATTGGTTGTTAAAGGCGATTTATGAAAGATTTGATTTGTAGTGTTAATCTGATTATTTTGGGCATGATGTAATCAATCATCATCAACGTAAAATATACATATATTTAAAAGTAAACTTACAAAAATATTCCTACTATTTGCTCTTTTTTAATAAAGTTTATATATCATATTTCAGTTGCAAAATTTGTAACTTCTATATAGATTACATCCCTTATATATCAAAAAGAAAGAATTACACTATTTAAAATTTATAAATTATTTAAACCATTAAACATCTCACATTAAAAAAATGTATTCATGGTTTAAATTTTTGTTATACAAAGATACAAATAATCATACAATTACACAAATAAAAGCTTCATCTAATGAATATCCATATTAAAGATATTATATATATATATATATATATATATATATATATATATATATATATATATATATTATTATCATTTAAATTTAATTATATATCATATCTAATAGATAAAACTAGGTGATTTTCTCGTGCTCATGCACGGGTATAAATATTTATAAAATAAATATACTATAATAGTTGATTGTTATATGCTTTAATTTTAAATTTAATTTATAATTTCTATGCATGATTTATATTAATAATATTACATTACTTTAATTAAACATATGATTTTATATATATTATATTTAGTCGATTTAGTTATCATTTAGATATATTAGATTGCATCTATTTCTCTAAATTCAACTATAATATTTTTTGTTCTAAATATATTAAAAATTGATTAATTTTCTTATTTGCATTTAGGTTGGTTGTTGTCTTCCTTAATTTTAATATAATCTATTATTTTAGATATAAAGATTGATTAGTTTATGTTACTTAATTATTTTATGTAATCATCTAAAAAATTAGATAGATATATCAAAATATTTATATTACTTTGAAAATATATATTTTGTATTGTTTAAAATTATGTTTTAAATAAATAATATTTCCTTTTCTAATATCAAAATTATCTTTTGAAATTTTGTTTTTATGAAATCACATTATATAAAAATGTATATTTTTCATATAAGAAACAATAGATATAAAGTAAGTATTTTATTACTTCAAAATTATATTTTATGTTATATAAAAATATTTTTAAAATAGAAAATTACTATCTTGTGAAATTTCCCTTTTTAATGAAATCATATTATATATACATATATTTTCGTTTTTAAATTCGATTTTTAAAATTTATTAATTTTTATTTTTTAATATATATGTTATATGGAAAATTTAAAAAATGAAACTAAAAAATAATAGTATTTAATTGTAATATTTTTAATTCATTAAAGGTATTAGTGTAATCAATTATCTTGAGAAATTAAGAGTGCGACACATAGGAAACTGACTTCTCAAATTATACTATATATATTCTGTATTGTTTATTTTTAAAAAAAAAAAAATAATATTTCTTTTTCTAATATCAAAATTATCTTTCTGAAATTTGTTTTTATAAAATCACATTATATGCAGATATATATTTTTCATCAAAGAAACGATAGATATAAAGTAAGTATTTATTAATTCAAAATTATAATTTATGTTATTTAAAAATATTTTTGAAATATAATACTACTATCTTGTGAAATTTCCTTTTTTAATGAAATCATATTATATATATTTATATTTTCGTTTTTAAATTTGATTTTTAAAATTTATAAATTTTCTTTTTTAATATATATGTTATATGGAAAGTTTCAGAAAGGAAACTTACAAAAATAATAGGTATTAAATGTTATATTTTTAATTTATTAAGGGTATCAATGTAATCAACTATCGTGAGAATTAACGTGAACGCGACACATAGGAAACTGATTTCTCAAATAATATTATAGAGATTGTTTTTTATATTTATTTACCATAGAATAATCATAAAAAAACAAAAGTGATCATTTGATTTATATGTGTATACCAATTTAATTATATACATAATAGTAAATTATTTTTAATTATTAATATAGAACTATTATTTTATTATTCCATAATATGGAAAAACCATAAAATAAGTAATAATACATAAATATAATTTTATATAAATATTTATTCCGTGTAAGGTGTGAATGCCTAGGATTTATTGTTAAAGATACACTTGGTGTTGAAGAAGAATTATTAATATATATACATGTGCAGTTGAAATACATATTCTCTTTGCAAAAAGAGTTCAAATTTAATTTTGGGTGATTTATTACAAAATTACTATTACTAAAAGCAAATATCAACAATCATTTTGATATAAACTCCAAAAACTAATTAAAACATAATAAACAATCATACATCATTCTTTTTTTAGCGAACTAGTTGGCCTTATCATTTTTTTTCTAATTTAGTACAATCTTATTCTTATTGTAAAGCTTCTAACATGAGTTTTTCATACTTTTTTGAGGTTTTCATACTTCAAAAAGTCTGTGTATATATTATTATTATTTTTACTCTTATTTGAGCTTGAAATATTAATTCATATTTCATTATCAGTAGTACGTATACATAAACTAGAAACTTAAATGTTAATACTATTTCCTAGCAGAAGATAATAGAGGAGTAACATATAAAACATTTTAATTGTAGTATATGCATTTAAAATGTAACATAAAACATTTTAATTGTAAATGGCAACTTGTTGTTTTCAAAGTAAAGCTGACGAATCCTGGAATCCATATTCAGAGCTTGGATCCACACCTGCCTGGACGTGAATTTTGACTTTTAAAAACACCAAAAACGTCAAAATTTTATTACAATATTATAAAATTGAAACATGAATGAGCTGGCACAAAAAGTGACACGCCATGGATGCTGATTGGTGAGGAGTGGAAGAGCATTTTCGTTCTAAATAAAATAGAAGGTTCACTCACACGTACTACTGCATTTATTTTCTATAGTCGTTATATTTTTTTCCTCGAGCGAGTGTGACGAAGACTGTAAGGCCCGACCTGTCACGGCTAATGGAACATCCTATTTACTGACCATGCAATTATCACATCACTTTTACTGTGTTTTAGTCTTATTCACACATTATCGCGAATTAATTCTCGATAGATCACTCATCCTTTCACTACTCCAACTCAAATACATTTAACTATAGAGTTCTAAATGGATGTGTGCCGAAAAAAATAAATGTATTTTGATGACATATGTAGCCAAATCAATTCTCTTAAACTTTTCCATATATCACAATTCGGAATACTACAAAGACCTTAGCCGAAGTCATATAAATATCAATACCGCATTTCCTTGGCCTCTCTTCGCAAAGAAGATACAAAATCAAAATCACTTAGAAAAAGACCTCTTGACTCATGATGGACTCCTAAAAAATTCAAGATTGTTTGTTTTCAATTTATTTTTTCAAATGGAAACAAATATAGTTGGGTTTAGGTTTTGTCCAACGGATGAGGAGCTGATAAACTATTTTCTCAAGAATAAGATTCAAGGTATACCATGATCGATAGACGATACGATCAGAGAGGTTAACATCTGTAGTTACGAACCAGCTTCTTTGCCTGGTGAGTTTATCTTCACCTTTTTAAATATCGCGATCTGTTGGTGGTTTTTTTGCTTTGGTTTTAAATGAAAATATGATTGCAGCTTTATCGACGATCAAATCGAAGTATCATGTATGGTACTTCTTATCTCCCAAGGAGTACACGTCCACGAAGAAGAACGTAACGAAGAGGACTACACCTTCTGGGTTCTGGAAATCTACCGGCAACGATCGAAATGTAAGGAAGGACAAAAGAAAACACGGTGTTGTGATCGGTACTAAAAAGACGCTTGTGTACCATGAAGGTAAGTCTTCTAGTGCAGTCAGGACTCCTTGGACTATGCACGAGTTTAACATCACTTGCTTGCCTCCTGTTGATCAGGTAAACAATTTTTTTCACTTTGTTTTTTCTTCCTGTTATATCTGTTTTTCGAATTTGGCAGCTTCATTTTTTTGGTGTTAGTAGCTTGATTATTTTGTATGTATCATTCAACTCGTTTATTTGACGGGTTTTTTATGAACAAAACTTAGCTTTTTATATGTGTGTGGTGTGCGCGTGGATGTAATAGAAGCGCTTATAGGGACACAGTACTAATAATCTCTTGATTTCTGGATTTTTCGTTTAATCTTATAGATCTATAAAGTCGAACCTTCTTAGGTTCGTTAGAATTCATTTATTTATCAATACTAAATCTGAATAAAAAAGCTCATGAATGACATGGGGTTGGACTTGTATTATCAAATCTCAACACGAGACGACTTTAGTTCAGATGATCATGTGTCAAAAAGATATTACATCAAAACGTTTTGATTTAATATTGAAAATAACAAGTATTTGTTTACTTTTACGAAGTCATAGTTTATGTTCGTAGCTTGCATATAAAAACTATAGTTTTTTGTAACTGAGTAAGAAAGAACTATACTATACTATAGTTGCCGCTATATTAGTGTTGTGACTCGATACACTGGATAGAAAAGCAGCCATGACTTTTCATATATGTGTGTATGTACGGAAATTCAATTTTGTATATACAGTATTTCTATATTAATAACCTCTTTGTTTTCTTCAAATATCACGTATACTTTGCATTTTTAATTATGTTTTGCAAGACTAAGGTTTCAAATATGTTTTTGTCTCTCCTACAGTTTCTTTCTTTATTATTATTTTTAAAGATATTAAGCATAAATCTCAAGTATTCACATGAATTGTAATTATTTTTGTGTTTGTTCCTATTTTCTTTCCAAATTTCAATTCCTTTTATATATAATTATGTCAATAAAAATTAATTTTGACATGCTTACATTATTTCCATGATACATAAAGAATTATGCATTTCAAATCACTTAAATGAAGGTTTTGACTGGTAGATTACCAGTCAAGCCAAAAAGTTTTAATCATTTTTATTTAATATTGGTAACTACTAAATTAAATGAAAATAACTTAATTTTCTTTTACGATTTTGTAAGAAGAAATCAACTATGCTGATTTTAGTTTTAATTTTGTTTAAATATTTTATTTTACTCTTCAACTTTTTTTCTTCGTATAAAATAACATGCTATATGGGAAAAAAAAATCATCTGTCATACCCTTACTAATTTGCTATTCACATATTTTTTCTAACATATACACTTTAAACAAAACCTTCTTATTTGTTCAGAAGACCTACGTTATTTGCAAGGTATTTTATTGGAGTATGATTACTATATGATTTAGGAATCATACGATATAGTTTTAGATAAGGCTTTCATGTGTTTTCCTATTCCAGTTTGAACTTTCTAGATTTCCTTTTGTAGCTTTACTTTACTTGGTATATAAACCAAGCTTATTATTCAATAAAGATCATCTTACTTTTGATATTATTCAAAATTTGTCATGGTTTCAGAGCAAGAACAAAACTAAATATATCAAAAACATCTTTTTACTTCCGTGATTGATCTTGCAAAAAGCAGACTATCACATCTATTCCAGCTATTTCAACCGATCAAGATATTCCAACAGTTTGAAGAACGATGTCGATTACTCCGGCAACTGATCTCAAATACAAAACTATTTCACCTTATGATCTTTCATCGAATGATAATCCAGGAGCAGTGATTTCACAACCACTTCTTACTGGATTAAATTACGATGAATGGGCGATTAACTTTCGTATGGCTTTAAGCTCACGAAAGAAATTCGGATTCCTCAACGGCAGTCTTCCTAAACCGGCAGCCGATTCATCTCACCTTGAGAATTGGATTGCAAACAATCATCTTATTGTGGGATGGATGAAACAAACGATTGAACCAAAGATCAAATCATCTATTTCAACCAGAGAAAACGCAAAAGATCTATGGGATATGATCAGAAAACGTTACTCTTTGAAAAGTGGCGCTCGTCTCCAGCAACTACGCAACGCTCTCTCCAACTGCAAACAGAATGGTTCCTCAGTCGACGAATACTTTGGCCGTTTAACCAAAATTTGGGATGGTATAGTCGACTGTATGACCTCCAAACAATGTAGTTGTGGTAAGTGTGAATGCGATCTTAACACAGCAAGAGAACAAGAGACTGAGACTCTACGAGTCCATGATTTCTTGTCCGGTTTAGACGACGCTACACATGGGGTTATACGATCCCAAATCTGTGCAATCTCTCCCCTTCCTGACTTAGATAGTGTTTATCAGACGGTCTCACAGAATGAGGTCATCCGTTCAAACATAACATCTGAACCACCTGTCATGAGTTTTGCTTCTCAAACCAAACCGTCTCCTAATTCTACGAAACCGAGCTCGACATTCCGACCTGGCAATAAGGATCCTACTAGACAGTGTACGGCTTGTGGACGAACGGGTCACGAGGCGTCTGGATGTTTTACCATTATCGGGTATCCCGAATGGTGGGAAGAACGACCAAGATACAGAAACAATAACCGCTCCGCTCCTTCCAAGACTACTGATCAAGCGAAAGGCGTTCAACCAAAAGCCAATACAGCCACGGTTGCTAAACCTAATACAACTATGCTACAAGCAAACGTCACCATTACTGATGCAGATCGACAAGGTCTCAGCGGTATAACCGACGAGCAATGGAGTATCGTTCAGAAACTAATCAATAAAGGTGCCACCAATGATCGTCTAAAGGGTAAGACAACTGAGAATATGTGGATATTAGATACAGGAGCAACACATCATATGACAGGGCAACTTCACACAATGGAGAATATACGCAACATTGATCCAATTCCGGTCTTATTACCTGCGGGTTCTGAAGCTGTTGCTTCTAAACAAGGAACCGTCCGACTTACTTCCACATTACACATACAGAATGTGTTTTACGTGGAGGGCTTTCATATTAACCTCATCTCTTTTGGTCAACTCGTTACCGACAATTTCCTTGTTGGACAAGTCACTGAGAAGCTTATGATTTTACAGGACCGTACCTCGAGGATGATGATTGGAGCGAGTGAAAGAGAGGGAGAGGGATTGTACCGGTTTCGTGGGATTGAGTCTATGACGACGTTACAGACAACTGTGTTGGAAGATTCAGTTTTATGGCATCGACGTCTTGGGCATCCGTCATCTCGTATTACCGGCATAGTTTCAGAAACATCTTCTAATAATATTAGCAAGTCTTGTGATATTTGTTTTGGAGCCAAACAAACTCGGAAAAGTTTTCCAGACAGTTTTCATAATGCAAAAGATATTTTCGATTTAATCCACTGTGATCTTTGGGGGCCATATCGGACATCCGCTCTCTGTGGTTCTCGTTATTTTCTAACAATCATCGACGATCATTCCAGAGCTGTGTGGCTCTATCTCCTACCCGATAAAACATTAGTGGCACAACAGCTCAAAGATTTCTTAGCATTAACGGGACAGAGTTCATGTGTCTCACACAATTTTTTAAAGAGAATGGCGTGCTTCATGAGACCTCGTGTGTGTACACACCACAGCAAAATGGACGAGCTGAACGCAAACACCGTCATATCCTGAATATTGCAAGAGCTTTAAGATTTCAGGCTAATCTTCCTATTGAGTTTTGGGGTGAATGCATCTTAGCTGCAGGACATCTCATCAACCGCACGCCATCGGCTCTACTCAAGCACAAAACTCCGTACGAAGTATTACATGGGCAGCCTCCAAGCTTATCTCATCTTCGAACAATAGGATGTCTTGCCTATGCACACAATAAGAACACTAAAGGAGATAAGTTCGCATCACGGAGTCAACGATGCATGCTTCTTGGCTATCCTTCTGGAACAAAAGGATGGAAACTTATGGATTTAGAAACAGAAAGAGTCTTTATCTCCCGAGATGTTGAGTTCCAGGAAGACATCTTTCCGTATCCTGCTAAAAAGATATCATCACTCGACAAACCGACGATGTTGCCTACTGTGCCTTTAAAAGAAGATAATATACATCCATCTCCTATTTCTGATACATCACCAATTCCATCAGTTTCAGAAAATGAAGAACCTGAAATAGAGAACAACGACAGTTCGCCTGAAACAGAGCACAATAACAACGCTCCTGAAACAGAGCATCACGAACCTGCAGTCCCAATAACAGAGCATCATGAAACCGAACCAGAACAGTTAGGTCGAGGGCTTAGGACACGAACAGCAAATACACGCTATCGAGACTTCGTCATAAACTCAGTCACTGCAATCCCCTCTACTCTTTCTCTCTTGTCTTCAACTCCATTACCATCCTCAGGTTCGTGTTATCCCTTATCTGATTATTTAATATATGATCGCATATCTACTAAGCATCGCAGTTATATCATCGCTTTATCAACCAATGTGGAGCCAAGACACTTCAAACAAGCAATGAAAGATAAAGTATGGTGTGATGCCATGAGAGCTGAAATCGAAGCTCTTGAACGGAACCATACATGGGATCTTCAAGACTTACCACCAGACAAGAAAGCTCTCAGATGCAAGTGGGTATATACAATTAAACTTCGTTCTGATGGAACTATTGAGCGTTACAAAGCTCGCTTGGTGGTTTTGGGAAACAATCAGACCGAAGGTTTAGATTACACAGAAACTTTCTCACCAGTGGCGAAGATGACGACGGTTCGTTTGTTCTTGGATGTTGCGGCTAAACTTAATCATGAGATCCATCAGATGGATGTACATAATGCGTTTCTTCATGGAGATCTCGAGGAAGAAGTTTATATGAAACTACCTCCAGGTTTTTCTGATAAAAACAAGACTCGCGTTTGTCGGCTTCGAAAATCATTGTATGGTCTCAAACAAGCTCCTAGATGTTGGTTTGCAAAACTGGTGGAGGCTCTCTTGAAATATGGGTTCGTACAAACATATTCTGACCATTCCCTGTTTGTATACTTCAAACAAGATATCACTCTTCGGATTCTCGTCTATGTAGATGATCTAATCATCTCAGGCAACTCGACCTCCGCAATCAATTCATTCAAGGCCTATCTTTCTACATGCTTTCATATGAAGGACCTTGGTTCTCTCAAGTACTTCCTCGGCTTGGAAATGTCACGGAGCTCTCAAGGGATTTATCTTTGTCAACGAAAATATACATTGGAAATTATCACGGAATGTGGACTCCTTGGATGCAAACCAGCAGGTTCACCAATGGACCAGAATCATACGTTGGGTCGTCCTCAAGGAGATCTTCTTCCTGATCCTGAGCGCTATAGACGTCTTACCGGTCGTCTTATCTATCTACTGGCTACACGACCTGATCTTGCGTACTCTGTTCACATTCTATCTCAATTTATGCAGAGTCCAAGGGAAGAACATTGGAATGCAGCCATTAAAGTCGTTAGGTATTTAAAAGGCACCGTTGGACAAGGAGTGCTTTTCCGGGCTAACACTAAGTTTCATCTAACTGGCTGGTGTGATGCCGATTGGGGAGCATGTAAAGTTACTAGGCGATCACTCACAGGTTGGATCGTCCAGTTTGGTACTTCTCATATATGCTGGAAGACAAAGAAACAGAATGCTGTTTCACTTTCTTCAACTGAAGCAGAATTCCATGCCATGAAAGCTATTACTAAGGAACTTATCTGGATCAAAGGGCTTCTTTCCGAGTTTGGTATTACTCATGATTCACCGATGACCATTTGCTGTGATAACAAATCTTCTCTACATATAAGCGCCAATCCAGTCTTACATGAGCAAACCAAACACATGGGTATTATTTGTCAATTTGTTCGTAAGGAGATCACGAAGGGAGTAATCGCCACGACGTATGTTTCAAGTCAAGAACAACATGCAGACATTTTAACCAAGGCTCTTGGATGAAGGGAATTTGATGCATTTCTTCTCAAGTTGGACATTAATAATATTCATGCTCCAACTTGAGGGGGGTATTAGAGTATGATTACTATATGACTTAGGAATCATAAGATATAGTTTTAGATAAGGCTTTCATGTGTTTTCCTATTTCAGTTTGAACTTTCTAGATTTTCTTTTGTAGCTTTACTTTATTTGGTATATAAATCAAGCTTATTATTCAATAAAGATCATCTTACTTTTGATATTATTCAAGATTTGTCATATTTTATAAGGGCAACGTTGGAGACATCCCATGCGGTAGCAACTCCCATGAACCGAGTCACTCTGCTTTGGTCACTGATGTTTCGAACATAGTCGGAGCGGCTAACACAC
Organism: Raphanus raphanistrum subsp. raphanistrum; assembly: GCA_019706035.1. Classification (NCBI taxonomy): domain Eukaryota; kingdom Viridiplantae; phylum Streptophyta; class Magnoliopsida; order Brassicales; family Brassicaceae; genus Raphanus; species Raphanus raphanistrum. Next base: position 12,029,424 of record CM033988.1, on the reverse strand, counting down.
CACCTCCAGTGTGTCTAGTTTCTGAGATATTCCATTGTTAAATACAAATTAGATATTATTTTCTCGACTTTTTGCTCTCGACTTTTTACTTACTCCCACGTCTTTTACATTTTCAGGGTGACCAGGCAGGTGAAGAAAGTTTATATGGCTTCTCTGTGAATGATGTGACAATCATAATGGAAAAGCAAGATAATCTATGTCCTTGGGATGCACTGTGCACAGTTCCATATACGTTGTTCATTGATAACAACGACAACACTAACGTGCAGCTACAAGCTCCTTGCTTAGCACAAAACGATGATGAGTTTCTGGGTGGATTGACGCATGTTAACCGCAAGCAAGTTGAATTTTTGTTCATCTATGATCAAGAACTTACAACGCAAGAGAACTGTGAGGAGTATATGCTAAAATGGTTTTGATGATTATAGCAGAGAGAGAGAGAGATAGTACTCTGTTGTCATTAAAGCACCTCAACTCTTCTTTTTCTTAATTTACTTTCATGGAACTATATCTACTGGCTACTGCTCGGTGTTTTATTACAATAAGACGAGTTACCGATGAAACCACATCGTTATGCACATACAAATGGTGTAAAGATGCACAAACCATATGCAGAACCAAGTCAAACGTTGGTTATAGTACTGTGATGTGTATGTATCAAATTGGGAAAATAGCTTTACTTGGGTCTGAAGTTACTGTCTTTTAGCGGTCGCAATCTTAAATTTCACTGTAAGACAGCGACTGAATCATCCAAAAAGGAGTGGATTAAAATAAATGTGTGTCAAGATCCTTACATTTATCTTTACGAACATATGATCAAAATGTTCATATGTTCCACCAAGAATTTAACCGAGTGTGCCATGAAACACGCGGCTAAGCATCTGCTCGTTGTCGATTCAGTCATCACTGGCGACAAAAATGAGACATTCAGGGTCAGAAAGATAGACTTTAGGGACAAAAAGCATTGAGACAAAACAGAAGATCTAAAACCTTTAAGAGCAACTGCGTTTGATGTTAAGACAAGCAAATCTACAATGAAAATCACTGAAACCGGGAATCCCCAAACCTGTAACATACATTATCACACTTTAGCATAAATAGACTTACGAGTGCATAGAGAAGAAGCTATGTTGGTTCATTATCATACGAAGACAAGATACTGAGACGATCTACATGTAACATACCGGCATAGCAATTAGAAAGATCTTGATGTAACTGGAGATAAAGATCCCCAAAAGAATCTCTTTTCTTCTGCAAAAATAATAAACTAAGTTATCATCTCCAACATACAAATAGACTTTGGTGTGAAATTTCATTATAAGGAAAACATGGTATATACCTAGTCGCAACGATTGGTATAATCTTGGAAGCAAGTGCAAATGATAAAACAAATGCAAAATTTGCAGATAACACATTAACCAGAACCTGTTCAATGCATTATAATGACTTATTAACATCCTCAGAGACCAAAACCTTTACAATTTCAAGGGAGGGAAAAAAGAACCAACAAACCTCTAGAGATGCAAGAATAGAGTTCATGGGCACGCTTGACTCACCATTGGTTCTTTGCAATAGCAAGCTTCTATCTTTTTTTTTCTATTCGTTAAAGGCTCTCCAAACAAGATACTCTGTATAGTATAATAAAACAAAAGGAAAGGATACAGATATCTAGAAGAAGATAAGCCAAGACCATCTTCCAAAACAGATGCTGCCAAATTGTGAAACCCTCTGAAGATCAGATAACAGAGTATGTGGTCTGATTCAGTAAAGAAGCATTCGTGAACTGAAACAAAAGTCTTTGCCTTTTTTTTTACCTGAAGATAGAGAGTTTCTTGAGTGAACACATTGTAGAGTAAGTGTCTATAAGCCTTTGGTTTGTGAAGAATCAAGTCGATGAATATAATCTGATTTTAAAAAGAAAAAATCAAATTTTGATGGAAACCCACGAAGCAGAAGAACATCAATTGAATATTTTAAAGACAAACCATTAGCTCACACTCGATGTATTCGTCTGCTACTTCGTTGCAATTCTCCTACAAAAAAAAAGATGTAAACTTTTTGAGAACATTCAGTAGAAATTGAGAACCCTAATTTTAGTTTTTTTGGTGAAAAAGCAAAAAGCTTACGCATTTCATGAGGCGAAAGTTGCCAGGAGAGTATTGGATTAACAATGATTTAACTCTGTGCCCACACTGTACACACCTCTTCTCTCTCGCCATCTCTATTCTTCTCGCTCAAGGTTTCATTTGGATATCCCTTCCCCAGAGTTTGGTCTCTTTATCGCTACTGGACCTTATATGGGCCGTGGGTTCAACTAAGTTCTTTATTAACTTTATGAGTTTTCTCTGTAATGGGCAAGCCTTATAACTATAGCCTAGCAGGCATGAAACCTTTTCCTTTCCTTTTTATTTAATATGGAAAGCCTTGTATCCAGGTGTTCAAAAAGAAATGAGGAAAGTCTTGTATTCAGATTATATATATGTTATCAGTTAATAAAGAATTCTGTCAAAAAAAACTAAAACCATTTTTTTAAAACGGTTTCATTTGATATTCATGAGCATTATGTTGGGCTAAAGTGGGCTTTTGTTTAGTCTCGTTTTGGGCCTATGTCTACTTTTAATTTTGTATCTTTAAACTATTTTTTTATTGTACAATATAAAATAACAATAATTCTTAATATTTTTTTCTGTAAAAAGAACAACTATATGCGGCCTAAATAGTTCAGATCACTAAACTGTCTGAAAAGGTCTATGTAGGTAAAAAATTAAATTACTTTTTCGAAATGGTAACCAGATATATAGGTGTACAAATGCCTTTTGATAGGCAGCATACAGGTTTGGCTAATTCAGGTTTATTGGTTGAAATAGTTTGGTTAATTAGTCGGATAATTTGGATTTAGAAGAATTTAAAATAACCAACATATAATTTCAAATTAACTTATAATTTGGATATCATATGTTTCAACTTTTAATTTTTAATTTGACTAAAAAAAATTATATTTTAAAAAAAAAATCAGATAAATTTAGTTCCTTATATTCATATATTTATTTGTTAAAAATGTTCTTACTTTTTCAAAAAAACCTTTGTTTAAAAAGGTTTCATTTGATATTCATGAGTATTGAGTTGAGCTAAAATTGGTCTTTGTTTAGTTTTGTTATGGGTCTAGGTCTACTTTTAGTTTACGTTGGGCTAAAATGGTCATTTGTTCTCATTTTCTCTGTTTCAATTTAGTTGTCGTTGTAGAGTAAAATTTTCGTTTTAAAATCAGTGTTATTTTACAATTTTAATACAAAATTTATCAAAAATATTGTCCATTTTATTTTCTATTGGTTGAAATATAGTTAGATGTATAAGAAATGATGTTTTATTTTTGGAAATATGCAAAATTAAACATTTTGTAATTTGTATGCTTAAATCTAAAATAAAACAAAAATGAAACTGATGGAATGATAAATTTCTTTTCTTTTTTAAAAGAAACAACTATATCTGGCCTAAATAGCCTTACGACCATATTTTGCTATTTTCACCTCTAAAATAGTTGAATTTTATAATAGTGGAACTTTATAATAGAGGTGATATATGATCCAATGTATTTCTCTAAAATAGTAATCTCTAAATATAAAGTAAAAATAGAGATTTGCTATTTTTTCTCTATAAATAGAGGAAAAAGTAGAGATCTCTATTATTGAAGAAAAATAGGGGCGGATTGAAACAATTTCACTACTAAATATAATTAAAGAGGTGAATATAGGAATGGTTGGAGATGTTCTAAGACCCTTAAATGTCTGAAAAGGTCTATTCGGGTAAGGATCTATGAATAATAAATTACTTTTTCTAAATGGTAATCAGATACATATGTGAACAAATGCCTTTTGATGGGCATATAGGTTTAGCTAATTCAGGCTTATTGGTTGAAATAGTTTGGTTAGACGGATAATTTGGATTTAGAAGAATTTAAAATAACCAACATATAATTTCAAATTAACTTATAATTCGGAAATCAAATGTTTCAATTTTTAACTTTTAATGAAATTAAATTAAATCAAATTTATATTTTATTTGTTTAAATTCAGAAAAATTTACTTCCTTAAATTCAAATATATTCTATTTAAAATTTAAATATATTTTTATAAATTTTGTTATACATTTTTTCCCCTGAAAGATTCATTCTTATAAATATTACAGATTCCAACATGCTTGCAGCACTTGAACAACTCAGGTCACAAACAACTCGCAGCCTGTTTCATGTAGGTAACCTGTTACGGGAGATGATCCAAGTCAAGAACACATCTTTGGGATAACTCCGAAGAACCAGACTGCTTTGTGCCAATCAGGAGCAAAAGCAGTGGCCCAAGTCATTATATTCAGAGAGTTGGAAGAGCAGTTAAAGACTAAACCAAACCGGACAGGCCAGTTTAATTTTAATAATTAATTAAATAGATCACATATATAGTAAAATGTGTTCTGGTTTAAAAATTGTTACTTACCCAAAATCAATATGAACCATCGTTATTTTCATTTAAATTTTTTATACAATTAAAAATATAAGATTGGGTAAACTATATGAATCCAAAAAATCGAACCAAAGTCAATCCAAAAAATAATAATAAACTTTAAACAAAATTGGTTAGATTTTCGAATGAATTCAAAATCTGGTTTGGTTATCCGAACCAGATTTATATACTTAAATATATTAATCATTTTTAAATATAATATCTAAAAATGTGATGATGGGTGTGCATCGTTAATAAATTTCATATGATATTTCTTATGATCTCCGGAATCTGAAAAGGTTAAAGGAATTAGTGTCTAACATGTAATCACAAATACAGTACCTTAGACTGAGCCCCACATCAGAAGACATCTATTAATGGCAACCATACCAATTGGGCATTACTCCACGAAATCACTACATGAAATCCTGTTACTACATGACTACAATGTCAACAACTGCCACACCTCGAATCTCAAAGCAAGAATTCAATTAAACAAGAGACGTGTGGTTATGCTCTTTCTTACCAAATATTAAGATATTTTTACGGTCCATCATCCAAAAATCTATTCTTCTAGATGAGAACTAGTCCTGGGCATTCGGATACCGGTTCGGATCCGGGTCGGATAATTCGGATTTCGGATATTTCGGGTATGGAAAAAATAGATCCGATCAGGTATTATAAAAAATCGGTTCGGAACCGGTTCGGTTCTTCACGGTTCTGGTTCGGATCGGTTAAATCCGAAAGAACCGAAATATTAACATATTGGATTCTATTTCATAAGACCAGATCAAATAAAACCAAATCAAATAAGACCAAATCAAATAAAACCAAAATGAACTTAACATAATAAACGGCTAAACGCCATAGTTTAGAAATCCATACAAACAGTCAAACAGAAACAACATAACAAGCATAAAATCCAGAATTCAAAACAGAAACAGAAAGTTCAAACTGAAAAACAGAAACATAAAGCTCAAACTGAAAAACAGAAACAACATAACAAAGGTTCGGACCAACTTCTTCATTCCCTTCTTCTCCATGATCTTCATTTCCTTCTTCTCCATGATCTTCATCCTAGCAGCTTCAGATACTTCTAGTCCATATTGAGCCGAGTTTCAAACTCTGAAAAAAATAGACAATTATATTAAGAGTATGAAATATAATCTTTAAACTAAAATTTATAAGCTAGTAAGAGTTGTATACCTCTTTGAAGGCTTTCATGTAACTCGAAATCAGCAAGCATTTGAGTGTTGGTCGCAAAAGGTCTTTCAGTAAGCTTAATATCAGCCTTCATCCACTGCTCCATGCACATCAAGACCTCGATCATATAGTGGGTTAAGCAGCTCCTAGATGGGGATAAAATCCGACCACTTGTGTTGAAGGCACTTTCAGATGCAACAGAAGACACTTGCATTGCAAGTAAATCTTTGGCCATTTCTGCTAGTATCGGGTACTTGGAACTATTAAGCCTCCACCAAGACAACACATCATACTCTGTTCCAAGAGGGGTGGTCGGATTCTCTACCTTCTCCTTCAAATACAGCTCCAACTCATCCCTTGCTTCTTCAACACCAATTTCAGCAACCATCTCAGTGTAAGCAAAGTCCATCCTTTCATAACCGCAATCATCATCAGCCAAATCAAGTCCTTCAACCGAGTCTCCTAAACCTTGATCTTGTCCACTAGATGATGATGATGTTTGAGTGGACTGAGATGACGGCTCTGTTGACTCTCTCCTGTAACGAGCAGAGTACTCCCTAAAAATATCAGTCATAACAGCATGGACTGACTGATACATAACCTTCGCTTCTGCTGTTTCTTTTCCATAAATCTTCTCAAAGCACATCTTAGCAAATTGCATCTTCTTACACGGATCAAAGACAGAAGCAATAATCAGAAGCTTGTTGATCTTCTTCATTCCCTCCCAATACTTTTCAAACTTAGCTCTCAAGTCCTCAGCTTTCTTCTTCAACTCTCTATCTACACTCTGGCTTAACTTAATCAGGTTCTTCTCTATAGTGATTATCTCACCATAACACTTATAAGAGCAAACCGAAGTGGAACCCGAGACAACCAGAATAGAATTGTAGAAAATGATCAAAAACTTCACCAACCTCTCCACAGCATTCCAATCAGCGTTAGAAGGAGGTCCTATCTTCTTGGTCCCATTGTCAACCTCATTGAAGTAATCATTGTAGAGTCTGTCTTCCTGCTCCATTTTATCAAATGCCAACTTGAACTTAATAGCCCTTTGCAGCATGAGATAAATTGAATTCCACCTCGTTTTGATGTCCAAAGGAAGACTGCCTCTTGTCATTTTCCTGGATTCAACTCGGAGCTCAAACGATCTCTGTCTTGGTGTTGAAGACCTTACATACTGCATCGCATTTCTGATTGCTTCCACATGCTCACTTATCTCTAGCATACCATCTCTCACGATCAGATTGATGATGTGAGCTGAACATCTCATGTGCATATAGATCCCATCAAAGACCAATGCCTGATCGCCAAGCAAACTGAACTGACTTTGAAACCGCCCCATTGCATATGTGTTTGCAGTAGCATTGTCAACCGTGACAGTGAAGACCTTCTCTATTCCCCACTTGGCCAAGCAGTCAAGCAACACAGTAGCAATTGCCTGTCCTTTGTGGTCACATACATGCTTAAACCCAATTATTAGCTTCCTTAACTACCAGTTCGCATCAACAAAATGAATTGTGACCACCATGTAGCTCGCTCTTGTAGGTTGTGCCACCCAGATGTATGTTGTAACTGAAACCCTTTGCTTAGTAGACTTGAACCACTCCTTCAAAGCCGCCTTCTTTCTCACATACATCTCCACGATGTCCCTTGTAGTAGTTCTTCTTGAATGAGGGTTGTAGAGGTTGACACGGTTGCAGAACTGTCTCCAGTCAAGACTTTCACAGAAAGAAAGTAGCAGCTCCGCAAACACTAACAGCTCATTAGTCGCATCTCTAAACACAGCTTCAGACACTCTTGCATTCATCAAACGTCCTTCATTGTTAATGGACTTTGCACCAGGAGCTTGGCTCTGATTCCACGCCAAGTAAGGCTTGCACGACAGTAGATGTTTCCTTAAGTTCGAAGTTCCTTTTGCAGATGCACAACCAAACTGACGGTGACAATGGTTGCATGTGCAGTTGTCGCGATGATCTTCTAACCTTGTGTAGTCTTCCCATACCAGAGATCGTGTACTGCTTGCCTTTGTCGTGTTCTTCGTTGCTTTAGGTGGCTGAATCTGAGACATGCTTGCCTCTGAACCTTCTTTCCTTTTGCCTCTGTTATCAGTACGCACACACCCTTCTTGTGTTTCGTGACTTGCATCATCTGCCTCCATATCAGCGTTGTTTGGGGATGATGAAGAATCCATCTGCACATAAACAAAAGAGTGAAGACATAAGTCAGTAAAATCTAAGACAACACATCAAAACAGAATTAAAATCTTAATATAACATATATAAGAAGAAGAACAAGACAAAACAGAACCAAAATCTAAATGATTTCTTACTTCAAAAAATAGAACAAATATCTAATTATAACAAATCTAAGAAGAATAAGACTATACAGAACCAAAATCTAAATGATATTTTGTTGTGATTATGCAACAAAAGAAAAAGAAACTGATTTCTAACTTCAGAAAAAAAATTCGAAGTCTCTGATGCCACTTCCATCACGCATTCTTGCGACTTTATAGTCGTACTCGAACGGTAGGATTGCAATTGAAAATCTCAACATACGGTATTAGAAGAGGCTCTACGATAATCTAGGTGAAAAGGGGTTATCGGGAAGCAACAAAAGCATTTAGGGTTAGTGGTTCGGAGAATCGGAGTTAAACATTTAGGATTAGTGAAGAACTGAAGAGACATATGTGCTAATCGGGTATATTCAGGTACTTAATTGGATCTCGGATATTATCCGACCCGACCCGGTATCCGAAATCAGTTGAAAAACATATCCAATCGGGTATTTTTACATATCCGAAACCGATCCAATACCCGTTTTTTCAGATCGATACCGGGTCGGATCCTCGGATCCGGATAATATGCCCAGGACTAATGAGAACCTAGAACATAGGGGCAGTACTGTATCATACATTAGTTGTCCCATATGCAAGAAACTGAAAATCCCAGTAGATACATTTTTCTCCTGCCATTTCGCCCAAAAGGTGTGGCAATTTATATTGATCTTCCATGCAGTTCACATAGCTGCAGAAAATGGTTTCGAACAGGTGCTTGGAAGACTAACATAAGTAACAAACAAGATACTCCCATAGATCTGCTGGGTAATCTAGATGGCTCTAAATAAGTTGATTTTTGAAGATCATAACACATATCTTAAAGAAGTGGGGATAAATGGAATTATGTTAACAAAAGAATGGAACCAAACCCAAAAGAAAATAACAAAGAATCCTAAAAGCGTACCAGATATAGACGAACAAAAGCATCAATCAAGAGGTTCACTTAGCCGCACTACAAAGCAACTCTCCGATCAAATGCTCTTTGATCACATGCAAAACAGATGCGTCCTAAGACAAGAGATCGAAGAAAGCTTAACCGGCTTGGATCTTCACAGGTCGCCAGGATGATATACAAGGATCCAAGACGCATGATGACTTCATCAATCAGATCGGAAATTATCATGGCAATATCTCTTGAGATACCCAATCTCAATGTTTGTCCGACTGCTCAACACGCATTATAGCTATCAACCACAAGATACATGTCAAGGAAATGCTTGGCATCATCACTGATATTCAAAAGATCTCCTACTTGTTTGTCTTTATCACTTTCTCTCACATTTCTAGGGGAAAATTTTAGAAGTCGATTATTTGGCCCAAAAAAACAATGAGTTTGTCTACTATTATAATGGGCAGCATTTTGGTTTTAACTCTTGGATCTGATTTTAGTCAAGTATTGGGTTGCATAAAAATTGATATCAACTAGCTCGCAAATAATCTTTACCTTTTATATCCAAACACCGTACACTTAAATAACAGGATAACAAAGTAAGGCTGCAAATTAATTATCAATATTTTCATGTAATGGACGTGAAATGACTTATCCCATCAATTCCCAAAAAAAATAATTTAACTTGAATGGAATGGAATAATTCATTTCATCAATTCCACAAATAAATGGACAAAATATAAAAAAAACTACATAACAAATCTGACGAGGAATAAATGGAATGAATCTATTCCATTTCTAATGTATCTCATTCATTTTAATTCCATTAATTTTTATTCCATCGATTGGTAAAATATTTAGATTTAGAGCCTAAATGTGAAGTAGAAATCTTCTTTTCAGGGATAAAGTAAAAAAAAAATGAAAGAAGATATCATACCTTTTGTTGTTCATATTCTAAAGTACTATTATTATAAACTGAGATTGTCCTTCCATATTTTCTCTTTTTTGTTCTCTTCCCATAAGCTAACAGACAAATCCCCTTTGGTTAAATCAAGCGAAGACATTAGTAACCGGACAAACTTAGAATGGACCATATGTGTTATAGAGAGATAGGTTTAGAGAGAGATGGGTTAGAGAGGCATAAAGAGCTTTTCGAACTTCCCATTAGCTTAGAATGTACCATGAAACTTTGTCAGCTTAGCTAGAGATAGACACAGATAGTACCATTTTGTTTTGAAAAGAATTATAAGCTTTTTATCCTTCTCACTTATCCAGCTTATAACAGAAATTAAAGATGTAACACCTTTGATTCATGGATTGGTGTATATATCTGATCATTATGAGTATGTATAGTTAATAACTCGAGACTATTTAAGGATGTCAAATTTATTAATATATATATATATATATATATATATATATATATATATATATATATATATATATGCTTCTTATAATATTGAAAGATGGGGGTTTTCAACATGGTAACTAGGGCTCAAGAACTCACATGTTGAAACGAGAACTCAAAACAAAACAAAAGGAAGCTTAAAACCAATATATATAAGCCCGGTGAAGTTCCTCACTACATTTTCAATTCCCCGATTGTCAAATTACATTATAATAATTTTAAAAGGATGAAACAAAGGGACATTAAGGAAATGGTGAATAGAAGACTCTTTGTTCTAAAAGTCTATGGACTTCCCTTTCCTCTTATATTCTTCATCATCGCTTAACTGCATAACTGAAGATGATTCTTCGTCTCTGATCACAACTGGAGAAGACGAAGAGTACCCCGCAACACCCATTTCACCACGTGCCACCCCTGAAGAAGCAGACTCCTCCACATCGACTCCAAACAGCCTCACCTTCTTCGCCGTTCCCTCCTGCGGCGGCGGCACCATGGCGGCAGACGAAGGTACCCTCGTGGTCGGGTAAACAGGATAAGAGTTATAAACCAACGGCTCAGATCTTCCATACTGATAATGATGATTATGATCCAACGGTGCTCCCGCGTAGTACGGCCCTCCATAACCATACCCTAAAAAATCCCTCTCTTGTAATTGGTTATGATAAAAAGGTGGAAACCTTCGGTAATGCGGCATGGAATATTCCGACAAGGGATAGTAATCAGCAGATGGATAAGTCGGAGACATGAAAAGCGGGTAATGATGATGATGGTTTATGTTGTGCACGAGGTTTCTGTCGGCTCTATGCCTCCAATCAACGAACAGTTTTTTGGTTCGTTTCTCAGGTTCGTTCTCGTCCTCGACGTAGCCACGGTGGAACGAGATGGTGTCTCCGTTCTCAAGGTTCTTATCTTTGACGAAACGGATCCATCCTTTAGTCATCACGTAGCTCTGGCTACTGCTCCAGAACAAGTAACGAAACCTCCACATCTTGCCGTTTCTGTCTTGGAATTCCAACACTGTGCCGTTTTGATTGTCTTCTAAGGGGAAGTAGCTCTCTGCATGGTGTTTTGGAATCACCAGCCGGTTTAGTTTCCCGACGTCGCTTGGTGTTAGCACTTTGTCGAACATGTGCTCTCCCATCCCCAAGTTAAAGTTGTTGTTGTTGCCGGAGCCACTAGCCATCTAAAGCATATCAAACTTTGTTATATTGGTTCTTGTGATGATGGTGACCAAGTTTAGATTTTGTAAAAATTATCCAAATTTTAAATCTTAGTGGGTTATTGAAAACTAGATGACCCAATTCAAGATCTTTAAAAAGTGACCACAAAACATGTTAGACAAGAGGATGAACCAATTCAAGATCATTCAAATGGTATTCAACTCTTTTTCTTAAGGATTCGATGAGTGAATCCTAGAAAGATGATGACACAATACAAAATCCTTCAATTATGAGATAATATATATCAGAAACCAAATAAACCCCACAATCGCAATAGTAATAAAGAATAGGTAATAAATCTAATATTAAAATGAAGAATCGAAGATCAAATGAAGAACAAAACCCTAGAATCCAGAAGAAGAAGAAGACAGACGTACTCTTTGTGTTGCTTGTCTTCTTTTTCTGATATTTTCGTTGACTCCAAATATATTAAAAAGGAAAATGAAATCAATGGTTTTTCAATTTTAAACTGGGTTATCTCTCTAGATGACTTTAAAGGGTGAAGAAAATAGTGGGTTTAGAGATTTTCTCGATGATAGAGAAGAAGACATCTTAGAGAGAGTAAAAGGGACCCATGGATGGTGTGGTTCGGGTCATGTGAGAACTTCTTGTCCTTTTCAAGTTTAGCTATAGACTTGGGGTAACTCTAGCTATTTATATAGATATACAAATCTATACTTACATGTATTGTGTATATAAGGTGAGGTGAGTGTGTCAATGTTTATAGGATATTCGCTCTTCTTTTGATATCTGTATATTTTCCTCTTTATTCATATCAGATCCTCTGTATTTAATGTTTTTGTTGATATCCTATTAATAGTTAATTTTAGCCAATTAGATTAATTTCTCATATATTATACCTTGTTTGTGTGCATAAAAATAAAATTTACTAAAATAGTACACTTCTAAGATATATATCTACTAGATAAAACTCCACATATATGACGCGGGGAATAGTTGATATAATATCTACATATCTATAGAAATAAGAAAATGAAAATAATTAATGACAAATTACAAGATAAATAAGACCAGATATATGTATATATATATATATATATATATATATATATATATATATATATATATATATATATATTCATACATTATATGTCATAAAAATTAATAATAGATTACAGATATAAATAAGACCAAGTAAATAAATTTTATAAGATTATAAAAATAAACATACTTAATATACTTATTATTAGCTCTGGCAAAACATTTTCTGGAAAGTGATTCTAGTATTTTTAATGTCAAACATTTTATGTATGTTGTAATCGGTAAATATTTTGTATTGTACTTTTTCAACCAAAAAAATATCTCTTCTAAAATAAAAGATGTAATACTTTGTATATGTCATGAACAATTTAATAACAGATTACATATATAAATAAGACCAAGTAAATAAATTTTATAAGATTATAAAAATAAACATACCTAATATATTTATTATTAGCTCTAGTAAAACATTTTCTGGAAAGTGATTCCAGTATTTTTAAGGTCAAACATTTTATTTATGTTTTTAAAATGTAATCGGTAAATATCTTGTATTGTACTGTTTTCAACAAAAATAAATATCTCGTATTCTAAAATAAAAGATGTAATAATTTGTATTTATCATTATTTTTGCTATTCTTTATAAAACACTGTAATATTTTGTTGAAATCAAAACCAAAACTAACGTTATATTAACTTTTCATGAATGTTCTTAAAACAATTGTAAATAGGTTGAAAATATGTCACAATGCTTTATGAAAACAAATGTCCTAGTATTGTTTTAAGTTGTGGATTGAATCATAAACACTAAATGTATTAAGGATGGTTTCAACTTCAAGTTAGTGAATATTTTCTCATGTGATAGCCATTTTTTGCCTACAGGTGACAGAGTCTTCTATATATTTTGAATAATATTATTTATCTATTAATTATTTGGTTTCTGGTAAGTTGTAATTGGCTTGGTATCTCGCCTGTTAACACCTGGGATTTAATCTGATATCTCAATTAAAACAATCTGTGGTACTTGTCTAAATTTGTCCAGAAGTGAACAGGTGTACCTTTATTAAAGCTTTTCTTTTCACTTCCTAGCATATAAATCCAACGTTTGAAAAAAAAATTCAACACTGAGATGCCATTACTTTAAAGTATAAAAATAAATCACATAATCTACCAAACAGGTACGAATTAACCCTATACTAACAAATTTCTTTGAACTGAAGATTTCAATTTAAATTGCAGCTGTGTGTTACAGCATGAAGAGGATATAAAAACGAACATTAAAGAAGAAGGGCAGTAAAGCATTGCACAGCTCGAAAAAACATATTGCAGTGTAATACAAGTACTAAGAGCATCTCCAATTGTAAAACTCTATTTTTTTCCTCCAAAATAGAATAAAAATGAAAATTGAGTAAAATTGATCCAACACAAATTCATATTTCACTCTTTAATGGAATAATAAACAAACAAAAAATAGATTACTTCATTTATGGAGTAAACTTTATTATGGAATGAGATATGAAATTGGATTAGAGCATTTTACTTAATTTTAGAGGAAAAAATGGAATATGATTTGAGATGCCCTAACCAAAGACTGTACCACATAGAAAGGGCGCATGCATCAACAATCACACTATACCACCAATTTGGTCCACTACCAACATGAGTTCAAATACACTTATTCAAAGCCAAATCTAAAAGAGAACAATACAGCCTTGTTATATGTATATTTTTTTTTGATAACCGAATATCATGGCGCCACTGTAGTGGTTCAGACTAGAGACCGAAGCAAACAAGGACGCTGGTAGGGCGTTACCATGTGGCTTACCATGAACGGTCTTTGATTTCGGGTGCTGGAAGGCCGCATGTAAATCCTCCAGAGGCCGGGTAGTAATTGAAATTTTGTTTATGGAAAACTGCAAATAAATTTGGAGAATTTTTCTGACCATTTAATATTTGATTGGTTTTTCATATGAAATACCCAATTGATTTTGTCAATATTGAATAATAAAGCTATACTAGTTGTAATAGTAATACGAAAGACCAACTATATCATGATTTTAATGGGTTTTAGCATTTGTTTAAGTCATTTTATGATGCATTTAAATGTTTTTTGTGCATATATGTGTTTAATTGAATTAACAGGGTTACAATGCACAATTGATAAGTTTGAGGTGAAACTAAAGAAAAATTTCTTTATTTTGGAAGTTCTGGGAGCAAAAATAAAAACAATCAAAAGATGAGGGATCATTTTTGCAATTATAAAAATTTTCTGAAATGCACACTTGAAATTTTATGGTAAATAAAATACTTGGGTGCTTACTTGAGAAATATTTGGGTTCACCCAACCAATAGGATTTCGTTATTTCATACTCAGTATCTTTTAAAAAAAGAAAAAAAATATTGTCAAGTTTTATTATGTTTTTAAAATAAAAAATAAATAGAAAATAATAGTAGTCGCAAAAAAAAAGATTTTATATTTAAAATACCGTCAGAAAAACACTAAACCCTAAACTCTAAACCCTAAATTATAAACTTTAAATCCATGATACACCCTTGGATAAATCATAAATCTTTGGATTTAAAAAAAAATTTTTTTTAACACAATCATCAAAACACTAAACCCTAAACCCTAAATACTAAACCCTAAACCCTTGGGTAAATCATAAACCCTTGGATAAATCCTAAACCGTAGAATTTAGAATTCATCCATGCATTTTGGATTTACCAAGGGTTTAGGGTTTATCCAGGGGTTAAGGGTTTAGGGTTTAGGGTTTATTGTTTGGCTGACGGTATGAAAAATATATTTTTCTAAAACGTATTTTTGTTTGCAATCAATATTAATTTTTATTTTTTAGTTTAAAAATATCAATATAATTTGACAATATTTTGTTCCTTTTTTTAAAAGATACTAAATATGAAATAATGAAATCCTATTGGTTGGGTGAACCTAAATGTTCACTCTATGGGTGAACCCAAGAATTTCTCCACTTATAAATGCAAGAGTTGAAGAGTTGTAGCAAAACCAAGAAAAAAAACTAAAAACATAAAAAATAAATCACAAATAAGAACAGCTTGGCTATTGGAGTAAGAGGAGTTTGAGATCGCACGGAGACCTTCGTGAATTGATGACGACCACGATGAGGAGCATGGCTATTTGCAGATGATTTCTTTTACATGTATTTATTTGATTTTTTTTTCGATTTATTTTAAAATTTAACAAAAAATAATTATATTTTTAAATACTTAGCAAAACAAAAAAAAGGATATGACTAAAAATAGTTAAATATTATTTCTATCTCTTATATACTAAATCGCAAGTCGGCTTACCAATCAAAAAATGCCATGTGGAAATTTCTTTTTTAGAAAAACAATATCAATTAAAAAAGTTACTGAAACCGTAAAAGAAAAAAAGAAAATCCTTTGATTTTCTGTTATCTCTACCACGTTCAAATATTAAATTAAAACATTTATTTTTTCTGAGCAACAAGCAAACAATTATTATCCTTTCAATTCAACATTTTTATATCCCTATATTTTCTACCACGATCTTAAACAGTTGTAACTCTTTTTTTAACACAAAAAAACAGTTTTAACTCATATAACTTGCAAATGAACTAATTTTATTTTTCATCTCTCTTTTTTCTTATCATCGTTCTTCTTCATCTTTTCTTTTGTGTGTTTGAGTGCAGAAAAAAACACAAGTTTACGTCTAGCCTTCGTTCATATTTATTATTTGTTTTCTCCTCAATTTAACACTCTAATTCCTTTTTTGTTTGCATGATTTAGGTTAGATGATATTTAAGATATCCATGTTTCAAAACTTCATTCTTCAGAGCTTTGTCGACAATATAGAAAACTGTAAGTATTCTGAATCCATTATGCAGTCTGTGTATAAAGTAATATTTACAAATCTGTTTATTGTTATTTGACTATTTTACAAATATATTTCTTCATCTTTTATGTCTTTTCTTTAAAGTTCTAAGTTGGTTTGGACAGTAAAGGAATATGAAAGAGATGGAGAAGAATCTCCAAGTGCAAGTTTATAAAAAAAGTTCAAATTTTCTTTTTTAATTTGTTTTCTTTTATTATTAGTTGAGCATTTATCTCTTTATTGTGTTAGAAATATCAAAATTAAGAGTAAATTTTTTCAATATACAGTTTAAATTTTTTCATAATTTATTTTAACTTTATTTTTATTATATTAAAACTAAATAGATTTGTATTCTTATGTTGACAGTAATATGCTTATTAATTTGCTTTCTATTAAAATTGTTTATTCAGAAAAACCCATAAAAAACGCACCTACTTATTTTGTTTAAATACAAAAATTTTCATTTCATCTAGCTCCAAAAAGTGATAGTTTTGATTAAAAAAATTAGAATTTATAAAACAAAATAATTCAAATGCATGTTTCCCATGCGTAGCATGGAGTGATAACACTAGTATATGAATAAGGTATTACAAAAATATTCAAGACTAAAAATTTCAGATAATCGATCTTAAAATTAATTTTTATTTAGCAATAATAAAATAAATAAAATATAAAGTTACCAACTATTGAAATTGTAACATCTTTTTAAGATTTCACCTATGAATGTGTAAATGTAACAAAAAATCACATAAATAATTTCTCTTTTATCATATAAAACAAAAGTGTGATATGATTTTATATGATTTATAGACCTTAAATATACATATATAGGCATAGGAATTTGAATTATAACTTAATAACTTTTTGGCCCCGCTCTGTTTGATCCACCGTGGGACGGGTGCAGGTCAAGCGATTTTTGAAAAAGCCATAAAACCCAAGCGTACATTTATAAAATTATATATATATTATAATCATTTAAAAATAATTATATATAAATTTTCTTATTTTTTGTGGTTCACCTTGTTTACAACTCTTTGATTACAGGACTTAGTAATAAAATCTAACCATTAACTTTTTTTAGATCTTATTAGGGTACTCCAATCTAAATCTTGAAGCTAGTTGATTTTAAAATTGTATTTTATACTATAATTGAAAAAAAAATTAACAATCTTTAAGATTACTAAGCGTAGTAACCAAAAACCACTTAAATAATTTATGTTTTATTATATAATAAGAAGTATGAAATAATTCTATATTATTTATAAATGATTATAAATATAAATTAATAAAATTATAAATAGATCTAGAAGCATTCACAAAAAATATAAAACTTAATATCTTATAAATAATTGATAAACCTTTATAAATGATTTAATAAAATTCTTATAAATGATTTAGAAACTCTAATAAAATGATTTTGTAAGCCAAAATAAAAAAAATGCTTTTAAAATGTTTAAAATTATTTCAAAAACTTTACAAGTGATTTATAAATCATGTGTGGCCTTTACAGAAAGCATAAAATTTCTCATCATGTCTTATATACAAATCTAATTCTTTGTATACGAATATACAAGCATTATATTTATTTCTATATTGTATGATTTAGAAGTCACTTAATTGATTTTTGCTTACGTGTTGCTCTTAGAATCTTCTTTTTAAAAATGTTATAATTTGATTGGTTGATGATTTTTATTGAATATTTATTTTAATTAAATCTGAAAATAAAAGGTAACTCTAGAATAAATTAATACAAGTTACCAAACAACACAAGTAATATACAAATAATAATCTATGGTAAATAATTTCAAAATTATAGAAAGAATATATAATGTTTCATAAAAAAATATTTTAAGAAATTATTTATGTATATTTATATAAAATAATTTAATATGTTTTATAGAAATAAAAATAATGGTTGTATTTTTATATAAAGCACTAGATTTTTATATAAGGAATTATTAGAACTTTTATGTTTTTTAAAGCCCTCACATGACTTTTACATCATTTATAAAGTTTTTGAAATTTTTTTAACACTTTAAAGGAATAATTTTGTTTCTGGCTTACAAAATAATTTTATTAGAGTTTCTAAATCATGTATAAGACTTTTACTGAATCATATATAAAGGTTTATAAATTCTTTACAAGACTTATTAAATTTTATATTTTTTTTGAATGCTTCTAGATCTATTTATAATTCTATATTTATAATGTTTTATAGGTAATATAGAATAATTTATATTTCTTATTATATATTAAAATATAAATCATTTAAATGATTTTTGGTTACTATGCTTATAAATATTAAAGATTGTTAAAATTTTGTTGGTATTTTAGATTTTATTTATTTCTATCAATTATAAAATAAAAATTAATTTGACTATAAATTGGCTTCAAATTTGAATAGAATTCATCAATCAATCAAATTATAATACTTTTTTGAAACTTCATCTATGAAAAACACGTAAAAAAATCAACTAAATGACTTCTCAATTAATATATAGAAATATGTAATTTATTTACATTTTTCTATTTGGAAGTATACATTTTAGTTCATGGGAGATTTTCTTATTGATTATTCTTCATTTTATTTTTGTAGCCATCAAAAGATGTTGCCAAAAAAAAAAGGCATAGAAAGATGTTAAAAATTAACTTGGTCCCCTCTAGGAAGCAATGCTTTATGAAACTTTGTAGTACGTGTAACAAGACAAATGCTATAATTAATTTTTATTGTGTACACACATTTATAGACATTTTTGTCGATGTTTTTTTGTGTATGTAGTATAGTTTTAATAGTTCTTTTTAAGGCGGTTTGCAATTATAATACAAAGTTTTACTAATCGGAAAATTTGTGGTATAGTTTTAATAGTTCTTTTTAAGGCGGTTTGCAATTTAAAAAAATGCATATAGTAAGAAAACTGCGGTTAGTATAAAAGCCGGTTAAAAATAATATGTAAATAGTAACAAAAATAATATATCATATACTGAAATAAAAATCATATTTTACTATTAATCTTAAAAAAAATCCAGAGTATAACTAGTTTTTTGAATATTCAAATACATCTGCTATAAATAATGTGTTAGTTTCTAAAATTTTAAAAATATTTTATCATCAATTTAAAAAACAATTAATAAAAACCGCACTTTGAAACACATAACATTTGATGTAATGTAAATTAATATGGCGTTCCACTTATTTTCTTATGTAATATCGTTCATTTTTCACATGCGATCTATTTTTTTCCAAATGGGAACATCACATTGAGCGGTGCGATCAAATTAATTGAATACAGCGATACGGTTTAACTGTGATTTTTATAAAAAAAATGTACAATATGGAAGAGCTGCGGTTTATCTAAACTAAATGGTTCAAAAAAATATAAATGGTTACAAACTAAAAAATCAATTATAATCATTTAATTTTAAATGTATATATATTTATTTATTTATTCTAAAAATATTTTATATATATGAAATATAAAATTTAATATGATATTATTGAGATTTTATAGTCAATATCTTATTTTATTTATAAAATTATAATTGTTTTAGTTGTCATTTAGAAAAAAATAAACCAATTAAATATTTATCTGATTATTTTGCACGGTTCAATTTGTTTTTACCATTTAAAGTCTTAGTTCACATATCCCCTATCCCCTATATATTAATCCCCTAACATTACAACATGTTTTGTAGCCACATGTCATCACTAGGATGATTCTCAGAAATCCTTAAAAAAATATGTTGGTCCATATAAATATATATTATACTTTTTATTAAACTAATTATCATATTAATTAGTAGTCTTAAATTCTTTCCTTAAATAAAAGTTACGTAAGTTTATTTCCTTAAATAAAAGCTACGAAATTACCTAATATGATTAATGTATATATGATAACTAATGATTACAAATAAAAAATATTTGATAAAAAAATTTGTATCCTCTACATTTTATTTTAATTAATATTATCAAAAAAATCACTTACACATATTTAAAAAAAATAGATTTTTCATATATGTTATATTTTAAATTTTTTAAAACGTCTATAAATTACCAAAAATTATAAGATGTTATTAAGATGATATTTTTTAGAACAGAACCTGATCCGAAACGAAATATTTCGGATATCGAATATATCGAAACCAGATTTATATACTAAAATATATTAATTATTTTTAGAATTTAATATCTAAAAGAATATACAAAATATATAAAATGTTATTAAGTTGTCCAAAATACTTGAAAATATTTACAAATAGTTAAAAATACATGATTAAAATAGTTAAATGATATTCAAAATACCAATACTTCAAATATCTATTGATTTCTTATCCGAATATTGAAACTAACCAAATTTTATGTTAAGTTTAAGTATTTTATCTTGCATTATACACATTTATATGTTATAAATAATTTTTTATTTTTATATTTTGAGAAATTTAAAGTATATATGAATTTTACTTTTTAAAAATAAAATGAGTTATCTGAGTCCAAACCCAAACCGAATCCGTAGATCCGAACCGGATCGAACTCACAAAAAATCGAAACATAACGGAACCGAACCAAATCAAACTGAACCAAATGGTATCCGAATGTCCACCCCATATCAAATGTAAAAGAAAAAATCTTGATAACAAGATGCATTCTAATTGTAATATTTCAATACAACATATTATAAAAAAACTCACTCCGCGCATGGCGCGGATTATCATCTAGTATCAAAATATTTTTGTTGAATGGTAAACTTAATTGAGACCCAGTTCGTCCCACATGTCAACCAGCCTAATAATTATTCATTTATTTTCAAAAATCCAGATAATAATAGATGTATTGAATGAATATATTCTAAAACATAATTTATACCCAAAAAAAATATCAGATATGAAAACTATTTTAATATTCACACTTAAAGTAATATATATATACATATATATTAAAATATAAATAATAATAATATAAAAACCCCCCCACGGTTAATATATATCGGTGTTCTTGATATGTGCTACACGAGTGGTAATTTTATATTTAGCCTATAACGAATGATCAGATGTCTAGATTATTATTTAAATAATTTAAACATTTATAAAAATATTTTGGATATATATGTTGTTTAGTATTGATATCATTATTCACAAATGATAAAATTCATATTAATTTTTTTCAAACTATATTATAATATATTAATTGCTATAATTTATGAATAAAATTATATATTATTTATTATTATTATTATAGTATTTTAATTTTTAGATTGTTTCAAAATAATCATTTTGGAGTTTTCAGTGTTTAGACAATTAGACATTGCTTAAAGGTTTTATTAGTTCAAACGCTGCGATTGTGGTTGCGAGTTCAGGAGTTTGCGGATGCGGATGGTTGTGATTCTTAGCACTATTAAGCATTTTAAATGAGTGACACCGCATTTAAAAATTGTTGCGTTTCCAAGTCATTTTGACTAGTTTATCCACCCACAAATACACAAATTAATTAATAAAAATTATCTAATAAACAAAAACAATTATAAAAAGTTATAATTAGAATGATAATTTTAATGTTAATTATTTAATAAACAAAAACAAAAACAAAATAATAATTAATAATTAAAAGAAATTAAATTTGTGGCATGATTATTGTTTCATGTATTCTAATGATCACCAAATATTTCATCAAGTTGTGTAGCATACTCGATAAAATTTGTTCCCAAACGTTGATTTTCTGGATTCTTCTTATACATATTGTAAGATTTCTTCAAGTTTTCCAACGATTTTTAGCGTTCTTCCAACTCATCTGTATTCCAAACTAGATATGGATCCGTGCGTTGCACGAATTTTGATTAACATTTGAAATTTATGAAAAACATAATAATGAGAATTTTCTTTAGTAAAATTGTATGATTTTTTGCAATATATTGTGTGAAAATATTTTATAAAAACAAAGAATTTGTTTTTCACATAGGTTTGTACTTCTATTTTAATAATGATGGCACATAAACGAGTTATTTGCAATTTCATATATAGGGCTAGAGAAAAAATCATATACAAAATTTCAAATAGAATCCAACCTAAAGAAATACGAATAAGAGTGAAATCTAAAGAATCTGAAAGTTGAATCAAGTCAATTGAGTCGATGACAACGTCATACACATTATAAACTCTTAGTTTAATGTTTGTATTAATTTGATATGTTATTTTTGTTGTTGAAACATATTCTATGGTAATTTGGTAATGTTCGTGTTGTCATTGTAGGGTCTCAGGATTTTTTGTGTGCACTTATTATCATTTATATAATTTGGTTTGCATGGTTTATTCATCTTTAAAATATCAACAATCTAATTCTATATATTTTCTCTACACTTTATCATAAAATAGATAAATTCTATTATAGAGGTGAGTTTCTCCAACTCTATTATACAGTTTTTATATTTTAAGAAAAAAATGTAATCAATGATATTTTTATCTATATTTAAACAAAATAGCATATATCTATATTTAACTCTAATAATAAAAGAATTGTATTATATAATAATATGTTGGAGCAAATTCACTTCTATAATATAGTTTATGTATTTTAGAAGAAAATATAGAAATGAATATATAGGTGAATTGAAAATATTCTTAATTTTTTAACCAATAGAAAACATTATGGATTAACATTTTTATCATCCAATTAGAAGTAGTTTATAGGTAGCTAAACTATTAATACTTTATGCAGTTTGATACTAATTTGTTTTTTGTAGCCATAAAAATATATGTGTATGATAAAGACTATGTTTCTCAATTGTGCGAATAACTGTTTATGAAAATAACGTGTATTACATGTTTAATAGACATGAAAAATACACAATCATTAATAAGTTTTTGTAATTTCATTTATGTTATAAGATATTCAATATCAGAATAGTCAATTTTTTTTGAATAAATGAATCTCACTTTAATCTACAGTTATAGTAACAAAAGTTTCCAGAAAAATAAATATGCATATAGCCCTAAATTATAATTTTCTGCATACAACAAATCAATTACATAATTATACTATTATAAGATTTCTAATAAAATAAATCAAAACTAAATATTTATCTTTACATCAAATAAGAGAAAATTCATTCCTATTTGTTTTTTTTTTTCAAATTACTTGCTACTCACTTCTCAGTAACAATAAACAGTTTTTTTTTTTATATTTCCATTATAACAACTTAACTAAAAACGAATTATAAAACATAGTAAAATGTAATAAGATGATGCATAAAACTTGATTTTTTAACCGAAAAATATAAAGAACATATGCTTTTGCAAGTAATTTGGAAGACATCAAGAAATTAAAAGGAAGTTTCAATCACTCAGAGCTCATTCATATACCCCAGACGTTGAATAAAAGAGCGGACAGTCTTGCACGGAGTGTCAGGCAGTAATAGTCGTTTGTCGTTCATATGGATGCCGAGGTACTGTGTGGTTTGCAGAATCTTAGTTGAGTATGTTTTTTGTTGATGTCAAAAAACATATAAATAACAGTTTATAATACAAAGAATAGTAGTAACAAAAAAATTGAATTTATATTAATCGAATGAAAATAGACACCTATTAATATTAAAATAATAAAAATAAATAAATATATTTTAAAATTTTCTAAAAATTATTATTTGTTTCTTTTTATTTTTATTCTTCTTGTTTTTGTGTTTGTTGTCGGAAGTTTATTAAACAGAAAAAAAATCCAAGTATTAAGTTACACATATATTAAATCTGCCAAACATAATATAAAGTATATTTATTTTATATTTTCTTTATGAATCTTTAAACATTAAGAAGAATATTGAGTTTCTCCTTTTTTAATTTTATCTCAAATAAATAAGTTTCATCCATAATTAAATGCACATCTTTAGAAATATCTTCCAATCCTTGTTCATGTTTTTCATTTTGAACTGTCAACATTATTTATTAGATAAATTTTATGATAACACAAAATATGTACATATTATTATATTTTTAGTATATAATGCTTACTTACTTCAGTAGTTGCTCCAATTAGTTCTGTATTATCTTAATCAAATATAACAAAAATTGGAAAATCATTTCAATCATATATTATTACTTCAATTTTGAAACAAAAGAAACTGATTTAGTTTTAAAATTTAATAATATCTTAATATATATTGATATATTTATTTCCTTGTAACTATATATCACTTTTTAACTTATAGATTAATATATATATAAATAAACATATATCAATAATATAAAATTCTATTTTTGTTAATGTTGGTTAATCATGAATGTAGCTACAACTAACAATTTACATAATTTATGAAGATATACGTCTGATTATATTACCATGAGTTTTTTATAAGATCTACATCAGACGGTATTATTTGCACAATACTGAAAATCTTCTATAATTTTTTTCTTCACCACTTTCTATAAAACTCGAAACTCAGACCACATTGCGTAAAAACATTAATCCTAGTCACACATAAACGGACCAATGAGGTTTCCATAGAAAATTAGTTAATTAATTGGTTAATTAATTAGTTAATTATAGTAAAATAAGAAGATTATTTTTACAATTCTCTTTTGTTTAGAATTCTAAAAAAATAAAAATATTTAGATTTATTATCAAACAGTTTGTTGTATTATTAGGATTTTACCATTCGTTTTAAATATTATTAAACTACTATTTTTCTTTTATAATTCTCTTTGTTCATGATTTTTTTTTTTAAAAATAGAATTTCTTGAAAAGAAAATTTATTTTCATATAGTTTTTACAATTTTAATTTTGGATTTAAAAAAGGAAATTACTATTACTTTACTGTTATTATAGAAAATGTTTTATTTACAATAATTGTTTTCTCAAAAAAGGAAAATTACTATTAAATATTATTTATATGAAAATGTTTATTTAATACAAAAAGGAAAATTATAATTTCTTGAAAAGAAAAACTATTTTCATATAGTTTTTACAATTTTCATTTTGGATTTAAAAAGGAAAATGTTAATTACTAACTTTGAAGAACCAAACTTTATATAATAAGATTGGCCATTAAGCTTCTCGACAATATTTTTTTCTGCGACGGATTAAATCTGTTTACTTCATCTTTGCTTTGTTTCTCCATAATTATACATTGAAATAATGTATGTGACATCTCGTCGTCCATGTAACTTTCTGAAAATAAGACATATTTTTTCCTTGCTAAGAATGTAAATATTCATAGAATGAAATAGTCAGATTTACAAAGTTGAAAATCTAAGAAACAGAAGCACTTTGGCAAAAAAGTATAAAAAACAAAGTGGGCCTAAGAAAAAATACAGTTCATGCTTGCTCAGCACAACCATAGTGACATAAGAGAAGAGAAGTGCTTCCTCATCCTACGAGCTGAGATGATCGTCTTGGTCTATGAACCTGAACACTTCAGTTGCTGTGAGCGAGACTTGATTATGGAGAGCATTGTTTTGTTGCTTCCATATGTGGTAGACTGTTGCTTGAACGGCCAACCGACGCAGGATGATGACCGGTGAAGCAGCAGGACCTCAAAGCCATGAAAGGAGCTCACTCCAGTTGTGGAAACGCACATTCGGGTGATTGAATCTTAAAGAGACCTGTAACCAAATATCAAGACTGAACTCACATTGGATAAGAAGATGGTCACGAGTCTCGTCATGTCTAGAGCAGAGACAACATGTGGCTGTAATTTGGAAGCCCCAAGATGCAAGGCGAGCTCTTGTAGGGAATCTGTCTGCGTTGGCAATCCACATGTTAAAGGAATGTTTGGGCACTGAACCCTTGAACCAAATCAACTCCGCCCATTGCTTCTTATCTTCTAGCGGTCTCATTGTGTCCCAAGTGAGGGACGAAGCAAATGAAGCATGCTTAACACCATTCAACTCCCACTCATAAGTGTCAAGCGTATTTGAGGGTAAGGGGAGGTCAATGATTGTAAGATGGCTGTGTAAGTCAAGTTCATGTTCTGATCTAGGACCTCCAATCAGCCAATTATCACCCAAGATTGCTGTAATTACTGACGCATGAAGTGGGACACGAAGGTTTCGAGGTCCTGATAAGCCATGAGGTTTCTAAGGCCCATGCCTCCTTCTTCCTTCGGTAAACAGATAGTAAACCACACCATTTTTGCCATTTTAGAATTGTCAATAATTTCAGACCATAGGAAGCGCGCACAAATGGATTCCAACTTCCTGATACACCCTTTTGGGAGAACAAACGCTGAGATCCATAAAGTGACTAAGCCTAAGATAACCGTGGAGATGAGAACAAGACGCCCTTCAAAAGAGAGAGATTTCACTGCCCACTCTTTAAAGCAGTTCGTGACCTTGTGCAGAAGAGGATCATACTCTGAAATCCGTAGCTTCCTACTCATAAGAGTGATAGCTTGCTCAAATTACCCTAGAGAAACAATTACTCTCATCAAAAGACGTCAAGTTGTTTTACTTAGGATCAAATCCACAAGGAGCTGCGGCACACACTAGATCTTATTATACTAAGCTAGGTTACAGAATTAAAATTGTAAATCACAAGTAAACTAAAGCAGTGAACAGGACAATTGTTTGATTGATTGATTGGGGGTGTTTAACAGTTTTGATGAAGGCGCTAGACTTAGGGTTTCTATTCAGGTAATCAAGATTATAGTGATATAGATGCTATATAAGTTGCTTGCATAATATTAAAGAACTCAACAGTAAGAATAACCGATCAACTTTCATATTCTAGGTTATATATTACTAGATCCAACATCTCCAACTGTCGTTGCGAGATCTATGAAAGCATCGATCGATGTCTCTATAGGAGAATCGATCGATATGCCTTTCGTCGCTTCGATCGATATCTCTATAGGAGAATCGATCGACACGCTTCTAGTAAACTTTTAGCGCGTGTTGATAATGTGTTCACTAGAGTTTCTAAATCATCTATCGCTTGTTTCTATCAATCCTAGCTCAGAGAAGATATATCAGTGGGCGAATCTACTTATTCAAGTTCAGGTTAGCTAATCATAAACAAGCACTAAGAACAATCTTCTAAGATGAATATCACAACTCAAGAATCTATATTTGGGGCTAATCCCTCATAACCTATCTGAACCCTAAACCTAACAAGTGGTTTACTCAGACATAACTAAACAAAACATCATAAGCATTAAAACTACATAGAATAGAATAGAATATGGTAGAAAATAAGGAGTTCCAAGACAATCTCTGAAGGAGTTTGCTCTTCTCTCCAAAAACTTTAAAAACCTTAAGTTGTTTGGAATGAAAATATGAAAGCCTCTGTGGTGGTGTAATGGATGTGTGTTGCCTAATACAGTGGCATAACACATAAATACTTAGGTTAAAATTCGTCAGAGGCAATTTGGTAATTAGATGAAATATTGGCCTCCAAGTTGGATGTGATCAAACTAGGTCTCTGCGTGCTTGCCATCGATCGATGTCGCAGAGTGTGCATCGATCGATATGTATCTCTCTGTGTCAACTTCAAACGCTGGTTGATAAGGTCATCTCGGGTAAAATCTCTAAAGTTTTCCAAAATACTCCAAAATCATCATCTTCTCTCAAATCAGTCATGAACCTGTAAATATACTATCTAGACTCCAAAACATACTTAATCTATCTTATAACTCCTATATATCATGGCTGAAAAGTAAAATCCATGGTATATCAAAGAGGCAAGCCAAGATAACGAATCGGGAGAGTACCAGCGGTGAAACCATAACTTGCCAAAGCCGCAGATTCACGTTGGTCCACTCCTAAAGTGAAGAGCTTTGTATTATTTTTGTTTATAGTCAGACCGGACCAGGTTGTAAAGTCTTCGAGACACTCAGATATGCCATGAAGAGAGTTGTTGCTTCCGTCAAAGAAGATCATCACATCATCGACGAAGATTAGGTGAGTAATATGAAGCTCCTGCGCTTTAGGGTTGTGGGAAATCCAACCAGCATCAAATCTAGACTTTAGAAGCCATGAAAAAAGCTTCCATACCGAGCAAAAAGAGTACGGAGACAGAGGGTCCCCTTGCCTCACTCCCTTAGTACTTTTAAAGAACCCGCCAGAAACCCCATTAACAGAAATGGAGAACGATGGGGTGGAGATGCATTCCTTTATCCATTTGAGGAAGATATCTGGAATTGACAAAGCTCTGAGCGTCGCCAAAATGAAATCCCAGCGTATGGAGTCAAATGCTTTCCTCAGGTCCACTTTAAGCATAGCGCGAGCCTCCAAGTTTCTGTTGTTATACCCTTTTACTAGCTCTGTAGCCAGGAGGACAATCTCTGCAAGCAGACGACCAGGCAGGAAAGCAGATTGAGAATGGGATATTACCTTGGGGAGGAGAGCTTTAACCCTGTTAGCAAGCAGCTTAGAGATGACTATGTAGACCGTACTGAGGCATGATATTGGTCTGAAATCAGCCGGAGATGCCGCATTGGTGATTTTAGGAATCTAGACCAGTGAAGTGGTGTTCTATTGCTTAAGCAAACGACCAGATTCAAAAAACTCCAGAACTGCTTCTGTTACCCCAGGCCCAACTGCATTCCAACACTTAGTGAAGAATTATGCTGAATAGCCATCATGACCGCTAGTTTTGCTTTTGGGCAGGGAGAAGAACGCTTCTCTAATCTATGATGCTATAATTTTCCTTCCAAAACTAGTTTTCTCCTCGGCAGTGCATTCAAAATTGAACATGAGGTTGAGGTCTGCCTGCTCAAAGGACGGAGGAGCAACTTCACTACCGAGAAGGTTGGAGAAATAATCAATGCAGTGATTTTGGATGCCAACTTGAGTATCAATCCTGCTACCAGACTCATCAACAAGGAAATGTATGTGGTTTTGGGCTCTGCGAGACGCAACCATGCGGTGATGGAAAGTAGTATTACTGTTCCCAAGACCCGACCATTGAACCCGAGATCTCTGTAAAAGAAAACCTTCTTCAATAGTGGACAAAATGACTCATTTTCTGGTTGCTTCTATTTCCGCTGCCGCATTTGTGTGAGTCGGATGAGAGAGCATATTCAATTGTGCCTTGCACAGATCATCATGTACTTCTTTGGTCCTTTTCTCAATCCTCGAATAGTTGTGTCTGCTAAATTCTTTGATATTCTTTTTTAACAGTTTCAATTATTTCGAAACTCTAAATGTAGTAGAACCTGTGACATAGCAGAAAATAAGATATATTAAACTTGTTTATTCTTTGTGATCCAATAAAGACAAAAGTAAATAATAAATAGCATACCATCATTGAAGTGGAAGCTGAAATATCTTGTGACAACCATAATTGCCAACTCTACCATTAGACAGTGTAAGAAAATGATGTAGAAAATAAATAAACTTGACTGAACAGAGCCAAAAGTAAATCACAAAAGAAGACCAGTTGAAACATATATCTAATTACAAAAACATACACATATATATGAATCATATACTTGTGTTTCAGAATGTTTACACAACGAAACATATCATAAATCAGAAAACAATAAAGTTGAAATGGAAAAAGAAAATCATAATCCATTTACGTTGGTTTCATTAATTTTCTTCTTGGGTGGAAACCATGATTTCAATGAATTGAAACAAATTAGGGTTAATGTAATTGGGATATTATCAAATATATACATATAAATCGTTGAATAGAAACAAATAAAGTAGTTGTACGTTATTATGATTTGTTAGGGTATATTAAAATCTAAAACTAATTTAATTTTTAATATTTTTATTCAATCGCAACCGTCCGCAACCGTTTGGAACTTTTGATTTTTAGCGGTATAAAACAGGTTATATGTTTTTTTGGAAATTTTGTCAACTGATATCAATCGTAAAGGTGCATTTGTGGATGGTAGCGAGAAAACCAACCAACCTCTAAATGACTTGACTTTTTTTTTGAACACTAAACCCCTAAATCACTGACTAGAACTTTTTTTATTACACTCGTCTATATAATCTCTTCTTTATAAAGAAAGGCAATTAAACAAAATGGTGTAGGAAAAAAGATTTGTATTGATATTTGGCCAGGCCAGTAGGTGGACGGAAGATCCGACTATCGGAAAAAGAATAAAAATAAAGTTTTCCACACCTGACAATTTCTTCTGATTCTACAAATCGGATTGGGATTTGGATTCTATATTAAAGTGACAGTGACACACTCATATTTTACTATAAAGAAACGGCTGGTTTCGTTGGAACTAAATCGAAACTTTAAATGGATAAAAGATTACAATACAAGTGAAAAATCAAATCGTAGTAGGGGTTAATGTTCAGACAACAGATCTCCAGAAGAGAACAACAACAACAACAAGCTACGAAGCAGAGTATTAGAACAGTGTCAGGAACACGTGCTTATTCAAAATCCAAATATCAGACAAATTCTTGTTTTGTTTTCTTTTTCCTCTGCTACAAAATCTGAGATTGGCAGAGCAAAAATTTGGCAGGAATGTTCTTGTTTTATCTCCTCAGGGTGTGAAGAATGTACTCAGCGTAAAGGTCCCTTTAAATAATTTAAAAGAAAAATAATTGTTATAAAATAAATTTTTAAATTTATATAAGAATAAGAAAATTCTAAGGAGATAATAAGAAACGTTACATTGAGTATTGAATGGCTTCAACGGCAGGACCATTAGGTAGAAAATCATTTACAGCAACTTCCTTGTTCTCATTCTTCTTGTCTGTTAAAATTTTTGGTTAAAGCTATCCCAAAATTAATGGTTCATTTATTTACTAATGAAGACGAAGTAAGATTTAATATTGAAGAATTAAAGGATACAATCTTCAAAGAATCGCCGGATTTCTGAGAGACGATGCGGTGGAAGTTCTTTTATGTCAGTGTAATGCTTATACTCAGGATCATCAACACAAACCGCAATGATCTTGTCATCTTTTTCTCCCTTTATCACAAGATAAAGACTCAGAATACTTACACAAATTGTAACCAAAAGGATTAAACAGAGACTTGAAATGTTACCTGATCAATCATAGGCATTAATCCAATAGCTCGTGCGCGTAGAAAACAACCTGGAAGAACAGGTTCCTGCACAGAAACAACTTTCTTTAACATTGTATTTAGTTTTGTTTTATTAGTATGGTGAGGCTGAAGATTAGACTTATGACCTGCATGATGACTAGCACATCTAAAGGGTCATTGTCTTCACATAATGTGCGGGGGATAAAACCATAGTTATGAGGATACACGACCGATGAATATAGAATCCGATCAACCTGAGAGACAAATCAAGTTGTTAGAGAGTTTTCATTTCCCTGAAATAATATTAGATCGTTGTTTTTCTCTAGTTTTTTTTGAACATTTAAATAAAAAACCTCTTAAACAATTTATATTAGGAAACAGAGGAGTACTATTTATCAACGTGTAGACACTAGCGGAAATGGCTATAACGTGATATGAAAGTAACCACTAACCAGGCAAAGTATTACTCTAGGTTATTTTTACCTTGATGAGTCCTGTCTTTTTGTCAAGTTCGTATTTGACCTTGCTACCCTTTGAGATCTCAATAACCTAAATATCATTCAAAAATCCAAATGATTCATATCAGATTCTCTTTTGTGATCTTAACATCATTTCTGAGTATAATCATATGATCAAGCATAACACTTACCACATTGAAGATCGCCGGAGCTCCAGGTCCTGCAGATAATTTTTCATTTTCTCAGTAATAATTTAGTTAAAAAAAGACTTCGAAAACATCAACTATAAAACTCAGCATATACTATATAGAAGTTTTCGATAATCAAATGATTAGTGATTTTACCGATTTCAAGATCATGCCATGGATGAGCAGCAACCGATCTCCTTGATAAAGATGAGAGTATCCTCTCGTTCAAACGTGGAGCTGTTCTCTGAAGCTTGTCAGATTGATTCTTGTTAGATTCGAGTTAATTATGGGCTTCCAACTTAAAACCAATTGGTAATTAGTGGATTGGCCCTAACCCTTTATATATTAGTTAATGTTCCTTAGAATTCCCGATGTGGGATGTAATATCCTTAATACCCCTCCTCGAGATGATGGCTATTATCGGCCAGAAATCTCGGAACTTTAAGACAGTTATACTCGGTCGAGCGAGTTAATTACGACCTATAAACCCGGTCAGGAAGGGTAAACTACGACCTATAAACCCGGTCGGATAGGGTTAATATTAATTAGGGTTTTAGGGTATTTTAGGATCTGGGCTCTGATACCATGTTAGATTCGAGTTAATTATGGACTTCCAACTTAAAACCAATTGGTAATTAGTGGATTGGCCCTAACCCTTTATATATTAGTTAATATTCCTTAGAATTCCCGATATGGGATGTAATATCCCTAATAATTCTCTTTCATTTTTTCACTCATCTAACAAACAGAGCAATTCAAGAAAAAAAAAACAAATGTTTAGATTCAATGACTTTGACTTCTTGAGTTTACGTCTAGACCAGGATATGTTGATTAACTATTGATTCTCATATATAATAAATAGGATCCATTACTCAAAAGATTGACCACTCAAAGTCAGAATCTACTACAACTAATCAACAAAACCCTACAACATATCGTTATCCATCAATCATCTTCAACCTAAGATAATTTAGAGCGTCAAAAACTTCAAAAGATTGAGATTTAAGATGCAAAAAGAAGAACCAAAGAAAGTCGTCGCACCTTGGAACGGATGTTTCAAGAACAGAACAGTGTTGCGGAAAGTATGGCGAAAGACAACTAATGAGGCAAAGAAAACAGTAAAGCGCGTGTTCTTCAATTCCGAGCTATAACCTTATTTATAGAAAGCGAGAAACACGGGTTAAGTTGCTTAACTGATAAACTAATCAAGATTAATAAACACCGTTCGATCTCTCAAAACTAGGGGCCCACCGTGAAACACTAATCTCAGTCTCTTGAACCATTCTCCAACACACACGTCGCACTCCCTCTTTAACTATATAACCTGAGTAAAAAGCACAAAAGAAAACATAAAGTTTTTGTAACAAAATGGCTATCAATAGAATTGCGATTGGTTCGCCCGGAGAAGCTAGCCGTCCAGATGCGATCCGAGCGGCTTTTGCTGAGTTTTTCTCCATGGTTATATTCGTTTTCGCCGGTCAAGGTTCCGGTATGGCTTACGGAAAGCTAACGGGAGACGGTCCAGCCACACCTTCCGGTCTAGTGGCCGCGTCTTTGTCACATGCGTTTGCATTGTTCGTGGCGGTTTCCGTTGGAGCAAACGTTTCAGGCGGTCACGTGAATCCCGCAGTTACGTTTGGAGCTTTTATAGGTGGGAACATAACGTTGTTGAGAGCTATTCTTTATTGGATCGCTCAGTTACTTGGAGCAGTCGTAGCTTGCTTGTTGCTCAAGGTAAGTACTGGCGGGATGGAAACGGCAGCGTTTTCGCTCTCTTACGGAGTCACACCGTGGAATGCCGTCGTTTTCGAGATTGTGATGACGTTTGGGTTGGTTTACACTGTTTATGCTACTGCCGTGGATCCCAAGAAAGGTGATATTGGAATCATTGCTCCTTTAGCGATTGGGCTAATTGTTGGAGCTAATATTCTCGTTGGTGGTGCGTTTGATGGTGCGTCGATGAACCCAGCGGTTTCGTTCGGTCCTGCCGTGGTTAGCTGGACGTGGACGAACCATTGGGTCTATTGGGTTGGTCCGTTTATTGGTGCAGCCATTGCAGCTATCGTTTATGACACTATCTTTATTGATAGTAATGGACATGAACCACTTCCTTCAAGTGATTTCTAAGTTAGGGTGTTGCTGATTTCTTCAGAAGCAAGAAAACTGATGTTGTACTGACTACCGGTATTGTGAGAGAGGTGTATGTTTTTAACTCTCATGCGTGTTTTTCTTTTAAAATATGGTTTTAGTCAAGTGGCTAAAGATGTTACTTTTTACTACTTTGTTTTTTAAGTGATTAATAAACTAAATCTTGGAAAGTTCCCATTTATTTTATTTAGAATGAATCAACGTGCCGGGTTTACGTAGTATCAGTTCACACGTAAGAAATCATGTACAACGAAATTGATTGGACGGTATATTCTTGAGATAATGCTCCCATGGTGACCCGCCATTACAACAAATGAGAATATCTTATGGATAATGGATGGTTGGTTGGTCCATGCACGTTCTATATGTGTGAATTCTAGCGACTGATGTTCTTAGTGGATATAGAATTAATTGTTGGAACTAATCATTTTTATACTATTTTGTTCATTTTAAAAAAAAATAATTCTTTTTAGTTTTCTTAGTTTAAGTTTTTTTTTTGAAAAAAAATTTCTTAGTTTAAGTTAAAAATATATAACTTATTAAAATTATTTATTAAAGCTAATGAATATAAAGTTAATCACTCAATTATATTATTTTATCACAAATAAAATTTAAATACAGTCAGCAATTTAGAAATTTGATAGGCTTATCTATAAAGTTAGTAATAAACTTAAATATAGCTTTACTTAATTATGAATCCACAAAAAGTTTAACTATTTTTATAATTTTTAAATATAGATTTACTTCTGTAACTATGCACAAAAGTATAAATATTTTTATATTTTTATATTTGATATGATATAATGATTATTAAAATTTCTAAAAATTTGTAAAAATATTGTTTTGAGGATTAAGTTTTAAGATATATGATTATATAAGAAATATTTCAAAATATTATCTTTGTTATTATTTTCCATGCACGTTAAATATGTGGAAATTCTAGCGAATGATGTTCTTAGTGGATATAGAATTAATTGTTGGAACTAATAATTTTATACTTTTTTCATTTTTTTTAAATTAATTTTTTTAGTTTTCTTAGTTTAAGTTAAAAATATATAACTTATTAAAATTATTTATTAAAGCTAATGAATATAAAGTTAATCACTCAATTATATTATTTTATCACAAATAAAATTTAAATATAGTCAGCAATTTAGAAATTTGATAGGCTTATCTATAAAGTTAGTAATAAACTTAAATATAGCTTTACTTAATTATGAATCCACAAAAAGTTTAACTATTTTTATAATTTTTAAATATAGATTTACTTCTGTAACTATGCACAAAAGTATAAATATTTTTATATTTTTTATATTTGATATGATATAATGATTATTAAAATTTCTAAAAATTTGTAAAAATATTGTTTTGAGGATTAAGTTTTAAGATATATGATTATATAAGAAATATTTCAAAATATTATCTTTGTTATTATTTTCCATGCACGTTATATATGTGGGAATTCTAGCGAATGATGTTCTTAGTGGATATAGAATTAATTGTTGGAACTAATAATTTTATACTTTTTTCATTTTTTAAATTAATTTTTTTAGTTTTCTTAGTTTAAGTTAAAAATATTTAACTTATTAAAATTATTTATTAAACCTAATGAATATAAAGTTAATCACTCAATTAAATTATTTTATCACAAATAAAATTTAAATACGGTCAGTAATTTAGAAATTTGATAGGCTTATCTATAAAGTTAGTAATAAACCTAAATATAGCTTTACTTAATTATGAATCCACAAAAAGTTTAAATATTTTTATAATTTTTAAATATAGATTTACTTCTGTAACAATGCACAAAAGTATAAATATTTTTATATTTTTTTATATTTGATATGATATAATGATTATTAAAGTTTCTAGATATTTGCAAAAAGTATTGTTTAAGGATTAAGTTTAAAGATATATGATTATATAAGAAATATTTCAATATATTGTTTTTGTTATTATTGTGAATATATAATTTTAAATCGTCAAGAGAAAACTAATGTTTTGAAAACCGACCCGGATACTGAACTGGATGACTGTTTGGATCACCGGATCATCAGATCGACCGTGAGTTAGTAATGAAAATTTATTTAATTATATAATAATATATTAGCTATAAAAATAAATATATTGAGACTAATCTTTTGCATTGATTTTTTAATTAAAATTTTATGAATCAGCCTGCAACAAAGAGGAATTAGATCCGATTATAAATAGGTTTTGAAAAAAAAATTCAAGGTCAAATTAATACAAAGCTAGCTTCACCCACCCACTAAACCCGACACGTTCTGCTAGCCCATCCTCGAAATTCTTTAGAATCAATTATCGTTCTCAGCCACAGACGAGAAACCCGACTCCGCCTATCAAAAGCCCCACACGCCGCAGCATTATGAATCCAAACAGCATACCACTGTTGGGTAGACCCAGATGTGGAGAGGATGTTGCATTTGTCACATACTAAATAATATAAGTCTCTTATGACAAGAGCAAACATATATTATCTTGTAGCTCTTATGGTTCTAGAAATTAAATTATGTCCCACCGACCCTCTCTGAACTTGAACCCTCGAAGCTTTAATTTGTTTCTATACTTTTAATCACATTTTTCGGGAAATGAGCATTTTATTCTCCAAGTATTTGAAATCATTTATATTTGGGAAAATTCCTTAAAATACACAGACTGAATTTCTTTTGCTGAAAAAATACACGAACTTTTTTGGCTTCCCAAAAAATACACAAACTAATTTTGATTGTCCATAAAATACACAAACTTTTGAATTTTGAAGGTTTCACACCTCGATTTTAACGGTGTAAACAGTGACTAACAGAATAGTAAGACGCCATTAACTCTGATTAAAAAGTTCATGTATTTTATGGACAACCAAAATTAGTTCGTGTATTTTTCGGGAAGCCTAAAAAGTTCGTGTATTTTTTCAGCAAAGGAAATTTAGTATGTGTATTTTTAAGGAATTTTCAAATGGAGTTTGGATATTTCATATACTATTCAGAGGCTGAATATCTGGACCCAATACATATCCAAAATTTTATATTTGTAAACTTTCGGTTTGGTTTTGGACCAGATATTTTCGATCTGAAAAATCCAGATCCGGAAAAAAACGGCCTAAACCCGACCCAAAGACCTGAAAAAAAACACATTCTCTATCACATGATACAGGTCCGAAATTTTATATTTGTAAACTTTCGGTTTGATTTTGCACCGAATATTTCCGAGTCAGTTCTGATTCAAGTTTTTGAATCCAGCTAGACATTTTAGCCGGATTCAAAAACTTGAATCGGAACTGACCCAAAAATATTCTTTCCAAAACCAAACCAAAAGTTTACAAATATTTGTTGAGTCCAATTTAGTCGAAATCTATCATATATATCTAAAAATTCACAAACAACTCTAAATTTTACATTGAAAGTTTCATATTAATTAAAAATGTTTCTGTTACAAAAACAAAACTAAAAATATTGCAAAAATAATAACAAAATTGTTAGCAGAAAGATCTTGTCGGATTGAATCTATTCGTGTCGATTTTATTAGGCTCAGGTCTATTCGGATCAGTTCTTTTTGGTTTCAATTCTTTCAAATAGAAGAGTTTTGGACCCAACAAATATTTGTAAACTTTCGGTTTGGTTTTAGACCGAATATTTTCGGGTCAGTTCCAATCCAAGTTTTTGAATCCGGCTAAAATGTCAAGATTAGGTCTAGATATTTTAGCCGGATTCAAAAACTTGGATCGAAACTGATCCGAAAATATCTGGTCCAAAACCAAACCGAAAGTTTACAAATATAAAATTTTGGATATGTATTGGGTCCAGATATTCAGTCTCTGAATAGTATATGAAATATCCAAACTCCATTTGAAAATTCTTTAAAAATACACATACTAAATTTCCTTTGTTGAAAAAATACACGAACTTTTTAGGCTTCCCAAAAAATACACGAACTAATTTTGGTTGCCCATAAAATACATGAACTTTTTAATCAGAGTTAACGGCGTCTAACGGCGTCTTACTATTCTGTTAGTCACTGTTTACACCGTTAAAATCGAGGTGTGAAACCTTCAAAATTCAAAAGTTTATGTATTTTATGGACAATCAAAATTAGTTTGTGTATTTTTTGGGAAGCCAAAAAAATTCGTGTATTTTTTCAGTAAAATAAATTCAGTCTGTGTATTTTTAAGGAATTTTACCTTTATATTTTCATCCGTTAGTTAATAGTTGACTATTTCTTCCCAATTTCACTAAGTTAACTATTAATTGGGGAGTAATTCTTTGGAGAATAAAATAGCCATCTTCCCTTTTCTTTTCTCATTTATTTTGCTACCTAAAATTACTTTTTCTCTTACTCTCAATATAAAGAAGTGATTTTTGTTACACCTATTAATTATAAATAAAGGAAAATAAAAGTTTATTTTATTAAAAAGAAATGAAAAATTCTCGTGCAAAGCACTAAAATAGAAAACAGTATGCGTAGGGGTGGGCGTTCGGGTATCTATTCGGATTCGGTTCGGATCTATTTGGGGTCAAAAATTTCAGCCACATTCGGGTATTTCTAAATTTTGGTTCGGATCTTTGCGAGTTCGGTCCAGGTTCGGATAACTTATTTAAATTATTTTAAAATTTTTAAAATTCATTACATACTTTAAATTTCTCAAAATCTATAAAAATAAATATATTGCATATAAATTTGAATAACCAATGTCAAAATACATAAAATTAACATATAAAGTTGTTTGGTTTGAATATTTGGATAGAGAAATAATAGATATTTTAAGTATTGATGGTGTGGATTTTAAGTATACTCTAGTTATTTTAGACATATACTTTTGAGTATTTGTATATATTTTCAAGTATTTTGGATAACAAAAAAATATATTATATATTTTGAGTTTTTAATACACATTAAATCTAAAAATAATGAATATATAGGTATATAAATCTAATTCGAAGATATTCGGGTGCCCGAAATACTTCGGTTTGGGTCTGGTTCGGTTTCGGTTCTCTAAATACCAAAATTTTGAATCAATTCGAATATTTAATTAATTTTAGTTCAGATTCGATACTATTTTTTGGATCGGATTCAGTTTGGTTTTTGGGATCTGGTTCTTTTGTCCAACCCTAAGCACGCGTCTAAAAATATAAATTACACGCGCTCGTTAAAAATGTAACTTTCACGTGCGATGAAGAACGTTCAGCTCATCTAAGCTAGGGTTAAAATGAGCCTCTATCTGGAGCTTCATCGGGCTTTAACCATCCTTTTTATGATTTTTCTGTAGAGCCCAAAAAAATAGTACACCATTCGCTAATTATCCAATATGAGGAGGAGTCCTACTTATATTAGGTTTGTTGGACCTATTCATTAAAAATTAAATTAGGTTATTTTTCCGTACTCATGTACGGGTATAAATATTTACAAAATAAATATATTATAATATTTTATTTCTATTATGACAGTTTATTAATATTTTTAATTTTTTTTAATTATTCTGTTATTTATATTGTAATCAATATGCATGGTTTGTTTTATATAATATTGTGTTATTTTAATTAGATTATAATTTTGGATATATAATATCTCGACTTTTTGGTTATTATTTGGATATATTAGATAACATTTACATTTTACGATTCAACTAAGATATTCTGTTATACCAATTAAATTTTTGATTAATTTTGTTATTTTCATATAATTTGATTCTTGCCTTAAATTTGTATATATATATATGTATTAGTAGGATTATGTATAATTTAATATATGTTGTTTTGAAAATTAAATAGTAAAAGTAAACTAAAGTGTTGGTCGGTTCAAAATTACATCTTAATTGTAATAGTTGGTTAATATATTTGTAGTATTATTCATATTTATTTAGTAAAATATTGAGAATAAATGATAATATATATTATTTTTATTTAATGATTGGCTTTGTATAAAATAATTTGGATTGGTCTAGTTACTCATTTGTGGGTATATTATGTTACATATTTCCGTTAAATTCAAGTATAACCAAATCATATTTATTGTATTCATTGCATTAGTTTGGTTTTCATCTTAGATGTGTATATATATTTATGAATTGGCAATTTGTAAATAGCCCATGACTATGTTAATTTTATAGTACTTGGTAATTTGGAATATTTTAATTATCACAAATAAAATTATAAAAATAAAGTGATGATAGGTATAAAATTGCATAAAAATATAATATCAAGATTATTTTTCTAAAATTTCCTTTTTATGAAATCAAATTATATATATAAATTATTTTCGGTTTAAGTTTATAAATATTTTCTTTATCATACATGTTATTAGAAAATTATAAAAGGGAACATAAAAATATTAAAAAAATTTATTCATTAAATATATCTTAGTTTATGCTATTTAAATTATTTTGTAATAGTATGATAAATATGTTTATTTAAATAAAATGCTTAATACTTTTAAAAATATATATTATATTGTTAAGGTTATTTTTAAAAAAGGAAGATTATTTTCTTACTTTAAAATCAGGATTATTTTGTGAAATTTCCTTATCATGAATTACACTATATATAAAAGATATTTTCGTTTTTAAATTTATAAATTTTCTTTATATATAGGTATTTGAAAAAAAAGAAAAAGGAAACCTAAATAGAAAATGAAAAATAAAATAAAATATATGATTAATAATGGTAATTAGATATATTTGATTCATTAAGAGTATCATCGTAATCAATCACCGTGAGAGTTAATGTGAGCGCGACACATAGAAAACTGACTTCTCAAATAATATAATAGAGATATGTCTTATTTTATATTGTTTTAATCAAAATATATCTATATTATTAAAAGAGAAGTACTCATATGAATTACTCCTTAGTTTTCTATTTTATTTACACTTCAATGCCACTGTAACTATTTATTATCTTTCCTTTAAATATTCTTGTCTTAATCGATCATTTAATTTAGTGCATAAAAACGGAAAGAACAGCTCAACGTGTTCTACTAAATCGCATGAAAACTAAGACCTTCACGTGTTCAACTAAATTACATGAGAAGACTATAGCGAAAGAAAAAAAAATATTTTATACCTACACTATAAGAAATTGAATAACTTAATAACTTCAGAAGTGAAACAGCTAAACACTTGAATCTGCAATTTTGTTCTTCACGTACACCTTTGTATTTGTAGAGCTTGGTATTCCTGTTTAGATAACAATGGCGTTAACTTTAGTTCTTTACAAATAAATAAAATCAATAGTTTGATTTTTCATTAATATCAGACTAATATGATTATTTACGCCTTAAAATATTTACTTTACAGTCACTTTAAAATGGATTTATTTGAATTATATTTTACATGACTTATAAAATAGAAAAAAATCAGTTATACCAATTGATGATCTAATCTTTCCAAACCAACCAAATCAATAAATTCAAAATCTAAACAGAATATCTTTGCCAATAACAAATTCTTACCTATAATCACGAGATAAGAATTAGAAACAAAATATCTTTGCAAACCAAATAAATTGATGATACATATAGAAACAAAAATTCATTTTATTTTTAATAACATTCAAACATATATAAACACTCACACAGTCGCAAAAAACCAAAACACAAATAGACTTTAACCGAATCAGAGTAAAAACCCAAATAAAAACTCCTAACTTAATCAATGTAAATGGTCAAATATTAAAAATACATCATTTACTATTGAGAGAATACAAAAATTAATCAAAAATTTAATACCCGTCCGGTCGGACGGGTCAAGATCTAGTACTCCGTTATATATGAATTTTTTTTCAGTTGATAGATTTTGGTCACAAATATTGTGGGATCCTTATCTAACTTATATCGACAACTTTCTTCTTCTTTTTTTTTTTGCTAAACGACAACAACTTTCTTTAATGTTACAACTATATCATAATTAAATTCCGAGTTATTAAAACCTACCCTAATTCATCACCCACGTATAAATAAAAAAAAAATGTTGACCTTATTAGTCATAATCGTTGGAGAAAACATAGAACAACAACATGAACAAAAAGCATAGGATAATTGTTGACCGTAATCTACTGAACCATACATTGTTCACTTATGATAGTGCCCAATCATATGAATAAATAAATATTTCAATATATGCACGA
Source organism: Raphanus raphanistrum subsp. raphanistrum (assembly GCA_019706035.1). Lineage (NCBI taxonomy): Eukaryota > Viridiplantae > Streptophyta > Magnoliopsida > Brassicales > Brassicaceae > Raphanus > Raphanus raphanistrum. The sequence continues at coordinate 11,987,136 of CM033988.1, read as the reverse complement.
TACATTAAGTATTTTTTTTAAAGCTTCAACATATTTTTTATGATATATTTTCTTGAATTATATTAGATCACTTAAACTTATTTTCATCGATATATTATTAAAACAGGATCTTCCTAGAAATTTACTTAAAAAAATCATTGCACCTACTCATTAACTATATTATTAGTTTTGGTCTGAATTTTATTTTCTGTAACTATAAAATATTTTAAATAAATTCATTTATTACTCAATATTTGCAAAACTGAATATAAGAACCATATTTTTAACAGAGGGATACATTATGAATTCTACAAATAGAATGATATATACACTATGAATCCGGAAATGAGTCCCTTTTCATTTAATCATGTAATTATTTTTGAGAACTTTTTTATCATCTAATTTTTCTTAACACTTAGTGTCATTAGACATAATGATGGTATGAGTTGTTGCCAAAAGTTAATGAATCACAAATCAAATAGTTTATTATTTCAATTTTAATTACTATTAACAAGTATGCCAAAAAAATTGAATTAATATTTAAAAATATATCATCAGATTTATATAATATTTTACTAGGTCAACCAGTATCATATGGTAGGTTAATGATGAATTTTTACCAATTTTTATCAGGTTCTTACATATTCAATTTTAACTTAAATCCAGATCAGATTATATACGAATCACCAGATTTATCAATTCGACTGCATATTTGGATCAGGTACAAAAACATTGCTAAAACTATTAAAAACCTACAGATTCATGCAATTAAAGAATCACACATCTAATAGTTTATTCAATTTTAAGTACTACTAAAAAGTATTACAAAAGTTTGAATCAATGTTTCGAAGAAATGTCATCAGATTTATATGAGATTTTATCGGGTTAAAAATATTAAATGGCGGGTTAATGATGAGTTTTTACCAATTTTTATCAAGTTCATTCATATTGAATTTTAACTTAGTTCATATCAAATTTTATACGGGTCACTGAATTTATCAATTCGACAGCGGATTTGAATCAGGTAAAAAACATTGCTAAAACTATTAAAAACTATAAAATGTATATAAAATATAAAGATACTGTTATAACATAAGAGTGTACATAATAATATACATCAAAACCAATAAACTAATTCATAGCAATTGTAGTCAACCGAAAAAACGCATACTTCAACTAATTCAAAGCGCGCATCAAAATCTAGTATGTATTATTAAAACTAAGTATTTTTTGTATTGTTTGAAAATATGGATAAAAAGATAAAAAGATAAATGAGAATTGTTTGAAAACATAGATATCAGATTAATTACTTCTTTTCATTTATACATTTAACTATTGCATTTACAATAAATTAAGTATTTTATATTTCTTTTTATTTACAAATATTACCACAACATATAAACTCAATTTAAATTAGTTAGTTATAATGATTGTTGTTTCCTTGTGCTAAAAATAAAAACACAAACTGAAATATATATTATATTATGTAAAATAATTATTAAATATAATATTACATTATTCAGTTTTGTCAAATATAAAAATTTTGAGAGTTCAATATTTAAAAAATATTATAAAACTAATAATAATTCATAGAAAATAATACAAAACTTTAAGTTTTTAGTATGTTGTTTCAATTTAAAATAAATTAACAGAAAATAACATATTAATATATGAATATACAATTACATTAAATTGTATCAAGTTATAAATTTTTAATATAATATGATATACAAATAAAAAATATTATTATCAAACATCTATATTTAAATTACAAAACATATAAAATATACATGAAACTTTTTATAAAATCAACGGTTTATGAATTTACGTTGAATATAAATTAAATCAAACATCTGCCCTTTGCGGAGGCGCGAATCAAGTTCTATTTTTTTTTTATTTCTCAAAATTATACGTACTTTACCAATGGTTTGACTTTGACTATAAAACTTGGAAGAAATCTAGGGTTGTTGCCAGTGGATGATTCTGACATCTGATTTCTGATCTTGTCTTGCACACAATGAATGGTTTCAATAATGTATAATTGTTGATTTGTTGTCTGTGCAATATCTTTAGGCTAATAGTCACTTATTTTATCATTTTATTAATATTTTTCTGAACTGTTTCCCGCTTCTGTAAATTTTATTTTCAATTAATGATTAAAATACTGAAAAAGTAATGTGTAGGAGTATGTAGGCTGAAGTTTACGTTTTAGGAGACGGATGTGTCAATGAGACGTAGCTCTGACCATAGACTTCGCTTTATGATACTTTCAAACATTGGAATAGTAAATGTTATCTGCCACCTTTGTCATCGTTTTCTAAGAAGAAAAAATGGAAAGCTAGTGTCATTATATAATAAACAGCTATATATAATCTTGATTTATATATATATATATATATATCATAGGTGGTCCTTTAATCGAGCGTAGAATTGTCAGACGCATGGATGATATAAGTACCATTATACTGAAATAAAATCTCAAGTATAACAAGAGAATGCGAAGTAGACTGAATACGACTTTTTCTTACGTAATGATGTTCAGCTATAATTGTATATGTTTCCATTTCTGTAACCATTTTAATACGGTGTCGAATTCTTAACATTTACTACATGACGTAAAAATATCCATAAGTTATTTTGAAAGTTACAGGTAATAACAAAAATGACAGGCAAATAACATTTTAAGTGGCCATAAATTCAATTGTACAACCCTGAAATTGATTTAAACGCTAAAGGAATTTAAAAACTGGTTAAGACCCTCAAAAAAAATCTTGGGCATTATTTATTTTACGTTCCTTTTTGTAACCTAAAGCTACACACACTACAAGGGAGAAAAAGAGTCAGAAGTCAACTAGGTTCGACTGAGATTTGACCACATCATTACACCATTGATCTGCTCGAAGATCTGATGAACGGCTGTTGTTATCTCATCAGCTGATCGTACCTTACACACATCTTCTATCTGCATTCACAAAAAAACAATTTTATCTCGCTAAAATTCAAATAATTAGCTCTTTTTAGGGGTTTTTACCATGAACTCTATATTAAAAATAAAAGGTTCATATATTATTAATTGTCAATTTTATAATGTAACAAAACATGATTATTTTAAATCAAAGAAAAATACTTACTACTCTATTTTATGTCATGATGTACAATAGCACGCATATATATATATATTTCTAAATGCATGCAGATTCCTTAATCTTTCTGAACAAGATAAAACGCTAACTAAACAAGAATAATCATAATAATAGTAATGCCTAATTTGCAAATTTGACGAGGAAGTTTGAACTATTGGTTTAAGAGATGATTGAAGATTGTTTAATTACCTTGAGATTGAAAGAGTAGAAGACAGAGTCAACGGAAGAAGAGATAGTAAGATGCAGAATCGATAGCTTTAGGTTTTCAATGCAGATGATAGCTCTCAAGATCTGTCCTCTTCCTCTCTTACAACGAACCTTCAAGCTCGCATGGTTCTGTATCACCGTAGCTTCCACTTCCGCTGTCTCTCCGCCGCCAAATCTCGCCGTAAACCCATCTTCCGACGTCGGCGATACGCTCGAAACAGAAGAGTTAGTGCATGCACGAGAGGAAGATGAAGAAGACGACGCCGTTTTGGGGTTTTCACTAGCTCCTTCTCTCTGTTTCTCAGCTTCTAGTGATTGCAAAAGCTGCTCGAGTTCCTTGATATAATCTATAGCTCCTCCCACGATAGAAGCTTGATCACCCTAAAATTAAAAATCGAAAGATTCAAATGTTTCGGTGGAAACTTCTTATGTTCTTATATAAATCTTTTAATCTTTAACTATTTAAATATTTAAATCTTCTAAATATGTAAATCTTTTGTTACCCTTTGAAGAAACGGTGGAGGCATAAGAGACCGAAGTGAGTTTAAGTGTTCATTCATTTGTCGTCTCCGGTTACGTTCGACGGCAATGTGAGTCATCCTTTGATTCTCAACTTCATCTTTGTTCTTTGGAGCTCTTGTCCTTTTTCGTTTTCGTTTTTCTTTGACCGTTGCTCCATCTTCGGTTTTCGGATCCTTAACAGGGTCTTCTTCTTGACCCGGATCTCTTTTGATGGTTTCATGGGTGAGACAGCTCTCTGGTTCTAGTGTTTGGCTCTGGAGAAGTGACTGGAGTATCTGATGTGGTTCTGTGGTACTATAAGTGGGTTCTATGCACTGGAGCATTTGCAGAAATGGCGTCTTCTCGTCAATTGCATTTTCTGAAAATTGACTAAAATGTTCTTCTAATCCTCCAAATCTCATTAGCCCCTCCATAATTAGCTTCAAGAAAGACAACAAAATTAGTTTTCGGAGTTTAAGGTTACCCGTTTTAATAACTGCATGAAACTTTAAGTGATACTTGATGATATTAATGGCTTAGTTGGTGGTTTCTTTAAAGAGAAAACAAAGAGGAGGTACGAGGATATAGAACAATAAATTGTAGTAAGAAATAAGGAATGTCACAGAGAGAGGAAATAAGAAAGTTGCATATTTAGATAAGTTTTGTTCCAATGAATTTAAAGCATTTTGCATTGAATGTGTTAAATCATCTGAAAAGGAAGAGGAAGAAGAATACTAAATGCACAAAACAGATCCTAGCTATGAGAATTCATTAGAAAAAAAAAAGTCAAAAGTAATTACAAGAGAGTCTTACATGAGAATCAATTGACGCTTTAAGAGTCTCTCTATTGGATTTAGCAGCTTCAGATAGGTCTTTAAATTAACAATTTCTCCTTCTTCGTCTCCTCTCTCTCCTCTCAACCAAAAACATTCCTTTCGAGGGTTATACTTTCTATTGTGTTGTTAATAAATGCAGCTTTCACATATATAAAAGGAGAGAAAACAATGAGGGAGAAGAAGAAGAGGCTGGCTCGGTGGATGTATTAAAATACACATACACAATCCTGTATTGTCGTATATTAATTTAGAATATTTACGTATATATGTAATTTTTACTTGTATTAAGTAATCTATGTATCATGGGGAAACATACGTGGATGTCTAGTCTTCATTAGATTTTTAGTCATTCTCTTTGAAATGGTGATAATGATTTTTTACTTTTGTTACGCGGTCAATGTGAAACGTAATTTCCATCGCCCATCAATATATATCTATCTCTCTTGAAAAAAAGTTCATCTTTTGTAAAAAGAAAAAAAGAGAAGTTCATGTGTGAAGTAAACATAGGCAACGATTGCTCACATGCAAAACAAGACAAGGAGTTTGGTATTTATCTAGTAACGGAATCATTTGACGGGGAGGTGTTTCAAAAAAAACAAAATCATTTGACGGGAAGAAAAAACCAAAAACTTTGGTAATTTGTTTACCTTTATATATAAAAACTGGTGAAAATATTAAATCAGAGTTTGCCTTTTTTTTTTGCAAGATATCATCATCAAATTGTTAAGAGCAACCTTATTGGCAAGTTTTTTTTAAATATGAGTTTTAACCAAAAAAAGTATTATTTTAATATTAATTTAGTTAAAATTAATTAATTTAGATAAGTTGAACTAATTAACAATGGACATGCGGTGTCATAAATGTCCAAGTAGTATCTAGTAGTATTCATTATAAATACTTTTTCTTGTCTCTCTTTTAATTTTCTTATTTTTCAATTTTAGTGTTAAAATACTCATTGAGTATCGATGGTTGGAAGTGTTCTAAGACCATCCGCATTAGCAAACTCGGGGGACTCGGATTCCCAAAATTATTATATTGATATTTTATGTTTGATTTAAAAAAAATAATAATAATCGATTCAATCATGGATAGCCCCATGTCAGTGAGACCCGCAAACATTAGTGAAATGGGTTCACTCGGGAGCACTCGCAGTCGACGGGTTCATGGTCTAGGAATATTATAATATTTTTTTTTTTTTGGAATCTGTAAGAGTTTTGGGTTTGAACCGCTAATAGGGATGCCCTGAGTTATTTGAAGAAAAAATATATTAAGATTTTTTTTATCAAATATTAAGATTTTTTTAATGAACTTTTAAGGAAGAATTAAATTCTATCTCCAATAATAAAGACAACTTTTTTTAATGAACTTTTAAGGAATAATTAAATTCTATACATTAATATTTGTTTTTCATTATTTGTATTATATATTTTATATTTTTCATAATATAATTAATCGAATAATTATTTAAATATGTTTAGGTTTCTATACATTAGAACCGAATCTCGAATCAAAATAAGGTAATATGGTTACTTTTGGTTATTTTTGGTTATGTTTGGTATGAATTCAAAATACCTAAACTGAATCAATTAATATTATTACTTTTAGTAGACATATCTGAACCGGCCTTAAATACATTAGTTTTTGGATATTTGTAGGTTTTTATATATCAAAATTGAATTCATCTTGATTTGGTAAGACCCGATTTGAAATTCCACATGAAAATTTATAATACCTAAATGAAACCTAGTTTCAAAACTCAAAAAACTTGATACTTGAAAGAAATAATCCGTAGCTGAAAAGGTACCTGAATGTCTATGTTTAACTAATTATATAAACAAAAAATTGTTAACCATTTTGAATTTCTGTCACAAATCAAATAATTTCATTTAAATATGTCAAATTATTATAGTTAATATGTAAAATGCTGTCAAAATAAAAATATATTAATGAAATAGTTATAAAAGTGAGAAAATGAATGTAAAAAATAAAATAAAAAATATTGAAAACAGTTAAGTTTAATTTTCTAGTTCTATAATAAATGATGTGAATTTATTTAGTAAATATATTATATGAAGTGATGAGAATTGATTAGAAATATAATGGAAATCTGTAAAAAAAATCACTTAAAAATAGGCAAATATTAATTTCTAGTATTATCCATGTTTCCAAACATATTTCATTAAGAATACTATACAAGTTTCCAAACAATCTCAATGTGTACTTCAACTTTAATAATATATATGATATTTTAGTCCATAAAAAAAAGAAAGATACTGTAGATTCTTTATATTTCAATCATATAAGATCTTTTATGGAATATTTGTCTCCACAATATATAATATAAGATGTTTTATTACTTTTAATACAATTAATTTTTTTTAACCAATAACATTTTACTAATTTGTCTACGATTGATTAGTTTGTTTTAAATTTATCATTAATGATATTATCTTTTAAAAGTAAATTTCATAATTCTTTTTTAATTAAACATCTTATAATATGAAACAGAAACAGTAAAAAAATTGCTTGCTAATTCATAATATTTTTTTGATAATCCAGGGTTCCCCGCTTAGCGGGTCATTCCCTGGGCTATCTCATAATATTAAAACACAAATTCATGAATCAGCCACCCTTCTTACGACACGAAATAAATACGGTTAATATGTAACACGAGTGAAACCAACGTATAGAATTCAGAAGAAGAGTGGTTGATTGATGAATTTGTTTTCAATATTATGATTGACAAAAACCTCAAAACTATCTTAAATTTATATCATTAATGAATTCTGTATGTAACTGTTATTTGAGCATTTTCAATCCAATTTCAAATGCTTAAATTTTGAGGGTTTTGTCATTCTAATCCAACTTTAAATTTTCAAATTTTGAGGTTTTGAACATTGAAACCTTAAATTTGAGATTTCAATATTCAGAACCTCAAAACTATCTTTTATTTTTATTTTGGTTCTTGTAATTATTTATTTTAACAAATACATATGCTAAACTTAATTTAAAATAACTTATATACACCAAAATAAAGTAAAACATGATTAATATTACATAACATTAAAGTAAAGTTCATACAATAGAAAACTACTTTAATAAAATTCACACAAAATAAAATACATTAAACAAACTTAGCACAAATTAAATCAAATTACCCAAAACATTTAAATGTTACATATTTTACAAGTGGCTTCAAAATACTAGAATTTCTCGGTTAACCAGACTCTGATCCTCCAAGATAATGGTTGGTAAATATTTGGATCAAATGAAGGTTGTTGCTGCTCTTGAGTTCTTTTTTGCATGATTCTCGTTTTTCCAATCGCATATACTCACGTCTATCAACATCGATGGAGTCTAAATTTGTTAGTAATATTTTATCATCTCGTTCTCGTTCTTTTAAGACTATTTTAGCCTGATTTTGGAGACATAATTGCTGCAACTCGTAGTTTTTACTCCTAGTGGATGCACTTTCTTTAATGAATATATCCGATTTCAACAATTTTTTATTGTAATCTACAAATTAAAAATAAAAAAACTCATTTATTACCTCGGAATGCGTTGCTTGAGCATATATGGAAGTATTACGGAAATAATGCTTAAGTAATTTAGTATTGTATATGTAATTTTCTAAAATTGGTATGTACATTTGTTGTTTTATTATATATGTAATTTATATCATTTTTTATTATATAATATATTAAATGTATTTTTATATTTGTTTGTAAAATTTTATCATTGTTTAGTATTTTTTGTTTTTCAAAGACTATAATGCAAATGAATAAATTTATAAAAAAGTTGAGGATCTATGGTTGGAAAAATCAAAACTCAGATTTTTATTTTGAGGTTTTGCTCCTCTTGAAATAAAGTATCGGATTGGCGATGTCTTTAGGAAGTGGCTAGATCCACAAAGCGTATATACCATATCTATGTACGCAATGAGATGGTGCGTTGGGACTAGGACGAGGGGGAGAGGGGTCCCGTAAAGTATTATTGAAGATGGCAGTGAAGACAGTTCTCGTTTGGTAGGGACACACTTTCTTTGAACAGTACTTCTCACTCTTATTAAGACAGTTTTTCAGAATCAGAAAAGAAGACCAAACCTCTCTTTCTTCTTCTTCTTTAAATAATTACTTCTCCAGAAAAAAGGACTTTCATGTCTTTTACTTCAACTCTAACATTTTTTTTTGTTCAACCTTCAACTCTAACATTTATTTTTATTTTAACCGGGCTGGAACAGAAACTTAAGAGCATGATTATTGGTGTTTTTTAGCTTTCAGATCCTTAACACACATATATGTGTATGTATGTGTATTAAGAATCTAAGAACTAAGAAACACCAATAATGACGCTCTAATGGGATGATGATAAGTGTTTCTCAATTTGGTATGTCGACATAAAAATGACGAATGTAGCCTTTTAGAAGAGGACGAACGATGCACATGGGCAAGGCAATGGGTGCAAAACGTTCAGTGTGTCCTAATAAGACCAACTCGATTTCAGTGCCTTGGTCTCTAGGGCAAACAACAGTACTCTCCTCCGAAAAGAAATTTACCTTTTCTTTTTGTTTCCTTCTCCGAAAATGTAGATTTGTTATTCTCCTTTCTTCAGTCGTTTTTATTTAAGCTTGGACTTTGTACTATAAAGCGAGTCCAAAATTCACATGCAACCTAACTTAATGTTTTTTTTTTGAAAAAAAAAAAATCCTAACTTAATGTTGTACATTTATCTATTAGATTATTAAGATAGACCAGGAGATGGAGATGTATAAAGAAATTACAGACGTGCAATCTTTTTATAATTGTCTACTACATTATCCAGCCAATAAAACTAAGTCACATACCTGTTGAAAATTTTGAGAAAAAATAAATTTAGAAATATTTTGAGATATAAACTGAATATGTCAAAGATTGTTTGTGAATATATGCATAGAGCATAGTTTCAAACGAAAGTAATTACCTGTATCAGAGTAGAAATATATTTAAATTTGGTCATAACGTAGACTATAGTTTTAAGCAAAAAAAAAAAACAAAAAAAAAACAAAAAACAAAAAACGTAGACAAGGTTTTTGGTTATTTGGGTGATTAGTTGTTCTTGCCCGAGAAGTTATATTGTTGTCTCTATCTCTTTAATCGAATGAGTTAAGTTTTAAAATTTGACTTTATAATTTCACGTCTATAAACATATTTCTAACTCCATTCCATAATTTATTCCACAAATAAAGTAAGAAACTGAATATGAACAAAAAATAAAAAAGTCAATCCATAAATGAAATATTTTATATTTTCTTGTTCATATTCCATTTCCACTCTATTTTTGAAACAATAATTGAGTGAAAAAATATTTTAATGTAATTGGACACATGTATTTTGGTCATATATTGTAATAAATATATCATTCAATATTTTCAAGAGTATCTATTATCTTTTGTTAACAAACTTATATAAAGCTCCTTTGGAAAACAAAAAAAAAACTTAATACAGTATTGACAACAACAGTTAATACAGTAATCCACGTTTATTTATAGCTTTGTGCCCTCAATTCAAACTTAACGTATCTTTCCCCCCCTTTGGACTTCTTTAATAATGAAAATCTCTTTGGATTTTTCTTAGGCGCCCAAGATTAGACTAGCTAATACATTTTTGGGAAAATATTTTTAGGCCAAAAAACACTAAGGGTCTAACTGGTGACCATCTCGGGAATAGTAGGAACAAAAAGAAAAAACATTGATGGGAATAAAATTATGAGAATGATGAGGAACGGTTATTCCATATCAAATTTAGTGAGGAATAAATTTGTTCTTTAATTCTCTACAATAAAAGGATGAGAAGGAATGAAAAGGAATGACCATTCCTAATGAATGGTAAAATTTGTTAGGAACATTAAGGAATGCATTATTCCTCTTCATTCCTTGGTCACCAGTTAGACCCTAACATTGTTCCATTAGGTTAATTTCACTCACTAATCGTCCCATTAGGTTAACTATTTTCAAAATGGCAATAATATCCTTAAAATTTCAATTATAAAATCGAAGTTACAATAATAAAATAATTTTAATATATTTAGATATTATAATGAATCCTAATTATAATAAAAATAAAAATAAAATAAACAAATGAAAATCTCCAATCAGAAATAAATATATTTAAATAAAAACCAATTTTAGTATTTATTTATTTTAATATATGTATTTGTATATTTTCTCATAGATAAATATTTTTAATATATTTTTGTGAATATTATTTAGGGGATATGCTAAAAACGATCTAAAACTTGAATTTTATAGAAATATATACACTTATCAATTTTCAAATATGGAAAATGATCTTTTTATCAATAAAAAGTAAAACCATTAAATTTTGGTGCAAAATTTGATTTTTTCATATATGAAAACAGAATATTTTCAAATATTTTCTTCCCATATTTTCAAAACTGTTCATACTTATATGTAGAATCTGTATTATATGCAGAAATACAGTGAACATGTTTGAAATCTGTAGAATACAGTGAATAAGTTTAAACTCAGTTTCTACCGATTTTAGATTTCTGAGGAATATGTAGATTATGTGTTCTACATGTTTTAGAGTGATAGATTAAGCATAGAATGTGTATTCCAAATATTCTTAGATTATTTTTACGTAGATGGCTTATTTAATCTTAGTAGATTTAATAAAAGATCCGTAGAACAAAATCTGAAATTTTGATTTAAACAGTTTTACAACCAATAAAATATCTCTAATTTGATATAGATATTTCAGTTCCTATTTTCCAAGAAAAATGTTTGTAAAACTATTTATTTGATTTATTTTATAAATAGAAAAGACATTATAGACAAAAATGGTTCAAAATGGAATTAGCTAAATTAAGCATGGGATCTATTATCCGGGATCCGGATTCGATCCGAAATCACTCCGAATCTGCTTCATAAATAGGATATTCGAAGCGTCCGAATCCGGATAGTAAAATCAAGGATCCGTCAAAACCGGATCCGGATCCAGATATCTTAATTATGACGTCCGGATATCCGGACCCAGATCCGTCTTTTTAAATTATATATTTTTTAATTTTATTAATAATTTTATTTGATATATTAATATTTATTCTTAAAATTAGGTTTATAATATTATTTTAAATATTTTATGTATTATTTTAGAATTTTATTTATTTTTACGAATCTGGATCCGGGTCCGGATATCCGCGGATAGTATGATATCTAGACGGATATTGGATTATGGATATCCGGAAGTTTCGAATTCGGATCTGAATATTAAATCCACAGATCAGACGAATTCAAATCTGGATATCCCAAATTTCCAGGATATTTGGATTCGTCCCAGCCCTAACCTAAAAGGACAATATATCTTTTTTGGCCTAAAAACAAATTTTATTACATTTTTCATGGTTTTTTTTTGAAACACCAAACTTATATTAGAAGAAAATAATTAATTTAGATACTAGTTTTCAGTGATCTTATTACTGTTATTTTATTTTCCTGTAACTGGTCCCTTGGGATTTAGATAATTTAGTTATATATATACTTTTTTTTTTGAAAGAGGGCATTATTTAGTTATTTTTGGTTCTCATTGTTCATAAATTATAGATAGTAAAAAAAAGGGTTAAAATATTTAAGAACATGCTCATCACTTATGTTTGAATATATTCCCTTCTGTTTTATAAGAATATCATTCTAATATTTTTCTTGCTATACGAAAATATCACTTTAAAATTTCAGTGCAAAATATATTTGGTTTCAGCTTAAAATTAATTGTAAACTTTATTGATCGTATTAATAATATTATTTTTCTCAAATACATTTCAATCAATTTTTTAATATATATAAAAAATATGAAAGTGACACTTATTAAGATACTTAGGGAGTATGTACTAAATTTCAGACGATTCATTTTGCTACAATATAATATATACTAGATTTTGATCCGCACGTCCGTGCGGATGTATTCTTTATAAAATATGTTGTTTTTATGTTAATATTAGAGTTAGGCAAAAAACATGAATCCAAAAGATCGAACCGGTCCCGATCCAAAAAGAAGTACCAAACCCAAACCAAAATTGATAAAATATCAAAATTATTCAAAATTTGGTATCTAGAGAACTGAAACCGAATCCGATCCGAACCGAAATATTTCGAATACCCCCGAATATATTCGAAATAGATTTATATACTTATATATATTATTTTTAAGATTTAACGTATAAAAAGCATCTAGAACATATATGATACTTTTAAGTTAGTTTAAATAAGTATAATATTTTTTGTTTGGTTTGTCATCTGCATTTGGTGGTGTGTGCCTCGACATGATTCGTTTTTATTTTTATATAAAATTAGATCTTGACCTGCGTTTTTGCAAACGCAAAATATTTTACGTTAAAAAAATTCACTAATAATTTAACAAACATTTTATTAATTTGAAAGAGTATATATCTACTTTTTATAATTAAATCAGTACTTTTAAAGTTGACCTGAATCGGTGACTATACCCATTAATCCGGTGATTCGAATGGGTTTAATAACAATATTATATTATATTTATTTTTTTTTTAATTTTAGTTTAAATGAAAGTTCTAATTTCAATAAAATTTATTTTGAAGATTTATATTAGAACTTTTAAAAGAATATTTTATTTTATTTATGTATGTATATATTTTATATATGTATATTTATATATGTGTATATATATTAATGTTTAAAAATTATATTGAATAGTTTTAGTTTAAAGTTTTTATAAAATAAAAATTATATTGTTAGTGAATTTAAAGTAAATTAAAATATAAATTATTTATAATATTTTATTAAAACATAAATTAAAACATTCAAAATATTAAAAAAATATTTATCCGTCCACAACCGCAAACTCTAGAGGGAACCAACTTTTGATATTATGATATCTGAAATTATTTGTAGCGATTTGTAATCGTTTGTGTGATATTTGATTAATTATGATAATATTAAGTGTTTTTATTTATTTTGTTAGTATTAATTATCATAATATTAAGTGACGGTTTTGATCAATTATTAATACTTAGATGCAGTTATTAAGTGACCATTTTTATGCGATTAGTATATTTTTAAGTATTTTTATGCCGTGACCATTAGGTGACGGTTTTGATCAACTATTAATATTTGATTAGTATTTTTTTTCAAATTTAGATGCAGTTATTAAATTGGGTTGGATCCTTTGCAGATTTGGTATAACAAATTCCCTGATTTTAAGATATATATAAAATAAAGAAAATAGAATATTATGGGAATCGTGTATCTCTCTACAAATTTAATTGAATTATTTTTTTTGAAGATTTCGAAAAAAATAGAAATAGAAAATAAGGATTTCACAGGATTTATAAGTGACTGAAGATTTTTCTTTCTTAAGATTTTTAAGATATTTTTTTGGTTTAAAAAATTAATGGGTTACCAAAAATGCAAAACTACAGTGTTTTGATGGCAGTAGCATGTCATTGTAATTTTTGTGCAAACTTCAGGGTTAAGTACTATTTGTACGTCAGTTTTAATAGATTAAATATATTTTTGTTATACAAAAGTGTCACTTTTAAATATCAGTGCAAATTATATATAGCTTCAACTTAAAATTAGTTATAAATTATATTTATCGTATAAATAATTTTACTTATCTCAAATATTTTTCAATCAATTTTTTAATCTGTGCAAAATAATATGAAAATGACACTTATTAAGATACTTAGGAAGTACATACTAAATTTCAGACGATTCATTTTGCTACAATTAAACTGTAATATATCCCCATACAGAGACAAACTGAAAACCTGATGTACGTATTTTTCCGAAATGACTACCAAACTACTTCGTATCAATCTAAGTCCGCTATAAAATTACTCCTTTTAGCAAAAAAGAAAAACCACTTCGTATAAATCGAAACATACATAATTATCTGCACACACGCGAATCAATATCATCTACTAAATAGTATACAACTAGCTATATACACACATACGTCCACGGAAACAAAGGGGGTCGTATAAAGACAAGAAACAGGATACGAAATTAGATTTCCATACGATAAATCTGATTATAGAAGAACAAAGATCTTATCCACTCCAACACCAAAACCAATGGAAATCACGGCTCCAAAAAAATATTGATTTTAACAGATATATAATTTGACGAATCTTATCTCTTTCTTTCGTATGATAGAACTTCGTAGCCTCATGAAAGTGTTAGTACAAGGGAATAGACTCTTAGCCACAAAGACACTATCCTTTTCATTTCTCTTGTCTTGATTTCAAAGTTACGATACAATTATAACCACCGAATTGTTATGATAGAAATTTGAGTTTTTTCCCATTATTTGTGGGAGACTCTTTTGTACTATTTAACTAGTGAACTTAACTAGTAGTGGAATATATCGGTATAAGAAAATATTATGGTTTTGTGATTTGGTTAAATATCTGTATAAGATTTGCAAAAGTTTAAATGAATTATTCTGGGTAATTTTTACTGTACGGTGATTTTTTCCTTTACAAGTTTTCTTCTTTTGGTTTGGTTCAAATACTTCGGTTCAGGCCCATATTTATATTACCAAGCGTAGATATGGCTCAATAACTATAATCTCATATAGTTCATATATATATATGTACGGCCAGGCCAGTACAGCCCATTGAGAGGCCTTTTCTTGGTTTGGTGAAAATAATGCCTTCGTTATTTTTAGATGGGAGCACCATGCTTTTAGAAAAATGTATTGCTTTTAGAAAAATGAATTTTATTATTAGTACAGTAGATACTCTATAAGTTAATATTCGACAAATTAATAATTTCTATAAACTAAAAAATTCTGCCAGTTTCAATTTGGGCCGATGTAAAATATGCTAAAAATCGTTAAAATAATAAGATAATAATATTTTTAAACTTCCATGTAAATATATAGTCTCAATAAAATCATAAATTAATAGTATATCAATATATATTTTTATATAAATACAAACTAAAAATTATATTATTGGTTTTATATTTACAATAAAAATACATCTATTTTTCTTAATATTTCAATATATTTTGATAATATTTAGTAAAATTATATCGAAAATCACATAAAAATTCTGTGAAACATAAAAATGTACACCAAATAAGATAATATAATAATATGAAAGTCAAATTTCTAAAATTTAAATAATGTATATATATAGTAAAATCATTTTTTCTTATTTTATAAACAAAAAAAACAAATAGAAAAATCTAAAAAGAAATTTTTTTAAATAATATCTGTATAAATTAATAAAATTTTAAGTCTCAACATTATTAATTTATAGAGTTTCTACTGTATTATTGATTTTGATAGTGATTCATATATGCATTTGATATGTTAATGAGTTATTTAATTAGTTGTATGTTTCTATAATATTTATATTCATTTTATATTATGTTAAAGGATAACTATATGTAGTTATCAATTCACTCGATATAGCGGGAAAGATATGGCAGGTGGGTTGTAAATAATTTTGAAGATAGCTTGATTCTCAAGCCAATCTAAAATTATTTGAAATAGAAAATTTACTAAGAGTTATATAGATAAGTTAAGTTTATTGAGAAAAAAATATCATATCTCTATTAAGAAGATGCAAACATGTTGCATAACTTATGAGATTAGAAATTGATTTGTGAGAGCTTAAGTTTTGAGCAATTTTCTTAAGCTAATAAAAAAAGATTTTCTTATAATTCTTAATCTCTTTATCTTGTGATTACGACAATATTTGTTATTAGAGCTAAATTTTTTGCAGAGATCGTCAACCATGGGAGATCTTGCAATCATCGTCAACAAACCTAAAGAAGCGTCACCATCATCGATAAGTTGCCCCATGTTAAACTCTACAAACTATACAGTATGGACAGTCAAGATGAAGATACTTCTTAAGGTTCATAAAGTTTGGAAGTTTATTGAAACAGAGTCATCCGAAAGTGAGAAGAACGATATGGCGATCGCTTTACTTTTCCAGTCCATTCCCTAAGCTCTTATCCTACAAGTAGGAAATCTTGACACAACCAAGAAAGTATGGGACGCCATAAAATCAAGACATCTAGGAGCAGACAGGGTCAGAGATGCAAAATTACAAACCTTGACTGTAGAGTTTGATCATTTGAAGATGAAGGACAATGACACCATCAATGACTTTTTCAGCAAGATTTCGGAGTTATCTTCTCGATCAGCTGCGTTAGGTGAAACAATGGAGGAGTCTAAACTGGTGAAAAAAATTCTCAAGAGTTTACCGAGGAAAAAATATATACATATGGTAGCATCTTTACAACAACTTCTCGATCTAAAAGAGACTAGTTTCGAAGATGTAATCGGCCATTTGAAAGCATACGAGGAAAGAATCCATGAAGAAGAAGAGGATGGTCAAAGTGATCAAAATAAACTAATGTATGCTAACTCGGATACACCAAACACTCAATCTTCTGGTGATTTTAGAGGCAAAGGTCAAGGAGGACGCTTCTATGGAAGAGGAAGAGGTCGTGGAAGTTTCTACAGAGACATTTATTTCTCAAAGTTACGTGTTTCCGCTGTCAAAAGTTCGGAGACTTCGCGTCAAGCTGTCCGGGTCGATTGTTAAAGCTGCAGGAAGTGTATGAGAGAAAAACCGAAGAGACCCGTTACAACGATGAGACCAAGAAGCTGATAGCTTACTAATGCATGAGGTTGTGTATCTTAATGAGAAGAACGTAAAACCCAAGGATTTCGAGAGCAACAATGATAATGATCGGATATGGTATCTCGACAACGAGGCTAGTGATCACATGACTGAAGCGAGATTACTTCAAGTCCAATGATGAGAGTATTACAGGGAAGGTTAGGTTTGGTTGTGACTCAAGAATCGACATCAAAGGAATGGTCTGGTATTTTTTTGAGCCAAAATAGTGCACAAAAGATTCTTGCAGATGTCAACTTTATACCTGATCTTAAGAGAAATATCATATCCCTTGGACAAGCCACCGAATCCGGCTGTGATGTTAGGATGAAAGACGATCATCTCACTCTTCATGATAAAGGCGGAAATCTCATTGTCAAGGCTAGAAGATCACAAAACCGATTGTACAAAATTCTTATGGACAGTTTTAGTGAAGAATGCTTTCAACTCTCTACCCAAAAAGATTACAACCGCTTGCATGCACGGTTAGGACATATCGGAGAAAGTACAATGAAGTCAATGCAGAGGAATTAACTCGTCATTGGTATGCCGGAGGTCAATATCGAGAACAAAACATGAGAATCGTGTCTACTCGAGAAGCAAACAAGGCATCCATTCCCACGTACAGCTACATATCGGGCTACACGAAAGCTCAAACTCATACATGGAGATTTATGTGGTCCTATTACGCCACCTACAGTCGGTCGGAGCAGATACATATTTGTTCTTATTGACGATTATTCCCGTTATATGTGGTCGATTTTGCGACAAGAAAAAAGTGAAGCGTTTGAGAAATTTAAAAAATTCAAGACAATGGTGGAAGGAGAAACAGGGGCATCCATCAAGACGTTTCAAACCGACATATGTGGAGAATTTACTTCAAGTGAATTCAAAGCTTTCTGTGAAACAATGGGAATCAATAGACACCTTACCGCCCCTTACTCTCCTCAGCAAAATGGAATAGTTGAGTGCAGAAACAGAACACTGTTAGAGATGACGAGAAGCTTGCTGAAACACATGAATGTCCCTAATTATCCATGGGGAGAAGGAGTTCATCACTCAACGTACTTGGTTAACTGGGTTGCTACGAGGACACTGACTTCACAGACTCCATATGAAGCGCTTAGAGGAAGGAAGCCAAGCATCGATCATCTCAGAGTATTTGGATGCATAGGGTATGCAAAAACTCATCCTCCTCATATAAGGAACCTTGATGACAGGACGAGAACGCTTGTGCACTTAGGCACATAACCAGGATCGAAAGCTTATCGCTTGCTTGATCCAATAACTCAGAGAATAGTGGTCAGCAGAGATGTCATTTTTGATGAGAATAAAGATGGAAGTGGAGCACTGCAACAAGCGATGAGATCGAGCAACCTGGCATGTTCAAACTTACTTTCAGCGAGCATGGAAACAATGATATAAGGGAAGAAGAAGATGGAATGGAGCTCGAACCTGATCATGATAACGAAGAAGAAGAAGATAACGAAGAAGAAGAAGATGATGTATCGTCTCAGACGGATACAGAACAAGTGCATGACTTACTAAGAAGGTCAACTAGAATCACCAAAGCCCCTAGTTATCTACAAGATTACATACACATGGCAGATACTGAAGGTGACAGACTGCTACTACTCGTAAACGATGAGCTTTGGGATTTTAGTGAAGCCATATCCGAGCAAGAATGGAAGGACGCGTGTGAGGAAGAAATCTCTTCGATAGTAAAGAACAATATGTGGGAGCTGCTCAACCTTCTCCAAGGTGCAAAAGCTATTGGACTTAAGTGGGTGTTCAAGATCAAAAGGAATTCTGATGGGAGCATAAGCTAGCATAAATCAAGACTCGTTACAAAGGGATACATTCAGAAGCATGGCGTAGACTATGAAGAGGTCTTTGCGCCTGTTGCACGCATCAAAACGGTCAGATTCATCATTGGCTTGGTGGCTTTGAACGGTTGGGAAGTTCATCACCTAGACGTTAAGACTGCGTTTCTGCATGGTGAGCTTAAAGAAGTCGTTTATGTATCTCGACCAGAAGGCTTTGTGGTCAAGGGAAGCGAAAACAAAGTATACAAGTTAAAAAAGGATTTATATGGTCTAAAGTACGCCCCTAGAGCCTGGAATGATAAACTAATCAGAGTCCTTGGAGAGCTAAAATTTTTGAAGTGTAGCAAAGAGCCGTCTATGTATCGGAAATGGAAGGGTGAAAAGTTATTACTTGTTGCTGTATACGTCGATGATCTTCTTATCACCGATTCAAGCTAGAAGATGATCAGTGAATTTAAATCAGGAATATCATCAATCTTTGAGATGAGCGATCTAGGTAAATTGACGTATTACTTAGGAATCAAAGTACTCCAATACAAAGGAGGAATCACATTGTTTATGAGTAGTAGCAGTCCGAACTTGTAGGATATTCTGATAGTTCTCATAACGTTGATGTCGACGATGGAAGAAGCACTACCGGTCACTTAATCTACTTAATTAACGGTCCTATCACGTTGCGTTCAACAAAGCAAGATAATGTTTCCTTATCTTCATGTGAAACGGAGTTCATGGCAGTTACTGAAGCAGCAAAGCAATCCATATGGTTACAAGAACTACTTGCGGAGATACTTTAGAAACCAATCAAACGAGTGACAATAAGGCTGGACAACAAATCGGCAATTGCTCTCACTAAAAACTTGTGTTCTCCATGGACGAAGCAAACACATACACAAGCGTTATCATTTCATTAGGGAGTGTGTGGACAATGGTCAAGTAGAGGTGGAACACATCGCAGGAAGTTTGTAGAAGGCTGACATTTTGACGAAATCTTTGAAAAAGATAAAGTTCAAAGAGATGAGAAAACTTATTGGAGTTCAGAATATGAAGAATATTCACTTCAGGATTAAGAGGGAGAATGTTGTAGATAGTTTTGAAGATAGCTTGATTCTCAAGCTAACCTAAACTTATTTGAAATAGGAAATTTAGTTATCTAAGAGTTATATAGATAAGTTAAGTTTATTGAGAAAAATAATATCATATCTCTATATAAGAAGATGCAAACATGTTGCATAAGTTGAGAGATTAGAGATTGATTTGTGAGAGCGTAAGTCTTGAGTAATTTTCTTAAGCTAATTAAGAATTCTTGAGATTACGAAAATAAGACGGAAATGGTGAGCAACACAAAACCTCTTCACAAATGGCTCTGTACATTGACAAAAATGTAAGGAACAAAATCTCAAAGTTTAGGAGGATGAGGAGTTGTAACTATGCAGGTATAATGGAGGCTTGGTTCGCATAAAGAAGCTTGTGAGAGAAAGGAAGATAACTCTATGTAAGATAAAAAACACATCCTATTACCTTCTTTCAAAAAAAGATAACTCTTATGTAAGATAAAAATATAATGCAGTAATTTATGGCTTTAAATACGTAGATAGTAACGTGTATTTAGCTGAATTGGCTGAATAAATATTTGTCTCAGTGGAAATTATCTATGGTAGCTGTATTTCTGGAAAATTCAACAAACATTTGTTGAAAATTCAGATGTATCAATCAACAATATAAGTTTATTTATTAGAGAAAATAAAAGTGTAAAATAAAACCAATAGAATATTTAATCTATATCTAAATCCACAAATACCCATTTCTAGGGGACGTAAATTCTCTCGTCTAGAAAATTTATAAAAGGGAATGATACATAGATCGATGATGTTATCGATCTCTTGTGAAATATCTGTGTTATGTTTTGTTGCACAACCTGCAACTTCGGACTTTTAACTAAGATCATGTTTGTTTGCATATTGTATGACCTGCAATCAGTTATTAAAATCACATTTGCTTCTTTTTTTTTGTCAACAAATCACATTTGCTTACACGTCATATATCCTGTGATTTGCAATCAATCGCGTAACACAAAAAAAAAAATTTTAGTCGTTATTTTTTCTAATGATTTAGAATTGTAATCTCGTACAATAACAAAATAAACAACAATTTGCGGTATGTGACTTACGACCAATTGCAGATCGCAAATCACTCAAAAGAAAATGAATATCAACTTGCGATATACAATTGTTACAAGTTGCATGTCGCTGGTTGGAGAATTCGTGATAGATAAACGAATAGAACCCTTAAGATAGGAAAGATGTCGAAAATGAGAAAGAGATAATAATGTCTATGTTTGACATGTGTTACTGTTGTTGTTATTTAGTTTTTATGTAATAAATTACTTGCGATATTATGAAAATTATATAAATTTTAACATTTTACGGTTTTACCTCCCAAAAAGTAGTGATATTTGTTTTGGTGTTAAATGTCTCTTCCGCATGCTACGTCTCTATTGATAGTTGTGGGAAAAAAAGTTTAAAGGGCTTTTCAGACCATTTCTACTATGTCATGGACTCAATAATTTTGATGTCATTGTTCACTCAATCAGTCGCATATTTAAAAGTTGCTGGTCAACAAAGAGTGAATATGTATAATATAAGTTCAACTAGCCATTTTTATTTATATATTAAAAGGAGTATGCATAGTGCATTTGCCGCTTTAATTACTTTTTGCTTGCAATGAACAATTAATTAATCGGTCGAAATTGTTGCAAGTGATATGTCGTATAATTTTATGGCTTCATTGGTAAATGATAAGAAAATCTCGTATTGTTTGCCATGCAAAAGCAAAAGCCATAAAAAATTCAAAAGGTTTTGCAAACGCACCCACAAAGAAACCACAAGGGGGCATCAGACAAAATAAAAACGATATAAAAAGTCTAGACTGATCTGATTTCTTTTTCTATCTCAACAAAAATTAAGTAATCACGTGGGGCTTTCAAACAACTTTTATTACACCACAAATAGTCTTTCTATAACCGGTTTTTCTCATACCAAAAACATTATTCTTTTTTGTCATCTGAATGGATTTATATTGAATTCAACCAAAGATTATACATAGCCGGCAAAGGTTTGAAATCTTTCCAGAGTCATAAGCTGACAAAGTAAAACTAACCTTCCGGAAACAAGTTTTAGACATCAACTTAATTGACCACCAAAAACATTATATTGACAGCTACATAAATGTCAAAATGCATAAGAAATCACTTATTTAAACATTAAATAACTAGTCAAGACTAACAAAATCCTAACCATCAAGAGAGAAAGAGATTTTTTTTAAAAAAAATTTCAAACTGATGGCAAAAGACTTTTATAACTTTGATATCAGCTTTATCTCAGTGTCTCTTAATAGAAATAGTTGTCTTATCTCAATAACTCATACTAAAATATTAAAAAGAAAGTGACAACTGTTTTCAGTTCAATCTGAAGCGTTATGTGTTTGGAATAATACAAATATTATTATTTTAAAATTTAGCTATTACAAAAGCAAATATGAAATTTTAATATATAGAAAATTTTAGTCATCAATAGCAAAATAGATGTGTGTTGTTTGATTTGAATCTCTACTAATGTCCAGAGGCGGACGGAGAACTTTATATAGTATGGAGTACATGGTGTAAGTTATATATAGATTAGAGGTATATAAATAAATTAAGATAGTTATTAAAGAAAAAATAAAAAGGAGTGTGGAGCCTGTACCACACTTCATCTTTACCTGGGTCTGCCCATGCTAGTGTCTCATTTTTCTATGTTTGTTTTGATAATTTCCATTGATTAAAATTATTTGCCAAAAAAGCTTAATAATACAGTCTAGCATTGAAAAAAAGATTAAGTCACTAGCCAAAACTAATATAAAAAAGAATCACGAGCCAAGCATGATGCATGTATTATATATCCGTGTCCATGGCAAGTATATATATTTACTACACATGTTTTTAGTCACGGCCTATATCACGGTACGTACATGCAGATTTTGAAGAATATAAGCTCTCTTGATATAATTTGCTTATCTATTAAAATTATGGCCAGAAATAACGTGTACACAATAAAAGATTAAAAGGAAGTATGGAAAGAAAGTCGTCGATAACCTGTGATTTATTCTATACGTGACGTGGAAAAGAAGCTAGTCATGATTACACATCCCAAAGTATCCTGGTATTAATATACGTAGTATCATATTTAGGCAAAAAGTATTGCTACTTTGATCTTGTTCTATGATGCGTCCATGAATTTAGTACTATAAAGAGCCAGGCCAAGCAAAACCTTCTTATATAAATATCGAACAGCATAAACTTTAATGCCTTGAAGCTTAGACCGTAGACCATATGCTTTATAGAGAGCCTTTTGTCTATTGGAATAGACCCCTTGAATAGTTGTATTTCACATTTATAGATTATAAATTTTGTGTTTTAGCGAAAAATAAAGATCGTAAATTTTGTGTGTTTTTAATATGGATGCCTTGTAAGCTTTTGAAGATACGGCACTAAAGCATTTTCAATGGTTGACTTCGTTTTTATCTTCAAATATGTATTTTTTAAAATGAAGAAAAAAATGAAACAATATTTACTCCACTGGTTTGCTTCATTTTTTTATAAAATAAATATTCTAAATATATTATTTTTTCACTTTATCATTAATTATTAATAACACCTTTTAGTTTTTCATATTTACTAATTTTGCCCAACTATTTTATTTTAACATGTTCAACATATCTTATAATAAAATTATTACACCAAACATAAATAAATAAACAAAAAAATAGATTTTATAAAGAAGTTTCAGACATATGTTTTTCCATAAGTGATCAATTAAATCATTTGAAGTGCGAAATGAGTTTCTTGATCTTTGATTGATGTTTTGAATTGATATAATGAAAATATTGATGTTTTCCCATAAGTGATCAATATTAAGTATATTTAATATTTTAAATTGATATAAAGAAAATAACAACTGAAATTAGAAATTAACTGGATTATATTAAAGCATATTGTTTATTTTGGCAAAAGATAGAAATAAATAAAAGTTAAGGACCAATTGACAATGAAAAAGTTCATCTTAAAAAATGAAAATATGTACAATAGATCTTAAAATTTGAAGTAATACTGTTGATGGCTTCATTTTGAAGCAAAAAATAAAGTAGGACTGAAACAAAACTTTCTTTAAAATGAAGCAAAAAGTGAAAAATGAACTAGGGTTGGAGATGGTTCTAGTAACTAAATTCTTATTTCAGCTCTATGTCGAAAATATTTCTAAATTCTTATTTCTGTTTGAATCTAGTTATGCATTAGTAACTACTCTTTCCATTTCAAATTAGTTGTCTTTCTAGGGTTTTTCACATTAATTAAGAACAATGTTAAATGTTCAGTTTTATCTTTATTTAATTGTTAGAGTTCTATTGATTTTTTTGCTTAATTAATGTAGAGGCGAAAAAATTAATGCATAAATTGTCTTGAAATCTTAAAATGACATTTGTTTTGTAATGAAAGTTTTTCAGTACAACGACACTTAATATGAAATGGAAAAAATATGTTTTGAATAGTTGTTAGTGTTAAAAAAAGAGGATAGTATAGTTGTTAAATTTTAGGGGTTTAAAGGGTTTAATAAACTGATAGTTAGAATTTTATAGATTAAAATAAAATATGTTATGCACACAATTAAAAATTAGAAAGTTAATATGATTTAAATATATTAAGTAGACACGTTAAACATAAGGTGATTTTCAAACAATACAAATGAATGCATGATAGAGATAGTAATTAAAAAAATATTAAAAAATATTATCAACCTTAATTATGGATACTAATCAGCAACTTCCCGAATTTAACAAGTTGACAGAATATCAATTTTCGTTTAATTGTTTTAGTCATTTAATTATATATCATTTCTGCATTAAACAGCATAAGATCAGTAGTTAGAAGATCAAAAAAAACTTAGATGAAAAATTGAATAAATAATTTATATATAAATATACATGATCGATGTGTGACACAATTTTTGTAAATTTAGTTACATAACTATTACATATTTGTTGTGTATTTTTATTAATAGCTAATGTTTTAACCAAAGAATTAAACTGCAAATGCATACTAAAATACATGATATTACATGTTTATGTATAACCTGATTATTACTTTTTCGCACTTTGAATTTTCTGTCTACTATCATTTTAATCACATTAAAGATGTGCAAAAGAATATATTTGTCTCTATATAGAAACTGATTCGTTCCTCTAAAAAATATAATTACAAAAAACGAGCGTGGACTCAGGCATGCATAAACATATAAACCATCATGCATTTTACAAACTGATCTAAACTCACATCATTTTTTAATCCACATAATATAGTATAATTAATCAATATGTCTAACAATCTAAATTTTTAAAATGTAGTTTGAATTTAGTATGATAGTTAGGATTAAATTTCGAATTTGATATATTAACAAAACATCCTAACATTAGCTTATGTTTTTATGAATGTTTTGATCATCTAAGATTTTTAACAAACAATTATCATATGCTTAATGTATAAAAGATAATAAATTATATTTCAGCACTTCAATCAAGTTAAATGAAAAAAAAACAAGTTACATTTTTCTATATCAACATCTAAATAGACAAACCATACTAGAAAGCTACCACACGAAAAAGAACATACAAAAATATGATTGATTTAACAAAGTCTGAAATTTGAAAAGATTTAATAGATTTATATTATATATTATAAAACTCTGGAAATATATTTAATGATTCAATATGGTTTTAAAAATGTTTGAGATCGTAAAAAAAGCAACATATCAAGCATTATATATGAAATTATGAAACAAAGGTCCAAAAGTCAGCATTTAACTCCTAAAACAAATGATTCAATTCGCATAATAGAATTAAGTTTAATGTCATACATAAATGGGGAATGCAAACAATTTAAACATTTTATGTAATATGCTATGCTATTATATATTACAAAGGTCCAAAAGTCAACATTTATGCAAACAATTTAAACCAAAGCATATTACATAAAATGTATAAATATTTTAAAACGAACTTATAGTGGATACAAAAAAGATAGATACACAAGCAATAAAGAAGGGTAGCTTGTTGAATAGTCTGTTGACCCGTTGGATCCGTCCATGTAATTCACCCGTGGATAGCTCAGGAGTGGATCTAGAACTGCATTTAACCGCGGGCACATTAATTTTGTCACTATATTTTATAGAGTATTTCTATTTTATAATTAGACGGGGGCGGACTAGCATTGATTAGCTTTAATTGCTTAAAGAAAAGGAAGAATAAGACGGGGGATTATCATACGTTTGCCTCTGGATCGGCTCACTAATTTATGGATGCAGGTTGGCAAAATTAAGAAGAATTCAAAGAGCAATGTTCGTACCAAATTGATAAAAGCCTTGGTTGGCTTTTATGTTTGAAATTATTACTTCCAAGATAATGTACAAAGCGAAGAAGAAAAGGAGAAGTCTGAGCATATCAAGGAGTCATTGGAACAACCATAAGATGACCCTTTTTGTATTGTTCATCGTCTTTGGTTTCTTCTTCACCAAAATGAGAAGGCAACTTCTTTGCACACTCTTCTTTCATTTGCCTTACCTTTCCCAACAAGAATATGTATAGTCCGAAGATAACAATCCCAGATCCGATAACACTACACATATCAAAGAGGTCCACACTCAAATCCATGCAGAATATATATACTCACTGGGGTGAAAATGATTATCATTTAAAAACTGCATAAACATTAGTGGGCTGCATTTGAATTAAAATTTGATAGGGGTCAAAAAAACATTTGAAGACTGTGGTCAATTTTGAACTATTGACAAAAATTAACCAATGTTTCTAAAATTCCATGGGTGTCGTCAGTTAATTGAGTTCTTTTCTAATAAGCTACATCCGCCACTTTATGTAATTCAAACGTACCTTCCAATACAAATTTGACGATGAAGGATCGAGAAATCAAATAGGGTTGCAAAGACAAGCCCCACCGGAGTAAATATTGAAGTAAAGATCGGTCCTCTCTTTCTGATGCACCAAGATGTTCCCACTGTACATATTCCTTGTGCTACCGCTCCCTATAGCACAATGCGAACTTGTGATATATAGGTTTCTATATTGATTTGAATAGTAATCTCTTACTGCATCCATAAAGGTATATATACCCATCACACAACAACTATATTTGTACAACCATTTTACCAGTATTTCCTTTCCATTTTACCATTTGTGTCACTTATTAATTAAATTCAACAAATAATTTACGACTTCAAACCAATTAGAACAAAAATATGCTGTCAGATACACAAAATACCGTCCTTTATATATAAACTTACTGCATAAACAACGGTCATGATATCGAGTTTATCTGAGAGGATCCAAGTCGTGATATCTCTTGATTTGATGAGGCTTAGTAGTGCGCATTGGATGGTTCCGAAAAAAGATAGTATGACGGTGCTTGAGTATTGACAAGGGTATTTGTCGTTCACTTTGGATTGTATTAGCATCCACGACCCGAAACAGCTACTACCCGCAAAGAGAAGCACGCATCCAATGATCCAATTCTCAGGTTTCAATGCGGGTTTATTGTCGGTCGATGGATGGGTTTCTAGTTTGTGAAATTTTGTCAAGGGAACACCTTTGTACATTGTTAGTAATAAAGCTCCTCCAATGCATATCAAAGTGCCCATCACCATCCCTATACCTGCTTTGCTTTTCATGTTTAGTTTCTCTACCCTACGCCCAAAGAACGGTTAGTGTTAAATTCAACTTGTTAGATTAGGATGGAAATAATATGCATTTAATATTAATATAGAAAAATATTTACCTGAATACTAAAGATAAAACGAACGTAACCGCAGGTGTCATGCTAATAAAAGCACATGCTAACGTAGCAGATGTGTACGATAGTCCCAGTAGGAAGAAATACTGAGTCAAACTTGCCCTAAAATACAAAAGGACATTTATCAATAAATTTTACTGTATTAATTAACTAGCCTACTGATAAATATGAAAATAATCAGGACTTTGATTCCAATAAAAATAGTCTTCACTTTTTAGGTCATACAAAGCAGTCTTAATCGAAAAATTTAGAACTTCGATTCCCAACAATAGAATTCAAAAAGTCTATATATTTATTCCGGTGAGATATATATATTTTTGGAAATATTTAATTATTCCTACAACTAAATATTAGGAGTTCGATCTTGACAGTTTTCTCTAAAGAACTAACCCAACAAGAGCACTGAAGAAAAGCTGAACCAAGATGTTGAGCGTAAGTTTCGGTCTTGTTGTCCTAAGCAACAAAGAATGAAAACTTTTATAAGTTGATAGTAATAAAAATATTAAGAACTAATTTAATGAGTTTCATATACTTACCGTTCCCAGAAAAATGCTATTGGTGCCAAAAACAAGGTGGAAATAGCGAGCCGGTATGTTGCTATAACCATATGATTAACACCACCATCGAGTACCTTTTTGACCAGAGCGTTACCTAAACCTAGCGCTGAATTAATCGTAATCATAATAATTACCGGCGTCCACTTACCATCGCAGTAACCCATTCTTGATAATTAATCGACTTCTAAAATAAATTGCTTGTATTCAATAACTATCTCTCCTTTTTATTTCTTTTATTTTTCTTACCTCTCTAAGCGTTTTGTGTATATGCATGATTGAAGGAAGAAACAGGTATATAAAGAGATTTTGTTCACTGATTTCGAATAAGATAAGATTTTGCAAAAGAAGTAGTTATTCTTTTTCATTATCCAACGATTTTTTTTAATGTCTCTTTAGCTCCCCCACTCACTGTTCGTGAATTAGACAGTTGATATTGAAAACCATGCAGCAAAGCAAACTACCTCTTAATTCAGCCATTCAAGAATTTACTTGCGAAGAAATATTTCTCAAAAGAGAAATATTTCAAAAAATCTAAATATTTAACATTATTTTATTTAAGTGAGTTCTTACAAGGTCGGTCGATGGAAAGAGTCTAAGACCATGTTTATTACATGGTTCTTATGGTAGAGTTTTTAGAATAATATAGAAAACGTTTTTTAATTTTTTTTAGTTAAAAGTTAAGAAACAGTTCTTATATATTTTACACTAAAAACTCCATCCTAAGAACTCTGTAATAAACATGCCCTAAAAGCGTTATAAGGTTTGAGAAATAACGTTTTCTGTGGCTGGAGCCTACAAATGTAGTATTCTACGTCCTACAATTGTAGTATTCTACGTTAATCTCTCAAAGGATTTCTATCGGTATCTACAAGACCCTTTACGGTTCTTCGACGTACACGTTTGTTTACGCACACGTGAAACTATTGTTTCGTCTTCGTTTAAAAAGGTCAGTTTGACCCAAAACAGTAATATGTCTATTCAGTTTTCATTCATACAAAATAAATATAAAAAAATTATTTATTTCCTAGACTTCAGAGTATCTTTCTGCTTTGCAGTCATTATCGTCAAACGAAACCGTTTCGAAAACGTCATTACTGAACAAAAGAACGGTGAAGCAAGGAGCTAATTTGTGTATTGTCTTAAACTCTTTAAATCCTTCTCATTCGTCACTGCGATACTTTTAAGTTTTAACAATGGTTGTAGCTTCATGTAGTTACGTAACAGTTGGTTGATAAAACTCAAACTATCAATACTCTTTGTTATTGTTATTTTAGCTTATTGATTTGTCATTATAAGATCTAGTGATCTACTGTGTTTTTGCTTTTCATTTTTCAATTTTTTTTCCTTTACGATTTCTTTACTAAAGAAATATGTTGGCTTTTTCGTTCTTTTGGAAAAGCAATGAAAAAGATAAAGTGAGATAAAGCCTTTATTTCTTTCAGGTAAAAACTATATGACCAATTTTATTTCTTCGAAAATGATGGACTTCTTTTTCATCGGAAGATAATGGGCTTATGTATCCACTAAAGGAGAACGCAATTTGTACATGAATATAACATCACTATCGGTAAATCACATATTTATAAGAAATCGGTTGCTGACAGAAAAAAAGAAAGAAATCGGCGCGTTGTGATTTAGATCTTTTTTTTTTAAGATATAAATTCAGCTGAAGTACAATTCCAATGTGTTTAGATACTTGGATAAAAGTATTAAAAAAAAACAAGACTTGGATTCACCCTTTGTGATAAACTTTTAAATTCACCACTCGATTTATAACCAATCAAAGTGACATATGGATAATTTAAAAAAAGTATTAAACATATTTTAAAATAGCTAAAAAAAATAATGTCAATTCTAAACTTTAAATCTTAATTTCTAAATCCCAAACATTAATTCCTAAATCCGAACTCTATACCCTAAACTCAAATCCTAAACCCTAACCCAAATCCTAAACCCTAAACCCAAATCCTATACCTTAAACTCAAACCGTAAACCTTAAATCTAAACCCTAAACCTTAAGGGTTTACGGTTTTGGTTTAGGGTTTAGAATTTGGTTTTAGAGTATACGATTTGGGTTTAGGGTCTATGATTTGGGTTTAAGGTATAGAGTTTAGATTTAGGGTTTACGGTTTGGGTTTAGGATTTAGGGATTAGGGTTTAGGGATTAGAGTTTAGAGTATACGGTTTGGTTTTAAGGTTTATCATTTGGATATAGGATTTGGGTTTAGAGTCTAGGATTTGAGTTTAGCGTATACGGTTTGAGTTTAGGGTCTAGGATTTGGATTTAGGGTTTAGGATTTGAGTTTAGGATTTGAGTTTAGGATATAGGGTTTGGATTTAGGAATTAATGTTTAGGGTTTAGAAATTAAGATTTAGAGTTTAGAATTGACATTATTCTTTTTTTAGCTATTTTTAAATATGTTTAATATTTTTTTTAATTATCTACATCTATTCTATTAATTCTTCAGCATGACCAATTAATAAAAGGTTATATCCAATTATATTTTCCATGTTTTACTAACTAATTGCCATTAGTCACATATACTATTACGTGACTTTGAGCTATTATTATAACTTATCCTTCTTACTTCCTAAATTCTAAGACCCATTACTCTGTTTTTTTCTTTTTTAATATTGTCTTTCATAAATTATTCTCATTTATACTAAACTAAATTCACATATATTCTATTATATATGAACAAAGAAAAAATACGATCATAAACTGTTCCACTAAAACATATATTATAACTAGATCTTAAATTATCTATTCTATTAATTCTGAAGTATGACCAATTGATAGAAGGTTGTGTCCAACTAATAAATTGACCATGTAAAATAATAAACCAAATATTATACAACTATAATTAATTGAGTATCTAATTCAGATAATGAAATTAAATCTAAATTTTATAAAAGTAACAATTTAAATAAATTGGGTTAAATATTGGTCATCCACTGGTTCAATCTATAGCCTTTGGTTTTAGCGGGTCTTATTATGTTTTAAGTTAATAGATATATATATATATTCTATTAGTTTTGCAGTATGACCTATTGATAGAATGTTGGGTCTAATTTAAAATATAACTGTATCTGAAATATAACTGCATAAAGTAAAATATAATTATACTTGTAATATTGTTAAACCATTCGTAAGTAACTTCCCTTATCTCCAAACGATATGGGTGAGATGCATGTAACGTGTTATTTTTATCAATAAAAGGTTGAAATTATTGAATACTGTTATTTTTATCAATAAAAGGTTGAAATGATTGAATACCACACATAATCATTTGGGTTGAATTCATTTCAGGAAAAAAAAATTGGGCTGAATATTGACAAAAGAAGAATACTTACAAAACTTGGTTTATTTAATATAGTTACATAAAATTATCTATTATATTGATTTCATTTCATAAAGAAATATGATTATACCAACACCCAAACATAGAGGTTATGTTTCTTTTAGTAGTATTGATTAAATTATTTAATCTATCTATTTTATTGACTTAGGAACATTGTCAATTGATATTATTATGGAAGTATAGATGGATTACTAGAATATATTCTACGGATTTTAGTTTAACGGGTTTTAAATAGGTTACTAAATTTTGACCCGTCCTTTTATATTTATTTAGAAATTTAATTTTTATACAATGGAAACACATAAATATGATTAAAAACATAATATAAAAACTAAATTTCTAAAAAATTATAAAACAAAAAATATACACATCCTTTTAAGAGCAGGTCAGAATCTAGAATATGTTAAATATGATTACAAACCTTAAATTGGAACGCTTTTATATCGACGTAAACAAAATTAAATCATGAATTGGAATAGAGTCATTTATTCCAATATTTAAAAATAATTAAAAAATATGAATATGAAAATAAAAATTTAAAATAAAATGTAAAACAAAAAATATACCCGCCCTCTGGAGGGCGGGTCATGATCTAGTATCACTTTAATTGGTCATAAATCAAGTGGTGAATTTAAAGGTTCACCATAGAGGGTGAACCCAAGTCTTGTCTTAAAAAAATTGGTGTGTTTGGTTATTTGAATAGCATTTATAAAGAATAAGCTTGTTTGGAAACTTTGATTGTAGTTAAAAAAATTATTTGAAAACTTGAATTATATTTTTATTAAAAAAATATCTCTATCCAAATAAAATCAGCAAATCCATTTAAACTTTCTACATTTTAGGAAACCACTAATTGATCATATATGTTTTCGTGATACACAATATTTTTCCCCTAGATTTTTAAATTAAATAAATATCATTCGAATATTATAAATATCATAGGAGGTTCGAGTTGGATCATTTTTGGTCCGGGTTGGTTTGTAGCAACCTAAAAATATATCAATAAACTTTCATTTTAAATATGGCAGTAATAAATAATTTATATATTAAACTGAATTAATTTATAAATATGTTATATTGCTATGTAAATAATTGTTTATAGATTCTTTAGTTGACTAATTTTTGATATAGCTTATATTGAAAGAAATTTATTTAAAAAAATTGTATGAACTGAAGAAAAAACAATATAAAAGTACTGTACATTTGAATTCAAAATCATTTCTTTTAACAACAAAATAGACAAATATGTTGAATTGTATACAAATTACAATGTAAATATTTAATTAATATAAAAATATGTCATACTGTTTAAACAAAATATCAATGTAAAAGTATTGTACAGTTATATTCTAAAATTATTTAGTCTAACAATAAGCCAAATAAATATATTGATTGAAAAAAGGAATAAAATAAAGTAAAAAAAACGCATAGTTTACCAGAAACACTCTAATATGTCGAATTTATTATAAAGAAAATTTTAATAAAATAAATATATTCAACAATTACAAACAAATAATATTTTTCGTAAAAGTGAAAAATAGTGTCCGCGCTTCAAGATCTAGTTTGTTGTTCATTTGGTTGACAGTATTTTTTCTTTCTTTTTTTATTAGTATAGTAAGTACTGAAGAGTTCTTGATTTCAACTTCTTTAGAAAATTGGACTCGAACGATTAATGTGGGTATAAAACAGCAATTATAAGAAGCAATCCATATATTATTTTGTTTGTGGGAAATATGTTTGATACAACATGTAGAATAACGGAACCATTGACGGGTGTTGTTGTAGCAGTTTTATCTTGATCCCAAAAAGTCATTTTAAAAGATGGTTATGAATCTCTTG
Organism: Raphanus raphanistrum subsp. raphanistrum; assembly: GCA_019706035.1. NCBI lineage: Eukaryota > Viridiplantae > Streptophyta > Magnoliopsida > Brassicales > Brassicaceae > Raphanus > Raphanus raphanistrum. The sequence continues at coordinate 11,953,324 of CM033988.1, read as the reverse complement.
ACTTGCTTGAAGTAGTAGCAATGGTTGCAGTTGGTTTCTATTTCATTGAGATGGCATCTCGTTTGTGGCTTGAGCTTTTCAAATGTTTCTCTGGTACAAACTTGTAAAAAGACGTTCAACCGTTGTGTTTGTCGGGCTAATCATGCAGCAATTTTTACATGAGTGACAGATTATCGAACAATATGATACCAATAGATGTAATTATCATATGTGCTTTAAACTGAAACATGTACATGTCCTAAAGATAGTGTTCCAGAGAGATGGTAAAATATTGGTGGAGCGTTCCAAATAGCATGAAAGCAGTTGTAATGTTATAGAACGAATTATACATGCCAGACCACCAAGACCTTTATTTGAACTCGTTGGTGGGTGATGAGTGATGACTAAATTGTTGAATTGTTTGCTGAGAAAGATACTTTGCATCTGACCATGGCCGCTTATGTTTGTATGAGTAGGCTGAAGTTATAAGTTGTTATTTTTTCCCATAACATTAAGAGCTTTTTTTTGGGTTCCATGAGAAAAGGCTGAGATACCTGGAATCAAAGCATCGTCATCGTCTATAGCACAACGAATATGGTTGCTATTGCTCTGGCATATTTAGCACTCCCCTTAACTGTTTTCTTATTATTTGCATGATCTATATATAAGCTAAATATGAAAATATGGACTGAGGATTGTCTGAGGAAACAAATTGGAAACTCAAGAAAGGTTCTAAATGAAACAAAAAGAAGCTAAAAGAAAGTATATACTGTTTATTATAGTTTAGTATCAAATTATATTTATTAATTAGACTATCTTTCTTAAATACTTTAAGATATCAAAAGGTTAAACATATACAATGTACGTGACCGAAGTTAAATGTGGTTTGGGTTAGGTGTAACTTGTAAGTGTAATAAGTTCTTTGTTAAAGAAAACCTTACACTTCAACATTTCTTAATATATATCACAAGTAATGTCTCTAGTTCCACAATAATTAGGTCTCAAAAAGGTGTTAACAATGTAGATGAGAAATCGATCATACTCAAAAGTGGGCTTACATACAAAAATGTTTTACATGATATGGAACATCTTCATATTTTATAAGAACATCTTCATATTTTATAATTAGTTTTCTCTCTCTGATTTACAGGTGAAGGAAATAAGCAAAAAATTGAATTGGTTAATGGAAAGCTATACTACGTGGTTCATTTGAGTACAACAACATATGATCTTCAAATTTATCTCAAAGCCACCCCCCATAAGCATTTCCCACAAACAAACATATGATGCTGATTGCTGAGTCTGTAGAATCCCACCAGTGTTTCTGAGCATTTTGAAACTAACTTTTTGTGAGAGATTTATTGATCACCAAAGTGCCTTGTAACCAGGAAAACTGCTAATTTAAGAAAGCTAAATGTACCTTTTTAGAAAATAGTGAAAAGCCCATTAGAACTTTCGGTAAAACCGCAAGTGATTTGAGTCTAATATTCAGTTAGCTTCCTCCCTTTGTCAGGCCTTGTACAATAGCGACCATAATTTTCTCCACAAGCTCCTTCTATTCCTTGAGACCCAAACTCGTAAACGCTCTCACTTCTTTTATAACTTGATTTTTGTAGCTGTAGCTTCTCTAGCTTCACATTAAACACAGGCCTTCGTCCTTCTTTTCCTCTGCTTTTCCGATTCCAGCCTCTTGTTTTGCTCTCTCCCTCATCAGAGCCAGTCCTGAGATTCACATATTCACTTAAGACCGGAATCAAAAAGCGAAAAAGTGGCTGGTTTTGTATATTTTTCAGAAATATAGGCTGTTTTTAGAGGTTATATTTTTATGTGAAATTGGAGGCTGCAAGCAGATGCTTGCTTTGCTTGGTCTCAAGGCCGCCTCTGTCCCTCATGCGTTCGAACAAAATCATTTGTTGTTTTACAAGTCGCGGGTGTTTATTGAGTGCATGACCAATTTGTTTCCACTCTTCTGGAGACAATGCTGCTATACGCTCGGCTTGCTCTACGATCTTGCTTGAAGGCTGGGGTCTAGGACCATAGAATTTTGCAGAAAGAAACGCACTTGCACACATGGGTGGATGTACTGAAGGGGAAGTGGGATCAGCTGACCCCACTGTTTTTTTAATATATTTGTTTTTGTTTGATAAAAAATTTATTGACCCCATAAAAATATAAAATCTAAAACCACAAGAAATATAATTCCACTAAAGCTACTACAAGATATTAAAAGGTAAAGTTATTATTTAGAGTTTTTAGTGATTATAAATTATGTTTTTGAAAAAAAAAATTTGATCCTGGTATAAAAATTTTCTGGCTCCGCCACTGCTTGCACATACCACTTTACTTTCATTGGAGAGAATGAACGTTCCTGGAAAGTGATCTACTTCATTATTTTTCAACTCTGCTACCATACAAAAGTCAATCCAAGATTATTTCAAGTGACACAAAAATAGTTTTACAGTTCTACAAATCTAGGAAACACAACTCTCATGTGTTACATAAAGAGGATAACATTAGATTTGTGGGTTACTAAATGCTGGCTGTTATTGATTACTGCAAAGAGATCTAAAATCACAGAATGAGAATGATTATGCTTACATGATGAACACTATATGATTGAAGATTAAGCCTTTACATCTAACTGATACGGCAGAGTGCACTCAACTTGATTAGGTGACTCGGTTATCTCATCCAAATTAGTTGAATCACTGAACCGAATCAATAGAGGAGAGTCAGGCAGTCTGAAATTCCGATTGCACCGATTCACATAGGTGGTGAGGCGGTGGACGTTGACGGTAGCTAGCATGATGTCGCCTGAATACATGAACTTTTTGTAAATTTTGAAGAGATGTTAATGAAATGAATTTAGTAAACATGTTCATGTCTATAATATTATATTGTCAAAAATACTCGACATTGTTAAAGTTACTAATACAACTTCAACATCAAAACACAATAATACAAAAAAAATTTACTATAACTTAGGGAGAAAACTTCTCAAGAAAACATAGTCAAGTACACAAAAGATCAAACATTACATAAGTTCAATCATATTCATACAACACTTTCATTAGAATTGTTTTGGGAAGTAGAAGACTTCTCAAGAGACTTCTCACACATTAATTTAAGTAAGAAATTAAAATTTAAGCGGAAAAACAAATTTTAAGTGAAAATTGAAATTTTAAAAGTTAAAAAGTATATTTTACGATCTAAGAAGACACGATAAACCATATGACTTGATATTCTTAAAGTTAGTTAACACTTTTAAAGTAAAAAAAAATATCTTGAAATTACTTAACACTTTTGAAAATATAAGTTTTACAAAAACTAACATACTCATAAACATTAATAAACATGAATGTTGAGAACCTCATAATTATCATCAATTAAGTTATGAATTTCATTCAAGAATCTCAATATTGACTAATATACATGAATAATTAAGATAATATTAAAAAAATTCATTTTACTTTTAGAAAAAATGGAGTCTTCCGGTAGAAGACTTCTAAGAATTATACCATTTAGGTCAGTTTTCAATTGAAAATTTATAAAAGAAAAATTCCACAGAAGTCTATTTTACAGCAGCCTTCTTAAGAAGTTTTCTTTTGTTAATATTGGCTTAGTTTTGTATTTGAAATATTCTCAAAAATACTAGAGAAGACTTCCGTGAAATCTCAAAGATTCCCAGATAAATAGATTAGTTTTGTAAGTGCCCAAAGTTTTGAATATATTTGACTTTTTAGAAGACTTTCTAAAAGTATTTCTAGAGAAAGAAAACTTCCAAAAACTCTTCTTACACTCACATGAAATTTTCTCATTGTGGATACAAATCTACATAGGTAAATTTTCCAATGGAACATATTAAAGTTTTTCAAGAAGATTTTTTTGGATGTTCTGTCAGAAGACTTCTACAGAAGTTTTTTTTTCATAACCAAATGTTTTACCATAATCACAGAATAAAAATCTAGAAGAATTTAACAAATTATTCTAATTCAAATTAAATGTTTTAGTTCTAGTTATTAATTTCAAAATTAACCTACACAGAATTCCACCAACAATGAGCAGATTACATGTAACAATTGAAAGATTTTGCAGGATTCTTTTGACAGAAGACTTTCCAGGAGTCTCCTGATGGTAAAATTCCTGAAAAATCTTCTATAGAAAGTCAATTTTCTAACATAATTTGGTCAATTATAAAATTAATTTGTTTATCTACAAAGTTGGAAGACTATGAGAGAAGTCTTCTCTAAAAACACACAAAAAATCAATTGGAAAACTTAATATGCATTGATCAAAAGACTTCTGTAAAAGTATTTTCTATGAGAAAGACTTTCAGTGAAATATTTTTCGAAAAACTGATTTAAAAAAAAATTCAAAGATCATTCTTTAGTTCGGTGGAGTTCATATTTAACTTCTCCAAGCACACATAACTTGTTAATAGTAATTTCACTCGTTTTTGATCAAAAATCATAAACCTAAGTAACTCTAATAAGCTCGGAAATTAAAAGTTGAGATTTTCGGATTAAATAAGAGAGGAAGTGAAATAGAAATGGTTTGTATATGTTAAAGATAACAATATAAAGATGTAGATATTGATTTTGGTGCATTTATAACTTAAAATTGATTGTTCATAGCGGTTGGTGTATTGATAACAATGTCAACGTTGTAAATAAAAGAGAAAGATGAAGATGATTGAGTAAAACATGCATTTCTAGAAGAAAAAAAGATAATGGTATTTTTGTAAGTAATCTAAATTTTTGCGATGAATAAATTAATTGAAAATTTCATTAAAAAAATCATGGATTATTTTTGCATTTGACTTTTTTTTTTATTTTGAATTAATTTTAAAAAAAAATCCTGGATATTTTTATAAAAAATTCCAAAAAAATAAATTTGGTTATTGATGATTGCATATAATTATAAATTAAATTTATTTTTCAACTTTCGCCGAATATTATGTAACAACTTGGTTCCACACTAAGACAAATAGCTAGCATCATATTTCCAAATTCTTTAATTCTTAAAAACTTCTGAAAAAGCATTTAGCATAAAACAATATTTTGAGTGAGTATAACTTTACATCCACTAAAAATTTTGTTTACACATAAATATATTTGTAATAATAGTTTTTTCAAATTTTTTTTTTTTGGATTAAAATACAAATCAACATTAAAAATAAAAATAAACCAAAATCATATTTTTAAAAGAAAATACATTATTTCAAAAAAATAGAAATGCTAAAATATATTCTTTGGTGATTATATAAACCATGAAATTTTATATACCAGATAAAAATAAAAATATATATTTATCTAACTTGGTGACAAAAATATTCGGGATGTAACTTTTTGAATGATTATGAAATTCTGAGTTCGAAAACAATTACACTTCTTTATGACAAAATTTAAAATTTTGGAGAATAACTCCCTCCAAAATTTTATTCATAAAACTTGTACAACGTAAAACAAAACCATGTAATACATAAACTTGTACGTTTAAAACAATTAGTGACCCAGTTTCTCAGAGAAAAAACAATTAGTGACCCAATACAAAATTTAGTATATGAACTGAAGATGCAGATTCGAGAGATGTTCTGTATCAGTTCGTGAAGTATTGTAGGAGGTAGTACAGACGTTCGTGAAGTACTGCATGAGGTAGTACAGGCGTGTGGCATGAAGATGGAGCTGAATGGGAGTTCGGGTTTATTGATGATCGTGGGCTTCTTGAATTAGAAAAGGAAAGATGATATGTGCTTCAAGACATATGGACGTTTTCCATAAAGCAAAAGGAATTTGCTTGAAGGTGAAGTTTTCCAATAAAGATAATGGAAAGTTGCCATAAGTGTATTTGGAAGACTTGGAGATTAAGTTAAAGACGTGGAGAGCAAGTTCTAGTCTGCTATATAAGGAGAGACGTGCCTTATGAGAAAGCAAGATCTTGTATAGAAGAGTAAGAGGATCTCATTGTATATTGGTATATCTGCTTGGTGTCGAAGCAGTGTATGTAATAGTTGTCGATGGAGTCTGATGTTGATTTAGTTTGGTGGCGTTGGTGTTGGCGCTTTGTGTGGTGGAGTTAGCCATCGTGTGTTGAGCTCGTGGGTAGCTTCGTGTGTGCTTGGGTGATCAAGCTTGGTATCATTGGTGTGCGTTAGGTGCTGACGTACTTGGTGAAGTACTTCCGAGAAGTGGAAGATCGAAACCTAGACTCAGGGGGAGTTTAGCAAAGAAGGTTTCATTGAAAAGGTCTATGAAGATTGCAGCTGTAGAAGACAGCATGCTGTGGAGTGTCCAGATGAGATCTGATTTATTCCTAATCTTTATAGATTGCTCCTTAGAAAAGAGTGGTAGACACTCGTGTGTATTGTACCATATATCAATTGTAGGTTGCTCCTTGTTCTAAGTCAATGAAATCTGGACAAGGTCCCGGGGATGTAGGAAACGAACCCCGTTAACAAACTTTGTGTGTTTTTAATTTCTGTACTAGTTTTTTTGCTCTCACTACATCAACAGAAACAAAAAGAAAACACATTTACATAATTGTATGTTGGGCTTTAGCTAAATGTAGACCCAACTCGTGTGTAATAACCCATGGCCTCAAAGGTGCCATTCCCCTTTGTTACCAGAAACAGAGCGATGTGGGTCAAAATATCTGTGAAGGACCATAAGCATTTTAGAGGGATGGTTTTTTACAAGAGATTCAGAAAAAAAGGAAAAACATTACGAGTAATTGAAGTATGGTATGGCACAACATTTGACCGGCAAAGCCTAACTCTTGATTCGAGATCATAATTCATTTTTTTTTGTCCGGCGCATATTCTACATTATAGCCTGCAACTGATTCAGCTTCCGCTTCTGGGAGATCCCGGAAATATTTTAGATCCTTTTTTATTATAAGTTGATAAAAGAGAACGAAAACTACGGATCATGTTGCGGCCTAACATAATGCATGAAGTAGCCATATGTCTCGAGAGCAACATAATGAGCTGTTATGTTATTAGTTTATGCTTACACCGACATGCCATGTAATGTAAGCTACTCTAGTACCCACAATATTTTATCTATTCTATTAATTCTACAGTTTGACCTATTGATAAAATTTGTATCCATTTTTTAAATTTTATAACTGCCTCTAAATATATGTTTCTACCTATCACGATTATTGATATTTCATAACCTCTAATCTTCTTTATTTCCTATATTCTCGGGCCCCATAACTCTCTTATCTATACTAACATAATCTTTCTCCTCATCTATATTTTGAAACTAATTGTCATCTAACGAGGAGAATTTTTTGAAAAAAATAATATTCGACTTCTTCATTGCCGACAACAACAAATTGATCCACGGTATATTCGACTTCTTCACCGTATTACTTTGTTAGCTTTATTGTTTCGTTTCTAAAGAAAAGGCTTTATTGTTTCTTAGAAAAAGTATTTGGTATCTTTTGATGGGAAACAAAACTATAAAAAAATATACCTATTTATTTTATTAACTAATCTATTTGTTTTTGTTATTTTAATTTTGATATTAATATTATTATAAGTATACTTATATTTATTTATATGTTTGTATACTCATTTGGTTCTTGGTGCTGGTCGGATTTGATATTGATTTCTCGGATATAGCACTCTATGATCCGTTCAAGAAAATAGGTCATGTCTACTCAGGTCCACAACCCTGATTTTTAATCGATTTTAAGTCAGTTTTTGGATTCAAATATTTTTTACTAATTATGTTAATGACTCAAAATGTTAATAAATACAAAAAAAATATAGCTTGGTTACTAATAGAATAGATCTATATCGAACTTCTTATCATACTAATTTCAATTTAGAATTTTGTATATTTTTTGCAGCTATATTTATAGGTTCAGAGATGTGAGAAAAAAACTAAATATATCCTAGAAAAAATAAATATTCAGAGATATAATTGATTACAGCTTGGATTTTACAAAAAATATATTTCTTAAAAAATATAAAACAAAAAATATATCTGTCATTTTAAAGACGGATCATAATTTGGTTCAACTATTTGAAAAAGTTGCGGGTTATGAGTATTTTATCTGGAGTGAGTGCGGGTTGGTAGATTTTGGATTGCGGGTATCCGCCGACCTGAAAAGTATTTAAAAAATAAAAATAAAAAGAAAAGTAAAAACTTTTTAAAAATATGTTAATCTAAAAAACAATTATAAATTTTAAAAATATTGTTTTTATTATAAATATATCTTTATAATAATTATATTAACAATTATTTAAAAAGAAATTATAACCCACGGATAACCGCAAAAATTAAATGGGGCGGATACTGCTACAAATTATCTGTTTGCGAGTTGTGCCCGTCGTATTTTTTAACCAAAACAAAATTGAAATCCGCAGGTTGGCGGATTCGACCGACGATCCACCCCTAACCGAACGTATACCAGATCAATTTTTTAAATTTCTATTATTTAATAAAATATATTTTGAATAAGATTTATACACAAATATTATTACAAACTAAAATAAAAATATAACTAAAAACATAAATATAAGAATTAAATTAAAACAAAAAATGTACCCGTTCTTTAAAAATCGGGTTAGAATCTATTAACTTATTATATCCACAGATCTAGCGAAAAATAAAGAGAGAGATCACAGATTAGAATGTATTCTATAATATCTGGATTTATTCTCAACAGAAGATCAAAGCTTACAGTTACATTTTACTTTTAAACTTACCTTTTCATCTTTTTAACACAAAAGGTTTTAAAGAAAGCCATTACTACAAAACAAAATTAAAAACATTACTACAGGACAAAATTAAAAACTAGACATCAACTTTACAAGTTGAAGGAGCTAGAAGAGGAACTTGACCATTAGAAGATCGGTTAAATCTCATCCACACATCACACGTGGCATAAAATCCATACCGTCCAGTCTTAATCGCACCGGCTTTCCAACGTAGCCTCCCTATAACCACCACTCTCATCCTCACGACGCCGCTCGCTTCATCACTCTTCAGTCCATCCGCCACTTCGGGCGAAACCGGTATCCCGTCGCCGCCCAACACCGGAGCTATCACCACCGTAGACTTATGTCCCATACGAAGCGGCGGGAGCGGAAGCGGCGGCGTTATGATCTGATCTCTGTACGTAACGTACATGGAGAGCTTGTCGTAGCGAATGGAGACTCTCCGGTTCGGGTTTCGCGCCATGACGGAGAACTGAACGGAGGTTGAGATCAACGGCGGCGTAGTGAAGTTGAGGTCGTAGATCGCGGCTCCGACGACGGTGAGACGCGGCTTGTGTGGACGGTAGACGAGCCAGAGGATCAACGCGATGATTCCTAGTAAGACGAGGACGGTGAAGATGGCACCGCAGATTGCGCGGAGAGCATCTCCTCCTCCGCCTCCTCCTCCTTCGCTGTCTTTGGAGCAAGACTCCGGCGTGGAAGAAGCGGAGGGAGCATTCTTGTGATCTTCTTTGGCTGCTTGCTCAGCTTTTGCCTCTCCTTCTCCCATATCTATGAATATATACGTGTGTATGTTTAGGTATGTTTTTTTTTTTTTTGAACAGCTTATAGGTATGGTTATGTCTGAGAACAAGAGTGTTTTAGAGTTTGGTAGTGAAGAGTGAAGGTAAAGAAGCAAGAGAAGAAGTTTAAGTAGCTGCAGGTTTTTGTCTTTTTTTGTTTTGTTTGTTGTTTAACTAACACTAATCATGTTTGAAAGAGGAAAAAAACACTAATCACTCTTATTATAGAGTACATTTAATAATTATTTATTCTTAGAAAGTTTGGAGTTGTAGTTATGTGTTCCTATTGCTTTCTAGAGGCTAATCTTTTGTAAACCAGCTGTAAATTTTGATCTGTTTTTTTTGTTTTGTTTTGAACACAATCTGGTTTGGTTTATTATTTATTGTAATATACAATAATGATAGAGAAGTACTTTAGAAAGAGTCCAAAATCTCGGCGCAAATGTTCACGTGACGGATCTGATGGTTTCAAATGAATAATTATTTCAATGTCTTAAAATAATAATGTACTTGTACTAAGAGATTTTTTGGGTAATATTACCTGTACTAAACTACTAATGTTAATTTGTATAGTTTTTAAAATTGAATAGTAAGGTTTGAAGAGCAATTAATAACCTCGTCGAAGTATCTGCTATGTGAACACAGCAACCAAGATACCGCACCGACACTGAGTCACCGACAATGACAACACAGAGTGGATGGGACCTTCTGTTTCCTTACTGGGTTTAAATCTAAAGCCACTGGGCCTGGATAATTTCTTACGTAGTAGATGGAAACCTTCTGTTTCCTTGCAGGGTTTTGCAGGAAAGGACAAGCAAATGGTGCTTGCTATATGTCGAATATAGGTTTCGTGCCCAATAGGTTGAATTACGCAACGTTGTTGAACTGTTTGTGTAGGAAAGACACAGCTTAGAGAGGAAACAAGTTAAACAGCGTTGCGCGATACACATCTTGGCGATAAAATTTGGACATCGTTGAGAATGCCTAGAATCTTATCTCTAAGGTTGCCACCTATGCATGTGAGTTTCCTGCGTTTACTCAGAACACCTAGGTTCTTTGTGAGCTTCCATACTTTTGGGATTTCTATTTATGCGTAAAATGTGGTGTATACATCGATCAATGGTGATATGTCCATACATTTTTCGGTTAGCACAGTCTTAGGAAATATATAATATATAAATGGAATAATAATTTTGATATCGTAGTGGAATATCTGTAATATTATTTGAGAATATATATTATCTGTAATATATATATATATATATATATTTTTTTTTTTTTATAACCGTGAAGATTTTAAAGTCTTTCTAAACCCAAAATTAATCCCATAAGATTTATAGAAATCTGGGTTTTCTTGCTACTTAAGGTGTCCATGGGTAGTTAATGCTATTCGAACCAGAGCGGAAACTCCAGCTGGAACCCCTTTGCCAATAAACCAAAGCGACTTGGTTACATTTAGATATTATTATTGCTGTTTTATTTAATTTTCTTTTTACAATTTTACAAATAACATATAGAATAAAAAGGAAACATTTACAAATTAACAGAAAACAAATTTCAAAACGAAAATATATGTATATAATATGATTTCATTAAAAAGAAAAAATTCACAAAATAGTAATATTCCATTTAAAAAAAAATAACATAAAAATACTTTTGAAATAATAAAAGATTTTCTTAAATGAAAATTTTATATTTGTATACAATGTGATTTCATAAAAAAATATCTATATTATAAAAATATAATTTATTTAACCATAGTTATAACAATCAATATATAATTTGATAAATATTATGAAAATACATGCAATTTAAACAATAAATAAAATTAATTTGATTTAACTTAAATATAATAAAAATAATTGTACTTCAGTTTGAATTTGAAAGAATATATGAAATTCAATATACTTACGATATGAGTGACTCGACTAATCCAATTTATATCTAAAATCGTAAATCTAACTGCAACGAGAATATATAATTTTACAATAATAATACTTTATTTTTAAATATAAAGTCTAAGATAACTCATAACATATTAACAAATGAAAATAAAATATTAATCAACTGTTACAATTTAGTTCTTTTGTAAAAAATTATATATATGAGGCTTCAGAATATTATTTATATATTAAATTATGTAATTTGGAATCAAATACTTTAGTTTATTTTTTATTTCAATCTAAGCACAATATATCTTGATCTATACATAATATTCCTAAAATATATTATATATCTAAGACAACAACCAACCTAAATACAAATAAGAAAATGAAAACTTTATATATTTAGAATTAAAATATTATAGTTGAATTTAGAGAAATAAATGTAATTTAATATATTCAAATGATAACTAAATCAACTTTAAAACAACAAAACTGACTAGATATAACATATCTAAAACCATATGTCTAATTAAATCATATTATTAATATAAATTATGCATAAAAATTATAAATTAATAAAATTAAAATTAAATATCAAACATTTATTATAATATATTTACTTTATAAATATTTATACTCATGCATGAGCACGAGAAAATCACCTAGTATTCTAAAATATATGACATATGGTTTAAGATCTTTCTAATACTCTACCGGAGTATCAATAATATTAAAACATGAGAACTTTTTATATATTTGCAAATAATATATTTTGACTATTACATTAATTTATATTATTTCTCGTACAACTAACTTAGTTATTATTAAATATATATCATATCTAACCAACTTTCTAATATTTTCAAAATAAAATATCTAAAAAGATATTCTTAAGTATATTTTTCTAAAATTACATTTTGATATTATCTTTTAATATTTTTTTATTAAAAATATAAATGTACATTTCTTTTAATATATAGTTTTAAAATAGTAAAAGTCATAATTAATATTAACTATACTTAAAAACGAATTATTGATTCATTTTCATTTATATAATAAGAAATAACATTTCTATAATATTTATATATACATTATTTATATTCATAATTAAATTACTACACAAATTAATAAATATTAAGTAACTTAATCCATATATTAGCTATTTTATAAATTATAAAATAACAGAAAATATATTCATAAATTTTATAACATACCTCAACTTATTAAAACAAATAATAAAATAAGATATATAAACTAATAAATAATTTAATATATATATTTAAATTAGAATATTAAAATCAAGTGTCAGACGGGTAAAATGACAATATTTAATTTATATAATAATGATGAAAAATTATAATAATAAAATAAATTTTGACCAATTGGAAAATTAAAATAAATTTGTACTATCATTAAATGTTTTAAAATATAAGTAAAACTGATACATGGGGTTTAGGTGACTTGAGTATTCTAACAAATAATGCACTAGAAAACTTCTAGGAAAGTCTTCTGAGCGAAAAGTAAATTTAGGGGTAGAAGATTTCTCTAAAAGTCTTCTTAACTGAAAATATTTAATCTAACTGATTTCTTTTGTCTTCATATATAAAGAAATTTATACATTCTCTCTGTTTCTCTCAAATGGAAGCAACAAAAATGTAATGTGTCTAACTTTAAAACTTTCTAAGCTCTTTGAACTTGAAACACCAAACTTTATATCAGTTTCTTATATTTTGTCTAATGTTTTTCTTACTAACTTATCTTGTTTTTGCAGGTGTTTTATTACAAGGTTCCCATCTTCCACTCATTTAAATGTAGATATATAATTTGAACATGTATTTTTTGTGTATTCCATAAAGATATATCTATTTTATCTTCCACTTTTTTCTCTATTTTGAAACCATTTGAAAGTTTTTGGATATGCAGGTTTTTCAGATTTGAGTCGGACTCTGGAAGACTTCAATGAAGTCTAACATATAGTGCATTGTAAGTCTTTTGATGGAGTGTTTTTCCATGTCTCCTCTTTCATGTCAAGTGGAGTCTAAACTTATCTTTTTGAAAAAATGATTTCTAACTCCATGTGTAATAGTTTCTTTTTATAGTATGTTTTGTGATTTGTATGTGTACTATTTTAATTGTGGATTCTTTTGTAAGTTTTAAGAGATGTTAATGAAAGTAGATTTGTAAATATGTTCATGCCTATAACATTATCTTGTCAACAATACTTGACACTATTGAAATTATTTATACAACTTCAATAGTAAAACACAATAATATAAAAGTTTAGTCAAGTTTACTAAAACGAAGGGAGAAAACTTCTTAAGAAAACTTAGTCAAACATATAACACTTTCACTGGAAGTCTTCCGAAAATTAAAATATAAGCGGAAAATTTAAGCATGAAACTTAAATTTTAAAGCGAAAAATGAAATTTTAAATCTTATGATCTAAGAAGACACATTAAAACATATGATTTGATATTCTTTAATACTTTTGAAAGTTAAAAAAACATATCTTGAAGTTGAAAATACAATTTTTACAAAAATTAACGTAGAAGACTTCTCTCATTGCTAGAAACATTAATAAACATGAATGTTAGTAACCTTATAATTATCACCAATTAAGTTATAAATTTCATTCAAGAGCCCTAATATTGACTAATATACATGAATTAATCAAGAAAATATTAAAAACCTTTTTAATTTTAGAAAAAAGTGAAAGTGTATTAAACATTGACCTAGAAGACTTCTAGGAAGTCTACCACTAGGTCATTTTTGCTTCTGAAAATTTACAATAAAAACTTCGAGAGAAGTCTACTATACAAAAACCTTAATTCTTCCTTTGTAAATATTGAGTTACTTTTTTCTTGAAAAAATCTTGAAAATGCCAGAGAAGAAATCTCTATCGGTGAAAGTCGCCTTAGATTTACTTTTACAATTGACAAAACTTAAATATTTAATTTTAATTTAAAGTCTTCTTTCATAATCAAAAGTTTGATCAGAATCTCGGAATATAAAGATGGACAACTTCTAGGGAAGTCTTCTGCCAATTGTCAATTTTAATTTTAATCAAGGAGGTCTTCTAATTAAAATTAAATGTTTAAATTTTAGTTGTCAATTTCAAAAGTAATTTAAGACGACTTTCACTAATAGTGAGAAGACTTCCAGGGAAGTCATATATAGATAGTCAATTTTCTAACATAATTCAGTCAATACAAAACTAACATATTTATCCGTGAAGATTTTGAAGGAAATCTTTTCATTTTTTTCTTGTTAATAAAGAAAAGTTGGAAAACTTCGTGAGAAGTCGCCTCTAAAATACACACAAAAAATCAATTGTAAAACTAACATATACATTGACCACAAGACTAAAGTCTTCTTGGTAAATAAATCGATTTTTTTTTAAAAAAAATCATTTTTAGATCCAGTGAAGTTCATGTTTAACTTCTCCAAACAAAAATCACTTCTTAATGGAAGTTACCCATTCGTTCTTGACCAAACATCGTGAGCTTGAGTAATTCTAATATGTTTATAAAATTTGAAATAAAAAATTGGAATTTTGGGATGAAATAATAGAGGAATTGAAAGGGAGATGGTTTGTGTGTGCGAGAAATAAGAATACGAAGATATATATGTTGATTTTATGTGCGTTTAAAGCTTGAAATTAATTGTTCATGGTGGATGATAATGACAATGTTATAAATAAAATAGGAACATGAAGATGATTAAGTAAAATAAACAATTTTGGAAGAAAAAATAATTATATTTTTGTGAACAATCTGAATTTTTAGAATGAATATGACAAATGAAAATTCCAAAAAATAATGGGTTAGTTTTACATATGATTTTTTTGTTTGATTCATTTTTCGGAAAAAACCGATAAATTATTAAAGATAAATGTGATATGTTAAAAGTAATTAAACCTACTAAGCGAAATGTCAATGTTTTTATCAGTGCTTTACTTGCAAACAGATTATCGGTTAAATTCCTTATTCAAAACTGATTTTTTTGCTGAAAACTGAAATTTTATATAATAAACCCAAAACTAAAATTAGGAGTTTAATTACAAGTGGCAACTCAAACAAAAATTTCAAAATCAGATTACTTTTAGCTAATTTCGCTCTACCCATAAGAATCAAAGGCTGTTCTCAATTATCAACGAATACCATAAGAAAAAGAGATTTACCTTGTTTCCTTGAACGCCAGAGTCTTCCCGTGTCGCTTCCGAAGTAGCCATACAAATACGAAGTGAAAACACCAAAAATCCCTTACCACTTGAAACCCAAAGGACAAAGGCAGAAAGCTCCACTGAACACAATGTAAGAAACAAACCGTCCCTCATCCGTACGATGAAAGCCTTCCACGTCAGTACAGGCACGTACGCGTTGCCAGACGCTAGAGCAAAATTAAACTCAGTTTAAAGTTTTGAGAGGAAACAAGGGAAAAGAAACTCTGATTTAATTTGACTAGTATTCGAAACTGATTTTATCATGCGGAAGTTTGATCTTTTTATATACATACTTGAAAATTACATTTCAAAATACATTGATTCCGTTGAAAATACTGAGAAGTAGACAAACTGATACCAATTGTTCCGTAATAATGTCATTTCTAAAATCTTTGACTTTGTTGTTCTAAGTGGCTGATAACAAAGATCATAACTTTAATAAAAATTGATATAACTTTCTTACCGATGCTTCATTGTAAACTCGAAACTGATTCTCTAGAGATGACATAGGAAGCGGGAAAAAGAGACTAACACAAAGACTCCATCGTTACATCCTTATATTAGAGTATTCATATAGGCTCTAGGGTCGAAAACACACAAATAACATCTCCACAACATAATATAGGAGAGCAGTCACCGGTTTATAATCCGGAAATACCATTGTAGAAATAGCATTCACCGGATAAACACTAGCTGTACTTCATACTTGATACCGTGACGGCTCGAGTTGCGAGGCCTAACCGCATTCACTTGTTTCGGTTTCAAGCTTCCTGCAGGATCTCCTCCACTCGTGAACATTCCTTTGACTTTGTTCTTTTTTGCCAGTTGCCGGCAGTTAATGGCTTTAACTGGTGACATAGGAAACCAAGGGGAATGATCCATTCCCATTCATTCCTTAAAAATTACACCATTTATAGGAAATTTTTGTTCCGTCTGATTCCTTGTCATTCCTTAAATTTTAAGGAACCATAGAACAAAAGTATTCCTTATCAAAATTGATATGGAACAAAAGTAATAAATATTCCTTTTAATTCCATTGATTTATTCCTATTCATTCATTTCCTACTCATTCATATTCCTAATTTACTAGTCTCCGAGAGCCAATTGCTAACCAAAAGTTCTCTAGTTTCTAGTTTTAATCTCTTTCAAGAGAAAAGATTAGACCTGGTTTTCTATGTAAAAATAATTCATCTATTTAGGGATCCTTATATATAATTTTGCTTATCAAGCAGTTTTATTTCAGATCTCTTATATCTCTTTGCCACTTAACTGAATTAAATTCACGTACTTCACAACAACAAAAAAATCTTATCAACAAGCCCATCGATGAAGTTTTTCAGTCACACAAATGATGAAATATAGTAAAATGTGCCAACAAGGCAACGAACACATAAAATAAACAAAACCTTAAGGAAAATTTATTTAGATAATTACACGTGAATATATGCCCAAAAGATGTAATGTATGATGTATGAACATGGTGCTTATATTGTATCGAATCTCACAGTAGCGTGTGATCTACGACACATGTTTTTTTTTCGATTCGATAACTGTTGGGGCTACAATGGTAATATAAAAAAACATGGTATCTTGTAATGCCTATAAATATAGCTAATAGACTTGCATCCTTAGATATAATTATAAGGCTTCATTTGAGAATCAGTTCCATACCATTTGTAGCAATGTCGCGACCAATACCTATTGAAGGTGAGGCTATCATTATACCTTTGAGTCTCTCTTTATTGGTATTAGTTCTAAGTTTTAATATAATCTCTTCTTCACAGAAATGGTGAGATTGTTCAAATCACGTCACAGAACAAGTCACTTGTTCAAGATAGACAACTTCTCGTTATTCAAAAAATACAAAATCGAGAAGGTCTATTCCTCAGTTTTTGATCTCGGTGGTCACAAATGGTGAGTTTTCTTTCTCTTTACAATTTTTTTTGCTTTCTAAAACCTATGTTCTAAAATATGCTATAGGCTAGTTGATAGTCAGTCAGCTACAATATGGGATATTAATGTATATACATGCGTTTATACAGAATATATATGAAATAAAATAAAAATATAATGATATATTTTACAGAATTTATATTGAGTTATTAAATAAAATCTCTGTTTATAAATAGTAGAAATTAAGATTTTATAAATTAGAATTATTATAAATATAATTATAATTAGTGAACATAAAGTATGCTAAACATTTTCATCATTCAAAATATATTATACATAATATTCTCATGTTAATACAATTTGATTTTTTTAATGGAATAGTAATTTTTTATAAATAATAACTGTATGATCTCCGTATATACACTATATTTCATTATATATACGCTACATAACTAAATGTATAATTTAAAACATATTTTTGTCGTATACCACAAAACGGTACAACTTTGCACAGTAAAACTTAAAGCGTCATATATATGGTTGTACACCTTATTTTATTTTAGAACACTGCTAAAAACACTTCCTTTAAGGAAAAGAAAAAAAAACATTTAAACCTTTCTTGACGTGATATGAAAACAGGAGACTTCGTGTGTATCCAAATGGGAGTAATCGTATGAAAGCAAGGGGTCATGTTTCTATCTTCTTAACGAATCAAGCTTCGGTAAATGTAAAGATCGAATATGAGGTCTTTGTCGTCAGTCAACTAGAGCAGATATGGGAATCTTCTGGTCTCTCTTTCTCTTTAGTTATACATATATATATATATATATATATATATTCTGGCCCATGAAGGGTATCTGGTCCGTCACAACAATATTTGTGGTTGATATGTTGATGTGTTTATGTGTGCAGGCCACAAAGTATTTGGTACCTATTCAGAACCGGTTAGCAAGGGGAGTCCAAAACTTATATCTCTTGTTGATCTTAAGAGGAACGGGTTCCTTATTGGAGATTGTTGTATGTGTGGTGTCAAGCTTCATGGGATTGAACCTTCTGCTTCCGGAACAGCGGAATGTTTTAGCTTAATTGAGAAACCTCCCAACCACAAAGTCACTTGGATGATGACCAGGTTCTCGTCTTTCGATCCTGAGAAGGTTCATCATTCTCATGAATTTGTCGTTGGAAACAGGAAATGGTGATAAGTTCTGATCTTATGTTCACTTTCTATACACAAAGTAGTTATAATAAAAATGTATCACTTACTGAAGATGTTGCATGTTGTGTGTGAGTTCTTGATCAGGAGAATTCAAGTTCATCCAAGAGGGTTTGAGGAAGAAAAAGACGAATCATTTTCTGTGTATCTAATAGGAGAAGGGTTCATCAACAACGCGCCAAATACAGAGACTTACGCGAAATTTAAGCTGAGGGTATTGGATCAAGTTAACCGCAATCATGTTGAGAAAACATGTATGGATGTTTCTTGATTTTATTTTAAAAGTTTTCAAGTACTATTTTATATAATATTTTAAGAAAGCATTATTTTATATAATTAATGCTCTTTGTTTTTAGGTTCGGGTGGGTTGGAGACATCTAAAGGCTTTGCAGACTTCATGTGTCTGACGAAACTTGTTGAACCTTATCTGGTGAATGATAAACTGTATGTGGGAGTTGATTTTGAAGTCGTTTCTGTGGCTACATATTGCTAATTCGGCAGCTTCTTGCCTTTCATAAAGTCATGCTGTGAAACTACTATACCAATAAGTGATATAATGTAATGAATAAGATCGGAGAATATACTTTTTGGAGAACTTCCAGCTATCCAAGAGACGAAAAACTATATACATATGGTGTGTAACGTTCCTAGAGCTCAACTTTCACACTGATGTCCTAGCCAAGGAAACTAGAACCAGAAACGTTTTATTTTTTCATGTAAACCATATATGGTCAGTTATTCTTGGCAATAGTTTTAATGTCAGTCAAAACTTAGTTTAAGAATATGGATAATTGATAAAATATGTATATATAGTGTGTGTAAAAGAAATAATATATATGGTGTGTATCAGTTTCTTCTAGTTCTTCATTTTATAGTCAAAGTTCCCCTGGTGGTTTTTTAAGAAAAGCTTATATTTCAGGGCATCAACATTAATCCTTCAACTCTAAAGCATCTGATCACGAAAGAGACATATGTATTAAATGGTGGAACGTATTGATGTAATTTAATAGGTGAATACGTTCATTATTTTACCCATTTATCCAAACATGGATAAAACCAAAACAAACAGAGAAATTAACAATGTGGATTAAATACAAAAAGATGGGTAATATGATTCGAATACGATAAAATTACACTATTATTAATTTATTTTCTTTATTACAATTCTTTTGTTATTTATAATTTGTGATATGTTAATTCTCATATAATACAACACCAATTTCTCTACCTCTTATTCATTTCATAACATCTTTTATGAAAAAAAAACATCATATATATATTTCCAATGATAGAGTATATTAAATATATTCCTTTATAAAAACCCTAAAATTATAAAAATATAAAACCTAAATCAATCTTTGCTAAAGAATCGTCTATCTCCGGTCTACAAAGAACATGAAACTGTTGGCAAGTCATATCAATAATGTTAAGTTTATTTGGCAAAAAGAAAAATGTTAAGTTGAGGCTTATCATGAGTTAAGTATCCAAACCCAACTGATAAAATTTGATTCTTACCTTTTTTTTCTTTTTGATTCTTACCTTTATATATCTCTCTCTTTTTTTACATTCTGCACACGTATAAAAAAGTACGGAATTTATTTTATCGCATATGGTTTCAGGATAAGATCGGCTTATCAAACTAGATATATTCCCTATCGTGAATTACAGTAGTGTGTAATTCACGATACAGAGACATGAGAATAGCATTCACTTGGCTCATGTCCTGTAATGACTATTTATGCTGTATTCGTGGTGTCACGCTTTCATAAGATCGAGTTTGCTGACGCTGGAACAGCAGAATATATGTGTTAGCTTAACTGAGAAGCCTCTCGGTAATAAAATCACTTGGAGGATGACCAAGTTCTCGTCGTTTGAACCTGAAATGATTCATCTCTCTAACGAATCCTCGTTGATCAATCTTTAACTTAGTTTCCCTATTTAAAGATACTTCATACTGAGTACACACCCTATATAAGAATGCAGCACACTGAAAAACACTGCGTACTGTGTGTTTGTGTGATCAGGAGAATAAAAATTCATCAAGAATGCGTCAAAGACGGAAAAATTCACAAGATTTAGCATCGGGTATGGAACATTTTAGTTTCTGAATTAGGTTTTCTTGTTTTGTGCTTGGGTTATTTATTATAAGTTGTATGAAAACTTATATAAATATCTTTATTTAATAATGAAAATAACTTTTTAAAATAATTTTATTTTCCAAGAAAAAAACAATAGTAAAACATAACGGCTTACTAGCAAGTTTTGAACACAGAGTATTTTGTAAATTTTATTAATCTTGGTACTATACAATATATCAAGAAGTCAAATAAAGTACCTTGAACTAAATTTTTCTTCTAATTACACAACAGAACAAACAAAAAAGTCTCGCCACATAACAACTCTCGAGTCTCGAGTCCTTCATACCAATCAAGTTTGTTGTCACTAGGCCGCACCGGTTTCAGATATCAAACTGTAAGAAGCTTCCTTATCTTCTGCTCGTCTTGTCCTTTCCAAAAGCTTAACACAGTCGTAAAACATAGCATCAATGTCAATCATAATCCCATTACCTGATGTACTCTTGGTCTATAAAAGAAAAAAGACTTACCAAGTCTTGGCCGAAAGATAGATCCTTTCGCTTTCATTTTCTTACTCACTCCACTTTGGGATGGTTTCGTGTCTTTACCGCTGCTCTCTCCCGGTGTAAAACCCGAGACTCTGCTCACTTTCTCGTGGTACACAGCCGGAGGTGAAAGCCTTAGTCGAGGCAAGCTCTCTATCTGTACCAGTCTCTGATCTTTCTGTAGCTTCGTTAGCATTTCAAACTGCAGCGTAAAACAATAACAATGAAGTTTCCTGTTATGAATTATTATTATTTTTATTATTTTTATAATTATATTAAAAACATCTGTTATGGATAGCTTGCTTACTCGTGATATTTGCTGGCTATGAGAATGATCGATCATTTCATTCTCATAAGAGTAAGGCGAAGTGCGTTGTGAACTTCCCGTGCTTGAAGAAACTGTGCTTATCAGTCCGTAGTCTAGATAGAATGATTTACCTTTAGATGAACTTTGAGTGGTCTTCTTGGTCATACAAACAGGACAACCTGATGAAGATGATGACGTTTCACTCTCTGACACTTCACATTGCAGATGTGTTGCGTGGCCACAGTTGAAAACACGTACACGAAGAGTAGAGAACGTCTTGGTGAGTGGACAATTGCATATACAACAAAGCAAACTTCTTGGTGCATACCCGTGAGAAGCACCTTTCTTGAGTAGACTCATGGTGTAGAATGTATCCTCTTCGATTAAAGACTTTGCCGTATCCTGTCTCGAGATAGAGACTGAGAGTTTTAATAAAACATCTGAATAGAGATTAACCAACCAAATGCATTAGAGATTGTATACACTACCAGTATTCTCCGCTCAAAGCCATATGTTCCAAGCATTCCCAGTATTGTAAGTTTGAAATCACCAAACTCTTGAGTACCGTTGTCAGAAAGAAGTTTCGACATGATTGTTGGAAGTCGAACATATCCTATCATTCCTTCAACAATCTCTTTGATAAACTGAGACATGAGCTTCCTCAGGATCTGTGTCAAAGCCGTATCAGATCGTGGAATCCTCCACTTGATTGTCTCAACTGCTTCATCTACACGCAGTTCCAATGATTTAACACTGGCAGGGCCTTTGTTTATTTCATCGACATTCCTTGGTTCCCGATATGAATCCATCAAAGGCTCTGAGAAACTGCGTGAAGCAAATATTAAGAGTAACTATGACGTGAGTATTAATTAGCATTTTATGAGAAATTGATTAGTGGTAATCAGATATCATCAGGCTTACGTGTCAAGAAAGCGAAACCAAAGAATCTCCGACTCTTCAGGATTAAGGCGAGGAGTGTTGCGTTGACACAGTCCTATACAGGCTTGCAGAACACCTTGTATGTCATTTACCTGAAAGGATCAGAAAGAGTATGAGAGAATTATACAGAGCGAATTTTCTTATTGTTAAGAAATGTACGGACCTCCTTTAACTCTAGAGCACTAGTGGATTGTTCCAAGGTGGCTACTTCGCTAGCACCCAACTTTAGTTCTGAGATTAGGCAAGTGACTGCATTTTCAAGCGCGACAAATTTTTCACCAAGTCCAGAGAGTGTAAGTGACAACGCACTTGCTGCATCACCAACCCTCTCCAAGAGAAATGCTGCTGCATCTGCAATTCCATATTTTTGGCAGAGGCGTAGACAGTGTTCCACCCTGTAGTTATCAAATGTTTCGAGGAATCTCAAGACTGACTTCGGTTCATACTTGCATAGTAGCTGTAAAAATTACACAAAGAATTATCAGCACTGCAACAATTCGATGATTCCAAATAATCCCAAGGACCCATACAAAAATAAAAGAGCAATAAAGAAAAGGCTGTAAGCTCGCAAGAAAATTGATATCTATTAGAAGATTAGCTACGTTTAAGATCTAACTAATGCATTTGATAAGGTAAAATCGAGACAGCAGAGAGAGATTCCACTGAGAAGGTTTTCATAATTGCTTTACCTCCAAGTAAAGCTCAATCATGTCATCAGTCACATTGACTGGATTATCTTGGATGAATTTGGGAAAGCCATTAAGTCCTTCCAAATAAAGCTCAGTCTCTTTGGGCATACTCCTTATAATGTTTTCACCCAAACTATCCACCGCTTCATGTTTCCTTAGACGAGAAAAATCAAGACTCCCAGACAAGTGAACCTCAATGACAGTCTTGAGATAAAGGAACAAGCTTCTTGGATGAGAATGGAGCTGCTCTTGAATGCGTGTGATGTTGTCTTTCAGATTATCAATGATCAGGAAGAATGTTCCCTCTCTGCAAAAAAAAAGCCAGACATTTAAATATTATCCGGGTCCACTAGACCTAATCAATAGAGAAAATAAATCCACATATAGTAGTTACCTGCTTAATTCAAGGAGCTCAGCAATCCTGTCAATTATTGCAGATTGAAAAGCAGTGAATTCATCCCCACTCAACTGCGAAAGCATCTTGTTCACATAGCAAAACGAATGTATGGGTTCATCTGCCTCTTTCATGTAGCTTTCTAAAGCAGCAACGTACCGTCGACCAATAGTATGAATATAGCCACAGACCTGAAAATTAAAGACCATAAACAGATATTAAGGAGAATATTTCAGAGTAAGCATTGTAAGTCTACCAAGAGGATACCTGATAAAAATGTGCCTTCTCACAAAGCTGAGACACATAAGCTACATCCCAATCAGTCTCCGGTACAGCTTGCAGAAGGTTTAGAAATTGGTTCTCTCTCATTTTAGGAGACATGTTATAAGTCGGAAGAATGTGATCTGATGTTAAGTAGTCTAAAACTTGTGCCAATACGCTCTTGGGAACGCTAGCTCTACCACGTGCTGCATAATATGCAACAAACTCAAATAGATGACTTATATCATCCTTAGAGGGCCACTTTTTATCTGATTTTGAATCATCTGGATACCCAGATTCATCAAGTTGACTTAAGCCCCCATCAATAACCTGAACTAGGGAATCTATCACATTATGTATCAACATATCGTTACATCTTGTTTCCGGGATACTGCCATCGGTCTTGGACTCCAAACTTACTTCACCGGACTCCAGCAAATGACTCTCATGATCTACCATTTCACTTTCTGCAAACGCATATCTTAGGACATCTAAAGTGGCTTCAGTATCCATCTCTAGCAGATGGTAGAGGTTCAAGTAAATCCGTGGAGATGTTACACATCTACTAGAATCATGGGCGTTTGATTTCTCCAGTAGAAACTGAATCAACTCAGTCCTAAGGGATGGCAAGCGCGTAGGAACCAGGGTTCCATGCCCTGCAGATAAAACCCAAAATGGATTAAGTTTGTGAGAGGAAAATGACTATACAAGTTAATAGGTTATCACCGGATACCATACTAAGTCAATTGCTGATCAAAACATTCAGCGAAACCATAGTAGAATCCTACCTGGTGGAAAAGCCAAACCAAGAAAGCAGTACTTTAGATAAACAAGCATTCGGTACCTGAATAAGAAACAGATGGAAAAAAAGACTCGTCACTAATCGGCTGCACCACTATACCTTTGTTTATATATATAATTATATAGGGTTATACAAAAGCATTGCAATTAGCTATATGTATATATGCGTTATATAGGATTAACGCCATGTTAGATGGAAAGGAATGGGCCTTTTGAATTCTAGGTTTTCCTCTCAAGCGAGGTGGGGACTCTCAAGTTCAGTTTGCGTTATATAGGAACAAACTGCAACGACTTCACATAACATACCCAATGGCTGTAGCCCTTTGTCTCTCACTGTTCCGAAAGACAATCAAAAGCTCCTCCAGAGGTGACCTGAAATCATCCAAACCTTTGTTGAAAAGATAGAGCAAGGCCCCATAAAGCCCATGCTCACGGCAAATTCTGACAACCTAAGTACAAATGAGGAAAATGTCAATATTCAACCATAATACTACATCAACTTATTGAAAAAAGATCAAACGGACACGTGGAATTGTCTGCAAAGACCTGATTGAAATCTAAGGAAGAAATATCCATGTGAAGAACACACTGCTCAATTCTTTGTAGCCATCCTTTCCTACTATAATGTTCTACCAGAGCTTGCATAATCTGAGATGAAAAGAAAAATCACAAAACAAATACCACGAAACTCTTGAGGAAATAACTTATAATTTCACAAAAGATACCTCTGGAGGAAGCGATCCAAGCATATCCTTTAAGATATAAGGCTCCAAAAGCTCCAAAAATGTATCTAGACAGAAGAAAATTAATAGTCAACAACCGATTAAATCAAGATCAAACTGTGCGCAAAAAGAACAACAGATTCCACAGCATGTGTATTCTTCACTACTTTATGGATTCAAAAAGTAATAGAAAGATACATGTTACGCAGCACATGTATGTGTATGCATTATGAAAATGGCACATATAAGAAAAAAACTAATCCAAAGGTGATACCAACATAAGCTATTCTAAGAACGGTAGACTAAAAACCTCCTTAAGGAGTTAAAAGAAGAGAGAAACCGAATAAGATAACCTATACGGAACTAGTCACAGTCCTCATGTAGTAAGCATACTTGAAACATTCAAATAGTTGGAATGGTATTGAACCCCTTCCTTGATAAAACGTAGCACCAAAATAACGAAGTTGATGGATATATCTGAAGAATATACCTCTTTGTTGTACAGCCACAAATCTGGAAAATATCTCATCGAAGAGCAAATCCATCCTGTTAATATGAACACAGAATTCAACGGCAACACCACCAACACGATTGTATTGTTCCTCTACCTCTAAGTTGACATCATTGGTTCCACTGCTTGGCTCATGAGTTACTCCGTTCTTTTCAATCTGACTGGAAAATGCTATTGTGATATAAGAAAATACTTCATCTACATAGGAAAGTAGCAGCTCTGCTAAACTGGGTGCTATGGCTTCCCTTATGGCGTCAACAGTTTTGGGGAGGTCAACAACCCCATGAGCTTGCCCATTAAAAAGTGACATGGCCATGTTAAAAGCACCCATCCAGTCACCTCCTCTCCTTAAAACATCAACCCGCTCCTTCCATGGCAAAAGCCTGGAGATAACAAGACGCGCAGTCCCGAGAATATATACTGAAGCCCCTCTGACACCCACAGAGTTGTGATAAGCTTTCTCAGGATTTCCAAAGACATTTGTAAAGTACGTATGATAAGAAATCAGGTCATTCCCCGAAGAACCATCCACAGAAAAGCTTGTCTGGTGAATTACTACACCATCTCTTGTGAACAGATACAAATGGCCCGTCACAGTTGGGATCACCAGTAACTGAGTATGCAGAGAAAAACAGAGAACTCATGAATATGCATTTGCTTAGATACTTATCTATATTCGTATACACACCTGATCATCCAGCCAAACCACACCAATAGCAGCACTGTCAAGCGACCATTTCGCATATTCCTTTAGTTTTGATTTTACCAACTTGGCAACCTGAACTCTACGATCCCACGCAATGGCAAGAAACGAAACCCTATCTTCAGCCTCCTTGGAAGAGTTTTCTGCAAAATTCTTAAAAAACGTTAAGTAAAACAGTATAAGCAAGGTACACAGTTTTAATCGGAGAAGAATCGTGATTACCCATTGAACATTTCCAGGCAGTGTATGGGATGGAACCCTCCCGAACCCCTTCAGGCCTAGGAAGTTGTGCATACACCTCCAAATCTGGAATGAGCTTTACCTATAGAAAACATAAGAGGCTCATTTCTAGAACCATAATCGGTACAATGAACATGGAAAGATGTTTGGAATCCTTACCACCAGTACAGTTTGATAGGTTACAAATACGACAACCCCTTCTTCCTCCGCAGACGAATCCTCATTAAAGAGCTTCCAACTTGAATCAACCCCAACAACACCTCCCACCAAGCTGCTTATACTGCTGGACGGAGTTGCAGTGTTACCCGCCTTAGAAGAGGCCAAGGAGCTTCCAAGAATTTCATCAGGCAGAGGTGATGCCGAGAGGACCATTCCATTTTTTTGTCCATCGAGAAGACACTGATGCAATCAAAACAGCGTACAAACCCATTCATCAAAGCCAGTAAGGCTGAACAGGACAACCGTACAAAACAGACACAAAATCACAAGCAAACATGATTTTTACCTGTGTTTTTACTGTATACATATTCAACAGCAGAGTCCAAGAGAAAGTATGTTTGAAAACAACACCCTTAGTGTCACTTGTAATTATTTTAAATATGCGAGAACCTTGAGAATCCCGGCCTAGAAAAAACGCATATACTACTGGAGCAGTGTGTTCAGTGATCACTTTTGCTGCCGACGCTCTCTGCACGTCCCAAACTGTAACATGTCCATCACCATAACCGGCTAGCAGGAGGCCCCCTTGCTGATTGAAGCAAACTGAGGTAACCGGAGACTGAGATCTTTCTCCTTGTAAACCAAGCCAAATCATCTACGATTATGTGAACATAAATGTGAATCATTTGGGCACATATCTACCCAGATAATACCAGAATTCCCTTGTAAAAATAACCTATAAATGGACATAAGCAATAATGTATAAGAAAACCTTTGATTCCATCTGATCTGCAGTATCAGGAGAATATTTACTTGGTACAACGATGATGACCCCCTTGGACATACCCACCGCAATAAAACTCAAATGAACCGCCAGAACCTGAGGAGAACCATGGTCTCGCTTAAATGCCTGGGATGAAATGGTTCGGCTGATGATATTGCTAGCATCAACATCAAAGTAACCTAAATTCGTCGAACCGATCTTAACACCCTCAAGTCTCATCGGCTGAGCAGCAGCCCCTTCCTCCCAATGCAAACCAGTATACGCTTGTTTCTTCTCAAACTCCTCAGCCAAGACAAGCTGCTTCCTAAAAGATCGCGATTTCAGTTTCTCCCTTTTACTCATCCTTTCCTTTTCCCACTCATCAATCCTCTCTTCTACAAGCTCTGAAATGCCAGACAATTCTGAGCTCCCATCATCAGGAATAAAAGCATCACCTCCTTCTTCTTCTTCTTTAGAATCCGGTAAAATTACATCTGAATCCTCATTCTTAACATCGTCAGCACTTGACTCCTCATCATTACTTACCCTAACATCATCAGAATCATTCAAATGTAAAGACTCTACAGAAGAAGCAACAAACATTGTCTCATCTCCGGCGTCTTGTACAACATCAACAACACCAGAGGAGGAGGCAGTGACTAAGTCAGGCTTTGAGTTTTTATCATAATCAACAATATCACTAGCTTGATCTTCTTGACTTGCAACTGCAACTGCAACTGCATCATCCTCATCCTTATCCTTATCCTCCACAGAAACGGAATCTACAGCAATTCCAGCAGAATCTCCATTTGATGACAAGACCTCATGACCTTCTTCTTCTTCTTCTCCCAAAAGCAACTCGCTACTGGCACTACTGCTAGCTCTCCTCGACTTAATGATAGCAGCGTGTGGCGTAGGAACCAATCTGGAAGCAGCCACAGCCGCCGCAAGCGCCGCCCCAGGCTTCACATTGGACCGCACTCCCGCGAATAGCGACGGCAGCGGCAACTGCCTCAGCGAAGTAGTCGGCGCCGCATTCCTCCGTGCCGGATCGGTTAATAATCCGCGATGGAAAAATTCGGATTGAGGTCTCACCGCCGCGGCGTGGCGGTTAAGTTGCACTCTGGCTGACGGCGGAGATGATGGCGGTGGAGAAGAAGAGGGAGATGAAGAGCTGGAGGCGTTGAGGATTTCGTCGACTGTACGGTGAGGGACGGAGGAAGGATCCGAATCGGGTTCGGAGTCGGAGTCGGATACTAGAAACGAATCGAGATCGAGTTCCATGTTCGACTTATTCATCTCTGTCAACTTTCTCTCTCTAGTCTCTAATAAGTCAAGTAGCCGATTGGTTCTTCCAACTCTCCGACGGACTCGTCACCGCCGATGATCCGAGAAAAGAACCAATATAATAAGGGAAAAAAAACACAATAAACTAGAATTTTTTTTTTTTAAAAAGAGGGTAAACTTCTGAGTCAGACAGAGTGTCTAGTAGAAAGCGTCTTTCTGAGACAAGTTTTAGCTATTTACACTTTGATTAGTTATTTATACTGGAGCACAAATTCTGATTTTTTTTATATTCTAATAAATCCCACATTACAAGTTATTTATACTTCAGAACATCATGATTAATTACTTACACAGTTGGATATTTAAACAAATAGGCCAACATTTTTAGTTACATATAATAACTGTTTCCACCTCGAAGTCTAGTTTTTATATTCTCCCTTTCAAGTTCAAATAAGAAAAGAGACTGCAAATTCGGAGTTGAGAAGATGATATAACAAATGGACCAAAGTGTAGTAGTAATGTCTGAAAATGCCAAAACTGAAAATCTCAAATCAACTAAAGCAGTACAACACATTGTAAAAAAAGAGTAAAAACAAAGGAGACTCTCTAATCGAACAAGCCGAATCCAAGATCTCCATCGCTCTCTTCTGCTGGCTCGTCCTTCTTCTCTTCCTTGGCAGGGGCAGCAGCTGCGGCACCTCCAGCAGCAGCAGGTGCGGCGGCAGAAAACGGTGCACCACCTCCACCGCCACCAGCACCGACATTCATGATGAGGTCAGTGACGTTACGCTTCTCAGCCATCTTGGCGAATAGCATTGGCCAGTATGACTCAATCTCCACACCAGAGGCTTTCACAATTGTCGCAATCTTGTCAGACTGTTGACAAATAGGGTCAAAGATACAAACATAAGCAAAACATACATCTTGACCCAGAACAAAGACACACTACAATCAAATAGATAACATAAAAACCAACTAAGAAGAAGTTATCTAGGGTAGATTCGATACTAACTGCTAGGGAATAAAACACAACAAACTTCTATTTAGAACCTAGCTTATATGATATATAAGCACAAAATGAGTATTGATTTCAACACAAGAATGCCTCGAGGACAAGATGAAAACGAATCTTTACTAGAGATCTAGAAGAAGAAGAAGAAGAAAGCATACAGTGATGGCAATGCCTTCGTCCTCAAGGATCATAACAGCGTAGCTGCAAGCAAGTTCTCCTACTGTCGACATTGTCTCTGCAACAAAACAGTAATAAACACACAATTTCAAAATCTCAACAACATCAAATGTAACAAAATATATGTATATATCAAACATTTTCAAATCGAACAAGAGAATCCCCAATCCGAAGACTAGCGAGCAAACCGTAACGAAGAAGAACTAAACTTTAAGGTAGAAGAACAAGTACCTCAGACTGCGATTGGAACCTTCGGTAAATTTCTTAGATAGCGCCGCTGAAATGACAAGATTAGGGTTTGCAGTGTTCAATCGAGATTTATATACAACACCTCCCGAAATTCTAAGCTTAGGGTTTCTTGTAAGGCCCATTGGGCCCTTCTTCTGTTAATTCGACTTTTCTATTAATTGTTGTGTGTTTTTAAAGAACGAAAGGCTAGTGTTCAAAAAAAAAAAAAGAACGAAAGGCTATTATCAAGCGAAACATCACGCATTTTCATCTCCCCTGAGAAAAACAGCAGGGCTGGCGAATCCCGGATGTCTAAAATGAACTCATATGGGAATGGGAGTAGAAAGCTATGGGCCCAATATTAAAAATAAATGGGCCATAAAGGCGTTACTTAGAGTGCGTTACAGGTGATCACAGCCCACGTGAGTGGTAAAGGCTCTCTGTTCCACCGGAGGATGAAGAAGATATAGCCGACGAGCTTGTTGTTGAGTAAAAAATCAGTTTTTATCGTCGGATATCTCTCTCTCAACCAAATTATCCAAACCGAAAACAAAACACACGAGTCTGGTATGCCGACAAAATTCTCCATTTCTTCTTTTCTTATACATCATCATATGTTTTGGTTGTTTCGTAGATCTCTTTTTGTTCCCTCCCTAAATAAAAATAAAAACAAACCCTAGTTACAAAAAAGTTCAGATTTTTCCCTTGTTTCTGAGCTGATCTGGTGAGTAATTTGCTTCTGGGTGTCGATTATATCTTGTTTCCGTTAGTGGGTTCCGCTCTAATTTTGTTTTCTGGGGGAGATGTGTGAGAATCACGATCTCGAATTTGATTGGATCCGCTTCGGTTACTGTTAAAAAATTTGACTGCTTTATAAGTTTTGGGGCTTCTAAGGGAAACTGGATCTGGAATCAAACAAAAAAGCTTTTCCTTTTTACAAAAGTTTTGATCTTTGTCGCATTTACTTTCGTTTCATAGCAGCAAATGAACTTCATTTCTGCTGTATCTCTGCCACTAAAAGAACCTTGTAACCATCTTTTCATCTCCACTTAACAACAGTAAACACTCTTGTTCTGTGTAGAAACAAAACAAAAGAAAGAGCATTTCTCATTTCACCCCAATTCTACTACCCTCTTTCTTTTGGTTATGTGGTTCACCAGATATAATTATTGGTTTGACCAGATATGTCTGACGCGCGAGATGTTGACGACCGTGTGGATTTTGAGGAAGGGAGCTACAGTGAGATGGAGGATGAAGTGGAGGAGGAGCAAGTAGAGGAGTATGTTGAGGAAGAGGAAGAGGAAGAAGACGAGGATGATGATGAAGAGGGTGGCAATCAAGAACATGAAGTGGAGGATTATGGTGGTCAGAGGAAAGGAGGGGATAGGGAGGAGGAGTTAGCTGAAGATGATGAAGATAACCATATCGATATTGAGACAGCTGAAGATGATGACGATAACCATATCGATATCGAGACAGCTGAGGATGATGAGAAATCGGCATCTCCTATTGATGAAGAAGAGAGGGAGAAGTACTCCCATCTTCTCTCGCTTCCTCCTCATGGCTCTGAAGTTTTCATCGGCGGCCTACCAAGAGATGTTGGAGAAGAGGACCTGAGGGATCTATGTGAAGTAATAGGCGAGATCTTTGAGGTTGGAACAATGATAATCTTTGTGTACTATCTAAGCATGAACCTCTTTGTATTTACAGCTGACTTTTTAACTTTTTTTTTGTTTAGGTGAGACTGATGAAAGATAGGGACTCTGGTGAGAGCAAAGGCTATGCTTTTGTAGGTTTCAAAACCAAAGACGTTGCACAGAAGGCCATTGAGGAGCTTCACAGCAAAGAGTTTAAGGTAATCTCAACCACTAACTTATCTACCATTGCTAGTTAACATTGTATTGTACTTATCTTCTTCCTTTTCTGTGCAGGGGAAAACCATAAGATGCTCCCTTTCTGAAACTAAGAACAGATTGTTTATTGGTAACATCCCAAAGAATTGGACTGAGGATGAGTTTAGAAAAGTCGTTGAGGAGGTTGGTCCTGGAGTAGAGAACATCGAGCTCATCAAAGTAAGAAGTTTTGATCGATCTAGGAGGATGATCTTTTATTTGATTCATTGACTAATTATCTTCTTGATGCTTGTAGGACCCAACAAACTCCACCCGTAACCGTGGTTTTGCATTTGTTCTATACTATAACAATGCATGTGCTGACTATTCAAGGCAGAAAATGATTGATTCTAACTTTAAGCTTGAGGGTAACGCTCCAACTGTGACGTGGGCTGACCCAAAAAGCTCTCCTGAGAATTCTGCTGCTGCTGCTCAGGTACACACTGTAAACAGAGGGTTTAATCTATCTGCCCCAAGTCCTATCTTTAGCACTTCTTTTGACTGATCACTTTTTTGTGCTATATACTCAGGTGAAAGCTCTTTATGTGAAGAACATTCCAGAGAACACCTCAACGGAGCAACTGAAAGAACTCTTTCAGAGGCATGGGGAAGTGACTAAAATCGTCACACCTCCTGGGAAGGGTGGAAAACGTGATTTTGGGTTCGTCCACTATGCTGAAAGGTCTAGTGCACTGAGGGCTGTTAAAGATTCTGAGAGATATGAAATCAACGGTAAATTGTTATAACTCGTCCCAAATACAGCTATTGAGTAACATGAACGTTAAGTTGTCTTTTAAAAGTGTTCCTCTATTTGATCCCAAGCAATGTTATTGAGTAACACATTTCACAAACTTGAAAACTACAGGTCAACCGCTAGAAGTTGTGCTTGCTAAGCCCCAAGCTGAAAGGAAACATGACTCTTCTTATACTTACGGTGCTGCACCTACACCTGCTCCTTTTGCGCTTCCCACATTTGGTGGTTTTGCTGCGCCTGCTTATGGTGCTATGGGGTCTGGTTTGGGTATTGCCGGTAGCTTTAGTCAGGTACATATATATGTTTTAAAGA
Source organism: Raphanus raphanistrum subsp. raphanistrum (assembly GCA_019706035.1). NCBI lineage: Eukaryota > Viridiplantae > Streptophyta > Magnoliopsida > Brassicales > Brassicaceae > Raphanus > Raphanus raphanistrum. The sequence continues at coordinate 11,919,847 of CM033988.1, read as the reverse complement.
AAATACATGTTCGTCATCTTCTTATAAGAAACCATTATCAGCAGTTTGTGTGTAAACTTTGGTTTAAAAATTTTTACATTGAGCAGCCAATGATCTATGGTAGAGGATCAATGCCAACAGGGATGCAAATGGTTCCAATGCTTCTTCCTGATGGCCGAGTTGGCTATGTTCTGTAAGTCACAATTGTTCTTTTAACTAAAATTATGGTTCATTCTTTTCTTTTGGATTAAAAACCAATATGGGATTGTGTGTTTATGTGCAGGCAGCAGCCTGGTATGCAGATGGCACCACCACCACCACAACGACCCAGAAGAGGTGACCGGAATAATGGCTCAAGCAGAGGGTCAGGGCGAGAGAACAGTGATGATCATGATGGTAGCCGAGGAGGAGGCCGAAGGTACAGGCCCTACTAGCATCCCAGCTAATAGAAAGAAAAAAAAGAAGCAAGTAGAAAAAGAGAAAAGCTGTATTGGATGTCTGTTTGTAGTTTGGTTCTTTGTGTTATAAAAATGTGAAATCGAAAACTTGCGGTTTCTAGTTTGATAAGGAGATTGCTGAGGGGGTTAGGGTTGAGTGGTATGATCTTATTCTCTTTAAGTTATGAGACTTTAATAATATCAGTTAACTTCAAGAACATGTTATGTTTAGTGTGGTAATCAGTTTATGTTTTGATTATGAAATTTATCCATCTTGTTTCATAACAAAATGTAACTGAGAATCCAACCGAGTTTTTGGTGGAGATTGCTCATAGATATCATCTGTGATTAGTTTACTTGTACAACAATTAATCACTGGTTCTCAATATCACTATATCAGATAAGCTGAAAGAACATATAGTAACAAATGAATCATATCTTTTTAAATATTACAACAAATGTAATGTGGTTTGAGAAGGGCCATCTACATTGGAGGGAAATCTTAACCATGTTTAGTTGATTGATTGTTGTTTGAATCAAGGGTCGATGTCCGAATGAGTTGGAAACTCAAGGCCTTGAAGTGAAGTCATGTTATTAAGATCGTCTTTAGAGTACAACGGGAGAAGCCAAAACGCCTTCTTCTTCCCAAAAACCTTCACCACAAGAGTGAGATCAAAAATTAACTAAAGATTTCCATTGAAGGACGATGACAAGAAGACTCACCTGCTCGAAGTTTTTCTTCTTTCCCAAGTCATATTTCCATCTGACATCTCCGTTCTTCTCATGAACCTGAAAAAAACAATGATTCAGCGAAGAGGATCTTTATACTCAAGCTTTAGACTTTGTTTATCGAAAGCTAACACACCTCGACTGAAGTAGTGTTTGTTGAGATAAGAGAGAGATGCATGACTACGAAACAGAGAAGGCTGAGAACGAACGCTAAGTTAAGAACTGCATCAAGGTGATATAGAATCTGTAAGAAACATAAGAGAATGAAAATGAGACAACAAAAAGCTACGCACTTTCGGGGGAAAAGAACCGTACTACACTCACCGAAAGCCAGAACTAGGGATGCTAGTTGACCCGGAGAAGAGGAATGCTTGATAGCTTGGCTGAAGAATTCAATGAAACTAGGAAGCAAGACTACAACGTCCAACAATGTCTCGAGAAACGTATACAACTACAAAACGAAAAATACGGTACACAACTAATCATAACCGAGTAATGCACATCATACATGGTTCCCATAACCATAAGATAACAACTTGAAAGGAGTTTATTACCAGAAAGAGAAGGAAGAACTTGTAGTTACGCGCTCCAACACAGTTAACAATCCAAACACAATGATGATCCATCTTGAGAACACATCTTTGACCTGCATAAGGACACATGAACCGAGTAAAGCTTTCATTCTATGACTGTGCATTTGCACTTACTTCTAAGCAGAACAGAGCATAAGCTAAATTGGGTTTTGCCTTACAGACAGAACAGTGATGGCAACGAGGCGGCTTTACATTCCGACATTTCGGACAGTAACCAAAAGCTCCTTGTTCTGTCGAAGCACCAGCCTCCAAACTATCACCACCAAGCTCTCTTCTGAAATGCTCAGGAACAGAACCTGGGTCCGTAAACACTACAGTGAAGTAGCTCCACAACAGCATTATCAACTGCAAAGGATGAGACTTTTAAGAATCAAAACCCTAATCATAAAGGATAAGACCTTAAGCAGCAAAACCCATAGAATATCAAAACCCTAATTTGAAAGGATGAGACTTTTAAGCATCATTTCAAAAACCCAATCTTAAAGGATGAGACTTTAAGCATCATTTCAAAAACCCTAATCTTAAAGGATGAGACTTTAAGCAGCAAAACCATAATCTGAAAGGAAGAGACTTTGAAATTACCAAGAAGTGGAAGACCAAGATGATTAAGCAGGCGAGAGCAGAGAGAGCTCTATGGTCGGTTTCGATTAAGATTGGCCACCATGTGTTGACGACGACGGCGTAGTAAGACACGGCGACGAAGGCGAGAACGAGAAGGATCATGAAGTAGCCGAGGACTTTCAGACCGGAGCAGAACCGGAAGAGGTTCATTTCCAGCCGGGTTAAAGGGATAATCGGGGTGGGTCTTCGGGTCCGAGCTGGGAACAACCGTCGTAAGATATCCGGAGCCACGGTGGCTGAGAGAGGATTTTAATCAGGGATCGGAGTTTGCTTGGTTCGGTGGACGACGGTGGATTTGATTCTATTCGTCGCCGTGTTGGTTAGTCCTAACCGATTTGGAGTAAAATTTCAGAAGGTTCGTTGTTTCGTAACGGCCTCTTCTATTGCAATATTTTAATGGGCCTAGATATTGCAGCCCAAATGTTGTTTGTTTGTTTTTCACCTGACGTTTTAAGCGGAACTAGTCTACAGTGGTTTTGTTTTGTTGTTGTTTATCAACTCAAATATGGTTTATTTATTTTTTGAAGTAATTAGAGATTTTCGTTTAATTGTTTTGAGATTATATTCTTTGTGGGTCTTGGGAACTTATAGAATCTGAATGCAAAGATGAGCATTTGACAGTGAATATCACTAGTACTCAAAAGCTTGATACACTAAATTAACTCAAAACTTATCTGAACTAAAACCATATGCATCTCCTTGATCTAGAAGAAAGCAAAATGCAAAAGAAACTGCTCTCAAGTCTTGTTGGCTCAATTTAATATTATCGTCAAAATCAACAAAGAAAAGATTGGAATGAATAATGTGTATTCAATCAAATCCATCAATCCCCACAAATTATTACTGAGAAAATAGCGGATCCTCAAATCAAAAGATAAAGGGGCCAACATAGAGAGCAAATAAATCAAATCTTGTATCAAAATGAGAGAGAGATAGGAAGGGGATTGCAGTTATTCAGGGCGTGACTTGACGATGAAGTTCTGGCGACTGATAGGGTTCATGACGACGGGAGGACCGGCAGTTCTTGGCCATGCTTGGAGCCTCTCTTCAGTCGCAACACCCCATGCCTTGTTAGTAATAGTTCCCGGTGTAGAACCTGAAAGTTTTTTTTTATTTTTAAAGAAACAAACACATTTAGCTTATCTACACAAATCATAGTAGCCAATAACTTGGGTTATGTCTGAATAATAGGAGAACTTGCCTCCGAAAATCTTATCATCAGAGATGACTTTGTCACAGACGTAGGCTACTACAGCAGATCCCACAAGGGCACCGACTATGTATTTGCCTCTTGACATTATTACTTGTTAACCCTGAAACTGAATCATGTAAAAAAAACAAAACATTACCATCTCATGATTAAACAACCATGATCAAAATATATAATCAAGCCACCAAGTAAATGACACAAATCAATTTTGTAAAGCAAGTCTGTATGTATGTATTAATGACTCTAATCGGTACTATCTCAACAATTCTCGTTTTTGAGATCTATTGTTCGAGACAAGGTTATAGATCTCGTGGGGGAAAAAAATGAATTGAATTTCGAGAAAGAAGTGATTTTTACCTCGATCTAAATCACACAGACGACGAAGCTGAGAACACGACGGCGAGGAGGCGCTGGAGAATCGTTCTCTCTGAAACAAATTTGTGATTTACGAAATCCTGAAATGACGACCCAAATCAGGTTTTCTTCCATGTACTGTGCATAAAGCGGGCCTTAATGGGCCATGGTTTATTTTCAGATTTAATATTACCCATTGGACCTTTATGACTCCTATTAAAAAGTAAGTTGTGAAAAAACACAAATGGGCTTAAAAGAGACACGGTGACAATTATAGTCTCAAATCTCAAATCAATAATAATTTTTAAAAAAAATATAGGGCTTGCTAATCAAGATTAGGCGGAGAGGAGTTGTCGTCTGTGAAGAACAGAGCGACAGAAGCTGCTAGAGGACGACTGAATCGTTTAGTAAATAATGTTCGAAACCTCCTTCTCTATATGATCAATCTCGTATTTCTTCATTGTTTGAAACTTGAATTGAAGAAACAAAACTTTTTTCAGATGGAGTTCTGTCCTACTTGTGGGAACTTGCTGCGTTACGGTCCTTCTCAGTTCTTCTGCTCCACTTGTCCCTACATTGCCCGCATCGAAAGACAGGTTTTATTTATAATTCTTTTTTTTTAATTAATCGAAAAAAAAAAACAAATATTTTGTTTGGTGGTAAAAAAAAGTTTTATATCGCTCTTTGTGAACAGGTTGAGATAAAGAAGAAGCAATTGCTGGTTAAGAAATCAATTGACCCTGTTTTGAAGAAAGATGATATACCAACAGGCCCTGAAACTGAAGGTAATTGGTTAATAAAGATTTAGTGTTATTATAAATCTATCATGACTGGTTGCGAGTGTCAGTGACGATAACACTTGAATACTTAATTTAGTCATTGAGCAACCAACCAGAGTAATAAGTACATCGATCTCTCTCTCTCTTAGCAATAGGATTGTTTTTGCTGGAATTGCTTTCAATCTTCGATCTTGTTTGATATACCTTTTATGGTTGGATTGTTTGTTTACTATCAGCACCATGCCCAAGATGCGGACACGATAAGGCATACTTCAAAACAATGCAGATTCGTTCAGCGGACGAGCCAGAATCCAGATTTTACAGATGCGTCAAGTGCGAGCAAACTTGGCGCGAAGAATGATCACCACCCCCCTTGTGTCTCTCATTTCTTTTCTTTTTTTTTTTTGGTTCCGCTAAATCCATCTAAACATTTAATGTCGCTCGCTCTTCGATTGGGCATATGCTTGGTTTTGTTCTGCCATTGGCAATGTCAGCAAATTTGTTTGGGATGTTTCTCAGCTCAATGAGTCTGTGATTTATGCAATTTTGATTTCCATGTTTCTATACCAACATTCACCTGGATGGAGTTTTAATTGTGACTCAATGTTATGCAAACTTCAATCATTAGGTTGGATAAAATGGCGACGTATTGCCTTGTCTTGTCTGCTGACTTTGATTTCATTTCCTCACCTCATCCGGAGAAACCAAAATGTCTAACTGACTATTTAGATTACATCAATATAATTGATTTTCGAGATGAGAAAAAAGTAGCTAATAAGCTGTATTCCTCTGTTTATCATTTCAAGTAAAGCTGATGATTTATCACTTAAACATTGTGGTAATAAAAAATTTGTTTTTAGTTATATAAAATTTATGCTTTTTGACATTATACTAATCTATTCTATTAAAAGAGAAACATTCTGAAAAAATCTACCTATGCAAGGTTACTGCACCCATTCATTTAAATGTTACACTTATATTTTGCCCAATATTGTTACCGTGTATTACTCAACCTATATGTCGATTTCTTTTCTAATGCCCCCACAACTTTCGTGATATGAAATGGCCCAACCCAATATCTATGTTTTTTATAGCTGGTCATTGTTTGGTATCCGATAATCTTAGGCCCAATACAATTTCAATTTTTTTTAAATGGATCAAAATTAATACCATCAAAGCTTATACAAATACATCTTATTAACCATACTATATACAAAGTTCTAAATCTCTTCCAATGTATCAGTTTAGATGGAGAATGCAGCCATATTATTACCATTACGTGTCTTCTTCTCCAATATGAAAAATCCTACATCAAAAGTACAAAATGTCAATTACTCAAAACCATTACACCTATCTAGACATTGTTTAATATAGCTGGCTAAATAATCCAATTATACCAAATATACTATGACATCTGAACCATTAAACCATGAAATATTCTAAAATGATTAACAGCCAACAGTATATTGTACATACGATATTGAACACCAGATTTCCGAAAATATATCAATTATTCGGTGTACAAGTTTATTTAATATCTAGACGTTAAAAAAAGTTTATTTAATATCATAATTAATTTCGATCTCCTTATTTTTAATAATTAATAAGGAAACTTGATTTCTTGGTGTCCAAGTTTATTTAATATCATAATTAATTGGTGTACAAGTTTATTTAATATCATAATTAATTTCGATCTCCTTATCACCTAATTAGATTTTTATTGCTATATACTCGCAGTATATTCCTTAATCAACAAACTAACATATCTAATTAAATCTCCATAATATTTACCCTAAATTAGCGTAACCTACAACCTCTGTAGCCTCTCCTAATATAAATATAACATCGGTTTCCACCCTATACCTCAAACAAGTCTAAACACACCCAATGGCTAACAATTTGCAACTCTCTTTCTTGAACCAAATCAAACCCCGCTTTCTTGAACCAAATCAAACCACGCAAGACTGCTTGGCGCATAGAAGTGAAAATCCTCCATACATGGAGACATTTCATTAAAGATGTGGTAGAATCTTTGGAACTAATACTATCTGATGCAAATGTAAGTTTAACTTTCTATATTTTAAGATCCTACAAACAAAACTAAGAACCATATGCATAACAACATAGATATATTTTCATCAAAAGTTGGCAACTTGACCCAACTACTAAATGACAAAACTTTAAAGAAAATGACTTATCTGTTTTTATTGACGTTGAAAACAGTATAAATACTTCTGCAGCTCCATCAAACTGTCATTCCAATAAAATAAAATTTAACTCATGGCCGGCCAAAAAAAGACAACAATCAAACTCTTTAATTTTGTTCAACTGATATCAGACTTTTTTTTCAAATATAACATAATAATATGAAACAATAGTTAAATGTTTCCTACTTATCTTTTTGTTTTCCTACTGTTGTCTGGTTTCGGAAGTCACGTTGAAGTATGGTTTCATAAGTGAATACTTTCCAGCTATGGTTTGTATAAATCTGAAACAAATTCAAAGTTATAGATATTTAGTCTTAGATGTAATTCTGTTTTCTGAAATAGAAAAAGTTGTTCTTTTCTTGAGATATTCCCTTACACTCACTGTTGAGTTTGGTAACCCATCTGTTCTTTGAGAATATATATGTCGCTTCCAAGTTCCCCCATGTCGTTTGTAGAAACCTGAATTTGGAAATTAGAATCTTTAAGTGTAGATGCCATTCTATTTTACAAAACAACAAACATAAACAAATCTTTACCTTCACACGTTTGATATTCCGTAGGTAATTAAGGAATTTATCCATATTTGCCCTGCATATAAAAAATAAGAACCTATAAGAAGAAGAAAATGATTTCAATTACTATATATCAATCCATGTATCTGAATCTTACGATGTTGCCGTGTTTTTTTTTCTTTTCCATAGATATCGTATAACTGAAAACAGAAAGGATAATTAGGAATCCAAAATATATAGAATAACCAGAATATATATATTGATTTCAACAAATATAGAATCATGTAATAAGAACCGATAAATTTTTAATACAACAATGTAAATTAAAAAAAAATTGTGGTTTCTGCTGCGAACGCTTACATGCAAGGCGAGTTTGTTTCAGAATTTCTTCAAACAAATCAAAAATTATTTCAATTCGACCGATGTATACAAAATCAAATATACAAGAGTTGAGCTTTTGACCAACCGTAGAAAGAAGAGATAAGGAGAGAAGATTTACCATGGAATATCGGAGAGGAACGAGTCGACTGGCTGAGGTCGAGAGGATGAATAATGCATCGCCATCGGAGAGAAATTTGTTTTTTACTGTCTCGATCTGTTAAAAGTTAAAACAAGACACTTGATTTAGTTTATTGTCGGCAGAGAGAAATAGGTGTGTAGGCTTGGGCCTTTAACAAATCAATTTTCACTATTAAAACTCAATTAAGTTGAAAACAAAATTACAAACCCAATAAAATTCAGACCCATTTACAATAATCCTATTTAAATGGAATTAGTAAAAAAATAAATACTGGTTTAAGTAGTTAATGTCTATTTATTTTAAAAATTCTAAAATTGCATATGATACATTTTTATTGAATTTTCATAAATTTAAAATATCATGAGCTTTAGGTAACGGGTAATTTAGCTGGTTTGAATTTTGAAATAGGATAATTCATATAATTTTTAATATTTTGAATAAAAATATTAAGATAATTGTTTCTGTAATTTGATTTATAAAGAGAATTTTAAAGATTTTTAGGTTTTTTATAAATTAAATACAGGATATGCTCAGTTATTTATGAAATATGTTAGAAATCATTTACTGTTAATGTAGCCATCCATGATAGATTTTTTTAAAATTATATTTCACTCTCATTTATTCTATTAAAATAGACAAACCTGGTCTTAACAAAAACAGATTAAGACAATAGTTCTTATGCAAGTCAAATACATATTGATAGATTACGGTTTTTATTTATGGCCATTTTACCATATCCGTTTCATAATATCTTAATGTCACTATATCGGTTCAACTCCCGGTCTCACTAGGATATCCAAAAGTCAATGAAAATATTGTATAAGACTGAAATAATAATAAAGATACACTTTGAAATACTATAGATATCTAATAATAAATTAAATTCATTTAATGATTGGTTTTATACAAAAAAATACCCGCGCTTCTTAAGCGCGGGTCAAAATCTAGTAGTGTTTTTAAAAAAAAAAAGCATATGTATGGGGGTTATTGCTATTAAGAATAACGTATATGATAGTGACGGGGTTATTGCTATTCTGGCCATACAAAAGGTCAAGGCCTCTCGTCCATTTCTTTACTGTTTCAGGTACAAATACGCCAATTCTCGAATATGTGTACCTGTACTAACATCAAGAAGAATATGTGTACCTGTACTAACATCAAGAAGAGAAGACTAATATGTAGTAAAGCTAGATATTTCTTATCTTTTACTGCAAGTGTTTGATTAAAGTTTAATTTTATGCGTAACAGTTGTTGTTTCTTTTATGACCGTAAAAATTGAATAAACTACAATTTGTAGACAACAAACACTAAAGAAATTTTTGATCAGATAAATTTTAAAGTTGAAGCATATCTTTTTATAAGATATATAGAAACTTGGTTATTTGTCAAATAAAATAAAATAAAGAAACTTGGTTTTCGCATATCTTTGATCAATGTAAATTGAAGTTGTGTTTTAGGGTCTCTATATACGAAAATGATTAATATATTGCAATAGTTGGTAAAGCTATAATCTGAGTATTTTTGTTAAACCTTTCTCAGACCAATGTTAAAAAAAAATTAACAGCCATGCAAGAGTCAAGTGTTTGACAAGTTAACTAGAAGTGTCGACTAGAAGTAATATATCATCACCTTTTGACAAAATACCAGTACTTAGACTCAGCCCTGATTAGACTATTATCATCACAATGTTTATTTTCATTATCATACTAAGCTTACAGTTAATCATCGTAAAAACATACATTTGAACAACAACAACAACAAGCCACATAATATATAAGAAGATATGGAGACCGATTATTATTTATAGTCAACAACAACATTTAAAAAAAAAAAAAAAAACAACAACATGAGACAATTATGTATATATATATATAATCAAACCTTAAAACACCGAATCAGATGGCTATGATGATGGTGATGGTGATGATGACCAAGAGTATTATAAGCACCGAGAAATTTAGAGTTTTCTCGATCGATCAATACTTGAACGTACCTAAACTCTTCGACGTGACAAGGGATCGTGATTGTCCCTTTTTGAGCAAATCCAAACTCTTCTTCAGCTTCTTTCAAGAGTTGTCCAAACAAAGGATGATTAAAATACAAAACGGGAATCACAAATCTCTCTTGCTCTTCTCCTTGTCCTACCTTCACTGCCAAACACCCTTTTGGTACCCTTTCATGCTCATGCTCGTGATGATTATGATTATGATTATGATGATAATGGAGACGTGGAATATGGAAGCTCCAGTGACTGATGAGTTTGTCTCCATTGCCCATTGGATGAATATATACTAGTATATAGATAACATATATGTATTAAGGTTTAGGTGTGTTTCAAAAAAAGAAAGTACTAAGGTTTAGTTTGTCTTCATGGTTTCTGTCTCTCCCATGTTGATTTGTTTTCCTCCGGAAAAGTAAATTTGGTTTTCTCTAGAAAGTGAAGGAAAATTGTTCTTGGAAGGTTGTAGGACTTGGAGGGCGATGAAGAAAATGTTGTATGTTTGTCATTTGTTCTCTTTTTTTTTTGTTTTAAAAGAGAAGATGTTTCTTGTATAAATAGCAAAGTTGGGCGCATAATTTGCTTTACTTTTTCTTGAAATTTAAGCACTCAGGAAAACTTTGATCTTATCATGTATGTATTATTAGGTGCTTTATTTAGTTCTTTTCTCTTTGTGTCATCATCAAAACTTAAAAGACAATCCAGCTAAACCCTGGATTAACGGAGATAATGACACCCATAATCGTATATGTGTAAGTAATATATGCGCATTTATATATTTAGTAGTATCAAGAGACAAAGTATATGAACTATGTAGTTTCAAGAAAGAAAAAAAGTATATGAAGTAAGAACAATGTTTTACTAGGTTAAACAGAAATCATATTTTAGCATTCTTTGTGAGTTTTTAATTATTCTATTAAATAAACATAGATAATATTATGAGAATCTACCAAGTGTGACTCAAAACTTGATTTTAAATGCAAAAATATTTACAAACTTCAGTCAAATGTAAAACTTACCTAGAAATCTTGTGAAATTACAATCAGTCCCTTATGATCAAAGAAAAAAAAGAATTCGTTTTTACGAATATAATCCCAAAAAGTCTTTGAGTTTTTGAAAGTCTTTTGAGTTTTTGAAAGTCTTTTCGAAGACTTCTGTGAAATTTTCTCATATATTAGATCTAAAAATTAATTTATAAATTTTATAAAAAATATTTTGTTGGAGAAAAAATTGAAATCATGTAATTATAAACATTTGTAAATGATATAAATTAAGAAATAATAAAATTAAATTGTTTCAACATAGATGACTGAATGTAGTGAGTCATGGTATTCATTGGTTTAGGATTTGGTAACATATGTTGTAGTATTGTATGTATTCTTAGGGTTAGATTTTGGAAACTTAACATTTTTCTGAAAAACAGATATTGACTTGTATGCGTTTATGTTTTTGTATATTAAACACCTTTAAATTGAATTTAAGTTTAATAAATTGTTTGTTTCTATTTAGTTAGTTATTTGAGTTCAGAGTTTATAAATATGATCTATATTTATGTTAGAAGACTTCTAAATCAAAAATATTTAACATAATTGAAAACTTTTGTCTCACTATATAAATAAAATTTACACATTTTCTCTATCCCTCTTAAATGGTTGCAAAAAAATGTAATGTTTCTCACTCTAAAACTTTATAACCTCTCTATATTCTATTTGAACTTGAAAACTAAATTTTATATCAATTTCTCATTTTTTGTCTCATGTCTTTCTCACTAACATATCTTGTTTTTGCAGGTTTATAATCACATGGTTCTCATCTTCCACTCATTTAAAGGTAAATCTATAAAATGTGTATATGTATTTTGTGTGTTCTTTAAGGTAGATGTATCTCATCTTCCACTTATTTTCTCTTTTTGAAATCATTTGAACATTTTTGGATTTGCATGTTTTTCAGATCTGAGTTTGGGTATGCATGTTTTTCATATCTGGGTCAGACTTTGGAAGATTTCTGAGAAATCTTCTCGGAAGTCTCAGCTTTTATATCAATTTCTCATTTTTTATCTCATGTCTTTCTTACTAATTTATCTTGTTTTTGCAGGTTTTTATCACATGGTTCTCATCTTCCATTACTTTAAAGGTAAATCTAATTTTTTTGGATATGTATTTTTGTGTGTTCTTTAAGGTAGATCTATCGCATCTTCTACTTATTTACCTTTTTCTGCAGGTTTTAAAATTATAAGTGAAAATTGAAATTTCAAATTTCATGAAATTTAAAAAAGTATATCTTATGATCTAAGAAGACACATTAAACCATATGACTTGATTCTTGAAGTTACTTAACGTTAAAAAACATATCTTAAAGTTACTTAACAAGTTTACAAAGACTAACGTAGAAGACTTCTATGGATGTCTTCTCGGATTAATTAAAAACATTAATAAGCATGAATGTTGGTAACTTCATAATTAAAATCAAATAAGTTATAAATTTCATTCAGGAGCCTCAATATCGACTAATGTACATGAATTCACTAGAAAATGTTAAAAACTCTTTATAGTTTTAGAAAAAATGAAAGTTTATTAAACTTTAACGTAGAAGATTTCCACGGAAGTCGTCCAGAATACGTCTTGGAAGTCTTCCATTCATGTCATTTTGTAATTGAAAATTTACAAATGAAAACTTCCAGATACGTTTACTCTATAGTAGACTTCTCTAGAAGTCTTCCTTTGTAAATATTAGCTTACTTTTGTTTTTGAAAAAAAAAATCAAAAGTACCAGAGAAGACTTCCCAATAAGTCTTCTAGAATAAATATGTCAGTTTTGCAATTGACTAAATTGTATCAGAAAATTGAATTTTTCTACAAGACTTCCATGGAAGTCTTCCACCAGAAAAATAAAAATTAAATTTTACTTTTAATTAGACGGCTTACATGTAAGTCGTCTCAAGTTACTTTTGTAACTAAAAATAAAACGTAAATATTTAATTTTAGTTAGACGGTTTTCATGTAAGTTTTCCGTCAGACGACTTAGTAGGCCTGGGCGTTTTTACCTCAACCCGAAGTACCTACCTAAACCCGAACCGGAAAAACCGAAACCGAATCTGAGCTGTTATACAACAATATCCGAACGGGACTTATGAGCTTAGTACTTTGGTGTTTGGTTATAATCCGAACCGATCCGAAATCCGAATTAGGATCCGAAAATATCCGAAATTAGTTAAATATGTTAATGTTTTGGAATATTTTAAGGTGATTTAGATATTTTTGATTATTCACAATATTTTTGTAGTTTGTTTTATTTGTTATTTTGAATTATTTTTTGCTAATTTAATTAGTTTAACTAATATTTAATTAGATTTGTAAAAAATTTATATATTTTGAAACAAAAATTTGTTACTTTTTGAGGTTTAAAAATATATTTGTGAATGATTTTAAACATTGGTTACATCCGATCCGAACCGAACCCGGAAGGAACCGAACCGAATCCGATCTGATAATTAGTAAATACCGACTGGTACTTCTAAGTATAACCCCGAAAATCCGAAAATCCGAATCACCCGGACCGGTACCGAACGGGCCACCGAACGCCCAGGCCTACGACTTACATGGAAGTCTTTTGTGATAACTAAGGTTTGACGAGAACCTCAGAACAAAATTCTGAAGACTTCTGTGTAAGTCGTCTCCAAGAAGACTTACATGGAAGTCGTCTAGTTAAATCAAATATTTAAATTTTATTTTTCAATTGCAAAAGTAATCTGAGACGACTTTTACCGGCAGTGAGAGGACTTCCACCGAGAGTCGGAAGACTTACATGGAAGTCTTCTGACGTAAGACTTATGTGTAAGTCGTCTAGTGAAGGTTCAATTTTTTACCAATTCGATCAATTGCAAAACTAACATGTTTATCTTAGACGACTAATCGGAAAGTTTTCTTTGGTATTTTGAGATTTTTTTGTTAACAAAGAAAAGTTGAAAGATTTCCAGAGAAGTCGTCTCTAGTAAACACACATAAAGTCAATTGAAAAGTAACCTCTGCATTAAGCATAAGACTTCCGTATAGGTCTTCTACGACCAGAAAACTTACATGGAAGTCTTGTGATGAACAGATCTGAAAAAAAAACAGTTTCATACTTTCAACCATTGAGATAACTTGATTAGATTATGTTAGCACACAAAATTTCACTACAAAAAGATCTACTTGTCAATGACCAAGAATCATGAGTTTGAACCTTCCAAAGTTTAGAATCAAAATATTGGGGCTTTTATGAATGTAAAGAGAAAGTAATTATGTAGTTTTGAGCATAAAATATGAGATAGGAGGATTGAAAATGGATTTGTATGTACATTAAGAGCTTTAAATTGGTTGGTTGTTCATGATGGTTGATGTATTGATGAAAATTGCAATATTCTAAATATTTGATGAAGATAAAAATGATAGAGTAAAATACTCATTTTCGAAAGAAAAAAAGTAATAATGGCATTTAGTGAATAATCCAAAATTTTAGGATAAATATGGTAAATGAAAATTCTAAAAAATAATTACAGGTTTTTTTACTTTGAGTTGTGAATCATATTTACAAAAAATTCACAGTATTATTTGGTAATTAGTTTTTTTTTTGCTAAGCTGTAGCCTAAAATGTGGTTTTGTTAGTCGTAAGTGGATTTCTCCTCATGTAATGAAAAAATGTTTGTTGCTCAAAAAAATGAAAAAAAATGTTTTATTTATTCAAAAGATATATCAACAGAATCATTAAGACAAAGAACAAAAAAAAGTAAAGTGGTGGTGTAGTGGTAGGAAAAATTAGATTCTTGTTAATTTACAAAAAAAAAAGTTAGATTCTTGTACACGGCGGAAAAGGAGTCCGGTCATGTCGTCGTATATTTTACGTTCTTCAATTTCAATTGTATTTACTTTTAAAAGTATCGTATCAATTAAAAAAGTCAAAAGCTAGCGTTTGATTTACATATTTGGAATCTTATCAATAAACTTATACAAATGTTGCCATTACCACAAAGTATTTTCCGCACAACTTTTTTTATTGTGTATATCAACTTCTGCTAAAAAAACTCAAATAGACCCAGTAATATGACAACACAAAAAAGCGAAGTTTGACGAAGTTGGTGGTGTCTATATAATGCAGTACTAGGTGTTTTCCGCGGTTTCGCGGAGAGAAATAATATATGAATAAATACGTATTTTGTTTATAATATTATAATTATTGAATAATAATTAGAATTCATATTTTGATAATCAAAAATTTCACATTTATTTTTTAGAAGAACTGTAAAATTTAAGATAATTCAACAATATAAATCTAAGTCACTAAAATTTTTTTTACATGAAATCAATATTATAATTAGTTAAGATAATTGATTGTATTTTATTTTAATCTGTGAAAATTGTAAATACTCTAATTTTCAAAGAGAAAAGAATAAGTAGTTTTTTATTTATAGCTCCAAGATGAAGATCATAGGTTTTTATAAATCTTACATCGAATTTGATGATTTTTTTTACTTGTGTTTTTTTATTTGTTTGATTATTTTAAATATATTTTAAATTTAACGAAATTTAATTGTTCTTTAATGTGTGTTTTTAAAATATTTGTCGAAAACAAATTTTTTGGATATGATTAAAAATAAATAACATTCTATTTTAGATTTATTAAAATCCAAAAACTGCAAATAATTGATTGTAGAATCACTTTTCATTTTGGAATTTCATTTTAACACTGATAAAAATAAATATAAATTAAAATCATTAACTATTGAAATTGTAACAATTTTTAATATTTCAGTTATTAACTACATGTAACCAAAAATCTCTTAAATATTTTTTTTAATAGATAATAATAAGTGTGACATGATTTTATATGATTTACAAATCCTTATAAATATACATTCGTACAATTATAATTACGTTTATAAACATTTACAAACAATTATTTATAAATTTTATAAGTTTTTGTGGTTCATCTTGTTTACAATTCTTTAATTAGTTGACTTAATAATACAATCCATCATTAATAAAATTTGAAGATAGTTGATTTTATAATTAATTTTTATTTTAGAATCAATAAAAATAAATCAAATCTAAAACCCCATCAAAATTATAATAATCTTTAAAGTTTCACCTATGCTCATAGTAACCAAAAGTCACTTAAATGACTTTTGTTTAATATATAACAATAAGTGTGAATAATTATTTATGATTTACATAGTTATCATAACTACACACTTATACAATAACAAATAGATTTAGAAGAATTTACAAATGATTTTGTAACATTTTATAAGTATTATTATAAACTTTTATAATGATTAAAAAAAAGTCTTATAAATGATATGTAAACTCTAATAAAATTACGTTGTAAGCTAGAATGAAAAAAATGATCTTAAATAATTTCAAAATATATATAAACAATTTGTAAACCATGTGCGGAATTTAAAAACATAAGAATTTCTAATAATGCATTAAATAGAAATATAATTCTTTGTATAAAAGTATACAACCATTATAGTTATTTAAAAAAGTTATATTAGTATTTTATAAAAAAAATGATAAACTAAACAAATTGATGACATATTATATATTATTTCTACAATTCTACAATTAGTGACCATAAACTATTATTTGTAATATTATATTTATTATATGATAATTTGTATTAATGAGTTCTAGAGTTTCTTTTTATTTTTAGTTCCGAATAGAATAAATAATTAATAAAAAGTATTAACCAATCAAATTATAATAATTTTTTAATATTTTACCTATGAACGACGCATAAGAAAAAGTAATTTAAGTAATTTCTATATATTTAAGTGACTTCTATATATAGGAGGATTGATATATATATTCCAATTAGAACTTTTGAAATAGACATTTTTATTGTTACATCGAAGTACGAATCATTGTACAAAGAAGCCACAACCTCATAGATTGTTGGAATATCTAGCGAAGAATATTAGTACATATATTAATTAATAAAGGTAAATTCCCACTTGAAATTAAATACATTAATATGTCAAAAAATAATGCTTCGTTTATGAAATTAAAGATAGTTCGTTAACTTGTCCAACGAAAAGTAAAATGGGCCGTAAAAGTAGGCCTTATTCTTTTAGGAGGCTATTTGTGGGATGTACTATATGTATGGGAAATTAGTCGTTTTCTTTTTGAAACAGAATTGGATTTTAATTACCAAAGGTAAAAAGATATATACCTGTTTAGTGATGTAAGGTTACAAATTTAACAATCACATTTCTTTCAACCAAAATAACACATATATATTAATATATATATATAAACGCAAAAAAGCAGTTACTTTTATAAAGTTCAAGGATGGTATATTTTTTTTTTGTACATCAGTCATGACTTGTAAGTTGTAACTAAAGCAAAACGATTGTACCCAAATAATCTAGAATGTATAACTGAATCAGAGCTTATCCTTTTTCTTACTTTTTCCAAAACCTAAAAAACCTGATATTTACATTACCCGATGAGCAACATAAAAGTTTTGGTTCAGACCAACATCCAATATTAGCACATGGGCATTTATGTCTGTGCAGGAAGTCGTGATTAAGGTTATGAATGGAACCACAGGACAAACACAGATCTCCTGTCCCTCTTTTTTTTACATAAATTTTCACCATTCACGTTTTTTGCATTACAAACTCAAAAAGCAGGACAACTGCATAGTGAACCAATTTTTTTTGTCATTTTCTGGATAAAGGCAGATGTCCTGCATGGTCTTCTGTCCGCTTAGCAATCTGAGCAGTTCATGCATTGCTTCTTTTATCTGACCAATAAGGGAATTTTCTTATTTAAATTAAATTAACAATATCAACTTTTCTCTATATAAATAACAGTTATAACACACACTATTGTTCATTCACTATTGAGACAATAGCAATACCAACGTATGTTCTCTCCTTTTTTCAAAGTCATATTATTTGTCCTTTTTTTTCCTTCATTCCTATGATAATTTTTTATGTCATATGTACTAGTACTTGTAAAATATAGTAAAGGTAACTAAAATATTTTTTATATATTGTATATTTTATAATTTTTATCTATAATATATGCATGTAAATATATATATATATATATATATAGTAATTAATTTTTTGATAAAAATGTATTAACTGAAAGTAGAAAATTAAACATTTTAATTCATAAATATTAAAATATAGAGTACATATATAAATATTTTGATTTTTTTTTGTTTTACTGTTAAAAGGTTTAAAATGTTTAAAGTATACAGACATATATTATTCAATGTTGTTTTAAAAATTATCATCAATAAATTGATATGATATTAGTATAGTTATTTTGAATAGATTCAATTTTAGATCATTTCAGTATATCTAAGTTAGACAATTCTCTTTCTATTGATTTACAGGAAGTTATGGTTTACAGAGCATACATGGAGCATAAGTAAAATTTATTTACTGGAAAACCATAAGTAAACTCATATACAGGCAGAGTTAAAAAGGTATTAAAAGAGATAAGCATCAGCTTTGCCTATTTTCAACTCTCTCCTACTTTTTCTGATTTGTTGATTAATATTTATTTTTTTGAATCAATAATTTTCCAGTGTTCTCTACTAATTAATTTGGCCATCAAGCTATATAGACGTATAGAAGGCTTCCATTTCTGAACCAAAAGGTAAATTTACTTTCATTAATTTTAAGGAAAATTCAATATAGTTTATAAAAATTAAAACAAATGGTCTTATAAATTTCAAATAAACTATCAGAATAAAAAAAACATGATTAATTTTGTTTAAACGTGTGATTTTAAAAATATTAGATGGATTAACATAAAACATCAGTGAGCTCATTAGTTTAAACTAAAAAAAAATAGTAAAAGTTTTAGATTTATTGTATCTTGATTTTTATACATTATTTTATATAAGGTATTATTTTGAAAAATACTACAAACATGTATCTACCTTTAATATTATGTGACACTGTCGAAAAGTATTTTAAAAATACTAATTGTTATCAAAAATGAAAACTATGACAATATAAAAATATATTTTAAAACAGTAAATTGATTTTGCCACACGGTGATACTAGTATGCATGTAAAATTAACATTACACAAGATTATATATATATATATATATATACACACTAATTAGAGAAAGATATATTATATTTTAATTCACATGCAAAGCACAATAAAAATAAAACATACATATATATAAATATACATATAACCATAGTTTTAAAAGAAATCAGTAGGCCATAAGAATTATAAAAATATTATTGTAATAATGATTTAGAATTAATATAATTTTTCACAAATCAATTAAAATAATAAAATTATTTTTAATAACTTTTATAATATTAAAACTGTAGGTATGACGTCTAATCGCTGACAAAACACAACATTTTCCGATGAAGAAAATCCAAATCTTCCTACAGAAACGTCAGCACGGGTAAGTAAATAATAATATTTTTAAACGTTTTAGAATAGTTTACATATAAGTAAAATAATTGAATTTTTTATAAAATTATAGAGGGGAGACAATTTTAAATGGACACCTAATCGAGAACGAGTATTTATTGAGTTATACGACCGAGCAATTGCCATGGGCGATTACCGCTTCAAAGATCCAACTCCCGCTGGTAGAGAGTTTCTCGTTGATAAGTTCAACCAAGAGTTTAATATTAACGTAAACTACCGGTTCTTCAAAGAAAAACTTGATCAACTTAAACGAAAATACAAGAAGTACAAACAGCTTATGAAAAATTCTACGGGCATTTCGGTTGATCCTACGACATCTGTGATATCTGCGTCTGATTCATGGTGGAAAGATCGTGAAGTAAGTACAACAACATCTCTTAAAATCAGCATAAGTTTAATAGATTCTACAAAATTTGTAGTCTAAAATCTATATAATCTTATTAATAGGTAGACAGGATTGTAAAATCATTTAAACGAAAGCCACCGGAGCTCTGGGACGTGATGCAACGATGTTTCATTTTATATGACGTCCAATCACAGTCTCAATACTCCTTGCACCAGAGAAGAGAAGAGTTGATGAATGACGGTCAAAATAATGATGAAAGTCACTTTTACTCTGAATCATATGGTGGTGATATACAACACACTCAGTTCCTGAGACGCAAGAAAATGAAAAAGTATATCGCGTTAATATTGATGATGAAATGCGTCCTTCAAATGAGTTCGTCCGTGAGAATTTGCGTCAGAATTCTTCACCTGCTGCTGATTCTTTTCAGAATCCTACTTCAAGAGTTCAACAACGAAGTGGAATAAGGCGTGGAAGTAATTCACAAAGAGGTGTAGGAAACTCTCGGATCTCTGCCAGAAGTGGATCCCAAGGAAGTCGAAGAAAACAATCATTCGAGACAACCCTCACAGATACAATGGCTGGCTTTAGAGAGTTTTAGCGCCAAAGTTTGCAACAACTACGTCCAAATTCTTTTGACGAAGATGATTACAATGAATTCGATACTGCTGTGAAGATATTCGAATCAATGGAGCTTCCAAATGACACCAATTTCTATTGGGCGTGCATTCATGCATTCAAAGAAGAAAGATTTTGGCGCAAGTACTTTATTGACAGAGCTGAAAGAACCACAGAAGATAAGTTGAAGTTTTTAGAAGCTCTTACTGGATATACGCGGGACAACGAATACGTGGGAAAGCGGTTAGAATCAGGACAAAATTTTGGAAGTCCAACTTGTGGGCAACGGAGTTCTGGGTTTCATCAATGGGGAACACCTCCAAATCAACCACAATGGGGTACACCTCCAACTGCACCACAGTGGGGAACACCGCCAAATGCACCGCAATGGAGTTCATCTTCAAATGCTCCGCAATGGGGTACACCACCAAATGCCCCACAATGGGGTGCACCGCCAAATGCTCAACAATGGGGTGCACCGCCAAATGCTCCGCCATGGAGTTCATCTCCAAATGCTCCGCAGTGGGGTACACAACATGTTCCACAATGGGGTGCACCTCAAAATTCTCAACAATGGGATTCATCACCAAATACTCAACAATGGGGTTCTACATCTGCTGTTCCACAATGGGGTTCATCACCGACCAGTCATCAATGGGTTTCATCACAGGATGCTCCACAAGATATTCGTCCGAGAAATGTTCAACGTGGATTTTCCCTAGAAACAGAAGTACAAACTACAACACATGAAAAGGAAGTTCATGTTTCTGAGAATGTTGTCAGAGGAGTATCACCAGAATTTGGTTTCAGGAACTATGCTTCTACAAGTAAAACATCACGTCCAAGAAGACGAGGAGGATTATTCAACATATGGGGATCTGAACGAGGAGTAAATCTAAATGAAACACAAGAAAGTGATTCCACTTCGGATAACTAGCTTAATAAGATTTGTGCTTTGTTTGTCATTGTTATGTTTTGTTTCACATTTTATTTTATTATGTCTGTTATGTATTGTGCTTTATGTTAATGATAATTTCCACTGATTTAGTTTTTATTTTGTGGTTAAAATTTCAGGTTTTTCGTATATGTCAGTTGCGATCACAAAATCCCCACAGTCTAAATCACGATGAAAGAATTGAGTTATGGAATTTAGAAAATGAGCAATTTGAAGAGTTAATAATTCAACCATCATTGAGTTATTACAATCGTTATTTTGAAAGGGGACCAGTTCAAACCGATTGTGGTTTAGGATGGAGAAATATTTGGCGTCGACTACAAGTAGACGATGCTACGTGTCTTCAGTTACTAAGAATGTCTCTTGGTGTTTTTAGATCTTTATGTGACATATTGCAATCAAAATATGGTTTACGTCCCACTCTTAACGTTACCATTGAAGAGAGTGTGGCTATGTTTTTGAGAACTTGTGGGCACAATGAAGTTCAAAGAGATGTTGGATCACGGTTTGGACGGACACAAGAGACAGTGAATAGAAAATTCTTTGAAGTTCTTACGGCGACAGAGTTACTTGCTTGTGATTACGTTAAAACTCCAACAAGACGAGAACTACTCTGAATTCCTGAAAGTCTGCAAACGGATAGAAGATACTGGCCATATTTTAGTGGGTTTGTGGGAGCTATGGATGGAGTTCATGTATGTGTTAAAGTGAAGCCTGAACTGCAAGGAATGTACTGGAATCGACATGATACGACATCATTTAACATCATGGCGATATGTGATCTAAATATGTTGTTTACATATGTTTGGAATGGAGCACCCGGATCATGTCACGATACAGCAGTTCTCACGATGGCACAGGACGGTGATTCTGAGTTTCCTTTACCTCCAAGAGACAAGTATTATGTAGTTGATTCTGGGTATCCACATAAGCAAGGTTTTTTGGCTCCCTATAGATCTTCTCGGAATGAAGTTATTAGGTATCACATGTCTCATTTCGACAATGGTCCTCCTCCTAAGAATAAAAAAGAACTTTTTAATCGATGTCATGCATCTCTACGTTCTGTTATTGAAAGGACGTTTGGAGTTTGGAAGAAGAAATGGAGGATTTTGAGTGAATTTCCGAGATATGATATTGCAGTTCAAAAGAGAGTGGTAACTGCTACAATGGGACTACATAATTTTATCAGAATTTCAAATTATTTTGATGAAGATTTTGTTCAAGAAGTAAGGCATACAAATATCAACAACGAAGATTTTGAAAGTGATATAAATGACATGGAGACAACAGATATAGCTGATGGAGATCATATGACAAACATTAGAGACAATATTGCGGATATGTTATGGGCAAATTATTAAGTTATTTTATATTTGTTTATGTATTTTTTCATTTTTTGTTTTGATATTTTGGTGTAGTTTTTATTGTTTAAATATATGATCTGCATTTTTTGAACTGCTTTTACCATTCATAACTTTTAAAATAACTTCTCCTGCTTGATCTGCATCTCTCCTGCATGATCCGCTTGATCAGCACTTGTCCTGCTTGATCTGCATGATCTGCTTGATCTGCACCGCTTGAACTGCTTTTCCCATTCGAAGCCTAAGTTATTGCGAGAAGATGTCACATCTCAATAAATACTTGGAAAGCTTGTGACATAAAGTGACAAATCAAAAACAAAAGACTCTTCAATCTCAACTATTTTTCCTCATAGTTCATTGAGTCAAGAACTTATCTATACAATTCACTTCACATAATAGCCACATTACATTAGCTAGCTGTAGTCAGTCACATGCAAACTTTCAGTAACCAATCAAAGCGACACGATTGCAACTGAAAGTAATTTAGTTTTAGGAACATTTATCAGAAAAACTCCTTACTCCTAAAAAAATCTTGCCTCAATGTTCCTTTATTTATTTATAATTAGGAAATCGACTAATGTGTTATTTTACATAAAAATGTGTTATTTTATTTATTTATAATTAGGAAATCGACTAGAGATTTTTGTTTTTTGAATTTGACTGGAGATATTATAACATGACTTTGTATTAAATGAGCAGCATAAAATAAATTAATTTTTGGCTAACATGTGATTTTCTCTAAACCCACATAAACTCTTCGGTGAGGCCTACAGCCTTTTCACCTAATTCACTATCTCCATGCATTATTTATGAGCTGCTCAGCAAATTTGCTCACTAAGAAAAGCGGTCATTCAAGTGTTGAACCTGGTTCAGTCAAAAAAAAAAAGTGTTGAACCTGATAAATGCACATTGCCAATGTATATGTTTTAATGAGATTATCATGTGAAAAAGAAATTCTTAAAAGGATCACATTTTGTAACTGGACATTTTTTGGTGAGTACTGAGTATATAAACATATTTATTATGTATCAACAGAAACACAGTGTAAGACATTAAACAAGTAACCATCGAAAGGATGAAAATATAGAGACCCAAAAGAAAAAATAGTGTTAAGACGATTATCTTAAAGACAGATACGAAACGAGAATTATTAGGTTTTGTAGTTTCTGGTGATTGAAGGCAATAACATGTTGTGGGGAATGAAGCCTGGTCCGACGATTCCATATATGCACATTTGCTAGCATCGTATCATATGATGGTATCCTCGATCCAAACAACATTCCCCTCAACGGCAATAGCCTTTTCATAATCATCGTAACGATTAAATCGTAGAGACTTCTGTATATTTATGGGGAGAGAAAGTGATAGTAGAGATAGAAATAGATGGTGCTGAATGATGGTGTTCCTAATGATGAGAGAATGATGAGGAGGAGATGTGCTTTTAAGAAGATCTGAAACACCGTGTCATTCTAAAACCCTAGCTTGCCTTTTGTAATTTTTTAATATGAAATACTTTATTTATTTATTTTTGAATGTCGATGTAATTAAGTGTAGAATACAGATCTATAGGTTTCAATTGGAAGTTTTGGATATTAAATTGAGAGATCATAAGAGAGGCAAGAGAAAGTCGTCAGAAATAGTTAGTTATATCAATTGAGAATAGTTGTGTAGGTACCTTGGCAAGTTCCCACTTCCTCAATTATGAACGTTTCAATTTATTAATTTGCATAATACAAATACACTCCAGTCTTAAACAGTGATATACAGCTGAGAAGCATATACAGTTTATTTTGCCTTTGGTTTCCTCAATACATTTTAATCAAAATTAAATACCCTTCACTGTAAGGTGTATTAAATGATAGTTTCGTAATTATTCACAATGATTATATGCGCGTAGATATATTATGATATGTAAAATCAGGTCTTAGCTAATTGGAAGTTTTAGTGGAAAAGGTCAATGCTAAGACATTGCTCTTGTTTCTTTATGGCATGGGGTATTTTTCACTTGGAACATCACGCTATTGTCTATATAGATGTTCCCAATAACTTTAGTTTAGCTAGATACTACAAAATATCACAATTTGTTTTTAACCATTGTTTCTTTTGTGCAGTATTTAATTCGAAGTACTACATTATTTCTTTTTATGGAGTAAGAACCAGCTTTAAAAAATAATAATTCAAGTGGTTGACAAAGGTGATTACTAATTACTATGCATAGTGCGTTAACTAAAATTTGCTTATACAGAGGATTAGTAACATAATAAGAAATTTTGTATATTTTATATGTTTCTAAAATATTTATAGATTTTATGTTTACATATATTAAGTTTAGATTATAAGTATATTATTTATGATTACTATTTTGATAATATTAAACTAATATAAATTCATATAATACAAGAAGTTTTTTTAAAATTTACAATTTATTCTTATTATCTAATAAAATGTATCTTTTGAAATAATTTTCATATGACAATATTCTTTACAAAATAGAAGGAGAATCACTTAAAGTCTAATTTCGTTTTCGTTTAAAATATTTACAAATAGAATTCATATGGCAAAAAAATTGTACTTCCTCTATTTCACAAAAATGTCATTTTAAAATTTTTTCTTGTCACAAAAAGTGTCATTTATATTAAAAATTTTAATGGTACAACTTAATTATAAGTACTTTATCTTGAATCAGTTTGATATTAATTGCAAACTTTATTGATCATAATAAACTGTATCTACCTCAAATAATATGATAATATAATTATAATTAATGAAAACAAAAATTCATTTCAATTTTTTTAAATATATGTGAAAAACATCAAAACGACATTCTTGGTGAAACAGAGAAAATATTATATATGTCTAAGAGCATTTCTAACTCATGGTTATTCTACAGTCATAACTAATATAACTGATATCTATTTTTGTAAAAATTAATTGGTATTTTTGCTCTATATTTAAAAGAAGAAGTAGCAATCTATTTTACTCAATATTTTTTTAAAAAAGTATATTTTAGAAAAGTATTTTAAAATAATTTTCATATATATATATATATATATCTTTTAAAATAAAAATAATAAAATACATTAGAGATGGTTAAGGATGATCTACTACATTGAACAACCAATATGAGTTATAAATGCGCTCTTTATGTCTCATGGAAAATAAGGACAAGGCAATAGCACCTTCTTAAATCCACACCTACAATTTTACAGATGGTCCCTAACAAAATTGTACCAACTTTTACTCTCTCAGTCTCTCTCTGTTTAATAATATAAGTAGGAAAATGTCAACTGTCAATATTTCAGGATTTTTTTTTCACTGATATCTTAAGATGTTTCTTTGTTTCAAAATAAAAATTATTCTCATATTTTCATATACCTTTTGCATTTTTTGATAATAATTTGACGAGTAAATATAAATACTTATTTATAAGTGACTCAATAATATTTAATATATATTAAATAATAATTTTAAAAATATTTGAAAACTGAAGCTGGTAAAACATTTGAACAAATCCAAAACTGTAATATTTTAAGAACCAAATTCAATTGACCAGAAATATTTAAAATACCCGAAAAGAACTGTATAACAATTATATTTTAAATATATTATTTATTTTTAGAGTTAATATCCAAAAATTCAAAAATTTAAAAGGTATATAGAATGATCTAAAATAATTGAAAATATTCAAAATAGTCAAAACATAATAGTTAAAATATCCGAAATACCTATCCATTCTTCACTTAATTATATCCAAATAAAACTAATTTTCATGTTAATTTTAGATATTTAATTTTCATACACTCTTTAAATTTATATGTTGTATATTACTTTGTTTATGAATTTTGAGAATTTGGGTGATGATTGTTTGGATGGTTTTTATATTTTTTCATCAACATAAACATACTAATTAAGACTCTACAAACCAAACTCCGAATGGTCTTTGGATTTTAGCTTTAGTTTTTTGGATTTTAGTTTGTAAATTTTATTTTATTAGTTTTTGGTTTTTGATTTTTCAGTAGATTTTAGTTTTTTACAAAATATGTGATTATCTTAAATTTTGGTATTGGTTTATGCTTTCAAAATTAATAAAATATAAATATTATTAATAGTAGAATGTTTATTCTAAATATAATAAAATATAAAGTGGTGTTATAAAAACACACATAAACTTATTTAATAAAATTATTTCAAAACAAAAAGAATGCAAATACAAAATAAAACTATTGTATGTTCATATAAATGCAGAAATTTGATCCTGAACATTAGAACTTTAGATCCTTTAATAACTAAATGGTAATTGTTTTTCTTTTTTTGTGAGCTGAACATATAATTATTATTATTAATAAAACTTTTTTATGTTTTAATCATAAGTTTTTATTTACATGTTTGAAATTAATAAATTAAATTAATATAACTATAATACATTTAATTTAATTTATAAGGCTAATTAAGAAATATTATATTTATCACTTTATATTTGAAAAATACATATTCATTTAATATATATTTTATTAATCGTAATAAATTATTCGTATAATGATTCTAATAAGAAATTATATTTTGATGACTAAATTTATTTCGAATTGTTTTTACTATTAGTCAAGATAATAAATATATAGATTATTTTATCACTAGAATAAGCAATCTATAAATTTTATGGAATATTAGAGTTTAACACTATAAAACAATTTAATTTTGTAAACCATATATAAAAGAGGGTTACATAAATTTCTGTTAATATTAAAATATCTAAAAGCAAATATATTGTTAAAAGCTGATAAAATAGCAAGGGAAAATAAAACTTGGAAAACTAAGGTAACTTTGTTCAAAAACCTAACATAAGTGGTTTTGGCTTTTATATATAATTTTAAAAAGTGTTGAAAACCAGTTTCCGTACAATTGTAGGAAATCTATTTTCTCGAAATCTTGAATGGTTGAAAACTAAATTTTCTAAAACCAAAAATCAAAACTATAAGTATTGAATGGTTGAAAACTAAATTTTCTAAAACCAAAAATCAAAACTACAAGAAAATACTGTAAACACTTTGAAAATACATGTGTTTCTTTTTTTTATCTTTTAATGATAGTTTATACACCGTATAAAACCGTTGAAATTGAACCAAATTTATAAATACCCAAATAAAATTTAAATTTCTAATACCAAAGACCTAAAATCTAACTATCAATCAATACTATTAAAAATAGAAGCACAAAACTGGATCCAATTTAGTTCTAGGTATATTATTTGAAAAAAACTATAATCTCCGTAATTAACACATTAATATTAATAATTAATCATTATTAAATACAGTATAGGTTATCTGTGGTAAGCTAAACAAACAAATATCCAATTCCTATAGATGGATGAGTATTATTCGATTTGGATATTACCATTATTCGCCTAATATTTTTTACACTATATTATAAGTATCAAAAAGGAAACTACGTTTGATAATATTGTGGACCTTTAACAGTGCGTTATGCACTTTTATATGATACATATACTATGATTTTCGTCTTAGGCACGTCAAAACATATAAATAAAATGTTTTATTGAAACATGTATTAGTTCATAAAATATTGATTCCTTTTTATACATGTTCTTAATCAAAGTTGTTATGTACTAGCAAATATTATAATATTGAACTAGGATGAGATCCGCGATTTGCGCGGAGTGAGAATAAAATTAAATAGTTAAAACAATCTAAACATAGATTTAAAAACAGCCCAACATTGTATATATGTTAATAACAAAAATATCACGGACAAAAGGAGAGATAAAGAAAACAAACAGTTGTCGGGGAAAAAAACAAACAGAAAATTAACGAAGAAAAAACGAAAGGGGATGAGGATACAAAGACCGATCTTTAAAAACCCTACCATCGATGAAGATGATATCTCAAAGCATATACGAAACACTTTATATAGAGGAACAAATGGTCTTTGGTTGTTAATGAGATATGCAAATAAGAAATTGTAATATATCTATCTTATTAAATCAGAAACATTACAACTTCTTCTATGTAGATTTTAAAGGTGGACCTCATATATTTAAATTAAATGTTTCATTCTTTATATATAATACGTACTATAGGCTAACTTTGCATTGATGCATTTCCTTAAATACAATTCTTCTTTTTGTCCATATTCCATATATGATTTTCACATTTATTACATGTCGATTTAAATAAGATAGATACTAAAAATACTAAAAATATTAATCGTTTTAGAATTACCTTATACAATTCATTTTAAATTGATCAGTATACTTTCATTGGCCATATTGATTTTATTAGTATGAATAACATTAAGTAGATAAGTCACAGACACATACATAAAGATATGACTATTCTTTAACTACGTTGGGCCTAATCTACTTTCTAAAACAAATAACACATAGCTTTATATATTGTATAGAATATAGTAATGTTGTATAGTATTATACTTATACAATAATACTTAAAACAAACCAAACTGAAATATAATATATATCGAAAATGCTTTGAACCATTACACACAAAATATATTAGACCTCAGAGATAAAATTCACTTTGAAATTATGTAATAGTTATTTTAAAAAATTAAATTTCGTAATGTACAAAAAACATAAGTTTTATATAAAATTTTGTGTTACAATAGAAAGACACAACTCGCGCTTGCAAAGTGTTATTTTTACATAAAGACAGATTTGATATTGTTCTTTAAACACAAAATTGAATTATACAAACTCGATACTACATAAAACTAAACAATATAGAATACATTTTAAAAATAAAACCCGTGCGGGTGCGCATGGCCTTTGCGAAAATCGTAGATACGTTTATATAATATATTTATATATTATGTTACACATATTTTCATATAAATAATACTCCAGTGTAAGTTTTATATGATAAATGTTGAAAATACAAAATATATAGCACTATATATTTTAAATAATATATATAAAAAAATCTACTTCACGTTATCATAAAATTTAAAAATCAAATTTAGTAATTAAACACATTACTTATTTAAACACATTAGTACACATTGTTATTTATCAAAATTTTATATTAATACACATTGCAATCATGTATAACATTTAGTAAATTTAGTAGAAAAAAAAAAATTGACTCCCGCTCGGTAGAGCGGGTCATGATCTAGTGTGAATTAAAGACAAACAAAACAATTGTCGAAATGTAAGATCTGCATATGAATACTGTCCTAAAATAACTTAATAATTAGCCGTATTTAGGACTGGGCAAAAAATCCGAACCCGAAAAACCGAACCGAACCCGATCCGAAAAAGAAGCACCGAATCCGAACCGAAATTGATTAAATATCCGAACGGGTTCAAAATTTCGGTATTTAAAGAACCGAAACCGAACCCGATCCGAACCGAAATATTTATGGTACCCGAATGTATTCGAAATAAATTTATATACTTAAATATATACATTATTTTTATATATAATGTATATTAAAAATATTAAAAATATATAAGATACCTTTAAGTTTTCCAAAATACTCGGAAAATATATGCAAATAGTCAAAAGTAAATGTTTAAAATAGCTAAAGTATACTGAAAACACCAAAATAGTTAAATATCTATTGATTATTTATCCAAATATTCAAAGAAAACCAATTTATATGCTAAATTAAGGTATTTTGACATATATGTTATGAAAATTTATATGTAATATATTATCTTTTTTATAGATTTTGAAAATTTAAAGTATATAATGAATTTTGAAAATTTAAAAACATTTTAAATGGGTTATCCGAACCCGAACCGAACCCGTAAAGATCCGAACCGAACCCGAATCGAAATTTAGAAATATCCGAATGGGACTGAAATCTTTGACCCCGAAAATCCGAAACCCGAATGGACTGAACCGAAACCCGAATGGGTACCCGAACGCCCAGCCCTAGCCGTATTGATCCAAGATCGGCAGAATTATAGTAAACTAGGTGGCCGGCCCGCACCCTGTGCGGACATTGTACAGATTCAAATTATACGGGTAGAGCTGGGTCTGCGGATCGACCCACCCCGTCCGTCCCGCCAACCCGCGGGTCATCTAGTTTTTTGACTCATAATTTCGATCTGCATGACCCGCAATGAAAGATTCAAAATACCTGCACTTGCCCCGCCCAAATTTGCAGGTAATTCGCGAGACCTGCGGGTTAAATATTACGGAATATTTTGTATCTATTTAAGAGAGAGAGAGAGAGAGAGATTTAGTGTTTAACCCGCGGGTCTCTCTCTCTCTCTCTCTCTCTCTCTCTCTCTCTCTCTCTCTCCCTCTCATCGTAAACCTTTTTTTTTTGAAAAATATAAAAATGTAAACATTCTTTTAATTCACCGATTATTTTTTTAACTACCACAATTTTGATTTATATAGGAATGTTTCTTAGTTTAATATTTTATCATGAATTTTTCTTGGGTGAATTACCAACTAATCATAGTTTGCCAAATAATGTACAACATTTTTTAAAGATAATAAATAAAATAATAATAATTTGTGTAAGTTTTTAAAATAAATGAAAATATTATTAGCTGCCAAAACATGAATTTTTTTAACAATTTTAAAACCATCACAAAAGAGTAAATCATAAACACTAAACATTATACCCTAAACCCTTGGACAAATCTTAAACCCTTGGGTAAAAATCCAAACACTAGACTCTAAAATCTTGGATATACCCTAAACCATTGGATAAATCCTAAACACTAAACTGTAAACCCTTGGGTATACCCAAAACACTAAATCTATCTCTCTCTCTCTCTCTCTCTCTCTCTCTCTCTCTCTCTCTCTCTCTCTCTCTCTCTCTCTCTCTCTCTCTCTCTCTCTCTCTCTCTCTCTCTCTCTCTCTCTCTCTCTCTCTCTCTCTCTCTCTCTCTCTCTCTCTCTCTCTCTCTCTCTCTCTCTCTCTCTCTCTCTCTCTCTCTCTCTCTATCTCTCTATCTCTCTTTCTCTCTCTCAAATTTGTGTTACTTTCCTATTTGTAATTTGTTAATTTTTTTATTAATAACTTACCTTATTTTCATTGTGTATTATTTACGCAACTTGGTATCATATTTATTGATTTATTTAAATAATTTACCTTTAGTTAATTTGGTTTTAACTTTTAATAACTTACCTTATATTAAATACGGATTGCTTTGGCAAGTTGATATCATATTTACTGCAGATCAACTTATGATAATATAATAGGTATCTTAATGTTCTAAGATCACCTTTCCTAGAAATCAAACAGATAAATGTTGTAATAACATGTCAAACAGATGAATGTTGTAATTCTTGAGTGAATTACCAGCTAATCATAGTTTGCCAATTAATGTACATCTTCTTTTAAAGATAATAAATAAAATAATAATAATTTGGGTTAAGTTTTTAAAATAAATGAAAAATATTAGTAGCTACGAAAAGAAGAATTTTTTTTAACAATTTTAAAATCATCACAAAAAAGTAAATCATAAACTATAAACACTATACCCTAAACCCTTGGACAAAGCTTAAACCCTTGAGTAAAAAACCAAAAACACTAAACCCTAAATTCTTGGATATACCCTAAACCCTTGGATAAATCCTAAACACTAAATTGTAAATCCTTGGGTATACCCAAAACACTAAATCTCCCTCTCTCTCCCCCTCATCGTAAACCTTTTTTTTTGAAAAATACAAAAATGTAAACATTCTTTTAACAGTAATTTGAATCCCAAGAGTATTTACTTCACGATTTTAAATGTAATTTACCATGTTTGTAAATTGTTAATTTTTTATTAATAACTTACCTTATTTTCAATGTGGATTACTTGCGCAACTTGGTATCATATTTATTACTGTGTTTAAATATGATTGCACGACAAGTTAGTATCAAATAATATATTCATACAATTTATTACATTCTTTTTATTGCTATATAGATGTTTTAAATTTAATGCGTTAACATAAATCATTCTTATTTATTACCAATCAATCTTGTGAATTAAATATGACGAATATATGTTACGTGATGTTGTAATCATCATTAATTGATAATCATTAATGTTATAAATATGGACATATTTTTCATTCAAGGCAAATTGTGACAACTAAATAATAAACAAATAATAATATAATTGTTAAATGATGATAATAATAATTATAAAAATGACCTTATTATATATTGAGATCTGAAAACAAAAAATAATCCAATAAAAAAATATAACTAAAAAACAATAACGAATACATTGACTAAATAATAACATGTCATTAGAACGAAAATTAGATAATTTCATCTCTTCTAACAGATTATTACTAAAATATGGGCGTTATTACAATGCAATTATTTTAAAAATTATCATGAGCACAAGAAAAGAAAAGACTAAATGTGTTTTTCTTTGAAATAAATAATAATGAATAACGCGGATAGTGACAAAAACCATTGCAACATAAGTAAGTTTTCAATAATCAAAAAAATCTCAAGCTAGATATGATAAGTCAAATCCATTTTTATCATAGTAAGAATGCGGAAGTAAGACAAAGCCTTAACGATAGGAAATAAATATATAGTAATTTGGTGTACGTTTCTCAATGATTTAGCTTGCATGATAAGCCAAAATATCATAATATTTTAATTCTGAATTTGTAAAAAGGAAACTTATTAATACACATATTTATTGTAATTCTTGCGCAAGTTATGATTAATGAGAGCAATTAATGTAATATTCCGATTAGCAAGTTATGATTAATGAGAGCAATTGGTTAAATGAAATATATTAAATATGTATAGTGAATGGGTGAATTTAATTAATATTATCAAGTTTTTATTAATAATATAAACATAATAAAAACGTTTTTGGGAGAAAGTTATAATATTACACGTATCATGCCATTAATACATTTAATAAATGGTCGACATTTATTAATATTCTTGCGCAAGTTATGATTAATGAGATTAAGAATTAATTTAAATGGTCGACATTTATTAAGATTCTTGCGCAAGTTATGATTAATGAGATTAACAATTAATGTAATTTTCCGATTAGTAGCTTGATTAGAAAAATAAATCAAAAAAGAAATTACAAAAAATCAGCCCATAGAATCGCTTGGTTGATGAGGTTATTACATTCATGAAATTGGTTGATGAGCTATTACAAAAAATCAACCAAAAAATCAACCAATAGAACCAATAAATCAAAAAAGAAACTACAAAAAATCAACAAAAAAGAAATTACATTTATGAGGTTCCAACAATGAATTGTGACGAAACATCAATGATGGTGTTTATTGTAATTCTGCATATAAGAAAACAAAGAAAAAATATATTATAAAATACATATAGATTCAACCCCAAAACTTAGACTTAAATTCAAGGCTCCAGCTCTGCAAGATCAGTTTCACCAAATTTAGTGACATTGATTATAACAAAAAAGATTTGAAGATGTATACAATCCCGAAAAAAAAAACAAAATTCTATAGTTGATAGAACAAACCCGATGAGATGCATCATGAATGGATGGAGGAAGTTTTGTGGTCTTTTTGGTGACAAAAAAAAACTTTTTCGTCTCAAAGATTGATAGAGAGACAATGTGGAGAGCAAGAGAACAAAATAATTGGAGAAGAAAAGTCTCGAATAAATTACCAGTAATGATGTTCGTCTGTGAGCTAAGTATTGATTATCATCCCTTGGATCATAAACCTGCTCAGGATCACAAAATATAATTTAAATTAGAACGATCAAAAACATAAAAAAACTTAAACAATAGATGCGTGAGACTAAAGAATGGTTGTGTTGCTTGAACTCGACATTGAACTCTTTATATATAAAGTGATGGTGAAAAGTATTAATGACGCCAAAAATATTACTTGCTAGATTTGTGAAAGTAATTGGTTATAATAAGGTATGTAAATTAAATTACGTTTGATTAAAGGAAACATATTAAATTTGTAGTGTTAAAAACGATTATGCATATTATATGATGCGAGACTTGCGCAAGTAATCAGTATAAATAAGGTATGTTAATAATAATAAGTTTTCTAATTAGATATAAAACGTATTATGCCAATAAGACATTTAATGATTGGTCGATATTTATTAAAATTGTTCTGTAAGTTATAATTAATGATCGATATTTATTAAGATTCTAGCGCAAGAAATAATTAGTGCGATTAACAATTAATGTGACTTTCCAATTAATAGCTCGATTACAAAAATAAATAAAAAAAAAATACAAAAATTCGATCAATAGAATCGCTAGATTTTTCGTGAGAAGCTCTGTATGAGCGCCATGTGTCAAATGTACTTCTCTTTTAGAGGGGTGTATTCAACTAAGAGTTTTAAGTGATTTGTATTAAAATAACAAATCCACTGTTATTCAAACGTGGATTTTAAAAAACACTTTAAAATCTAATGTTATTGAACTTGACATTTTATAAAACACTTTGAAATCCACTGTTATTGAACAAAATTTAAGTTGGAGATTTTAGAATACTTTAAGGATTTCTAGAGTGTTTGAAGGGAGTTCCTTAGTTATAAAAATAAAAATCCAAATCCCACTGTTTTATATGAGATTTTAGAGTGTTTTAACAAAAGACACCAAATTCTCTAATTCTCCTGCAATCATCTCAAAACTTATTAAAAATCAAATCACTTTAAATTTCAGATTCAATACACCCCCTTAATATACAGGAGGATGTTATGTCTTTGATATAATTTAAAAAAAAAACGTGTGATATCTACGCATCCCTAATTTAACCATAATTTAGGCAATCATAATTGACGGTAGAATATTTAAGAAATAAAAAGGTAATAAATCTTTCCGTAATTTAAGCTTATAGATTCGTATGTATTGAATATGAAAATCCTCAATTATAATTTAATTTGAATAGGTTATTTTGCGTGATGATCAAACTTTAGCTATTTATTGCATAATCTTTATCTTTATAAATATTAAAATTAACATAAAACCCGTATATAGTATTCCTCATAATATAAGCTGATTAGATGATTATTTCCAATGTTCCCAAAAATGAATTAGACCATTTAACAAATATCAAAGACCATTTTTTCATTTTTTTCATAATATGAAATAAAGTATTCAATATTAACTATAAGAAATAAACAAAACAAATCACTTTACTGAAAAAGATTGAAACCAATGCAATTAAATATAATATAGAATTATATATTTTAGAATTTTACTCAGAATATGTCCATATCAAAAATATTGAAACCAAACGTACAAATAGACCATTTATAAAGATGGAAAAACATTTTTTGTCAACAGATGGGAAAACATTTTTTTGTCATTTTTTATAATTCTGAGAGATTATATTATATTATATATATAAATCTAAGAAATAAATGTTAATATATATTTCCAATAAAGAACATATAGCATGAGATTATATTATGTTATATATATTTATAAGAAAGAACATAACATGAGATAGACCCTAATATATAATATGAGGAGCAATATATAAACAATATAGAAGTGTAGTAATTATCTGGTTTTCTCGTTAATATGCTATAGCTGTGAGTGGAGTATATCTGATTGTCTACGTGTAGATATATATTTGATGGACATGGGATAAATGTAACAAAACAATATGATATGGATGTGATTACTCTGGCGAACATTTTATTCTATGGTAAAACCAGTGGCAGTTCCTGTAATTTGTCTAATAATCAGTGGGTTATATCATAAAGAGGCTGAGAGCAGCTCTTATGCTGACACATCAGCAATGGCATGCTCGTAAATAAGTTGCATTTTAATGGTATTCTAAAAATTTGATTCTCTATTAATAAGAAGGAGATTTGTTTGGACATACTACATTTGTTATGCTTACTATATATATTTTTTTTGATCAAGTTATGTTTACTATTATATTTTAGAATTTCAGGGTAAGAAGAGATAGAGAAAATGTTCTGCTATGACACTGAAATAACCCATACTATACTTAGTGTTAATATTTATACTATCTTATACTCTAAACCATAAACATATAACATATATATAATTTTCTGTAATATATGAAAATATCATCAAAAAGTAATATTAAAAAATGTTATCAGATTTCTTTGAGGTTTTTACTAGGTCACAGGTGTCGGATCCAGTAGTGGTTTTTTAGATTTTTACAGAAAAATGAATTTTTAATTGATGTATTTTCATTAAATTTGAATCAGATTATATTTGGCTCACCGAATTTACCGGTCAGTTGTGGATTCGGATTGTTATGAAATCAATGAATAAAACTAAGGACACAAATAATTATTTTTATAACATAAAAATAAATATATCAAAATTTTAAAATAGTACTTAATACCCTGAAACTATTCTATCCCCTAAACGAAGTAAAGAATTTTGAATTCTAATTTGTTTCAATTTAAAAAAAAATGCAAGGAGTATAAATACAAAATTTGATACAAATATTCAAAATTTAACCACATTTTTTAATTAAAAAAAAGATCTTGATAAAGATAAAAAACCTAGTTAAGTTAAAATCATTTTTTGGCCCAATTTTTTATTAGAAAATATTTTTATTGAAAAAACGAAGATCAAAATTTAGTTCTGCAGAGATTTTGTTCGATGGAGTCTGAGAGAATCTGTAATGAACTAGTTGTTATCAGTACGACAAAACTTGTCAGGGTTACTTGTTCAACAAACTAAAGATTGTAATGTAATAGAGAACATCAAATACAGAGTCTTCAGAAAAGAATAATAAATATAAAAGTTACTGTCTTGTGTGTTTAATCAGACTTTTACATTGTCTTGATCTTGTTCTTGATTCTTTGTCTTCTCCATCTTCCAATGAACTTAAGACCTTCATCGATAAGTATCACAGGGAAAGAAACAAGAATAACCACAAGCCATTCCCTGAAACTCAAAGGCACAATCCCAAACACATTAGCTAAGAAAGGAACATAGAGGATAACACAGTGGAGCCCAAAGGAGACGGTCATAGCCACAAGAAGCCAAGGGTTTCTCCACGGTGGCATCTTCAAGAGACTGTTGTCTTCAGACAAAGCGTTCAACGAGTTAAACATCTCAATCGCCACAAGAACAGAGAGAGACAGAGTCATCGGCTTCACTTTCCCTAGAGTGAAGTAATCACAAGGGTTGTCCTCAAACGCAACTGTCTTAAACCCACCAGCGATTGTGTAAGGAGAGGCAGTGAAGTTAGTTCCCCACGAAGAACATTCAGACCAAGTCTGAAGCTGAGTGAAGCTAACCAATGTATGCCCATCTGTGATCAAACTAACCCCGAGGAAAGAAGCTTGCGTGTACCACAAGACAAAGATGCCGACGGTAGCTACTCCAACGTAAGAACCAATCACAAGATATCGAATAAGAACCCATGAATCAATGAGACAGTCATCACTTTTGCGCGGTGGTTTCTTCATGATGTCAATATCAGCTGGATTGAAGCCTAAGGCTGTAGCTGGAGGACCATCGGTTACAAG
Organism: Raphanus raphanistrum subsp. raphanistrum; assembly: GCA_019706035.1. Taxonomy (NCBI): domain Eukaryota; kingdom Viridiplantae; phylum Streptophyta; class Magnoliopsida; order Brassicales; family Brassicaceae; genus Raphanus; species Raphanus raphanistrum. The sequence continues at coordinate 11,881,732 of CM033988.1, read as the reverse complement.
GTTGACCCAAAGAAGCTGAACCGGTATCATGCATTCCGGTATCCCCAATGCAGCGGTTAGGAAGATGGAGATGACTTCTCCAACGTTGGATGATATCATATACCTTGAAATGAAAAATCATTTATTTACCACAAGATCAGTTACTTGCGGAGGAAGAAAGGTATGATAAGATACTATGCAAGACCCTTTTATGTACCTGATAAAAGCTTTCATGTTGTTGTAAATGGACCGACCCTCAGCTACAGCTGAGACAATAGTACTGAAGTTATCATCTGCAAGAACCATATCTGAAGCTTCTTTCGCAACCTGAAATTGTTCGACAGTATACACTATACAGTAAATACTAGGCCTGAATTTTTGTCGAACCAAACCGCAGAACCGAACCAAGATTTTCGGTTATTTCAGTTAGGAGTTCCGTTCTATTTGGTAATTTTTTAAAAGATTGGTTTTTGGTTCGGTTCGATTTCGGCAATCAGTTATTTTAGTTTTATTTAAAAATTATAACCAAACCATACCAAAAATCCAAAGCGAACTAACCAAATTTCAAACCGAATTAACCAAATTTAACCAAAATAACCAAATTTATCCAATTTTTTAGAAAAATGAAACCAAAATCTAACCAAAAAAAAGGATTTTGAATTAACCGAATACCGAACCGAACCTTATTTCAGGTTTATTTGGTAAGATTTATGTCAAAACGGACTTACCCGAACTGAATAACCGGAACTAACCAACCTACAAGCCTAGTAAATAGTACTCCCTCTGTTCCAAATTGTAAGTAGTTTTAGCTAAAAGTAATATTAAGAAAAGTAATTATTTGTTAAAAAGTATCATTTAATGTATTATTTCAACTAATAATAAAATAGGTAATATTATTGAATTGGTCACACACTATTCAATAAATATAAAGTTGTCTTGAAATGTTAAAACTACTTACATTATAAAACAATTTTTTTTTGCTAAAACTACTTAGGCCTTGATTGGTACAGCTGATGAAGAAGCAGTAGCAGTATGTTGTAGAAGCAGTATGCTGCAGAAGCTGTATGCTCTATTTAAATTTTTTAATAAGATGATTGGTAGAGCAGTAGCAGTATTCAATTTTAATTTTTTTATAAAAGTTAGTATATAATATATTTATTTTAAAATAATATATATTAGTAATATTTTGTTATTAAAATAATGAATCTTAATTAATAACATAAATTAGATTAAATTTTAAATGTGAAATATTATTATTTAAAAAATAATACAAAATTTATTTAAAATAAAAATTATTTTTGGATATAAAATAATTTTGAATATTATTAAATAAATGAAATAAAATATTATTAAATAAATAAAATAAAATTTTATTTATTTTATTTTTGGATATAAAATAATTTGAATATAATTAAATAAAATAAATAAATTATCATTATATATATTTTTGTTTTATATATTAATAAATAAAAGATATATAATTAAGTTATTTTATTTACTAATTTCAAAATTATGTTTAATATCAAAATTGTTTCCAAAAAATAAAATTTACAATTAAAATATCTATTTTTAAATATAATATTTCACATTTAAAATATAATATAATTTATATAATTAAATGATATTTTAAATGTAAAATACTATTTAAAAAAAATATTTATATTGTTAGTTTATTTTTGAAATCCAAATTTTATTTTCTGGATATGAAAATAATTTTATAATATTATTAAATCAAATAAGTGAACTAATTATATATTTTTTTTTTAATTATAAATTGTAAATGCAAATGCTCTTACAAAAGCTTCATATGAGAGCATTTGCCAGAGAGCATTTGGAGAGCATTAGCATTTAGTAAATGCTTTTCTAACATATGTTGATTGGATAATGTAGAGCATAATGCTAATGCTAATGCTCTACCAATCAAGGCCTTACAATATGAAACAGAAGGAGTAAATACCATAGTATGCACCCTAGCTGAATATAAGGGTCTACGGGCATAAAACCACCTAGTAATTAATAAAAAAGAGTACCTTAATGAGTAAGATAAGAATGGTGAAGTTAAGTTAGTATTAGTACCTCAGTTCCAGTAATTCCCATGGCGATACCAATGTCGGCTAGTTTCAAAGCAGGAGCATCATTCACACCATCACCTGTCATGGCAACGATCTCTCCCATTTCCTTAAGCATCCTTACGATCTCTTGCTTATGCCTTGGCTCAGCTCTTGAAAACACTTTCCCTCCAGGTTTTGACAGTATCTCAGCTCGCCTCGAAGCAGGAAGAGACATGAACTCTCTGCCTGTGAAGCTACTCTGAGAAAGATCCTCATTGTCTGAGAACAATCTAATCTCACAGCAGATAGCTTCTGCTGTTGATTTGTTATCTCCAGTGATCACCATCACTCTGATTCCAGCTTCTCTGCAGTCTTCAATAGCTCTTCCAACTTCTTCACGCGGAGGGTCTCTGAGACCAACAACTCCAACAAAGATTAAGTTTGTTTCGATGTTGGAATAGGATGAAGGGTCTAAAAGCTTCTTGTGTGAAGGGTGTGCTTCAGATGAGTAATCCGAAAACTCTCCTAGCTCGTCTTTGTAAGCTAACCCTAAACATCTTAACCCTTTTGAAGTCATTTCAGAATGTTTCTTGAGGATCACGTCTCTGCTAGATTCATCTAAAGCGACAAGAGATCCATCAGCAAGCTGCGTGTATGAACTTCTCTCAAGTATACTCTCAGCTGCACCCTGCAAAAAAAAAAAAAAAGAGAAAGCTCAGAAAATGTTTCCAAGTTAAGACACTAACTAGGGCGTTTTGTGTCCCGTTCAGTTGATTTAGATTTTCAGATTTTCGAGACTAAAAGCTTATAAGTTGAGTTTTACTAATTTTTTGGTCGGTCCAGTTTCGGTTAGGATCAGAAATCGTCCAAAATACAATAAAATATCTAATTTGTCTTAATATATACAATAAAAATTAATATATTTAACTAATCTATACTATTATTTATGAAGTGATTTTGATTACTTGTCATGCTCTCCATAATTTTAGCTAATTTTGCTTATCTGTCATATTCTCTATAAATAATTTTAATAATTTTGATGTTAATTTAATGATAATATCAAATTTACTCAAGTAATATTAAAATATTATATATGTATTTATTTTATATTTGGCTTAGTAAACTTAAACCAATTATATATATATATATATAAATAATTTATATTTCAAAATAAATTTATTAGAACAATCAAAATTAATTTCTAAAAGAATTGGTGAAATATTCAAAAATATTTATAGTATTATTTTCAAAGTGGTTTTTCGCTCTATGTTAAAAGTTAGAGCATTTAAAATATTTATTAACATTATTAATAAATAATTATATTGGATTTTTAGTAGATAATTACTTTTAAATTTAAAACAAATTTCATTAGTTTGATAATCATCATTATCTAAAAAGATGCTATATTATGTTATCTAAAAAATATTTTACATCATAATAGTTTAAAATAAATAATTTCATGTATATATTTTATGAATATATGAATTTTAAAGTTTATTTATGTAATAAAAGATGTTTTATTAATTTAAAATTTACAATTTACAAAATATATTAAAATTCTGATATTTAATTAAATAATAAATATTTCAAAAACATGTTTAATTTAATCGATTCTGATATTTAATATATCTATTTATATTTTGTTGGAAAATTATTAAGCCCGCAAATGCGGGCAAAACACCTAGTTTAAGATATTTTCGAATCTTAATTCAGGTTTTAATTCGGATTTCGATTTCGGTTTGGTTGTGTCCGAACAGAAAAATACTTAGCGTATAAGTTGAGTTTTACTAATTTTTTGGTCAGTTTCTTCCAGTTTTGGGTAGGATCAGATGATAACCAATATATGAAATCTAGAATACTATAAAATATCTAAATTAACTTCATATATATAAAAGTTAATATATTTAACTAATTTAAAATATTTTTGAATTTTAGTTCGGATTTTGGTTCGGGTTGTACTCAAACACGAAAACACTTTTAGTTCTTAAATTTCGTTCGGATTTTTTTATAATGGCTCGGATCATACATTTTCTATAATGGTTCGGATCGAATGATTTCGGTTTAGGGTAAAAAGACAAGTGATTGTGTTTACCTTAACGAGAAGGCGGTTCTGTCCATTTGGTTCGCGCACGATAACACTCATGGACTTACGGACACGATCAAACTCCAATGTCGCAAGTCTTTTCGATCTCTTGTTCCACCAATCGCAGCAAGCTAGTGCAGCAAAAATGGTAATAAAAACAAAAGGGATCAACAAACAATCAAGACAACCTTTACCAAACAGACATTGAGACATACCTAGTTTCACCGAGCTACCATTGTCTGAAAAGTTTCCATCTTCCTGGATACTACTCTCACCGTTCATCTTCTCCGGAACACCCATCTTCTCAACGAGAACTTTCAAGGCAGCTTCCGTAGGCAAACCCGTTGCTCTAAACAGCTTCCCTTCGTAGAAAACTCCAGCATCATTACAAACCGAACATATCTCCGCAACAGCTTGCAAGTTAGCATCCATATTGTAACACCCCCAGTCAACAATCCCACCATCTTTAGGATCATAAGTCGTACCATCGACCGAAAACACTCGAGTTACCGTTGGTTTACCGCCTAAAGTGAAGAACTCAGTCGCAGACATCTGGTTCGTTGTCAAAGTCCCTGTCTTGTCGGAACATATCACGGTCGTGCAGCCGAGCGTCTCCACACTAGGAAGCTTCCTCACTATCGCGTTCTTCTGCGCCATTTTCCTCGTCCCCAAGGCTAAACACGTCGTGATCACGGCGGGTAATCCCTCTGGAATCGCTGCCACGGCGAGAGCCACCGCGATTTTGAAGTAGTAAGTGCATTTCTCGAAAGAGAACTTGTAACCATCCGCAGCATCCCATGAGATAAAGTTCTTGTAGTTGATGATCCAGACGAGAACACAGACTACGCAGATAGATGTGGTTAATCTACTCCCGAACTCGTCTAGCTTCTTCTTCAAAGGAGTCTCGCTCTCTTCCAACGAGGCTTCATGAATCTGCCTCTGGATCTTCCCTATCTCCGTATCCATACCGATGCTCGTCACAATGCTAACGCAGCTTCCGTTAACCACAGTTGTTCCTGCGAACACCATGTTCTCTTTCCCTTGGAGTTCACAATCATCCATGACCACAAGGTTAGCTCCTTTCAGAACCGGCATTGCCTCTCCGGTTAAGGAGCTTTGCTCGACTCTCAGCGTCGATGTTTTCAAACCGGAGACTCTCATATCAGCAGGGACTTTATCTCCAACGTGTAACTCGACTACGTCTCCAGGAACAAGCTCTCTAGAGGGGAGATTCGGCAACACGACTCCGTCTCTGATAACCTTTGCGGATTCGCATTGCATCTCTTTAAGAGCCTCGAGTGCTTTCTCCGCATTGCTCTCTTGCCACACACCAACCACAGCGTTTAGAATCAGAATCAAAACGATCACAAACGGCTCAACAAAGGCCTCGAACCCTGAGCCGTGTTCTTCTCCTAGAAAGGCTAAAACGAAAGAGATGAACGCTGCGCCGAGGAGGATCTTCACGAGGGTGTCGTCGAACTGTTCCAGCACAAGATGCCACAAGGGTTTGCCTTTCTCCTTGGCTAGCTCGTTGTAACCGTATTTCTGACGGCGGGTTTGGACATCTTCGGTGGTTAAACCCTTGTCTAGTGTCGTGTTGTACTCTTTCAGACATTGGTCAACGGACCACGACCACGCCGAGAACGACTTCTTCTCCTCCTCCATTTGATTTAAAAGCTTGGGAAACGAAACTACAGTTATATCAAAACCCTGCAAAAAATTACGAAGTTTTAGTCAGACAACAATTAAAGTCACGGTCTTTAGAGATTGTGATGACGATATGATGACGATATGATGTACATCCTATAAAACAGAAGAAACTATCTGTATAAAATGGAGACTAATACAAACCCAGAAACCAAATAAACAGAGAACTGAGTGAAAGTGACAGATAGACAAAAGCGTGTTAAAACAGAGTATTCTTACCTAAACCCCTGGAGAAAATTACAAACCAAGCAACAAAATTTTTAGTTGGACAACAGATACAGTCACTGTCTTTAGAGATTGTAATGACGGTTTGATGGAAGATCTGTTAAGAGCATCTCCAACGTAAAACTCCATATTTTACTCTAAAATAGAGTAAAAGTAAATATGGAGTAAAAATGCTCCAACCCTACTCTATTTTCCACTCCATAGTGGAGTAATGAATAAACAAAAAATAGATTACTCCATTTATGGAGTAAATTTTATTATGGAGTGAGATATGAAGTTGGTTTGGAGCATTTCTTACTCCATATTCACTTTTACTCTATTTTGGAGGAAAAAATGAAGTTGGGTTGGAGATGCCCTAAAAGAAATGGAGAATAATACAAACCCAGAAACCAAAAAAACAGAGAACTGAGTGAAAGTGAAAACAGAGTACTCTTACCTAAACCCTGAGGAGAAAATTACAAAGCAAGCAACAAAATTTAAGTCAAACAGCAGTTAAAATTTGATGTCTTTAGAGATTGTAATGACGGTTTAATGTCCATTCTATAAAACAGAAGAAGATCTGTAAAGAATCAAGAATAAACAAACCTAGAAACTAAAAAAAAACAGAGTGAGAAAGAGACAGAGCATGTAACAAACAGAGTAGCCTTACCTAAACTTGAGGAACACCTTAGTTAAAAAAAAGCTTTGGTCATTGAAAATTCAAGAAGCAGAGAAAACTCTATACTCAATATAAAATAATATGGTTTTGACCGAAAGTTTGCTTGGAGACAAAGCAGAAGTTTTATTCTCAAGTTTTGGATTCGTGCAAGTACCAGTAATAAGGAAACAAGACAAGAGAGTGGTGTAGACAAGTCTTTGGTTTCTTTCTCTGACTTTCTTTCTTGGTTCCGATATATTTGAATATATTACTTTCTTCCTCTTGTGGTTTTATTTGCTTTACAGAAAGAAAAGGGAAGGTTTGGTATCCGTATTAGTGGGTGTCGTGGTCCCTTTGGATTCGGCAGTTCAAAAAGAAAACGGAACGTTAACCATTCCTTATTTTTGAAACTACAATAATACCCTTTCTTTTAAACTGTTATTACGTTCTTGACTTTGCCTTTCCCGTACGGCTCAGTCGTGTATTCCATTTTGCTTTCACATAAGTACTTAATTAATGTTGGTTTCTTAATTACAGAAGGAAAGTCAAATGATTTAAGTCTTTAAATAAATAATAACCAATGGAAAAAGTTCTTTACTGTTTTAAAGAGGATTTATTTTCTCTGCGAACATCTGTCAGTGGGAGTGCTGTCTGAAGATCTGCGGCCTGGTTCAGCATATTTATTGTTAGCATATTCGATTCTAAATAGATATAATCATTGATTACAACAAAAAGTGAGGTTCCTCGAAGTTTCTTGCCTCTTTGAATTGCCTCTCCTCTAGCTCCACCACACTTTTGCATTTTTATTTATCACAAATAATACATCACTTTAAAATTCCACAATGATATACTTTTTCCACACATTTAAAAATAATTTAAAATATCAAAAATAACCCTTATTCAATATTAAAAGTTTTAAAAATTAACATTTTATATTAACAAAACTAAAAAGTTGTATTTGAAACACAAAACTTATTTTAAAAGAGTTTAAAATCAGTCTCAAAATTTCTAGGATACAGTGTTTTTAGCATGCATTTTTTTATTGATTAAAAAATACCCGTTAATATTCCTTTGAGACTGTTATACAATTTGATTATTATATGCATATTACGTCACTTAAAACTGTAAATGGCAGGAAATTATTAAGCAATTAGGTGTTGACAAACAAGAACAAATGAGTCTCCACAAACAAACAAAAACAAAACTAGATGGCAATGAGCCAAATGAGTGTGACTCAAGCCCCATTCCACTATTGGGCCGTGAAAACGTACTCTTCAAGCCCAGTAAGAGTCCAATGTTATGAGATCTTCATAGGTAACGTGTAACTATATGTTTTAAATTTCTTTTAAAATTGTTAGAGAAAAACAATGATTTCATGTATCATTATGTCACTAGAAACATTATGACTAACAAAATAGACATATTCATTAATGAGTTTGTTGTTTAAACCGCACAATCATTGGCCATATCATCTGCATGTTTTTTCTTGGTCACCATTATCTTCATGTTGTTAATTAGTAATTGTTAATTTGCTCAAAGAAAAAAAAATCAATACAAAATTAATTTAAGAATCCTAGATGAACAACACACGACGTCGTCTTTACAAAAGCCTCGCTTAGGGTAGGGCGATTAAACACGCATGCTACATTTTACCACATTACCCCTGCCAGCAGTCATCATCAGTTTCGTCAGTCACTAAAAGTTAACGCCGTCAAAATATTCTGTAACGGAGGTTAGTTGAACAACCTCAAGTTTGAACACCTAAACATATAATCTCCGCCGCTGACGTCAGAATCTCCTCACCTCTGAGACCAAGTAGAGATGAAAGCAATGAGTCTGATTACGAATAAGGTTGAGAGAGCCGAGCTTAAACCTGGTGATCACATCTACACTTACCGAGCCGTCTTCGCCTATTCTCACCACGGTATGATGTATCATCCTCGATTGATATATCTGTTGCCGTTATTAGGGTTTCCTCTAGCCAAAGTTACTGACTTTATGACTGTGACGGATCCTTTTGTCTGCTAATTGGTGAAATTGATTCCGATTTTGTGATTATTAGGGTTTCCTCTTGCCAAAGTTATTGACTTTTATCATAGTCAATGGTGATAGCAAATAGATTTTGATTGCTTTTGTTGACAATTCAAACTTGTTTGCTTGTGAATTTTCCACACATTAGGGTTTCCTCTAGCTGAAGTTGTTGACTTTATGATTGTGAATGAGACTGATCTTCAAGAGGGTCCCTTCTTGTTTTCATCTTGTTTCAATCTTTTGTTGACATTTCAACTTGTTGGCAGGTGTGTTTGTTGGTGGTTGTAAGGTGGTTCATTTCAAACCTGAGCAAACCTTGAAAGCAGCTCCCACTCTCTCTTCTTCTTCTTCTTCTTCTTCAGTTTCAGAGGTTAATGATTCTTCAGAAGCTCCTTGCCCTACCTACCCTGACTGTGGATTCAAACAACCAAACAGTGGCGTACTACTCTCTTGCCTTGACTGTTTCCTCAAGAACGGCTCTCTCTACCGTTTCGAATACGGAGTCAGCTCATCGATGTTCCTTACTAGAGTCCGCGGTGGCACTTGCACTACAGCTCCATCTGACCCCTTTCAAACAGTTGTCCACAGAGCAATGCACCTTCTCCAGAACGGGTTTGGTAACTACGACATCTTCCAGAACAACTGCGAAGATTTTGCTCTCTACTGCAAGACGGGACTGCTCATTCTGGATAAGAACGGTGTGGGAAGAAGCGGTCAAGCCAGCTCCATTCTCGGCGCTCCTTTAGCTGCACTCCTCTCTTCACCTCTCACGCTGTTGATTCCAAATCCTGTTGGTGTAGCGACAGCCACTGCTGGGATGTATTGTATGAGCAGGTATGCTACTGATATAGGTGTTAGAACCGATGTGATCAAGGTTCCCGTTGAGGATTTGGCTCTGAACCTTGGTATTAAAACCCTCAAGAAAAGGTGAAAAAGCTTATGGCTCTTGCATTTGCAGGTGAACATAGATTCTATCATGTACATAAGACTGGCCAGTGTTTTTAGCTATGATCTTGATTTGTCGTCCTTGATCTCATCTCTTGTTTTCTATTGTGAAACTGTAAAGATTCTCTAGGTTTTATTGTGGTTTCCAACATTATCACGATTTAGTTCTATAACTTGCTTTTTGGCCTTATATACATCATGATCTCACTAAGGAAACTCATATACATGAAAACTTGGTTTAAGATCTTCATTGCCTGTTGAGTTTTCGATGTGTAATTGAAAGTGATTTAGGAACTTAGTGGTGGTTGTTTAGTGTTGCTGTCTCCGGTTTTCTTTTTTGAGTCTGGTTTGAAATCTGCAAGATTTGCCAGTTCAACGACTGCTTCCACAGTTGTTTGAATCCTAGCTGCGTTTTCGATTAACAAGGAAACCAAAGTGGCAACTGGAATGACTTCATGTAGGCTCATCAGTATGGTTCTGTCTCCATTGTTGTCCTCATCAGATGGGACTTCTACTTCAGGTTTGTTGGTTTGGATTGGAACAGTTTTTAAGGTCTGTTGAAGCTCTTGTACTGCTGAGTTCATATCAAACACCAGGAAATCTATCTTTGATGATCTTCTAGTGTTCTTCATCATATCCGCTAATTCTCTCAAGATTTTTGAAGAAGATGCGCTTAGTTTCATACAAGTTTCTCTGCAATGCTTTTTGACCTGGTCTTGTACCTGTTGAAAGCAGAAGACACTAGTTTTAGTTTCACAGCGTCTAAACTATGATAACACATGTGAAAGGGTTTACCTCTGTTTCATAGTCCGTGCAGATACTAAGGTTCTCAAGGCAATAAGCACATCTCCTCATAGCAGCCCCTATCTTTACATATTGTTGCCATGGATGCCGGAAGTTAAAGCTTCCATGTGCAGGTTCCCATCTGGCTAGATTCGCCTGAAGAGATTAAGAAAGGAGCCATGAGATAATCTGTTACCTTTTCATTACCCTCAAAGATAATCTGTTAAGTTACCATGGCTTCTTCTGTTCCCTTAGAGTTCATTACACATTTGAATCCTTGCAACTTCATGTTAGTATCTTCATCTTCATTCTCATTTGCTGAGACGTCTTTATTCTTGAAGTACTCTGCTACGTAGCCTGCAGTTTCAACGATGATCAGTTCAAATAGATAAATGTGGTTTGTTGTGTAACAAGTTTCTTTTTCTCCTTTTCTTACCATCTAATGAATCGGCAAGTTTGACAAAATTACATTGAACAAGGCGGTGAAGCTGAGATCCTGCCCATATGGGACAAAAGACGACAGTAATGATAATGCAGATAGATGTTCCTATTGCTATAGTTGATACTCTTTGCTGAGCCATATCAATCAGCTTATCTACTCGGTAACCGCCTACTGAGACAAGGCTAAATGTGAGCATAAAGATCACTGCTCCATAGTCGAATCTGGCTTTAAATGACGGCACAAACCGTGAGTAAGTAGCTGCGAAAGCTGCAAGAATCAAACCCACAAAAGGAAGTTTATGGTTTGGACAATGCTTTTTTGGTTACTTGCAAGTGAAGAAAGACAGATTATTTTTTAGGGTTTGGACAATTACCAAAGAGAAAAACAGAGAATGAGATCACAAAAATCTCAGCTTTTCCTGATAGAGTTGCAACCCAGTGAACAGCAATGCCTAGTGATCCTGCTAATATAGTTGCTACAACTCTGTTCACACATTTGTAGAATGTTGCTCCTGTTGTGCATGGAGGAGATACATATACATATAAGTCAACATATATAGTTTCACTCATGATAGAAGAAAGTTGAAAACCATTGAGTTAGGGTTTGGTTTACATACCGACAGTGGACTCGAAGACGACAACAACGGTCATGATAGCCCACATAGCATTTCCTCCAACTCCATCATACAAAGGTCTCATGTAATAGAAGATACAGACTAGTGAAAGTGCAAGTCCTACTTTCAGACAGTGAACCACTTTGGCCGGATCATCTGCCCCAATCCTCCAAGTCTTCCTCATAAACTTTGTGATTGGCTCGATGACCACCTTCAATATCAAAGCCTTTAGCCAAAGAAAAAACCTTTTAGTAGGTCCTGATTTAGGAACTAGTCTCTCTGTTGTCTTATTGTCAACACTTATCCTCCACTCTAGCTTCCCTGCTTCCACGTTTGATGCCATACTACTATGCAGAAAACCTAAACCTTAAACCCTGGACTCAAAATCCTATCGAACGAAGGAGTGTTTTGGTCAAGAAATGTTTGTGTTTTATTTGCCGAGGAATGAAATTTGGGGCGTTACATATATAAGGGTTGCCAATGTTTGATGTTCTTGGAAATCATTTTAATTGGTGAAATAATATTATTCCTCATCTATATATATATATATATATATATATATATATTTAACACCATTTATTATTATTTTTTTTTTGTTCAAAACCATTTATTTATATTATTAATCACTCTCTTCCACTTGGATATGGAGTGGCCTAATTATAAAGTTAAGGAGTGGTCATCGCACTGGTACGTTTGATACCTTCGTACATAACGGTACATTTAATGTCACAAGTTATAAGAAGTTTCAATTCATAAAATTTGCACATATAAATGACAGTCGAAGAGTTTTACTTATCAAACCCTAACTACCTCACTTCACCTGTATTCAGTGTTATCATAGTCACATACACGATCTATGAATAAATCAGTGGACTGAAATTACTATAACATGCATGTAAGCCACTAATAAAGTGATATCAAAGATACGTGTGCGTATTTAATTTGTGTTTATTGGCTTATTGCATGCGTACTACATATATACACGATTTCGCATCAAGTACACCCACATGAAAGTGGATGGCCCTAAACTAAAAATAAAGCTTTCCGCATATTCCTTTTGGTTAATTCACGTATCACGAAACTAATTTAATTATTTGTCTTTTTTTTTCTTCTTTCATGCAATGAAGTTCGACTTGAATTTACTATTGCGTGCACTATAAGTGATATCAAATATACTATATGCAAGTAGTACATTATTTTGACAAACTAGGTGTTTTCCTGCACCATGTGCAGTAAATTTTTTTTAAAATATCTTTAATAGATAAATATAAATTATATTTAATTTTTATTAATATTATAATTTTCTTTTTTATCAATATTTTAATATAAATTTGATTTAACTGAACATTAAAATTAAGATAAAAACAATTTTGTTTATTTTGAATTATATTTAAGAATGTGCATGTATATATTTAAAATTATAATCTTAGGTATATTTTTCTATCTATTTATTTTAATTAAATATATTGAATAAATATGTAAAATTGCATAATTGTCAAAAATTAAAATTAAACAATATTTATAAAATCTATAGATATATATAAATTAATGATTTTACGATTTAATTTGATTTTATGATTTAATTTTTATAATTTTATAAAAATATGTATATATTTTGAAATATTTTTAATTTAAATGATATTTCAAAATTTGAAATGTCATAATTGAATATGTTTATTTTAATGATGATTTTTGAGTTATTACCATATTTTTAAAAAATCCAAAAAAATAAATCGACAATAAATGTAATATATGAGTTATTACCATATTTTAAAAAATTTACCAAAAATATAAATTAAAATTAAATATAATCCATGTCATATTAATCTATAAGACATGTCATCAATTTTAGTAGTCATTTCACATTTATTAATCTATGTGTTTTCCTGCACCATGTGTAGTGATGAATTTTTTAAAAGTTAAATTTTATATTTTAAAATGTAATTTATTAATATTATATATTTTATTATTTTGACCAATAATTAATATAAATATCATTAATTAAGCATAAAATTAAGAGTAAATATTTTTATTTTAAATTATATTTAAGAATATATATGTATATATATAAAGTTATAATCTTAGATTAAAAAAAATTATTTATTTCATTTGGTTAAATGTATAAAATCAACTTGTACAAAATTACTAAAAATAATATAAAATTGTATAGTTATCAAAAATTAAAACTAAATAATACGACTTATTTTTTTAAAAAAAAATTCAGAAAATTTAGAAAATTTTAGATAATGAAAATTTATAATTATAAAAGTAAAACTATATAATATTTCGAAATTAAAATGTAATATTTGAATATATTTATTTTAATGATGATTTATGAGTTATTACCATTTTCTACAAAGTTTACAAAAAATATAAATCAATATTAAATTTAATATATGAGTTATTTCCATATTCTAAAAAGATTTCTAAAAATGTATATAAGCATTAAATGTAATTGTCTATGTCATATTTAACCATATGACATGTCATCAATCTTAATAGCCACGTCACAATTTTTGTGTGAAAACGATTGTTGAGAAGACATGTGGCAAATCACTTCTCAAATATAGACTAGGGGATAGCGATACCTTTAATTTAATAATATTGGCATATAACAAGTTAGAGCAACCTTATTGGTACCATACCAAAAATGAAGATCTCAACCAAAAAGTGTTATTATTTTAATATTTTTTTGATAATTATTTTCTTTTCTTTTTTATCAAAGAAAATCAATTAAAATTTGACAGCTAACCATTTGAAGTTTTAAAAAACTTGTCAAAAATTCTACAGTCAGATTCCATTTCTATTCTCTCTCATAATTTTCACATTTTTTATTTTCGTTAATTTTTAGATACTGTGCTAGAACCTTTTTTTTTTTGCTTTTTTTAATGCTAGAACTTCTTGGGTGTGGTACATATATATCAAACCAATTAGAAGAAAAAGATGACATAACCTAACTTAATTTTAGGTCAACTAGACCTAATTCAATTGTTTGGTCCCTTATCAAAGGGTTATCTTGCCCTAAGTGGACGTACTTAATATATATTATCACCTATCAAGACTCTTTTTTATTTTACTTTTTATAGTTATTATCTGTATTGCTTAAGCTTAATCGAAGAATACAAATAAGAAAATATTGGTTACTTGGGGTTGCCCTATTGGGTCTTGTGAAATGCTCCTCAGCAATATTACCTTTTGTTGGTGAAGCAATAATAAGACTAAAAGAGAGGGTTAACTCCTTTTTTGTCTTATGTAATTTGTTTATACATATATCGATCGTGTTAGGATTAGGTCATGAATGAAATATTTCTTTTTAAAGATCTAATTGGTATATTCGCCAAAAATAATCTAAATCGTTGCCATTCAAATCTTGCTTGATTGAAGACTATGCAAGACTACTTATTTTGAGTATCGAAAATTAGCACCGAGTATAGTTTTCTTCTGTTTGTTAGAAATGCAAATAAATGAACGTTGAAGTTTTATATATAGAGTGCGATTAACAATAAATAGACACCTTCACAATTAAAAAAAAAATATATAAAGATATATATATATATATATATATATATATATAAGAAAATAATCAATATTTTAACCGTTTAAATTGGTAATCAACAAGACTACTAGTAGCAATACGTTCTTCAAATATCTGAATGAGAATCAAACCAAAACTAGTACGCAAATGGATCCTAAAGTTAAAGTGAACAACAACAAACAAATAGAGTAAATAGATGTCATCACGCCACCCAAATTCATCAAGCCGCCAGTATCATGTATACTATTATTTACTTGATAATTTTTTGGCAATTCGAGTTTCCGCATTAAAAATTAGAGTGATTAATATCATTTATATCTCTAATGAATAAAATATATTCTCTCTGTTTCAAAATGTTACATATTCTATATTTTTCTCACATTTTAATAAAACACATTAAATTTGCATAAATTTTTGTGATTTTTTTTCTCCATAATTTTATGTCAATAAAAATCCGATAAGTGAAATTGTTTTTTTTGAAATTTGCAATTAGTTAATAAAATATACATTAAAAATATAGAAAATATATCATTCTGAAACAATTTTTTTCTATAGGATATATAATTTTGTGAAAAGGAGGGAGTATTCACTAATAATAATAATAAAAAAAAAATTAAAACAGAAAATACATAACTAAATATTGATGAAGTAAAATTTTTAATTTTATATTATTGAAAAAGAATATTAAGTAATTTTAAAAATTTATCTATTAATAATGAACATAATATACAAAGAAATATACATAATAGTGATCAAATAAAAACTGAAATAATTATTGGTTTTGAAAAAGAAAACATTAATAATAATACATTATCTTATATATTAAAACATAAGTCATGACTTCTTTCATGTGTAATTTTTTTTTTAATTTGGACCACCCCTTAAAAAGTTGTTTCAACTAATTTATGTATAAATATTTAAACTAATTTAATTATTATAAAACAAAAAAATTAAAATAGATATTCCTATATTTACTCTGAAATTATATCTGAATATATTTTTTCATCTTTTTATTTACAATATAAATACATATTCCATTTTTCATTAAATTAAATCTTTTTAAATAATTAAGTAATTTCGTTTATAATTAAATAAATGTATATTTCATTTTTCACTTAATTTTTAAAATATTTACTTAATGTTGTGTTTATTTTAAAACTAAATTTATATGTCTCTTTAACTAAACAAACTTTTAAAATATCTAATTAATTTTGTAATTATAACTAAACTCATGTATAATTTTGTATTAAACTGTGATATTAATTTAATATAATACTTTTCAATAGAAATTTTATCTTTAAACAATAAGATTTTTCATTTTAGAAATTTGTATCACATGATTTAAAATATGCTATCAATAAAAATTTAAAATAAATAAATTAAATTATTGCATGTAAACTATAAAGTTGTTGTATTTTTAAATATTATATTAAACAATCAGTAATATAATAAATAGTAAAATTAATTATGTAAAAGTAATTATATGTGTAAAATAAGATAATCACCCGCACGGTTGTACGGATCAAAATCTAATTATTATTATTATATTTTTAATTGGTAAATAATGTATACCTCTAAAATAGATGAATTCTATAATAAAGATGAGTTTTACTCCAAACTCTACAATAGAGATGAGGTTTACTTCAATATGTTTTCTAAATTAGAGATATCAAAATATAGAAAAATAACAATTTCTATTTTAGAGACAAAAATAAAGATTGAGTTGGAGTGATTTTGGCTCTAGATGCTATTATAGAAGTCAAAATAATGATGGATTAGAGATACTCTTATCTCTCATTTCTTTTTCCTACCTTAGAAACTAATATTTACAAAATAAATTATTCATTGATAGTTTATAAATACACTCCAAAAAAGAAACTAATATTTACAAAAGAAATTATTCATTGGTAGTTTATAAATACAAATTGTTTTATTTGAATAGAACCGTTTTGTATTTTAACAATTTGAAGTAGATAAATCGCTTTCTTTTATTTCCTTAACCAGTCTCAATTATATGCTACACAAGCCAGCTGGGACCAATGAGAAATTTCCAAGTAACATTGGATCCATATCAGTAGGTCTGGGCATTTTATCCTAGATCTAAAAACCTAAAACCGGAATCGACCCAAAAATAACCGATTCAAAATCGAACCGAAAATTTTTCAAATACTTTTTGGGTCTAAATTTATTTAACTAGAAACAACCAAAACCGAATAGAACTAATCCTAATAGACCTAGACCCGAATAGACCTAATCCAATAATAACATATTTGTATCTGAACTAAAAACATGTATATTTTTATTTATATATATTATTTTATAATTTAGTTGAAATATCTTTTTAACAATATTTGTTATTATTTTGTAACATTTTTAAGTAATATAAATTTTTAAAATTAGAGTTTAAAATGTTTTATTTTAATTATTAATAGTTTAACTTAAGTTATTTTGTAAAATTTTAGATATATGTCAAATATTGACTAAATATAGTATGTCATGTTTATTTTGGATATTCAATATCTAAAACCGTTCTAAATCTAATATGAACCCGAAAATTACAAATATTTTATAGATATTAAAATTATAAATCTGAACTAACCCGGTCCCGACAAAACCCGATTTGAAACCGATCTGAACAAATTATAGATACATGTATGGGTCTAAATTTCTTGGATCCGAAAACCTTGAACCTGATGCCCAAGACTACAAAAGATTTCTATCTTGACAACCTTGTTAGTTGTTTAGTTAATTGATTTCTCGGGCCTTTCGTAATTGGTATGAACATTTAATTACACAAATGGCTCTGTAAGGTGTTATTAATGAGTAATTTTTGGGTTCCACTCCCTAAGGTGAACCTTTAGGTTCAACCATCAATAGAAGTTCACTATTTTATATTTAATATTTTTTAAAAAAGGAAAGAAAATATTATCATATTTTTAAAATTAAAAGATAAGAATAAAAAAAATATTAGTAAGAAACAAAAAAAACTTAAAATAATAATTTTAATGCCATCGACAAAACACTAAACCCTAAATACTAAACCATAAACCCTAAACCTTTGGGTAAATCTTAAACCCTTCGGTAAATCTTAAACCGTTGGATAATCTTAAATTCTAAGGTTTATGATTTTACCAAGGGTTTTAAGATTTACCCAAAAGGTTTAGGGTATAGTATTTAGGGTTTAGGGTTTAGTGTTTTGCTGACAGTATTAAAAAAATCAAGAATTTAGAATTTGTCCAAGGATTTAGGGTTTACCCAATGGTTTAGGATTTAGGGTTTAGGGTTTAGCATTTTGCTGATGGTATTAAAAGTTTTTTTCAACTATTATTATTTTTTATTTTAATTCTTGAGCTTTTATTTTTTAATTTAAAAAAACGTAATATAACTTGACAATATTTTATTTCCTTTTTTAAAAGATATTAAATATAAAATGGTGAATTCCTATTGGTGGATGAAACTAGAGGTTCATCCTAGGGAGTGAAACCAATAATTACTCGTTATTAATAGTCCAGTAAACTCTCAAACTGCGTTATTTGCAAAAGATACTGTTTTACCTCACCTGATCCCCTTGACAAAAAAAAAAAATTCTCACCTGATCCGCTCAATAATTCTTTTCAACTATAAATCAGATTCTTGCTAATTACACAATTCGTTAAACGCATTACGAGAATCAAATGTATTCCATATTAAAGGCTATTGATTTTGTTTAGCTATATGATTCAGACACATTAGCAAACAAAATCAGAAGTTAGAACGATCATTGATCACTCTAAAGAGAAAAAGGGAGTAGATTAGAAAATATCCACATATAATGAATCAATGATTAACTGATGAGAACCAAAAAGCTAAACAAAGTCTTTAAGTTGTGAAGTACCTAAACATTAAAGAGCTTCACGTTCTCCACATGGTAAAAAAACGGTGTGCTGCTGCATTTCATATTCAGACGCATCTATTCCTTGGATTCAACATATTCTACGACGACAGTGTTCCTCTTGGTACTTAAGTAGAAAAGGTAGAAACGGTGGGTTGGATAGTACGACGACAACAAAATCTCGTTTGTCCGAGTCACTCCAGCGAAGACTAATCTTCCAACTATTATTCTTCAACAAAGCTGGCAATGAGTAGATATGATCCGACCATTCCTGTTTTTCGACATCTTCTAGAACCCACAACTGAACGCTTGTGCTTCTTCCCGTAACAAAGCCGCCAAAATTCTCTTCATTATCTTCAGACATAAATAAACCCAATTTACCACTGTAATTTATCAGAACTCCATGGAGCAGTGCTCTTTGTATTATTGTTACATTTACTTCAATAAAACTGAACTTCTCAGACCTAACATCAAAGCAAACTATTAAATAAGTCTTTATTGACGGATTAATAGATTTAAAATACAAAACACCATTGATGCATATCTCTTGAGGTGACGAATAATCATAATGCCGTATGCAACGCTCGATAGCATTCTCCATGACCTGTTTCGAGTTCCTAATGTCAGAACTTGATGCTCTTGAAAACCTGTGCCGCCATCCTCTAACCGTGTCATGCACAATACTTATGAATTATTTATCAATCGGATCATAACCATACGTGCTCCTCACATCACAAGTCTCCTCGTCTTCACTTTGGGTAAATACAAGACTTGTCTGGTGCTAGGTTACATATCACCAACATGTTTTCCTTCCCTCTGAGATTAGCACATGTTTAGTACTAACACACACCAAACCATGGACAGGACGACCACAGCTAATTTCAACAGACGTACCGAAGGACAACTTCATATGACGGTTGTGGTAAACAGAAGAAAAACAGCTCACGGTTTATTACACGTGCGAGAAAGAACTGTGGGCGTGCGGAAGATTTGGTTAAGTACAGTTCGGTGAAATCTGGACGGCGGAGTATGGAGGCGCAGAGCTTCGATACGCAATGACATATCGCCATTGACTTCAACGGCAGCCTCAAGAAGATATCGTTTATGAGATATATTGGGATAGGCAATGATGAGTTTTCGCTTCCATTAATATCTGAGGTTTTCGATCGCGCGTTACGTCCTCGGGTCATGGATTGACGATCGTTGTTCTTCTGCTGCGTTTCATGGCTGAGCTTAAAAAACCACTGCCCTTTCAAAGGTAATTGTGAAGTAATGGGTTGAGAGGAAGGGCATAAAGCCCAAACCTAAGGCCCGTAAAGAGCATGATTCGTGACATGCATCTCATCATCAATATGTCACGGAAGGGCCTTCCAAACTTACCAACTTGATACAGTTTAGACGGATCAAATGCCCACTTATGTTCGAAAATCCCATTGGAGCCACACACAGGAAAAAGACCTTTAGCTACTCTTACTAGGCACCACTACTGAGATTTATGCACGATTTTGTGTTATTAGTTAAGTTCATGCATCTTTTAGCACCATTTTTTTTGTGGAAATATATAGGAATCCTATTATTGGTGACAGGTCAGTATAATTTGACATTTTTCCTTAAAAGTAAATTGTACAACTTACAATCACTAAATAAATACGAAGGTGATTGTTGGTTTCGTATTGTGCATTTTAATTAGTCATATTCAGTCTTCAAAAAAAATGTTAGGCGTTAGTGATTAGTAATGTAACAGTTCGCATCTAGAATATGCTTAACTAGGTGTTTTAACGCAATTACGGACTTGATAATTTAACAAATTAGTAAATAAATATATTATCAATTCGAAAATCATTAAAATAAATTATTTCATGCTTTTGATATATTTAATAATTATTAAAGATTAATTTTATATTCAGTAAAAAAAATATATTTTAATAAAATATTTTTACTGCGTAAAGTAAATTTGAAAATATTCATATATACATAAAACTATATACATGGATTCATATTTATTTTAAAAATATTTTTGATATAAAATATTTTTGAATCACATTATATATAATGTTTTAGATAATGATGATAATCAAATTAATGAAATTTATTTTTTAATTTGTGAGTAATTATATATTTACAAATCTAATCTAATTATTTATTAAAGGTAACGAAGACTTTAAACGCTCTAACTTTTAACGTAAGTGAAAAAATCGCTTCGAAAATAATAGTGAAACTAAGAGTTCTCTTTTCAATTAGAGAAAATTAATAATTTTACTTGATTAATCTTTAGTTATCTGTTTTCTGTCTTTTTAAAAAATTTCTTATTAAAAGATAATTTCAGATAACAACACAATATTTATATGAATAATCTTTATTTTTAAAATATATATTACGTTTCAGATAATTATTCTTATAATTGTTATTAATTTTAATCACTTATTTAATCTAAATCATTTAAATTCATTTTTATTTTAAAAATAATTTATAGTTTATTCATTAAGGATATAAACGATATTAACCATTATAACTTTTAATGTAAGAGCTCGAAAATGAAAAATCACTTCCCAAATAATAATATAGATTTGTGAGATATAGGCTATTATTACATATAGACTATTTAAGCATTTGTCAAGATGAACTTATATATATTATATATATATATATATATAATATTTTTTAACTTAAAATTCAGACTGGTACCACTTAAACTAACAAAAATTATCAATATTTCCAGGATTTTTTTAAAACTAATATTTCGAGGATTTTATCTATGAGTGTTTCTATTTGGTAAAAATATGCAAAGAGACAAAAATCATTGCCGGTCTTCTCATGAGAATAAAACATAAATAAAAATAGAATCTCAGTGGGTATTTGAGAAAACGATTTGTGATTGGAATAGTCTTTAGTTGGAGCAGGTATATTGTCGTGTGTGTTTTTCATTACAAAATTAATAATATAATAAGAATACAATATTATGTTACATTTGTGAATGGAATAGTGTTATAATAAGCATACTATGTCACATCTGTGAATGGAATAGTTTTATGATATATTTGTTTGTCACAGTGTGTTGTATTCAATACGCAATTCCCTTCATGGACAATTGGGTCTCCTTAGTTTCCAAATTAGACTTTGCTTTCGAGATTAAGTCTCACATAAGTCCCCCAACACACATAATCGTCGAATCTGAAAACTAATAGGATAAGAATAAAAATTTCACAATATATCTAAATATATCCACTATATATTCACGTTCTTAGATTTATTTTGTAAAGAAAGATTACCACCATAAAATCTACACAACTCGAGTTTTGAGTAATTAGTATATTGATGGTTATTATGAAATTCACATGCAAATAAAAATCAAAACCTAACTGATATAGACTAATCAATTCATCACTATAGTTCGTTTTAAATTAAAAGAAAATAAAATTAACATTGATCATATAAAGTTTTGATACGATAGAAGAGACAATATTTATAACAATATGGATTAGACACATATATGTTTTAAAAAGTCCTAGAGAAGCAAACTAAAACCCAATAAGACAATGAAAATGAACAGAGGAACTTTTAAAAAGCAGCAAGAAGAATCATCATCATGCTCCTCCGAAGGCGACTCTTCCGGGTCTGAAAAAAACCCAAATCTAATCACATATTCTTGCTCGAAACTGTTTGTTTTTGTCTTTATTGTCTTTTTCTTTTGACAATATTCTTCAATATCACCATGTTGGTCCACCACTATCACCACCTAGGATGATTCCACTCCATAGCTCATTGCTTGAACCACTTTCTCTCGTCTTATTACCATCGTCGTGTCTCTCATGGTCATGATGATGTTCATCACCATTTCCATAAGGAAACATCAACTTACTTCCTCCTCCACTAATCTCCTGCTTGTTTCTATCTAATGAAAACCTAATATCGGTTTTGCTGTGATCATTATCATAATCCTGACGAAACTGAATCATTCCCATGGGAGCTGTGAAAAGACAGTTTTGCCCTCCTGTCATAGCTTGCTCAGCAAAGTGACCATAGTGCCCTTGAGCTTCCTTATCTCGCATAGTAGGAGAGGAGAAGGAAAGGCTGAGGTCATTATTTTGATGGGTACTCTTGCTAGGGTTTGATGTAGATGTGAAGACAAAAGGAGGGTTGAGATCTGGGAGATTCTTGGTGGGAGAAGAAGAAGAAGAATTAGGTTGTAGTAATGGAAGCTTCTTGTTCTTTCTAGAACCACCGCCAACGGGGACGTTACGGAGAGAGCCACCTTCAGTCCAATATCTCCGACAAGACTTACATAAGTACCTAGGCTGTGCTAAGCTGTAGTTGTTGTAGTAACAGAATTTGGTGTTGCTTGAGTTGCATCTTGGACAGTTTCTTGGTTCTTGTGGCCTACTGGTCATCGTGGTTATCATCTTCTTTTCAGCATCCATTATCATTGTTGTTGAATCCACTGTTGTTGTTCTTGGTGGTGGTGTGGTGATGATGGTGTGGTAGGGATTATTGTTAGGAATAGTCATTTGATGATGTTGGTATTGATCAGGATCATGATGAGTATAGTGATGATGGTCCATGATGTGTGCTTCAATTATAATTTATACAATCCCTGTTAGACATATGATCAAACCATGTGATTACATAAAAGCATGATCATAAAGTGTAAACTATCACAAGTAGCACACACATATATATATTTTTTTAACTTATAAAAAGAACATATAACAAAAATACGAACCAATAATAATAAATGTACGTCTATATATATACATGGAACTATGTAATATATACAAACGATGTAGATTAAATCAATAGAGGATCTCAGAGAGTGGAAACAAACGATCAGAAAAGTGGAACCTATCACACGTAGCACATACAATAAATATTAAGAAAAACTTATTGAAAGAACATAGTAACAGTTTTTATCAAAAAAAAAAAAGAACATAGTAACAGTTATATGAACCATAATCTATATAGAGAGAAATATTCATGTAACTATGTATAATATAAAAAGTGATGTCGATTAATTCAATAGAGGATCTGAGAGTGTGTGAACAAACGATCACTTTCTAAACGTACGATCGAGCAAGAAAAGTGCCATAAGACCAATAGAAGGAACCATATACTTTTTCAATATATAGTCTCCAGATCAACTAATTAAAAGGTATTAGGGAGCTGATCTCTAAAAGCCACACATCCTTTTTAAAAAGGAACAAAAATTCAAAGAAATTAGAAGGTGGAAAGATATAAACCTTTGAAAAAGTTGAAAAAGAAAACCCTAATAAACACATCAACTAAAAAGCAAAAAAAAGTTAAATAGAAAAGAAAAGAGAAAGTAATTGCAGAAGAAACAAGGAGATAGAGAAAAAGGGGAAGAAGATGAACTGACCTGATAAGTTCAAAGAGATGATGACTTAGAGAGAGAATGTTTTTGAGGCTAAAGTTTACAAGTTTTGGGTTTCACTTTTATGGGCATCTTAGTGGTGTGTTTGTTTTGACTTGTCTTTTTCTTCTCCTTTTGTAATAGAAGCTTTTTTTTATCATGTTAAAGTAGTTGATATGTAGCATCATACATTGGTTTTCATTCGCAGCAAAAATAATAATAGAGTGAATATATCAAACTAGTAATTCACTAAATAAATTATGAGACCTTAACAATCACAAAATGATCTTCCACTAATTATTAAAAGATCTTGATTATAAAATACTTAAAACCTATCAAAACTTTTGCAAAAATTTCATGGGATATTAAAATGACAGTAAAATAAAGTTAACAAATAACGAAAATTATACTTTTTGTATAAATTTTTCCTCTTACACAAGATATATACAAACGGGCCCAAAATAGGCCTCATGTTTAACTTTTCAGGCAACGACCGCTTGCATGGGCCTTTCCAATTTTAATGGGATATCCGATAAAGAGAACGCATGGCTCACTATGATGGAAACACATACAGTTAATTCGATGACATACGAACTAATCGCTAACTCGCAATTGTATCCTTAACCGGAATTGATTCTTACTGGCTTCGGTTTATGTATTCTTTTACCGGCCACAATACTTAAATGAGTATGAATACATATCCGTTGACAATATCATGGAGTGGCAATATCTTTTCTATACCAAAACATCATCTCTGTCATCTTAGCCATACTAAGATCATCAATGCTATCAAACATAGATTTACAATCTCCAACGAACAGAACTTCTTGATATGCCAGTTTTTAGTTCTTTGCTAGCCATAAAGAGTGTTTGCGCTGGTTTCGGTTTATGTTTAAGACATCAGGAACAACGTCCCAATTTAGAAATGATCTTAAATAACGTAAATAAAAAAACAGGTCAACTAATTATTAGTTTGCAAACTCATCTAACTTGAAAAGAATCCGAAAAAAAGTGAGAGAGAGAGAGAGAGAGGGCGAATCATTGGGGGGGGGGGGGGGGGTGGGTTGTTTAATCTTTCAGAATCATTGATAGAACAGAATCTTAACCAGTAGTCTTCTTGTTCTTTCATGGAACCACTTGCTCTAGTCCTGCATACACATTCTTCTGGTCGAAACACAAAACATCTCTAGTGTTCTACGCGTTACGGTATAGTGTGTACCAAGAATCTTTACTGAAAATCTAATAGCACTGATTTTAATAAGATCTAGTTGACTTCATCCTACAGAGTTTTCATAAGATCAAAAAGAAAACCTCCACCAGTTAATATAGAATATAAAACAGAGGACTTACCCGAAAGTGAGACTTTGAAGAAGAAGGTGGTGTAGGGCAGAGTAGAGAAGCTCCCTGTTCTGTTAATGTTTGTAATATTCACTTCACAAAACTGCTGTGACCGCAGAAAGTGAAGGAGAAGAGATATAAAGTGAAGAAGAAGACTTTCCTTTTCATGGAAGAAATCGTATTGCTGGATTGATTGGTGCAGGATTTGAATTTTGGTTTTCTTACATTTACAAACAAGGAAGAAAAGTAGCAACCGTAAGACTTTTGTCCTTTTCACCGCCCAGAAGTATCCTAGTAGTCAAAAATGACTTTTATTGATATATATATATAACTTTGCATAAGTGGTCTTAAAGTGTAAATTACCCTTGTCTTTTAACAGTTTTCCTGTGAATAAACATTTCCTTGTATCAAAGCCATTAACAGATGACATGACACAATTCAAAAAATACATATTCCTCAAAATTAAAGCTACAGATTGATTAAGACACCGAATGTGACTTCTGACCGTAACATAAATCAGTCAGAAGGTCTGCATAGAGTAAGCAATGAAAAGAGAGTAGGAGAACGCTTACCCTTTGGTCTACGCTCGACTCTTCTTCTCTCTTGCAATTGGTCCCAGTAAAGGTGAAATCAATTGAACTCTTAAACTTTTGCAGGTAAGGGCAACCGCGAGTGAGGAAACTCCATGTGACTTGTGAGCTCCCACTCTCAGTGACTGCACACTTGAGAATCTGGTCTCTGATATCTTCTCTATGAGAATCATGGTTTTCAACAAGCATAAGACATTTGCTGCATTTGACATCATCATATTCTCGGGAAGACTCCATCAAAAACTTGCAGGCAAGCTCTAACAGGGACTCTCCAGCTCTTGTCCAGAAATTTGCAGCAGAAATAGCGAAAGAAAGGTCTGCGGAGACGAGACGGTGAGAAACACATGCAAGGAAGAGAGAGTAAGCTGCACTGGTCCTGCTCATCTCAAAAGCCCTCCCAAAGTCAGTTTCGGAATCAATCGAACGGATTCTGTAAGCAGAAGCCAGAGTGATGTAGGCATGCAGAGCGACGTGGTGACTTGGATGTAACCGCAGCGAAGAATCAAGAATGCCGTGATGGAGAACACCCTCGATCTTCTCACAACATGTTGCAGGATCAATGTCGTCTGATAGAAAATCATCTATGGCTTCCTTGATGTGATTGGTCATCTTTCCCACTGTGGCGGCTCCGTCTTCATGATGACCAACGGTTGTTATTTCATGCCCCAAGGCAACAACTCCCTGGAATGTGATATAAGATTAAGGCAACTAATGCCGAATAATATATGATTTTTTTCTACATACCTCTAGAATAGAGTCCACATAAGCAGGAGGTGATGCTGCACATCTTCCACAGTTACAAATAAATCGATATTTGGACCACAAATCTGACTGTCTCAATCCCTAATTATAACACACTTTTTTTTAGATACAAGGGAAGGGAGGGATTCCTCAAAAAGAAGATGAAAAAAACAAACCGTTGGTTGCAGTAAGTCGATGTATGATACAGTAATCTCTTCACCACTCTTGATCCTCTTGATGCTTCTAACAATTACCTTTGGTCCATATCTCACTGTACCTTCGTAAGTTGAGGTGATGCTGCTATAATGTTCCTGGAAGAAGCAACAAGTTGGATTATGTAACAAAAAAATGAGAAATGTAATCAGAAGACATTAGCTCAATGTCACAGATCATGGAACAAAACTAATATTACGTGATATCGGATTTAGGGAGATTACGGGAGTCAGCCCCAAACATCTTGGTTAGGCATGTGGGTTCGGTTTCTTCAGTTAGTATGGTATTTTGTTAGTTCGGGTTGGTCAAAATTTAACCGAAGTGAACCGAAAAAAAGTTTTGATTCGGTTTGGATCGGTTTTCGGTTAGTTTAGTTTCAAATAATTTTGCCAATTTTTTTTGTTGTTTTTGGTTAGACGTTCCTTTTAAATTGAATAGATTTGGAAAAAAGAATCGGCTAATTTCAGAATTTTGGTCAGTTCGGTTCAGATATTGGTTAGTTAGATATGGAATTTTGGTTAAAGAATGAACCGAACCTAAAACCGAAATTTTTTTAGTTGTCAAACTGAACTGAACTTTCAAACCGAAATAATCAAAAAACAAACGTTTAGGGCAATAAAGGCAGGCCTACTCCTGGTATTCAAAAGAAAAAAAAGAGAAATGTATGTATGTTAAGAGAACCTTGTCTGTGTTGGCAGTGATGCGAGGAAGAGTTTTCTGAAACGACGACGTTGTGCTTGTGGTTGCGGTGGTGTGAGGAGGAGAGATCAAGAAACGGTAACAAGCGTTGGGAGAGCAGCTGTGGTTGATCCAAGAGAATCGCGAGTCATAAACCGCGATCCCGAGAGCCACTCCGGTTCCATCCTGCACCTCTACGGCGTTCGTTAGCACACAGCATACAGCCGCTTCCTCCAGCACGGTGTTTTCCCTGCCAGAAGACCTCAGAGCGCCGGAGATGAAACCGGCGGCGCGTTGGATAGCGATGGAGAAGGAAGAATCAACCATGAGGCGGTGGTGATTGGTGAGAAGGCCGCCCAGTCGGTGCGGCAAAGAGGCGGATGCGGAGGAGGAGATGGAGTTGAGGAGACGGAGAGCTGCTCGGATGTCGGAGGTAGAGAGAAGAGGGGATAGGTCTGGAGGAAAGACGGCGGGAGAGTCATCGATGAGGAGGGAGCAAGCGGCGGAGCAGTAGAGAGAGTGGGGCGGAGGAGTAGGGGAGAAGCAGGATGAGCAGTGAGAGGAGAGGAAGGAGTCGTAGAGAGAGAAGGTGAGAGGAGAGAGCGGAGGACATAGATCAACACCGATGCCAACATCTTCCGCCGATATTGTCTCCATCTCCGGCGGTGATGTCACTCTGTTCTTGGCCAGACAGTAAACCAAAAAAATGCCAGCTACAGTAGTAACTCGCATTTTTATCCTTAACCGGAATTGATTCTTACTGATTTCGGTTTGCTTATTTTTCTCCTTAACTCGCATTTTTAGAGCATCATTAACCATAGCACCCCTAATGGGGTGCTTAATCATTTTTTTAACAATAAATGTGTGTTAAACAATTTGCTTAAGCAACATCTAATTAATAACCTCCAATGCAAGTATCTTATTTATGAGTTCTTAAAAAAAAAAATTAAACATTGATTTATTTAAGATAAAATTTATTTATTTATTATATAAAACATATTAAAAGATAACATTTAAAACATAGATTTAAATAAAAACATAAAAACAAACATTAATAAATAAACGAGAATAATTTGAAATCTTGTCCCGAGATCAGTTGTTGTCTCCATCATGTCCAAATCTACGCCATATATTTTCTACCAAATCAGCTTTCAGTTGTTGATGCATTTGACTATCACGAATTGTAGTTTCCATACGCATCATATCGGCGATCCTTGAAGGGGTATCTGTAGAAAACGTGAGATCGACATCTGAACTTCCGGTGTCTTCTCCTTGTTGGAACCCTGAAACATCATAGTGAGTGTATACATCTTGTTCGTCTACTACTATCATATCATCCCGTTCATTTTCTACTATCATATTATGGAGTATGATACATGCTCTCATAATCTTTCCAACTTTGACTTTATCCCAAAAAAGTGCTGGATTTTTAACAATAGCAAAGCGAGCTTGCAAGACTCCAAAAGCACGCTCGACATCTTTTCGGACAGCTTCTTGACGTTTAGCAAATAAAACTGCTTGCGGACTTTGTGGTAGTGGAATAGATTGGATAAAAGTTGCCCATTTCGGATAAATACCATCGGTGAGATAATAAGCCAAATGATACTCTCTTCCATTGACGGAGTAAGTGACTTGCGGAGCTTGACCGTTAATTATATCATCAAAAACAGGTGAACGATCAAGAACATTTATATCATTTAAGGTACCTGGAGGTCCAAAAAATGCATGCCATATCCAGAGATCATATGAAGCAATCGCCTCTAAAACGATAGTTGGTTTACTCGAACCTCGAGAATATTGCCCTTTCCAACTGGTGGGACAATTCTTCCACTCCCAATGCATACAGTCGATGCTTCCTATCATCCCGGGAAATCCACGTATCTCTCCAATATAAAGTAGACGTTGAAGATCAGTCGGTGTTGGTCTTCTTAAGTACTCATCGCCGAACAATTGAATTATTCCTTCCACAAAATTCTCCAAACATGACCGACTTGTAGTTTCAGCGAGCCGAAGGTATTCGTCGACCGTGAATGAGGAGAGAAATCTCTTGGAGATGGAAAGAAGGAAGCAATTTTAAAGATGGGAGATGGAGAGAAGAAAGCAGTTTTAAAGATGGAAGATTGAAAGAAGGAAGGCGTTTTGCCTTTCTTTAATGGCAGAGTTTTAAAGACTGTAAACAACTAACAACAAACACATTCGAGTTGACATCTATCTAACTTCTATTAATAAACCTTTCACAACCATAATCAAACATAAAGCAAGTCATTTATTATCCACAATTCAATTCATTTCAACACATTAAAGAGACAATCAATTCTACTTATAACACGGGTTCAATTCATTTTCAAAAACAAAGCAACTCATTAAACTACCTAACTCAACCACGCGCAATCTTTTTCTCAATTCAACATCACTTCTATTAGTTACAAACATCAATGCCAACTAACAAAAGTATTAACTAGTATTGCTCTAGTAAATGCTAGTATTAACATCAATGCCAACTAACTAAAGTATTAACATCACTTCTATTAGTTACAAACATCAATGAAGACATTTACCTGTATTGCTCTAGTAAATGCCATCTAGTAAATGTCATCCTCTCCTTTCACGATCCTTCCTCAGCGTCCTTGATCCATGGAACTCAACAGACAAACACACAGGAAAAAAACAAAAATGAGTAATAGATCAAGGAATCAATTGAGACAAGAAGCTAATCTATCTATTCAACTCAGACAAGAACAACAATCAATTCATTTGAGACCACACAAGAGACAGAGACATTGACAAATTGAAACCTTTCATATCTATTGATCCGTAAATGGTAAGAACGTGTGACAGTGTACCTTTTTGGGTTAGGGATAGAGCACAAAGGAAGATGAGTGATCATCTCCTGATAATCACACTCGTCTCTCTCCGTGAGTTGGATGAATGGACGAAGATGAGTGATCATTTCCTTGAAACAAAACCTTCTCAACCTTCAAAGAGTGTGCCTCTCCTGCAATCATCAGATATAAAAAAAAATCTCAGCTTTTAATCAAAAAAGAATCTCTTTTTTTAAAGATTAAACAAGGAGAGGAGGAATGGACCTGGCCACAATGGGACTCATCTCAGAGAACCATCCGGGAATCACGGAGGAGAAACAAGCAAGCTCCTTTGTCTGATCTCCGTTCTCTGTCTCCATGGAAGCGGCGGCGGCGTTATCGTCCTCTTCTCTCAGGCGCTTCAGATCGGTGGCGGAGGCTTCTTTGGCATCCATGGCTGCTGCTGCTGCTCTGCTCGGCGAAGAAGAGGAGGAGAGATGAGAGAGAGGGGTTAGGGTTTTTGCAGGGGAGTTGTTTTGATGCGCAGTGAAGTGGAGATGTCGAGAGAAACACAGAATCGCAGAGGGAGAGAAGGAAAGAACCGGAGATGTCGAGGGAGAGAAAGAGACAAAGCTCTACTAGCAAATGGATGCTTCATCTGACACGTGTCCACGAAGCAACGCGTTTTGGTGCGCTTAATTAAGCAGCGTGGCTTAGCTTATGGCATTATTTTTTTTTTTTTTAAATCACAAAATCATTAAGCGCCTCCCTAAACTACCGCGTTAATCATGCTCTTAGCCGCCGGCGACAATACTTTAATTTAATCATTTTTTGTGTGCACCCAATACCCTACTTTAATTTAATCACACGAACATTTTACATCAAATTTCAAGCAACTTTATATAATTCTTTTCTAGTCTAGCTAACTTGACTATTTTATCTTCTACATTCATTATCTCTCTACTAACATGCTGAAATGAGTATGGACACCTATCTGAACGATGCTGTCTTGACAGTACCATGGAGTGGCAATATTTTTTCTACAGCAAAACATCATCTCTATCTTCTTAGCCCATAACTAAGATCATTTATGTTATCTATAGTGCCACCCTGATATTTTGGGAGATGTAGACTATTTAGTAAGAGATTTCAATAGAAATTTGTTTTTTTTTTACAATTTTGAAATCCTATTTCTATGCATTTTCTTCAAAAAATTTAGGGTCATAGGCCAACAATGCTTGACTGGCTTCTATGCCTAGAACAGGCGATGATCTTTCCCGTGTCAGTCTAGAACAACTTTACTTAAAGAAAAAATAAAATAAAATTGCCTCGTAGTGAGATCGAAACCCAACACTTCTCGGAGATTTATAAACCCTCAAACCACCATACTAAAAAAACTTTCTTAAAATTATGCTCCACAATTTGTTTATAACATTTGGCGCCTTAAAATCATTTGGAAATGATTTGTAATATACACAAAAAAGTTGGCCAAACCACTTCTCATTGCTAAATTGGAATCATATCTAACTTAGTAAAAGATCTGAAAACTTCCCTTAAACCCATAAATTTTTTTAACTCATGATCTTTGAGTGATAATGCTACTACGAGTCTTTGAGAGAAATCCTCACTCAGTACGAAACACACCGGCTTGGCTTTGTCTTGGCTCAGATAGACGACTGTTTTAGTGATGTTAAACTTTCAAGTTAAGAGCTTTTTTAAAGGAAGCAAATATGATATAAAAGAAAATCTCCTTTGTTTTCTGGTCCAAATAAGCACAAACATGATGTGAATATATATATCCCTTGGACCCATAATCATGATACATCGTAGACTTCTCTCTTTCTCTTTACAAAAATTCCAAAAACATTTAAACCATCACAAACACAACAACAACGACAAGCGTGAAAAAAGCTGGGCTTCACACTCTTTTAATGATAATGTCATTTGAAAATTTTGAAAAAACTAGTATCATAAACCCAAGGGTTGGAGGAGACTTGCGAAACTCAGAAGGGTTTGACGTTTGATCTTTCAGATCTTTGATAGAACAGAATCTTTACCTGTAGACTTCTTGTTTTTCCATGGAACCACTTGCTTTAGTCCTGCATACACATTCGTCTGATCCAAACATAAACAACGTTAACTGCTAACGTATTCTACACTTCATGATATTAATGTATATACATATTAAACATAGCTCTCATCCATATTATATTTCAGGAATCTTTACTGAAAGTCTAATAACATTAATTTTATAAATATTTATGTGACTTAACATATGGTTTTAATAGTTTAACTGAGGCAGAATATAAAACAGCGGACTTACCCAGAAGTGAGACTTTGAAGAGGAAGGTGGTGTAGGCAGAGTAGAGAAGCTCCCTGTTCTGCTAATGTTTTCAATATTCACTTCACAAAACCTGCTGCTTTGGCTGCAAGTAATACCATCACCATCTCCATAGTCAAAGTTTTTGTCTTCTCCTTCTTCCTCCTCTTTTCTTCCACATACACTCTCTCTGTCCACTGAAGATGGAAACACATAACTACCTCTACCAAACTCTGTTTTTCTTTTCAAAGCTCTTCTCCTGCTAAACCCAATAAACCCTAGTCCTCTTCTCTTCTTCACAAGCGCCAGAGAGCCACCACTACTCATGTTCTGCTGCTTGGTCTCCTCATCAACATCATCTAAATCACCATACATGTCACTCCTGAAAGACCCATAACAGTCACCACTACCTTTCATAAGCATTCTAAAGGAAGGCGAATCCAACCTTCTTGATCTCGTCATGCTGTAAGGTCCATCAAAGACAGTGATGGGTGAGTTCAGTTTGGTAAGTGATCCTTCATCCTTTTCAAGTGAGTGTAGCCTTGGTGGTAGCTCCAAGGACTTGTGGGTTTGAGGAGAAGATGACGAATAAGAAGTTAATGGTGAGGAAGAGGATGATGAAGAAGAAGAAGAGTGTTGCTTGGGCTTGCCAGGCTCTTCTTCCCAGCTAAAGGGGACAGACGCTGCTATGGAACTGTGAATGGGTGATGACATAGAGTGGCTGTGACTGTTAGGTTTAATCGGTAGTACCGGTAGTTTCATTGCTGTCAAGTTCTCTTGTTGCTCGGCTTCGTTTTCTGCTCCCATGGTTCTATGTGGAAGTTGAATCTCTCTCTCTCTCTTTGTTCTCGTTTCTTCTCTGACGTGTGTGTGTGTCTTTTATATTTACAAGTGTTTTATGCTGTGTCTTCACTTGAGGGGTTTTCTCCCTATTTCTAGTGTTTCGTGTAGATTTGGGAGTCAGTGATCTGTACAGTAAAAGGACAAGAAAAAGAGAATATTTAATTCAAAACTGACTTTAGCATTTTTCAAATTTAAACACTAAAGATTAGGACAATATGTATTTTATCACAAAGAATGCAAGTTGAAAGCCAAAAGAAAAGAAAAAACAGAAGAAATGATAAACAACAAATGTCTACAATATTTCAACTTCTAAAACGTCTCATCTTATCTTATCTACACTACGGGTTTTACAATGTCTAGTATATAGTTTACTTCTTTTTTTTGTTCAACAGAGTATATAGTTTACTTATGTGGTATTTTAATCGATTGGGAAGTATTAAAATTTAAATCAATTTACATAGAAAAGAGAAAGTTATCTATAAACTTGTCTTCGTTAAACAAAAGGAAAATAAGAAGAAAGAAAAGTCGCCGGAAAGTGATATAGGTAAGCTTTAGCAAAAGTCTGGTATGGATGTTTTCGTCAGCCTTTAATTCAAATCAGGCGTGGCAAAGAAACAACATAACATGTTACCTATAAAGAAATATAGAGAACCAACACAAACACCTATCAAAGAGAGACTATTTATGAGAACAGATCATGAAAGCAAAGTAACTGAACAAACAGGAGCCACTTGGACCTTACTCTAGAGCTCGTTCACCTTTCGATCGAATACGCATTTCAATGATTGGTAAATGTAGACCCGGTCAGGGGCATAAGGAAATGAACTTGTTATTTAGAACATCACTTTTTTATGGAATAATTTTTTAGTTGTAATAGGGCATTATGGAAATTTTAAATAATGAATAGTGGCACAACTTTTTATTTATGGTTCATTATACAAAAATTTAAATTATCAGACCAGCGCTTGGTACATAAAATTGATGTAAATAATTTGTTGCCAAAATTCAACAAAGAAAGCTTGAGATTTTATGTTGGATATATACATATGTTGGGAATTAGTTAAATGTCAAGTTTGACTTATCTCTGAAGCAAGTGAATGATGAAGGCAGTCGAAAACGTTTAGGACTATCCAGATAAGTATATTTTGAAAATTACTAATCAATATCAAAATGAGTAAAGTGCTTTTGACCTTTTCAAGCAAAACAAGCGAGCAAAGTAGACTGCTGACAAGTGATGATAAGGGTAGGTGTCAAAGAGCTCCATCGTTATAATGAAATGATTTGATATCACATAAGTAGTTATGAAGTGGGGTAATTTTCAGAGTCAATTTGCCATCTCCAAGCTGGCTAATAACTAATTTATACATTATTGAACACATCAGAGAGGACACCGAACATAGCAAAAGTAACGGTTGACAAATAAACTATGCTACTTTAAATAAACTATGCTACTTTTTCATTAGCATGAGAATCTCCACAGAAAAGAAAAAAATTATATATATATATATAGAGAGAGAGAGAGATAATAATGCATATATACATGCATTTTCATCTTGATTTTATACCAGCAAGTGCATGTACTTAAAAAGCAGGGTAAAAACGAGACAAAGATGTGTAATTTTTTGTTCATTTTGAAAAGAGAAGAAACATTGATTCAAGCAAGACAACATGTCTCTATAGACACATAGAAATAGTGAAACTACGAACTACTTTAGAATTGGTAAACAATAACAAAAAAGAAAAAAGAAGGCTGCACGCAGTCCCAAAACACAGTTTTGTAATGTTATGGACTCGATTTGAACGAGCACAGACAATACACAGAGTAATGAAAACGAAGATTCCAAAGAACATTTAAATGTTTTATCCTCAGACTATGAGCCACTTTATTTTTGGAACCAACCTTTTTATAAATTTTATCGGTTGATCCGATCGGTTCCGACAAAAATATATTTGATACTACAGAATAGATTAACCCGAAAAGCCCGATCAGAGTTTGAAATATCTTTCGACTAATGGTCGGAGATGGACCATCATCTATTATAACCTACAATATAAACCACTTGTACCAAAAGATTGCCACTATACTACCACCGCTTGATTATTTTTGGAACTTTTCTTTCATGTCCAGTCTGTTATATTCGTCCCTCCAAATTATAATTGAAAAAACAGACCTAGAGGGAATAAGACATAAAAAGAGGAAAACCATTTCAACTATGTAGAAAAAAGAGTAAAGGAAAAAGAACTTGATGAATCAAGAAAATACCTTAAAGTGTATATTAACACGGATAGTTTCAAATTAAAGGTCAGCAAATCAAACCGTTTGGAGCCGTTTTAGAATAAATTCTCGAAAGTTCAATGCATAACTTCTAGTTCTAGATGACTAGACATTAGTACGCAGAAAGATTACGGAATGTGAAGAACAAGCAACTCACTAATTAATTAGTACAAATAAAAGGATTCATTCAGTAACAATCGATACAACCATTACCTTATTTTGTTGTTGACCATCCCAAACAGCTATATATTGAACAGTGTTTTTACTTCCTAAATACCAAAAAGAACAGTGGACATTAGCAAGTCAAACACTAATGTCAGCAAGAAAACCCTACAGTATCAGTTTCTCCAGATCATGCAAAACGAAAACGTTGGTTTCTAGGTTTTCCATTAGAGTTGTTAAACATATCAATGAATCATGGTCTAAGAGCATTATCTCTAATTTATTAATCCGTTTTTATTTATTTAGCAACACCAAAATAAAATTGGGTTTTATTTTAATATATTATTCCATTTTTTAATCCAAAAAATATTTTAAAATGATTTCATTTTTATTTAACTAATAGTTGTTAGTGATACCTTCTACTTAAAGAAATTACCAATTAACCTCAACTATCTTATGTTTACAAAACTTGCATAAAGTAAAATTTATTTAAATTAAACATTAATTTTTAAAAAATATAATAATTATAAGACATGATATTTTGGTTCAATAACGAGCATTGAAATATATTTTTTTCACAGATGGTCAACTAATTCACCTTATAATGAATAATGAGTTTTCTTTATCTTTGATTTTTCTAAATCGAGCAAAAAAAATTTTAAATCGGTCATTCATTGTTTGGACTATACTTCACCGGTTTTAGCGATTCCAGAAATGATTTATTGGATTACATTACTTATTTTATGTTATATTTATTTTATATTTTATGATTATTTTTGTGTTTTTACTAGTTTATGTATTTTATATAAAATTATTAAATAATCTCTTATAGAAATCATGTTATTTTACATTATTGTATTATTTTAAATATTTAAGTATAAAATAAAACATTCAAAATTTAAATGATTATTTTGTAAATAGAAAAATGTTCAACTCTAAAATGGTATAGTTAAAGTTACTCCATTTATTTATAGAATAATCTTACCTACTATTTTGTTATAGAATGAAAATAGAGTAGCATTGAAGTATATTTTACTCAGAATGATGTTTGAAATATAAAATGTAGTAGGTATGAGATGCCCTAGGACAAAACTGCCGAGAATGAATTGATCTCAAACCGGTTGAAAATTATAACAGGTATCGACATTCTAGCCCGATATTAGAGCCCAACACGGCTTAATACTAAGAGCATCATTATCCCACATACTCATTTAAAGTTCTTAATCTTTTTTTAATAATTTTTAGTTGGAAAAGTGGATTAAGAGACTTAATTAAGAGACATGTATATTTGTATGGTCCATTGCAAGTCTCTTATTTAAAGGTTATATAAACTTCTAAACAATAATATCATTGCCCGCATGATACTTGTTCTTCCATACAAAGAGAAGGTATATGTGCCAAAAGACCTGACCATGAAATAGTCAGTAATTAAAGAGACTTACTGTCATTGTAAACAGCAGTTGACATAAGCCTTGACATATTCCACTTGCAGGTGAATCTGCAAAGTTTCCCTGTCTTCTCATTTTCACTTTCTAGCAAATCTGAGCAACAAAACTTTAACCAGTCAGAAAGAAACTTCAGGTTCATTGCATGGCACGCAAAGCGTGAAGATATGCAGTCTCTCACACCAACTAAAAGCTAAGAACATAAAGAAGATTATTTAGCAGAGAAATAGAATTCTAAAAGTCTAGCCACCAACCATTCAGCTAAAGCATTAACCCAATGTACCAAATCAAATGGATTACATATACTGTACATGATAAACAGAATCATACATCATGGAACACAGAGACAGATAACTTGTAATGCTTCTCGAATGTTACCTAAGAGTACTTGTAATGCTGTAAAACCGTGGGACAGTTGCAGACTTTCTTTCTTTGCAACGAACTCCAACACCTTCACTATCTGGAAAGCTTCTGTAACTTTTGAAGAACTGTCTCTGTGTTTCATAAGATTGATTAGAGCTCTTCTTCCTATACAAAGATTAACCTGAATACCAGCATGGCTACAGAGATAAAAGTCGAACTCTGTGGGTGGGGTGATATATCAACGACATTTAAAAAGGAAGAGGAGATAAATAAAGTTGAAAAGTTCTCTCAATCTTTAACTTAAAGAAAGAACACAGAAGACACACATGATCCAAAACTCAATGAGCAATACACTCCTTCATCACTCCTCTGGTTCGCGTCTTGAACCTTCTCTTTCAGCTCAGAAGCAACTGAACAAATCAAAGATATAATAAAAACCCAGCTCACTAAAATGGTCAACGATTCAAAAAGTATTGAGCTTTATAGTACTTGGGCTAGGCAGAGAGTTAACAGGACGGTTCGAAATGGTGATCACAGCAACACCATTGTTCCCAACTTCCTCGTCACTCCAATCTTCTTTGCCATAGCTTGGATCAAATCAGGCGTTCACGTTTGAAAACGTGATTGATTGATGAACCAAATCTACTACAGAGTGTAACTCCGCTGCTCCCTATGCGACGCCGTTTTCAATTCCTCCGTCGCTCCTCCAATCTCCTCCGTCAACCCTTCTCCTTCCTCTTCCTCTTCCTATTCCTCTTCTTCTTCAATCTACGAACCACCGATAGAAAATTCCGTTTCATCGACGAGCCACGAAAAAAGGGATTATCGACGTTTCGTCGAAGAATCACTTGGAGAGAGACAGAATCATCTTCTCGGAGACGAAGAAGATGGAGAGGTTTCGAGAGAAAGAAAGAACAGAAACAAAACAAACCGAAGACACATCTCATTCTCTCTCCTCTATTTGCCTACACGTGTCCTCAAATACCGTCTCTTCTTTAGCCAAAATAAGTGACGCCTCTTGTAATTATTAGTGTTTTTGATTTATTTTTAATGAATAATTAACCTAAGAAACTACCTAAATACGAGCGATAAAGATGCTCTAAAGCATATATATTGGGTTTTTAAACTATCGTCCATATCCATACTATTAAAAATATAAATATTTTGAAAAAATCTACTAAAAAGGTTGTTGCACCCTTTAATAATTTTGTTTATGTTATAGTTTATATTACATTAATTAATCAACCCACCTAATTCAGTTAATATTTATGTCAAATTAAGATCAATACCATTAAAA
Source organism: Raphanus raphanistrum subsp. raphanistrum (assembly GCA_019706035.1). Lineage (NCBI taxonomy): Eukaryota > Viridiplantae > Streptophyta > Magnoliopsida > Brassicales > Brassicaceae > Raphanus > Raphanus raphanistrum. The sequence continues at coordinate 11,842,399 of CM033988.1, read as the reverse complement.
CATGATCATTCCTGAATTACACCTTTAATGAATGTTTTAAATTTTCCAAAAATATCCTTAATGACATGAACAAACAAAAAAAAATCATTAATGGCATTAGTGTCTTTTGATTTTATGGGCTTATTTTAACATTTAGATGGACTTGCTAACTAATTAAATGGGTTATGTTTTTATATAATCAAATTCAAATTCCATAAACTTTTTAATATCAATAACACAAATTAAAGTCTGCAATAATTTTAATAAGTTGATATTAGAGATTGAAATTTTGTAACTACACGGAATAAGACTTAATCAAAAATATTATTGGCCAGTTTATATGTTAAGCAATATTTTATATAAATTATAAATCTTTAAAATTATATAATAACGCAAATAAAAATTTCGGATAACAATGTTTTGAAAACTGATCCGAACACTGAACTGGACAATTTACCGGGTTATTGGGTCATTGAGTCGACTGCAGGTAAACCGCGGGTGAACCGCAGATTAATAAATGAATTAATTTTATTATATAATAATATATTAGCTAATAAAATAAAAAAAAATAAAAATATATAAAACTAAAGTTACTACTTTCTAAATATATTTAAAACATAAAATAATAGTTTGGATATGTATATATTTTATGTTTAATAAACATTTAGAATACTTAACTTAACTTTTTATATTTTTATTTTCATTTGATATACAACTAAAAAAATATTCTACTGGTTTAACCGATAGTTCAATTGGTACCGGGTTTTGGGTTTTAGTGGGTTTGAGCGGGGTTTTGCGGGTTTTTAAATTTTAGGTTTTGTACCTGAATTTATTTTGGGTCACCGGGTTTTCCGGTTCAACTGCGGGTCCGGGTCGGATTTCAAAATACTGGATAAAACTATTGTTTAACTTATTTACAAACATAAAACGGCTGTGGCGTATTTTAAATTTTGTCATATTGTACACACTATAACAAACCCACATAATTGAAACTTGATCATGTCACAGTTTATATAATTAAAACGAAAAATTATCAATCTTTTATATTGAAAAAACAACAGAAAAGGGCGGGTCAGAATCTAGTTTTGTTTATAACAGAATAATGTTTCATCATTATATCACCCGACAATTTTGCATCAAACATATCGGGTCTAACTGGTGACCAAGGAATGAAGAGGAATAATGCATTCCTTAATGTTCCTAACAAATTTTACCATTCATTAGGAATAGTCATTCCTTTTCATTCCTTCTCATTCCTTTTATTGTAGAGAATTAAAGAACAAATTTATTCCTCACTAAATTTGATATGGAATAACCGTTCCTCATCATTTCCATAATTTTATTCTCATCAATTCTTTTCTTTTTTGTTCCTACTATTTCCGAGATGGTCACCAGTTAGACCCATCATTTTTTTTTTTTTTTTTTGGAATAAATGTTAAATGTTATTCAAAGCAAACCTTTTGTACATCAAGTGCTTCCTATTTTGTATGAATACTAAGAACCTAAAAGGAAACTATACAGATCAAAATTTATGGTCTTGACTCCCTAGTTGCAAACCAAGTTATCAATCCATCTTCAAAATGCTTATGACCTAAACCTTTTACCGAAAGGAGCTTTAGACGAATGGTCTTGTCCACAAACTTGGTGATGATGTCGGCACTTCTTGGTTGCTCGCCGTGCCTGCGGTTATTTCTTTCTCTCCACAAAGCATGAACTGTGGCTTGAAAGGCATATCAGTATTGAAGTGTATTAGACCCATCATTTTACACATCTCAGTATTGAAGTGTATTATTATTCAATTCATACGTAAGAAAAAATTATGGAAACAAGTTAATAATTAGATCACCCGAGATTTTTGCATCAAACTTACCTTTTTATATATCTCAATATTTAAGTTCATTTATTCAGTTCTTACGAAAGGAAAAAGTCAAAACAAGTTAATAATATGCAATATACATATTTTCGACCTTCTTTACCAATATATATATATATATATTTATATTTATATAAATAGCCAAACATAAGAAATCAAAATAGTATCAATCGTGATACTATTACATTAAATTATTTTTTAAATTTATATAAATCAAAATATATACAAAATAAAATTAGACAAAACACTTTAATGACTCTCTGTTAAATATATATATTACGTTAAACTAATTTTTATTAAAAAAATTTATAAATAACAATTTGTTGTTGAAGTTAAGTTTAAAAGTTATTAAAAACCCTACTAATCGTTGACAAAAAAACCCCTACTAATCTTTTTTTTTCTTTCTGTTTAACTTTTAGAAAAAACCTATAAAGCTGTACTATTAAATTAGTCAAAATATTCGAAAATAAATATCAATTCTCACCAACTTAATAAATTTAACTCTTATAAAATATACACGAAATATAACGAAAAATTAGGTTTGGGAATTCGAGTCTTCGGGTCCTCGACATTTGAATCCAACTAGGTATTTAAAAATAATTTAGTTCGGTTTTTTTTAGATCTGGGTTTGGGTTAGTTCGAGTATATAATTTAAAATACCGGCAATTCGAGTACCTAATGGGTCTGGCTCGATATTTAGGTATTTAGGGCCATAAAGACTCAAAGTACCTGAAAATCTGTAAAATCCGAAACACAAAATATACCCAAAAGTCAAACAAATATCCAAAAATATTGAAATACCCAAAACCTCGAAATTTTATCCGAAAGCTTACCCAATGAACCAAAAAATCCAAATTTTTATTCCAAAACCCAAAATACTTTTTTTAAAAAATTAAAAATTAACCCAAAACTTGAAACTATAAACCGAGAAAGCGAACCCGAAACATATAAAAAAAAACATTTCTAAACTGAAAACATATATGAAATACCCAAATATACATAATATACACAAAACATTTTGGGTACTTTGGGTCTCTGTACTCGAGAAGATATCCGCGGGTCCAAGAAATCGAGTAGGTACTTTTCCCTGATCCTAGACCCGAACATGTATTTGTGTCAGTTTCGGTTCATCTTTTGGATCCGTGAAAAATTCTCATGCATAAGAGAGACTTACATAAAAATATACATACAAAATCTCAAATAAACTAATTCGTAAATTATATAATTTTAAACTTTTCCCTAATCGCATACCCAAACATGTATTTTGTGTGTCAATTTCGGTTCATTTTTCGGGTACGGGTAAAATTCTCATGCCTAAGAAAGAGTTATATAAAAGTGTATATACAAAATATCAAATAAACTAATTCATAAATTATATAATTTTAAACAAATTTCTTTATTCAATATAATACAGTTTTATAACATAATAATATATATAATAATTCCAAAATACTAATTCATATCCAACTTTTTTTATAACTCAGAAAACTCGCGCATTCGAAACGCGGATCAAAATCTAATTTTCCTTTAAAAAACATTTGCTTACTATTGTATTATCTGATTTAGATTTTTTTCTTCCAATAAAATTGTGAATAATAATTACATATCATTTCAAACACGATATTAAATAATTAGACCAACAAATTTTAAAATCTAAAACATCATTTTTATCATTTTCAGTTAAATTTATTCACCAAACTTAATAATCAATATTTTAACATAAATAAAAATTATACAACTATTAACTATACTAAGGTTTGGAGCCATTATATAACATGGTTATGGTGACACCTATGATAATATGATGAAGAAAATTTGATAAAACTCTTTTGGACATATTTTTTTCAACAATACTATATAATCACTTTTCAAATTTACTATTTCTATAAGTTGATTTATCAAAATATAAGCTGTTGATAAGACCTGTAAATAACTGCATCCGCAGTGGCATATCAAAAAATTCTAACTTTATACATTTTCAAATTAACTTATAATTTTATGAATTATATGTTTTTATACATTTTGAATTATATAAGTTCATAACATATCATTCAAGTTTTATAAAATAAGTTTAAATACTTATGAACAAAATTTAAAAATTTATTTTATAATATCAATAAGGAATTTTATTAAATCTTATAAAGTGATACTTTAAAAATATCAGAAAATAACATTTCTGAAAATCTCCTTAGAGATTTCATTGACCACTCAACTACGGTCGTTTTAGCCAAGGAGAACAGACATATCACATGTATAAAAGAACGTGAAGCCAGTGCCCGTCTTTTATGGTTCAAATTTTGTACTCATATATTGCCGTTTCTGATGGTTCTGCTTTTCCAATATGTTTTTTTTTTCTAATATTTATTATTAGTTCCAATCATAAGAACCTTCAGTAATTAATTCTAAAATTAGTTTCATATAGTACAATACATATTGAATCAATGACAAATATACCACCAGTCTTGGTAGTTTAGTCTAGTTAGTGAACGAATGGTTTATATGCTTAACAACTTTTAAAGTCAACATCTTCTTCCTTGAGGTTTCAAGTTATATCATCCTAGATTACAACCGCAGTTCAGCTATCTAATATCATTATTATAGCGATGTAGCAGGGACCCCTATGTTGACGTAAGTCACGGGCATCAATAAGCTGTTTTTGATTTTATAAGATTTTTTCTTTAGACTTTTCATTTTTTGGTCTATGAACTTAGCGTTTTACTTGGTTCGGTTTGGAGTATATAAACTAGAAAACCACTGAAGAAACTAAAACATTCAAAATCTGAGAACATTCACTATGGTCATGACATGTTCTTCTTGTTCTTCTTCTCGACCACAGCACTTGTTGTTGTTCTTCTTCTTCTTGTTCGTTCCATTTCTCAGCTTAGCACAACCAATCACCACAAACATTAACAGTTATATATGGAACCTTACTTCAAAAGCAACATGTTTATCCCCCCAACAAAGCAACTTCTCCGGATCTTTATTCTCCAACAACCTTAACCGTCTTGTCTCTTCAATCCCTTCTCGCCAGCCCAACACCTACAACTTCCACAACTTCTTGGTCGGAGATCAAGAACGTGTAGAAGCCATGGGACTCTGCAACAGAGTGGTCACGCGAGGAGATTGTCTCAACTGTATCTTCCAAGCTGCAGTAAACCTAACCACAACGTACTGTCCAGCTCATAGAGAAGCTTACGTACGTGCCACGAAATGTATGTTTCGTTATTCAGACAAACCTATTATAGGGAAACTCGAAAGAGTCCCTGTCTTGGAGGCTCCAAACCCTAAAAACGCAACGGGGGATAGAAAGGAGTATATCCGGTTGCAGGGCGAGTTACTTAACCGACTCAGACAAGAAGCTGCATCAGGTGGAGCTAAGAGGAAGTATGCTCAAGGAAATGGTACTGGTCCGAAACCTAACACGACATTCTTCGCTTCCGTGCAGTGCACGCCGGATTTGTCTGAAAAAGACTGCAACAACTGTCTCAATTATGGTTTTGGAAATGCGACGAAAGGGAGATTAGGGCTTAGGTGGTTTTGCCCTAGCTGTAGCTTTCAGATAGAGAGCAACTTAAGATTCTTCCGTCTGGAGAGCGAGTATGAGTCTGATCTACCAAGAAAGCCAAGACCAGGACGGAGTAAAAGAAGAAGAGTACTTGCATTAGCTACTCTTGTGTTTATCAAACTTTGTTATAAGAAACAGAGTACTCTCTATATAATGAGTTTATCAACCTTTGTATTAACAAAAAACTTTTGTAACCTTAGGAATAAAATCTGAAAGCAAGTTTTACTTTATCTAAACGATTACAACTCTGTGTTACAAAAAATGACGCTTTTAGGTTCTGTTTGGATTGGCAAGAACGAGAAACAACTACTTATCCATGACGAGACAGAAGGTGTTGTCTGTTGAACAATGTTATGTTTTTGGTAATGATTTGAATGATATTATAGATAGATTATATAATCAATACATATACTAGGTGTTTAGCCCGCGTATGCGGACATAAATATTCTATAATTATTTATTAATATATATATTACTAAGAAAAAATGTAGTTCTTATTAATGTTTTCATTTGGAAAAATTTAAGTATTATATCTTTCTGAAATTTATCTGTACATTATATTCATTGTTAATAAATAAATCTTCAAAATCATTCAGTATTCTCCTTTTAATTATACAAAATAACTTTTTACTTGATTAATATTTAGTTATATGTTTTCTGTTTTTGAATTTTTAACTTCCTTATTAAAATATAGTTTTCAGATAACAATACAATATATATATATATAAGAGTTATCTTTTTATTTTAAAAATATTTTTAAATTTGGGATGATTTTTCCTATTAATAATTTTAATCAATTATCTATAAAAAATATTAATTTCGTTTTTAATTTTTAGATTATTTATATATTTTATTCATTAAGGGTATAATCAATATTAACCAGTCTAACTTTTAACGTGAGAGCTCCGTTACGAAAAATCACTTTGCAAATAATAGTATAGATAGATAAATACATAGAGAAACCAATGCCAGAGTCAGAGTTATACAAAAAGAAATCTTAATATTTACATATATTAAGTTATATATTAAGTGATACAATCATTTTTTGTTCACACAATTAAAAAGGAATAAGCAATCTAAACTATTAAAAGGGAAGTACATTTTGTATTTAACCCTTAGTTTCCCACAAAAATTACAATGGAATGACATCTATCTTATTAAAACAGAAACATTTTGTTGGACCTAACATTTATTTTGTAGGTTTTTAAATTAAATACACCTTTATACTTTATAGTTAAACCTACATTAAATCATTAATGTTCCTTTCTTTATACTACTATCCATGTTTCCAAACAATATACTTATTTCTTTATACTACTATCAATGTTTCCAAACAATACAATAATTAATCTTAGTTATTTTATATATATCATTTTCTCTTTAAAATTTTGTAGAAACGTTATAATTTCATAAATTGCAAAATAATGAACTTTAAAATTTGGATTATAAGATTACAAATTATGAAACTATTACAATTTAAATCCAATTAGATTACATATCGGTCATCCATCAATTCAATCGGTTAGTCTCGGGTTTTAGTGATTTTTTTAATATGTATATTTTAAAAGCCTAAATTGAATTGTCAGATCTCCGGATTAACCGGTATAATCACAATCGGGTTGAATTTAAAAACACTGATTTAAATGCAAAAATATTTTAAATACACACTCTTTAAAAATTACCAAAATATTTGTTAAATTATTAATGAAATTTTTCATCGTAAAATATTCCGCGCTTCTAAAGCGCGGGTCAAAATCTAGTTGATGTTAAAATACGTTTTGTTTTTAAATTGAACTGACCACGAAATTACTAATCTGTTGCCTTAAAATTGATTCAATAAATACATAACCATTACATGTCGTGTTCCCTAAGAAAGCTTGCAAATCTAATTTAAAACAATTCGATAATACAAAAAGAAATTCAAAAACCAAAATTAATCATTTATTAATTACCTAAAATAAATTACCTTTCAAAATAACTCTCTATAGTTTAGAATTTTTTTCCTAACAATTAATGTGGGTGAGTGGTATATCACGATTTCTATTCCCACTTTCTCGCAAATCTTCATATCAATCAACTCAATCAAGCCGCATATTAATGATTAGTTACCATATCAATCAACTACTAGAATATATTTTTAAATTATAATAATTAAAATATTATAATCTTTTATTATAGGAAAATTAAATATACAATATTAAAATATTATTTAATAGTAGAATAATTTCATGTGAAGATAAATTATATTTAAATTATTTAATATGTAAAGAATGATCCTCTTAACATTAATGAAAGTCTTAAGAATAGTTAAAAATATTTAAAACAGAAGTACATGACTTTTTTGACTCTCTTTTTAAAATTTAAACAAATTACTTTTAATAAAATTTAAATTTTATAATCTTTAATCATTGATGATATATAATTGTAGATGTAAAATTCTAATTATGAATCATTTTTTTATAAATGTATTATATTGTTTGATAATTTTAATCTGTTCTAGTGGTGGATAATAGTTGGAATTTTTGTAAATACATAGAAAATATTATAAAAATTACATATAAATATTTAAAAAATATTTTAATATTAAAACTAAAACATAATTAATACGTATTTATCTTATTTTAAGAATGATTGTTTATTTGATTAACTGTTAAAATATTAATAATTTAAACGATTATAAGCTTTTGTTATAGCAAAATATGAAATATCAAATAATAAAACTACTAATTGTAGAAAAATATCATGTGTAATTATGAATTATATTTACATAATTTAATGTGTAAATAATTACCAACATGAATGAAAGTTTTGATAATAGTTAAAAAATAGTTAAAACAATAGTACATATTTTTTGTGACTCTCTCTCTTAAAAGTTTAAAAATAATTCACTCCAAGATAATATAAAATTGTAGATTTTAATATATATAAACCATTTTAATTTTTGAATAATTTTTTATATTTTAATCCGTTGTGAATTGTGACGTTTGATGATAGTTGAATATTTTTTGTAATTTCATAGAAATATTATAAACCTTTTGTAGAAAATATCATATTTTTTTTATTTCATTGTTATACCTAAAACATAATTAGTATTTATTTATGATATTTTAATAATAATTAAATTTAATTAATTTTTAAAATAATAACACTTAAAAGATTATAAACTTTTGTTATATCAAAATATGAAATATCTAATATTAAAATATTATTTAAATTGTAGAATAGTTTCATATGTGATGATGATATATTTCCATGATTTAATGTGTAAATATAATGACAAATTTAACGTTAATAAGAATCTTTATAATAGTAAAATTTCCATGGAATAGAAATATTAGTTTTAAACAATATTCCTTTTTAATATAGTTTTAGAGTTGATAGACTGTTGCCAGAAAAATAGAGTATCAAGTTTTAATTTAATAAAAATATTTTAAATAACTAGTATCAAAATTTAAATTTGTAAATTTATTGAATTTAAAGAAAATATATATAAATAATTATGTTTAATTTGATGAGATTAAGGTACTTTACATAACTTTTAAAATAAAATATATGCAAACATATATATTAAGAAATTATTCATTTCATATTTTTAAGATGCTCTCTATTTAGTTATTTCATACTGATTTTTTGGGTAATAAATAGTACTAGAATACATTGATACTATTAATATGTATTGATTAGATAAATTATAGAAAAAGTATGGGTAAACCATTATATATGAACTATGTACGTCGAATAAAACTCAAAAACAAAAAATTTATAAGTTTATCTCATAAACCCAAACCCTATATCCTAAAACTTAAGAACACAAATTTATTAAGTTTAGGCTTATGTTTTTTCAATTTATTTTAATATAATATTATCTTTCATGTGTTATTTTGAATAAAATGTCTTTTAATGTCAATAACATGTAAGTGTGGACACGAATCGGATATCCGAGATTTTAGAAGTATTCGTGATCTAATCTTTTTTGTCTGAATATTCAATTATCCGATTCCATTTAATTCGTAGCCATCCGGATAAACGGTGTCCCGGATATCCGAAAAATACTTTTTAACCGGTTTCGATTCGTAAAATAAATAAATTAATTTTTAAATAAATAAAATATAAATAATAAGAAATAATAAAATTTTACTATAAAAATATAAAACCTATTTACCCTTTTGAATACTAATACTTAGATTTAATAAATTTAGTAAAAAAATATTGTAAAACTTATATATAATATATTATTTATATAACTTATATATATATAATTCGTTAAATATATGTATATATAAGCATATAACGGATTGGATCGAATATCCGTTTTAAAAAATATTAGTATTTGTAATTTCTTCATTTTTTTACGATATTGCATATTAGTATTTGCTTTTCTTCGTAGAGTTACAGATATCCAGATTTTTTATTCGAATCAAAAAGGATAATGAATCAAATCAAAATTTACGGATATTTTGCCTAACCCTACATACATGTGCACATTGACGTGAACACCTATATAACTAAATATTCACTACAAGTGATGATTTTAATTCTCTTGGAAGCTAAAATATTCTTTTTAATGTTTCTATTCACCATATACCAAATTGTAATGAAATAATTTGTCTTAATAATTTTCTTTTATTTTTCTTCAATTATTATCTAAATTTTATTTGATTTTCCTTACATTTAAAAATTATAATATGAAATCATTGGTTTGACATTAAGACTGTCTAAAATACTTATAACATGAAACCAAATAAATAATAATAGTTTTTGGTTATTTTGAAAAAAATCTAAAAATCTCAAGCATTTTAATAAAATAAATAGAATAAATATTGATTTAGAATGATTGTTGTATTTAATAGATTAAAAGTAAGAAAAACTAACCTAAAATCGAAATGATATTCATATTAAATAGAACTAATATCTTTTATCTTAAGATATAATGAAATTAATCATCTCATTCCGCGCCAGGCGAGAGTTATTACCTACTACAATACTCCCTCTGTACCATTTTAAGTGATGTTTAAGGTTTTTACACAAAGATTAAGAAAATGCAAATTTCTATGTAATTTATCTTGGTTACATAAAATTGCATTAAATAAAATCAGTCTAACCAATAAAAAAAACATGTAGTATTTTGTAATTGGTTACAAATTTCAATTGACATTAAATTTTATTTAGAAATGTGAGAACATCACTTATTATGGAACAAAATAAAAATGCTTAAACATCACTTAAATTGGTACAGAGGGAGTATAAAACATTAAATTATACACATATTGTATTTGTCCTTTTGTTATATAAACTGAATATCATAATTTAAAAATAATAATAACAATTAGAAAAATGAAAACAATGCTTACCTCATACTCGTTAGACAAGTTCTAGTTACATTATTAAACCGCAAATTTGTTTAAAAAATATCACATGAATATAGATCTTACATCACATCCCTTTTCTAGTACAATTAAAAATCCCAAACATGTACTTAAAATACTAAGTAGAACCTTTAAAACCTTTAAAAGGCGTCTACCCTACTTCTTTTTTCCTTCTCATGAAATAAAATAATGTTAATAGTGTATTACTTTTTCCAATTTAAATACAGCTTCCACGACCAAAGAGTCTGAAGCAAACATCTCAAACAATCTCAATTACTCTCACTCTCATTCCACCATGGACATCCCAGCCACCACTTGTTCCGCCAAGGACCTCGCCGTCCTCCTTTCTTCTTCTTCTAACTCTACTTCTTCCCTCGCTGCGGCAACCTTTCTCTGCTCTCAATTCTCCAACATCTCCAACAAACTCTCCGACACAACTTACGCCGTGGACAACACGTATCTTCTCTTCTCCGCCTACCTTGTCTTCGCCATGCAGCTTGGTTTCGCCATGCTCTGCGCCGGCTCAGTCCGAGCCAAGAACACTATGAACATCATGCTTACCAACGTCCTCGATGCGGCAGCTGGAGCCATCTCTTACTATCTCTTTGGATTCGCGTTCGCCTTCGGAACACCATCCAACGGCTTCATCGGTCGCCACCATAGCTACTTCGCCTTGAGCTCTTATCCCGAACGCCCTGGCACCGACTTTAGTTTTTTCCTCTACCAATGGGCTTTCGCTATAGCCGCAGCGGGAATCACCAGCGGCTCCATCGCTGAACGAACTCAGTTCGTTGCTTACCTTATCTACTCTTCTTTCTTGACCGGTTTTGTCTACCCGACAGTTTCACACTGGTTTTGGTCCAGTGACGGCTGGGCCAGCGCGTCGAGATCCGACAACAATCTCTTGTTTGGTTCAGGCGCTATTGATTTCGCGGGATCAGGAGTTGTTCACATGGTAGGCGGGATTGCCGGTCTGTGGGGAGCATTGATCGAAGGACCAAGAATAGGTCGGTTCGACCGGATGGGCCGGTCCGTTGCTTTACGAGGTCACAGTGCGTCCCTTGTCGTACTTGGTACGTTCTTGTTGTGGTTTGGATGGTACGGATTCAACCCTGGTTCCTTTTTGACCATTCTAAAACCCTACGAAAAGTCTCGGCCGTACTACGGACAGTGGAGCGCTGTAGGCCGTACAGCGGTCACCACAACACTTGCTGGCTGTACATCCGCTTTGACCACTCTATTCAGCAAACGGCTCCTTGCGGGTCACTGGAACGTTATTGACGTTTGCAACGGATTGCTAGGCGGCTTTGCAGCTATCACCTCAGGATGTGCCGTGGTAGAGCCGTGGGCTGCTATAGTATGCGGATTCGTGGCATCATGGGTATTGATCGGGTTTAACTTGCTCGCCAAGAAACTCAAGTACGACGATCCGCTCGAGGCCGCTCAACTCCACGGGGGATGCGGAGCATGGGGACTGATCTTTACCGGACTCTTTGCGACCAAAAGATACGTCAACGAGGTTTATTCTGGTGATAGTAGGCCTTATGGATTGCTGATGGGTGGGGGAGGAAAGCTGCTCGCCGCACAGTTCGTTCAGATCGTTGTGATCATTGGGTGGGTATCCGTGACGATGGGGCCATTGTTCTACGGTTTGCATAAGATGAATCTCTTGAGGATATCGACAGAGGACGAGATGGCCGGAATGGATATGACTCGACACGGAGGCTTTGCTTACGCGTACAACGATGAGGAAGACGTGTCAGTTAAACCGTGGGGAAAAGTGGGGCCCACAAGCCAGAGTTCGACTCCTACACCGCCCTTGACTGCTTGATCCAAGATTTGAGTGGTCCTAAGCAAATGTGTGATATGAAGACAAAAGAAAGTTGGACACCAAACATGTTGGTCGCATATGTGTGTTGTTTTTGGTCTTTTGTTTATTATACATTGTTATGGACATGAATTATTGAGCTCTTAACTCATATTATTATCAGTAGTTTCGTTTCCTTTTATTCTAATTGAAAGTTATCGTTTGTATCATAGACTTAAATTTGAATAAAATCCTTATTTGAAAAACCGTTCATGCTACTTGTACCAGCTCATGTTCATATGAGATTGTTAGAATGTTCACAACTATTTCTGAAGCCTAATGGTTAAACAACGTTTAACAACTATCTGTTCTTTGCAGATGAAGTGAAATGGCTCTCATTATTTACTTTTTAAAAGAGACGACTATGTTTACAGTGAAAAGTTCATCACTTTTTACAAAAAAAAAAAGCTCATCACTTTAATCTGTGGTGCTATTTTATGTAAAATTAATTTCCCACATGTTGATTTAGCATTACCATCCAAGAAAATAATATTGAACCGATTATTCATTAAAGAAAAATAGTGTGAACTACAAATTTTTTTTTTATTGTTTTGTGCATATGTGAACTACCAATTTCAAAACCAAAAATAAAATAAGAGGTGAATATGTTGTAAATGAATGGGTGATGGTCAAAAATGGGGGCTACGGAGCAAAAGATAAATTGAATGGCATTTTGACAAACGGGGAAAACAAGATAAAGTAGTCATCCGAGACTCCCTGCCATCCGTTCTTTGAAAGTTGTAGGAATATTTTATCATTTCTTTTGAACAACCGGAATATTTTATAATATACTTAGATTTTAAATAATTAATTCAAAAAATCGAGGGCCAATCAACACAAAAACGACATCAACCAGTGGATAGCGTGGCACAAGGCTACTAGCTAGGAACCTAGATCCATAGGTTTTGATGAGAAATCCACAGCGACCGTTACGTGTTATCTGCCGGAGATTATCCACGATACCCCTGTAAATAAAAGCATCTCCAATATAAAGTTATGCTTTTATCTTCGAAATAGATAAAAAACAAAAAGAAATAAAATTTTTGTTCCATGACCATAAGAAAAATATAGTAATAAAAAAAACAAAAAATAGCTTCTTCCATAAACTTTGTTATGGAGTGTGAAATACGAAGCTGGTTAAAGCATTTCTTACTCAATAATTTATTTTACTTCATTTTAGAATAAACAATGAAATAAAACTAGAAATGTCCCAAGATCCGTGGAAAGAATTTTGGATGTCATAAAACCTAAACCAAACGAAAACATATTAAATTAAACTGTTCTATGATAAAAAATATATAAATAATAAAAATTGAAATAAAATTTTGGTAGAGATTATACTTTTTATATTATCATGTTTTTATGTTTAATTGATAAATATAAAATTGCAAAAAAGTCTTATAATATACATAACTTTTATTTAGGGTTAAATAGTGTAATATACATAAACATAATAGACAAAGATTAAAATAAATAACCATATGCTTTAGATGTGACTTGAGAGAATAATATTCTCCTTCAATGAAAATAAGAGGTGTAGTAAACAAGATACTAAAATGTAACGTCAATGTAGTATATAATACTATTCTATTTTTGGTGTAAATTTAGAACGATTTATGTAAGTACAAAATATAACAAATATTACGAGAGAAAGTGAGAGAATTACATTTCTATTCTATATTTACTAAATAGAATAAAACACAACAAAATGATATCTAATTTGAAAAAGAAACTAAACTGTAATATAAAAATATTTGGCTTACACCAAAAAAAAAATATTTGATAGTTTAGTTTCCGCTAAAACATTCTCTTTAGTTAAAACATTCTTCTTTATTAGTTAGTCAGCCGTTTAATTTCAAAACAACTAGTTAATTTAGGGAAAATGGCTTATTCCCCTACAAATTAGTTGTTCCTGACTTTTTCACAGACGAACTTTTAAGCCATGCCAAAAACCACACGAACAACTAAAATATTGCTTATTCTCTTATGAACTAATTATTTCCAGTTTTTTCACACACAAATTTTTAAACTTTGCTAAAAATCACATGAACTACGCTATTTTTTTAATTACATACACATATTATCAATTAAGCTAATTCCCTTAAAATCGTAAATTGTGTTATTTAAACATTAACTTAGTTTATGATAGGTGGATAGCCGGTTTAATTTGAGTTGATAAAAAAAGATAATACATCGTTTTGTTCTTTTTTGTTTTCTTTTTGTCAACTGCTCTTCTTCTTCAAAAATCGTTTTACTCTTCATCGTCAATTGGAAATAAAATTTATTATTTTGTAAAAGATTAAATGTTTTATATGATGCATAAAGAAAGAAGAGCATAAACTACTAGTTTACCAATCCGCTATGTTGCTGCTCTTATTTCTTTATGCATCATGTAAAACGTTTAATTTTTTACAAAATAATAAATTTTATTCCCAATTGATGATGAAGAGTAAAACGATTTTTGAAGAAGAAGAGCAGTTGACAAAAAGAAAAGAAAAAGAACAAAACGATGTATTATCTTTTTTTATCAACCCAAATTAAATGGACTATCCACCTGTTATAAACTAAGTTAATGTTTAAATAACACAATTTATGATTTTAGAGGAATTAACTTAAAATTGATAGTTTGTGTATGTAATTCAAAAAATAGCATAGTTTATGTGGTTTTGGCAAAATTTAAAATTTGTGTGTGAAAAAGCTGGAAATAATTAGCTCATAAGGGAATAAGCAATATTTCCGTTGTTCGTGTGGTTTTTGGCATGGTTTAAAAGTTTGTGTGTGAAAAAGCCGGGAACAACTAGTTCGTAGGGGAATAAACCATTTTCCCAGTTAATTTCCTTTGTTATGATCTTAGTTACAGTTCGTAATCATTTGAAATGTGTCTTGATGATCATTAGGGTGTTCTTGATTCTGGAAAAGAGACAGCTGTGGAAAGACTGTCCATGAAATCAGGACAAGGAGACACTGAGTTCATAAACGAAGTTTCATTAGTTGCAAAACTCCAACATCGAAATCTTGTTAGGCTTTTAGGTTTCTGCTTGGATGGACAAGAACGACTACTCGTCTATGAGTTCTTCAAGAACACAAGCCTTGACCATTTCATATTTGGTATCTTTTGATCCACTCTATATATATATATCATCTCTATTTCTACATGATTCTAATCTGTTTTCCCCACAGATTCAGACAGGAGAAGCATTTTAGAGTGGGACACACGTTTTCGGATAATAACAGGTGTTGCTAAGGGTCTTCTTTATCTCCATGAAGATTCTCGTTTCAAAATTGTTCACAGAGATCTTAAAGCCAGCAATGTTCTATTGGACGATGAAATGAACCCGAAAATCGCAGATTTTGGAATGGCTAAGTTGTTTGATACAGACCAAGCAAGTCAGACCAGGTTTACAAGCAAAGTTGCTGGAACCTAGTAAGGCTATCAAAAAAAGAACTAATACTCTTTGAGTTCTGATCAATTCTTTTAAAGAAGTGACAACTATTTGATCGTTGCAGCGGTTACATGGCTCCAGAGTATGCAATGAACGGACAATTCTCAGTGAAAACCGATGTATTTAGCTTTGGTGTACTAGTCCTTGAGATCATTACAGGCAAGAGAAACAACTGGTCACCAGAAGAACAAAGATCAATCTTTCTCCTTAGCTATGTAAGTGAATAGAGTTATTGCTTTGGAGCGGATTCTAGACTTTTAAGTCTAACTTTTACTCTGGGTTATATTTGTAGGTGCGGAAATGCTGGAGAGAAGGGAAAGTGTTAAAACATTGTGGATCCAAGTCTGATTGAAACAGAAGGTTCAAGTGATGAAATCATGAAGTGCATCCACATTGCCCTGTTGTGTGTGCAGGAGAATGCAGAGAGTAGACCAACAATGGCTTCTGTTGTTGTAATGCTCAATGAAAGTTCTTTCACTTTACCTAGACCTTCAGAACCAGGCTTTTACTCAGGGGATGGAGAATCATCATCATCAAGAGACAATCACACAAGTAGCATTCCGTCACTGAACAGTGTTACAATCACTGAGTTAGATCCTCGTTGATTAGTGTTGTAATATGATATTGCTTTATAGTTTAGTTCAGCTTCATTCTATGACTAAAACTGTTTGGTAGTGTTGTAAAACAAATTGTTAAGGATCTTTACACTAATATTACATTTGAAATGATAAGATATATAATTGTAGAAGTATGACAAATGAATAAGCAAAGATTCACCTTTGTTTAGCTGATGTTTTTTGGAATGGATCTTGATTCTCTATCTTTCGACTGTGTAGGCTACAGTTTTGTAATCCAAACAGATATAAACAGTTCGCTACTCCACGTCATTCTTGGTTTGTTGCTTGAGTCTCTGAACCCACATGTGTAGTGGACGAAAAAGTAACCCGGTTTGGTTTTCTGGAAGCTCTCTCATCAACTGTCTTCCCCCAACAGTTCTTTGCTAGATGTCCCCTCCTCCCACAGTTGTCACAAGCTATGGTGACCCTCCCATCTCTCTCAGGTTCTTTCCTCTTCCAACCTATGCTCTGAGAACCCCTCCCTAAACTCGGTGGCATCCTTTCCATCTGACAAGAGCCTGTTGCTGGTCTATAAGTAACCCTTTGTGGTCCGTTTCTGAGAAGATCCTCCTCAGCTTTGACTCGTTCCATCAACATCCAGACCGGCAAAAACTCCTCTTCCATCAACCTTGTGCTAAACCCTCTCCAGGACAGTGGAAACTTGGAAATGATGGTACTCACATGAAACGTCTCGTCTAGAAACATACCAGCACTCACTATGGAATCAGCAATCTTGTTGAAGTCTTGGACTTGATCAAGAAC
The DNA here is from genome assembly GCA_019706035.1 of Raphanus raphanistrum subsp. raphanistrum. Classification (NCBI taxonomy): domain Eukaryota; kingdom Viridiplantae; phylum Streptophyta; class Magnoliopsida; order Brassicales; family Brassicaceae; genus Raphanus; species Raphanus raphanistrum. The sequence goes on along the minus strand of CM033988.1, from coordinate 11,824,927 downwards.
CGGTCTCTCTTCCACCATTTTGAACTCAATGTACTTTCTGACCTGTGACCTCTTTGAGTTAGATTCCTCACACTGGTAGACCCATTTTAACTCCTCCCACAACTCTTTCGCATGCTTGAATCTCTTCGAGTATTGACGGTGTAGATGGTCTGACAAGGAGTTCAACAAGTGAGTGTAGCATATGTAATCATCTTTCAACCAGTTTTTTTCGGCGGCATCATCAGCTTGAGAGGGTTTAAGGAGAACATAACTGAGATTCAACTGCTTTAAGAAAAGCTCCATCTGTGATGCCCAGCGAAGATAACTCTTCCCATCAAAACGTGAAGTCTCGATGATGGAAAAACCGCAAGTGGTATCGTCTTCCACAGCCTTAGAAGTACCTCCGTTTTGTTTTGATTCTGATCTGCATAAATGTGTAATAACAACAGATAAGCGAAATGCACTGACGAGAACATGAATCTTTGTATACATGAATAACGTTGAAGTCTTACTTCAATTTTGATAGGGACTGCTTAATGCCTTCCTCAATCGCTGCAAAGTTGTTCTTGATCACAGACCATTGGTTAGCTGACAAATGTACTCCTGATTAGAAAAGAAAGATGAAACGCTTTTTCAGCCAACCCATTGGAGAGAGAGAACTAGTATGTAAAGCAAAAGAAGAGTCTGTGAAGCCACGAACTACTCAGAATCTAAGACAAGAAGACACAAAGTTATGTTCGAAAATATTCATAAGCTTCAGAATCTAAGATAAGAAGAGACAAAAAGCACTCATAGCTTTTGAATCAAGACAAGAAGACATCAGCATGAAGAAAGCAGAGGGAAGCAAAATCAAGCAGTAGCATTAACCAATCAAAAGTACTCATAAGCTTCAGAATCAAGACAAGAAGATATCTTTCTGGAACCAATATCAAAAATAATACTTATAAGCTTCGCCAATCAAGACAAGAAGACACAGAGTTGTGTTCTAAAAGTACCTCTGAAAGGCTTTCCATCTTCCTTAGAAGTAGTCTCCCCGATAGATAGAAAAGGTTGGCCTCTGTATTTTTGAACCGTCGCATTTCGCTTCTCCGAAAGCTATACAAGAAGTTAAAAAGATCAAACACTTTCCACAGTCAAATAAACAGAGCTAACTAACTCCCTCCAAGTCGAAATCACAAACCTTACAAATAAAGCGTTCATCTTCTTCACTACCAGCTGAAGCGGTTGGATTAGGATCCACCGTCTCTTGAACGTTTGCTTCAACTTGGGCAGCCTCGGGATTGGATAGAAGAAAGGCTTCGAGAACGTCTCTGACAAGCTTCTTGTGATCGGACGCTGATAAGTCGAAACCGAGTAAAGAAGAAGCGGAGATGCGGAGCTTGAACTCAGTCATCTGATCCATGTCAGCTTCTCTGAGTATTCCCTTCACTGTTTCCTCTATTTTCTGTGTAGTTGGAGGAACCATCATCACTTCCATTGTTTCTCCACAATCAATCAACAAAAAGAAAAAGAAAAAAGAGAGAGAGAGAGATTACTTGAATGGATATTCTGTTGTTGGCCGGCGTTGTTATTTAGGGTTAACGCACATAAATCGCCGGAGAGAAAGGATTGGCCGGAGAGTTAAAAAAGAAGGTTCTACCGAGAATTGAACTCGGGTTACTGGATTCAGAGTCCAATGTCCTAACCGCTAGACCATAGAACCTCTTTGTTGTTGCCTGGACAATAAAGGTTGAAGTAGATTTAACTTAACAATGTGAATGCTATTCGTGGAGGCAATTAAGTCCAGTTTCCATGGCCCATATTGAAGCCCATGAAAGTGTTAGTTAAAACAGTAGTAATTTCTGGTCCACTTTTTTGACTGTGGTAAAAGTCGTATCTGACAAGAAACTCCGGTAGTGGCAGGTGAGGAGGAACCCAAGGAAGTATAGAAAGAGAATGGAGAAAAGGAAGGAGAAGCGAATTAGGTCAGAGGTTCCCTACGAAGATTTCCCCGCGAGATCTGACAAGCGACGTAAGACTAGAAGGAATAAGAAAGAGGAGAATGTCGTCTTGACCAGAAGAGGAACAAGAAAGTATACTGGTTTGACTTGTCATCAGTGTAAGGTCTTAATGAGTAGTAAGACTGATCTTGTCTTCTGTTCAATCTGCATCAAGACCCGCTATTGCTATGACTGCATCTCTAGATGGTAAAAGTATTTTGCTTTACTACGTTTGTGCTACGATTGCAAGTATCATAAGAAGTTTGAAATTTTAATTTCTCTAAAAGGTATCCAAAGAGAACGCCTGCGCAAGTTCAAGCCGCCTGTCCTTTCTGTCTGGGGAATTGCAACTGCAAAGCTTGTTTGCGAGAGCCTTTGGCTGTCAAGGTAAAGGAGGAGGACTTGAGAGCTCATTCGATTTCAAATGTGATACTATACTAGTAAGATGAAATGGTTTCCTTCATGTTGTTTCTTTTCTGAATCTCAGATACCAAGTGAAAAGGACGGGAGTGTCAAGCTCAAGCAGTTGCAGTACCTATTAGTTAAAGTCCTTCCTGTTCTTAGGGATATCTATACAGAACAGAAACGTGAACTAGAGATTGAAACATCGATTAAAGGTATGTATGGCTCACTTGTCCTCTCCTCGCATTTCTTACTTTGTTTCTATTTTCTTGACTCACGGAAAAAAAAACTGTTTTGTTTCTAGGAGTCCCTGTGACCGAATCTGATGTTATTAGGTGCGAGCTTCATCCAAGCGAATGCATATTTTGGTAAATCTTTCAAACGTCACGGAGCTCCTTTTTTTTCTTTCTTTTTTCTACTGCTGCTTGGTTGATCTTTCTTGTTGGGAAAACGAACGTTATTGAGTTTTCATACTGTTTCTTTCTTGCATCCTTTTCAAATAGGCAGTAAGGAGAGAGAATCTTATTTAGCGATTATCACCATGATAATGACGAGATGTGATGGCTATCTGATTGACACATCAATAGAACATTTCCATTAAATATGATAGTAATTAGTGTGGTTCTATTGGTAGGTGATTATTGAAATTATGATCTTATTACTACTTCCATATGAGTTTTATTTTATTTTCGTTTGAGTTTAAGCTTCACTTATGTGATACTTTCAGTATTTTTGGGATTTGGGATGATGGGGGTTACTTCTCAGTAGTTCTCTTTTCTTTAAAGGACCTTGGTTATCCAGAACAAGTGAAGACCCTGCATAATGAATATAGCATGACATAGTTTTGGTTAGTCTTTTTCTTGGAATATTGCTTAGTTTTGGTAACTCTATTGTACTTTACATGTTTACAACCTTTTCATCCCTGTTCGACAGTGATCTCTGCCGCACTTTCATCACCAATTTTCACAGAAGCTGTCAGGACCCAGATTGTTCATCAGACGTATGTCTTTCATGCTGCAAGGAACTGAGAGAGGGCTTCCACGATCCAGGGAGTGATGGGAAGAAAAATGGAGAAGGGACAGGAAATGAATGCAGACCCCAAACACGTCAAGGAAGTTACTCCATTCCATGCCCTCCAACAGAACTTGGTGGTTGTGGTACTTGTACACTGGAGTTGAGACGTTTGTATGAATGTGATTGGGTCAAAAAACTGATAACCGATGCGGAGGAACTTACTCTACAGTTTAGGCCACCAGATGTGGATATTGCTCATAAATGTTCCTCATGCACTGCCAGCTCTGATTCCATTACAAGGCAGGCTGCTTCCAGGAAGAACGGTCATGATAACTTCTTATACTCCCCGAGTGCTGTTGATCTGTCTGAAGACGATATTGCTCATTTTCAGTCGCATTGGATGAGGGCGCAACCTGTTATTGTCAGAAATGTTCTCGAGAAAACGTCTGGGCTTAGTTGGGAACCAATGGTTATGTGGAGGGCATGTAGAGAAATGGATCCAAAGGTTAAATGCAAAGGAGAGGCAAAAGCCGTGAAAGCTGTGGATTGCTTGGACTGGTGTGAGGTTAGTCAAACCAGATTCTATATGCATTTGCTTCCTAAAGACAGTAAACTCATTACCCTCACTTTCTCTTGTAGGTTGAAATAAACATTCATAAGTTTTTTGATGGCTACTTAAAAGGGCGACTGCATCTCAATGGTTGGCCAGAGATGTTGAAACTGAAGAATTGGCCTCCATCAACTTTATTTAAAGAGCGCCTTCCAAGGCATAATGACGAGTTTATCTCTGCATTGCCTTTCTTTGATTACACTGATCCAGAGTCTGGTATCTTGAACCTTGCAACAAGACTTCCAGAAGGATCCTTGAAGCCAGATCTTGGACCCAAAATAGACATTTCATACAGTTTCCCTGAAGAACTTAATAGAGGAGATTCAGTGACAAAATTGCATCGTGATATTGCTGATTCAGTACGTGCACCCAGTTCTTCTTCCCTTGCTTTCTCAATTCTTCGTAGATATAAACCGTGGATTTGTTCTTTCTGATTAAGGAGTTATCATACTGAAACTGAGCTTCTAATGTGGTGAGTTAGGTCAATGTGCTGACGCACACCGCTAAAGTGGATATATCTCCCACGCAGTACCAAAGGATTAAAAGAGAGAAGAGACACTATGCAGAAGCACAGTTGCGCAAACAATACGGTGGTCAGTGGACAGAAGCTAGTAAACGTGAGAATGGAGAAGCTTTAGAAGAACAGAGTTTAAAGGAGAAGAAAGCTAACGAAGAACCATCAGATATCAGTTCAAGACCGTCCGGCTCACAAGACGGTGATGATATATTTGTTTCAAAAGATATTGCAAGAAGCTCCGTCTCATGTTTATGCATAAGAGACATATTATTGAAGAAAGATTGCTGAAAATTTCAGGTGACTGTACTAGCATTGAAAGAGCCTATCCTGTGGAAGGGTCTTGCCCTACTGTTGTGGAGTTAGATCATAATCCAAAGTCAGATCATACAGTTGATTGTGAGAATTATAATGACATAGGTTTGAAGACAGAGAGATTATCTCCAATGTACTCAAGTGAAGATGGTCCCACGGTAGAGAATGGCTAATGATGCCAACACTTCCTTCAACTCCCCCGTGGGATGAAGAGGATAGTCCCCCACAACTTGTTGCTAATACGAATGTGGAACCAATACAGGAGCAGAAACTGGATGCTCCAAAAGATACTAATTGCAATGCGGATGAGAGTTCAGAGACTCTGCACGGTGGTGCTGTCTGGGACATCTTTCGAAGAGAGGATGTACCAAAACTTACTGAGTATTTGAAAAGGCACAAGCATGAGTTTCGTCACCGCTACAACGAACCTGTGAAATCTGTAACTATCATCACATGTAAATGATTAGTGCTGTGAGAGAGATCTGGAATTTATACTTGTGTTTATATTTTCAGGTGTCACATCCAATTCATGACCAGAGTATGTTCTTGAATGAAAACCAGAAGAGACAGCTGAAAGAGGAGTTCGGTAAGATTCTGATTTGGACTAAAAAACACGTGCGTCTACCTTCTTTGCTATGGTGAATGGTTGTTGATATATGATAATCTATCATATGCAGATATAGAACCATGGACCTTTGAGCAACACCTCGGTGAAGCTGTCTTTATCCCTGCAGGTTGTCCTCACCAAGTAAGGAACATACAGGTACGCAACTCCCTTTCTGACACTTCATGTTTTATGGTCGAGTAACTTTAGTTTCAACATGTAGGCATTTGAAATGTTACTGATCCTCCTCCTCAACTGTTTACACAGTCTTGCATAAAGGTGGCACTAGATTTTGTTGCTCCTGAAAGTGTAGAGGAATGCCTTAGGCTAACAGAGGAGTTCCGGAGACTACCAAAAGACCACAGATCCAACAGAGATAAACTAGAGGTACTTTTGACTATTTTCATTTGTATACGTTATTGAATCTAAAAAGAGTAGTAGTTTCATGTTTATTATGTTAACCTCTCTGTGTACTTATTTATCTTCTCACTGCATTGGATATAGCTTAAGAAGATAGTGCTGCTTGCTGCCAGCTCAGCCATAAGAGAGGCAAACAAGCTAATGCAAAAGTCCATGACACAGTGTGATACGTATGAGGCTTGTCACCCTACGATTACTCATCAGTATGCACGAAGAAAGGCCCACATGTCTAAGGAAGTCCAGCAGAAGAAGAGTACGTGAGGAGCAAGTTTGAGAAGAAGAAAATACCTTGAGAAGTAGTAGAGAATAAAGGTTTTAATGGGGTGCTTGGAGTCACATGCTTTGTAGCGAGGTGTGCGTGTGTGCATTACCTAGTAGTAAGTAGTAGTAATAGACAACAGCAGATGCGTGTGTGTGTGCAAGCCTTAGTAGTACAAGCACGGTCCCATAACACAATGATGGCAAACAAAAGTCTCAAGCTCTACATTGTACGACTTTGGTTCGTCCCCAAAGATTAACATCTGAGGAAACCCATCTGTTTACTTTTGTTAGAGAACAAATCAACAAACTCCCTTGTAGCTTTACTGCCAACTATTCCTTTGAATTCGCTTATGTGACGACATTATTGTAGCTGCAAGACTTTTCCTTCGCATATTTTACTTTTATGTAAAACACCAAAAGTAAGTCTCTTCCCGTCTGATCTTATAACAGTGGAGCCGTAGATACCTAATTTCATAACTTGATGATAAACCTAATTTAACTATCAGACATTTGCTCTTTTGTCTTTTATGGAACGAAACAGAATCAAATACACATACATGATTTTAATTACATGTTATTGAACTAATTAGCCTTATAATCCATACTTTGATAAACTTCTATTAAAAGCATAACCTCTCTTCTTGTTGAAAAAGAAATAGAAGCATAACCTCTTTAGATAATCGGCTTTAGTCTCGTTTTATACAGTAGCACTTATATAACATCTCCATGTTTCCTGATGGCCTAGCTCTTATTTTGTCCAATAACCATCATAAATCAAATTTTATAAACTAAGTCACATTAGTCTATTAGTAAAAAGATTCTAATAAAGTTTTCGTTCTGGATTTAAATAGCATTGACCACCTAATCATTCACATGTACACAAAGTAGTATTTGGATCTAAAATATTTTGGAATTCTCACAGTTATCTAAAAAATAAATAAATAAAACACTAAAAAATTCATGGTTAACTGAAAACGTGTCAAAAACACTAAAAGTTAAGGTTTAATAATGTCTTAAATCCATATATGCAGCCAAGTTCCCTTGGTCTTCTCGAGAATAAACCAATCAAAGGAACACATGTAAATAATAAGTAGTCAATCACTTTTTATCAAAGAAAGATAAAAAGAGTAATCTACATCAAAAATGCTTTATATTAAGAAAATAAAAGAAGCAAATTAGTTGTTTGAAGTTATAAAGAAGATGAAACTGTTTGAAAGTGTAGATGACATGATTCAACTTTGAATGTAGTGATAATGATTTCAGAAAATCTAAAAATTTAAGATTTTGCAGTTTCATAAATTAAGCTAGGATTGCAAAAGCTTTTAGGTTACACAAGTAATATTTTTTTTTACAACAATAGAAAAACTAAACCTTCTATGCTCGTCCGATTCAAAGAATCAAACCGGATACATAGAATCGACACAGAACATAGCAGAAGGGAATACATAGCATCTTATGCCAGTTTATCCGCCACTATATTATGCGCTTTCGAAATATGTCGGATTTTGAAAGAAGAGAAAATTTTTTTACTGCCCTGGAACTCCTCCAAATATGTAGCAAAGCCTGGTTATTCTTTAGATGAGGACACCATTTTCACCAATTAAAAACAGTCTATCGCAAAAACTACGTCTAAAATTTGAGAGTCTTCATACACAATTAATATTTATAGGATTATATAGATAACTGTATTTTGTTTTTACCAAAAGGATTTATAACCAATTATTTTCAAAACAAATAATAAAAACTAAAACTATTTAAAATTAGTGGATGACACATGTTCTTCATAGAATTTTCAACTTCTGTTTATAGTATAAAAGATATAAAAAACCATATTTGTATTTGCATAAAAGTTTTTTAACCAATTCTTATTTAAAATAATAAAAATTAAAATAATTTAAAATTAATGGATGACATGTGTCACTCATAAAATTGCTAACATACTTCTGTTTTATAATATACAGATATAATTATTAACTAGTATTTCTTAAAAAAAAAAGATTGTATGCACAACAAACACCAACTATGAAACATCCACCAATTTATGTATGATGTGTGCACAATGATAGTTGTGTAGCATAGTCAATAACCAGTTAAAAACTATTAGTTGTGAAAGTTTAAAGATTTTTGTTAAAATATAACAAATAAATATTTTTATTAATTTTCATAAAATAAACATTAAATAGTTAATTTAGTATAGCATTTTCTTATAGTTCAGTCAAGCTCTCCTAATTAAAACCATGCTACTTGGTATCTAAATAAAAAAATATTATATTCCTTTTATATTATATCATTTCATGTCCACACCAATTTAGCATATATTTTTATTGGTTTCATCTTCGATAGATCTCATTTTCAGATCTACCGATTATTAACTCGTCGTTCGCAGAGTTTTGTCTTCTTTCTCATATTTTGCATATTTTTTACTATCCTATCGTCTCATCCGAAGTTTCATAAACTTCTTCTTCATCATTCTCTAGTTGGTAAAAATCTGAAACCCTTGTCTCACCGATTAAAACATCGATCTCTTCAGTTTTTTTTTTAATTTTATCTTTAATCATATTCTAGAATTTTGTCGAAATTTTGTTTTAAAAATTTTGGTTGTTTATTTTTTTGTCTTTCTCTTTTTAATATTTATATAATTGGAATCCAGTAAAAATGATGTGATTTATAGATTTTGATAAATATTTGGTAACTGTTTTGTAAAAATTTATAATAAATTTGCCAATAAATTAGGCATAATATATATTTTATCCACCGTAGACAAGAGATGAAATGTAGATTATAGACTACATGCTTTATGTTGATAAAAAAAGGATTATATGATATGCCGGATTTCAGAACGTAGAATAACCATATATTTTCTATACTCTATGTTTGTAATTTATTTTCTTATTCTAGGTTTTGTAAACAACTATGTAATTAGGTGAGATTATATTCTACATGCACGCACGCATACATGTAATATTTATAAAACAATAATATAATTTTTATTTTCAAAAGAATTTTGACCATGAATATATTTTCATATATAGATGTTTTTATCATTATGTATATCCACATTTTGGGTTCTTAAATTGTCTTTTGGGAACATTTCAAAAGATTTAAAAGTATATCAAAAGTTTTTAATTGGGGTTAAGTTCAAAAAATAAAAAGTTTTTTATTGGGGGGAATTGTAAGAAACGAAAAGTAATTAATTAAAGGGAATCGTAACGATGATGATCCCCTATAATATAAAACCTGGGGATTGTTGCGTTTGTCGCTTCGCTGATTTTATATTTACCAGGAACGAACGAACGAACGAACGCCGTCTCCCAAGCTTAAGGCGGCGTGAGAGAGAGAGAGAGAGAGAGAGAGAGAGTAATGGAAAAAAGGAAGGAGAAGCGAATTAGGTCAGAGGTTCCGTACGAAGAACCCCCCGCGAGATCTGAGAAGCGACGTAAGACTAGAAGGAAGAAGAAAGAGGAGGATGTCGTCGTGACCAGAAGAGGACCTTCGAGTTCGGAGGGAAGAAGAGGTACTACAAGAACAAGAGGAAGAGACATGTCTTCTTCTTCACCCGACAAGGTTAATTTTTTTTTTTTGTTCCTGTAATTAATTTTGTTTGTCCAAATTTTTAAGCTTTTGAACTGGAATCGTCTGTCTGAATGCCCTTTTTTTAACTTCTAATTTAGGAAAAAGTTTTTTGTTTTCTTTCTTGCAGGAGGATGACTGTGAAGGAACAAGAAAGTATACTGGTTTGACTTGTCATCAATGTAAGGTCTTGATGAGTAGTAAGCGTGATCTTGTCTTCTGTTCAATATGCATCAAGACCCGCTATTGCTATGACTGCATCGAGAGATGGTAAAAGTATTTTACTTTTGCACGTTTGTGTTACGGTTGCAAGTGTCTTAACAAGTTGAATCTGTAATTGTAATTTCTAAAGGTATCCAGAGAGAACGCCTGATGGAGTTCAATCTGCTTGTCCTTTCTGTTTGGGGAATTGCAACTGCAGAGCTTGTCTGCGAGAGCCTTTGGCCGTCAAGGTAAAAAGGAAGCTTGATAGTGAGTTCATTTCTTTTCAATTGTGAATGTTTCCTTCATTGCTATTTGTTCTGAATCTCAGATACCAATTGAGAAAGACGAGAGTGTCAAGCTCAAGCAGTTGCAGTACCTATTAGTTAAAGTCCTTCCAGTTCTTAGGGATATCTATACAGAACAGAAACATGAACTAGAGATTGAAACAGCGATTAAAGGTATGTATGAGTCACTTGTCCTGTCCTCTCATTTCTTACTTTGTTTCTATTTTCTTGACTCATGGGAAAAACCTGTTTTGTTTCTAGGAGTCCCTGTGACAGAATCTGATGTTATTAGGTGCGAGCTTCATCCAAGCGAACGCATTTACTGGTCAGTTTTTCAAAGCTTGCGGACCATCTTTGCTTCTTCTTCTTCTTTGTTTTCTTCTTATTTTGCTTGTTTGATAATGATATTTCTTCCGTTTTGGGAAAACAACCAAAACGTTTCCATTCTGTTTCTTGTATGTTTTGCAAATAGACCATAGGAAGGGAGAGAGATTCTTATGCTGCAATTCTCACTAATAGATGTGATAGCATTCTAAAATTGTTAAATCAATGGAAACAATAGAAGGAATGTAGTGTAAACATAACTTAGATGGTTTGATGAGATTATGATCTTATCTTGGACTTGCATAGTTTAAATAAAGCTACACATGTGAAGCAGTGGGCAGGGAGTTGTTTTCATAACCATTGACAAGGAACTTGCACCTTGTTGGATATCTTTGAGGGTTAGTTTCATCTCTTGTAGGTGATTACTAAGATTATGATCCTTTGTATAGCTAGGAGAGAGGGAGCTGTTTGCATAATTATCAATTAGGTTCATACATGCGTTGTGCGTGAGAGTTCATGCTTATTTGTGATATTTAATCTTAGTAAAACAATTAGTTGTGTTACTCCAATATCAATACCATAGAAATTAGGCATAGTTTAAACTTGAAAAGAAAAAAACCGGTGTTAGACCTAATAAACTTTCAAATTTGGACGCCATTTAAATCAAGATTTCTACTCTTGAAAGTTTCTGGCCGTTTTGGTTCTTTTAATTTGGACCCCAATTCTTGGATCTAAGCCATATGGTTCTGCTTCTACAACATCCACCTGTGGAAATAATGTACATGTAGTATTTTAACGAACAACAATTCCACGAAAACAACATATGTTCACAGATGCACCCACGACCCATGTGTGTTGGTTTAGTGGGTTTGGCTTTCCGAATCAAGATGGATCAATTGTGTTATGCTTGTTCCGACAATCTCATCAGGACTTCTTTGGCCTGCACTTGCCCATGTTTTATGTGTGGTTGTTGCCGGTGTTCATATCTTGACAAAGGAGAGCTTAGAAAAGCTGTACAAAGTTTTTTATAACTAATTATCTAAAAAACAATTCCACAATAGAAATTGTGATAGAAGTTTCCATATTATTACACCCACTATGGATAGTTAGGCTTTGTGCATAGAGCTCTGAAATCTTCTATACATCCAATAAGTTTTAGAGAAAATATCTTATAGATGAAAAAATAATAGTATGTTTTAAGTGGATATCTCATAGATGAAAAATGATAATTTGTTGAACCAAATATTTCAAGTAATAAAGAACTTCACTCATTTGAAATTATATTACAACACCCACTATGGATAGTTAGACTTTGTGCATAGAGCTCTGAAATCTTCTATAACTCCTATAAGTTTTAGAGCAAATATCTTATAGATGAAAATAATAGTATGTTTAAAGTGGATATCTCATAGATGAAAAATAATAATTTATTGAACCAAATATTTCAAGTAATAATGAACTTCACTCATTTGAAATTCTTTTAGGTGAATTATGTTGAGATACCAACTCAATGAAATGTTATTAGTTGTATTGTTTTGATGTGTGAGTCATCCAAATGAAAATCTCTTTGAAGCTCTTTTAGATCAACCAATTTATGAAAAGTACAATTTCTGGGCATTGAGGCCCAAAATTAATAGAGAATATTTTTTTTTCTGTCAACCAAGAAGACATATATATATGGTGTAAAAGCCTTTATAAACAAGTAACTTCTTTATTCAATCTAATTGACTATAATTTTTTTGGAAATTAATGTTGAAACAAAAAAAGGTTTCATTACATTTGTCCAATCTATTCTTAGTGAATTTTTGAATTTTCATTGTTTGTAAGACAAGTTTCAATTTCTTGTTTGGACGCTTAAAAACAAATAGCAAATGTGAAAATGTGAAAAGTAAGAAAGAGAAATAGAATTCATCAACTTGTGAGAAACTCTTTTACATTTTTGTCAATACATGGTTTATATTATTTTAGTATTATGTGTTTTAAGTGGGAACAAAGAGTATATCAACATGTTGATGGCCATATAATATATTGTCATCTTGTACCATATACAATTTAAATTTTGAAAAAATTAACTGTGATAAAATATTAAAATAATATTTGTTTTATTGAATCTAGAAAATATCTAACCAATAACAATTTTTATAAGTGTGATGTTTCTCCAAGAATTAAATAAAGAATTAGCCATGGAAAACCCCCATTTTGTATATGTTTCTTTGAATTGCATTTTTCTTTAGTTATTTTACATGTTACTCTCTGTGTTACCTCTGTTTGCTTACAATCTTTCACTCTGTGTACTACAGTGACCTCTGCAGAACATCCATTGCCAATTTTGTCAGAAGCTGTCAGAACCCAGATTGTTCATCAGACATATGTCTTTCTTGCTGCAAGGAACTGAGAGATGGGGAGAGTTTCTCTAGATGGAAGCTTAATTCTGACGGTACCATTCCCTGTCCTCCGAAGGAACGTGGTGGTTGTGGCTCTTCAAAACTGGAGTTGAGACGTTTGTTCAAACGTAATGTCAAAAAACTGATAACCGATGCAGAGGAACTTACTCTACAGTCTAGGCCACCGGATGTGGATATTGCTCATGAGTGTTCGTCATGCTCTGATCCCATTAGGAGGCAGGCGGCATATAGGAAGAATGGTCATGATAACTTCTTATACTCCCCGAGTGCTCTTGATCTGTCTGAAGACGATATTGCTCACTTTCAGTCGCATTGGATAAGGGCAGAACCTGTTATAGTCAGAAATGTTCTCGAGAAGACATCTGGACTAAGTTGGGAGCCAATGGTTATGTGGAGGGCTTGTAGAGAAATGGATCCAAAGGTTAAATGCAAAGAAGAGGCAAAAGCGGTGAAAGCTGTGGATTGCTTGGACTGGTGTGAGGTTAGTCAATAGTCAACCAGATTCTATCCTTTCTTAAGACAGTGAACTCATTGTTATTCCCTTTTCTCTTGTAGGTTGAAATAAACATTCATAAGTTTTTTGATGGCTACTTAAAAGGCCGCATGCATCACAATGGTTGGCCAGAAATGTTGAAATTGAAAGATTGGCCTCCATCAACTTTATTTGAAGAGCGTCTTCCAAGGCATAATGACGAGTTTATTTCTGCGTTGCCTTTCTTTGATTACACTGATCCAAAGTCTGGTATCTTGAACCTTGCAACAAAACTTCCAAAAGACTCCTTGAAGCCAGATCTTGGACCCAAGACATACATTGCCTACGGTTTCCATGAAGAACTTAATAGAGGAGACTCTGTGACAAAGCTACATTGTGATGTTTCTGACGCGGTACGTGCACCATTTCTTTCTCAACTCTTCACAGGCATAAAACCAACGATTTGTACTTTTCTGAGATGATCTTAAGAGCTATCTAACTGAAACTGAACTGACCATTCTTTCCCTTCTGCTTTGTGAGTTAGGTCAATGTGCTGACACACACAACTAAAGTGAAACTGTTACCCGTGCAATACCAAAGGATAAAAAGAGAACAGAAACACTATGCAGAAGCCCAGTTGCGTAAACGACAGGGTGGTCAGCGTATAGAATCCAGTGATCAAATAATCTTGATTGAGAATGAGGAAGCTGTAAAGAATTGCAATGGTCTTTTGGGAGAAAGTAGCTTAAAGGATAAAGCAGCTAAGGAAGAACCATCAAATAGCATTGCGGGGGCTTCCAGCTCACAAAAAGGTATTGCAATGAGTTCCTTCCATTCATATGCTATTACTTTAGATGCATTTCTGAAAGGCTTATGTTTCAGGTGAATGTACTAAAGTTGAAAGAGCTGATCATATGGAAGGATCTTCTAGTTCGTATTCTTGCACTACTGCTATGGAGTCAGGTCATGATCCAAAGGTGGATGTGAGTTTAATTCCTCAGAAGAATGTAACGGTAAATGACGAATCAATTGCTGACGAGAATCATGATGACGTCTGTTTGAAGACGGAGAAAAAGGATAGTCCCCTACAACCTGTTGTGAGTACAATTGTGGAACCAATACAGGAGCAGAAACTGGATGCTCGAGTAGAAACTAATTGCAATGCGGATGAGAGTTCAGAGACTCTGCACGGTGGTGCTGTCTGGGACATTTTTCGAAGGGAGGATGTTCCAAAACTTATCGAGTATTTGAAAAGGCACAAGCATGAGTTTCGTCACCTCTACAACGAACCTGTGAAATCTGTAAGTATCATTACCACATCACATGTAAATGATTAGTGCTGTGAGAGAGATCTGGAACTTTATACTTGTGTCTATATTTTCAGGTGTCACATCCAATTCATGACCAGAGTATGTTCTTGAATGAAAAACAGAAGAAACAGCTGAAAGAGGAGTTCGGTAAGATTCTGGTTTGGACTAGAAACATGTGCATCTACCTACCTTCTTTGCTATGGTGAATGGTTGATATATGATTTTATTTTTCATATGCAGATATAGAACCATGGACCTTTGAGCAACACCTCGGTGAAGCTGTCTTTATCCCTGCAGGTTGTCCTCACCAAGTAAGGAACATACAGGTAAGCAACTCCTTTTTTGACACTCCATGTTTATCAGTCAAGTAACTTTAGTTTGGCATCTGAAATGTTACTGATCCTCCTCCTCAACTGTTAAAAGTCTTGCATAAAGGTGGCACTAGATTTTGTTGCTCCTGAAAGTGTAGAGGAATGCCTTAGGCTAACAGAGGAGTTCCGGAGACTACCAAAAGACCACAGATCTAACGAGGATAAACTAGAGGTACTTTTGACTATTCTCATTTGTATATGTTATTGAATCTAAAAAGAGTCCAGTAGTTTCATGTTTATGTTAAATGTTTATGTTAAGCTCTCTGTGTACTTATTTATCTTCTCACTGTATTGGATGTAGCTTAAGAAGATAGTGCTGCATGCTGCCAGCTCAGCCATAAGAGATGCAAACGAGCTGATGCAAAAGTCGATGACACAATGTGATACGTATGAGGCTTGCCGCCCTCCGATTATTTATCAGTATGCACGAAGAAAGGCCCACATGTCTAAGGAAGCCCAGCAGAAGAAGAGTACGTAAGGAGCAAGTTTGACAAGAAGAAAATATCGTGAAAAGTAGTAGAGCACATGCGTGTGTGCAAGCAAGCCTTAGTAATATATATGTAGGGAGTAGGAGAGTGAAGGGAGGTTATCATGTTGGATGATCATTGTTAGTGGGAGAGAGAGAGTCTCTCTAGAGTGGGATTTGTAACTGTGTTCATTCAACTTAAAGCAGCATCCTTTACATTTCTCTTTTGTGTCAAGAAGTTGTAACTTGTAATACTTAAACCATAACATAATGATGGCAAACAAAAGACTCAAGCTCTACATTGTTCTACTTTGGTCTGTCCCCAAAGATTAACATCTGAGAAAACCCATCTATTACTTTTGTCAGAGTACAAACTCCCTTGAAGCTTTACTGCCAACTATTACTTTGAATTTGCTTATGTGACATTATTGTAGCTGCATGACTTTTCTTTCGCATAGGTAATATTCTTCCCGTCTGATCTTACAACAGTCGAGTCGTAGAAACATGAAATTAAGTCTATAGACATGTTTTTATTTGAAAAATGAGAGTGATTGTGAAATAGATAAAACCTTGTTGGATTACTGAAAAAGCTTGAAGCTTAAATCTTTATATATTACACATGTAGATTGTGTCAAATACTACAAACAAACAGAGAGCTTGAAAACGGTAGTAGGAAGTTTTTGAGACGCATTTAGTTTACTAAATCATTTCTTGGCCAGCAATTTCTTCGGGAGCTTATCGATTGGTGTAGATTTAAGCAGGAACAGCCTCGCAGCCCTCTCTGACAATGTCCCTCCGCATTTCAGTCCACGAGACTGAAGTTCCGTCTTTAATCTCTCCATCCCCATAACCTGAAACCATAGAAAAAAACAGAGATAGATAAGGATAAAGGTCTGCAACCTGAACATAATATGATGCTCATTGAAATTTGCGTATGAGATGAATGATTCCATTACGTACCTCCATATCTTTTGCCGAGTTGAAGTCATCAAAGTTAAGCGGTTCCACAGGTTTGCAACACACTGCTGCTGCATCAGCAGACTCTGTTTCTCCCGCATCTCCTACTGTCTTTACTTGAGAATCATTATTACCTTGATTCTTAGCAGGCACAGAACTAACTGCCGTTTCAGAAGCTGCTTCGAGCATATTCTTCTCTACGTCTCCACTTGAATTCTCCTCCTTTTCAGTTTGAACAACAGGAGAATCATCCATCTTTTCTTCATTAATCATCACTTGAACACCGGTGATCTCTCCCTTAGGTACATCTGAGCTTAGGTTCACCACAATGTCTTTCTCTTCCTCTGAACCGCTACTGCTGGAAACTTTACCTCCATCCATAACCGAGCCCGAGCTTTCACCAGTACCCTTATCCGGAACAACTTGGTTACCATTGTTTAAAACAATAGATTCCTCATCCTCCTCGTCGCTGCTATCATCACTGTCACTATCTCCAACAGCTCTCTTTCCCTTCCTGAAAACACAACAAATACATCATCAACAGCAAGCAACAAAGATATGAAGAGGACCAAAGTAACAGTATTGCATCCTCAGAATGTATACAAGACTACTACTGACTCACAAAAACTCACAAGCAGCATCACAGGTTCAGAAAAAGAAGAGCTTTTCTAATCACTAAACTTAGAAAGATTGATACTTTTCTATCTATTCATGCAATAAGCACCCAAGTAACAATGCTAACATCCTAATAATGTATGCAAGATCACAAAAACTCACTAGCAACATCTCAGGTTCAGGAAAAAAAAAAAGAGCTTTTGCAATCACTAAACCTAAAAAAGCTCGATACTTTACAATAATTTCATTCAAGCTTAGATAGATTGATATGAGGTTTCTCACCATATCTTGAGTCTCTTAGACTTTTCAGATTCAGCATAAACCTTCCTCTTCCCGTTCTTAAAAGACTCTTGCAACGCCAAATCAACCGCCTCAATACACTTATCAGACTCCTCCTTATACTTCTTAACGTACTTCTGAGTCGCTCCGTTGCCAACTCCTTCCTTCACTTTAGTCGCCTGCTTCTTCAGAAACTCATGAGCCAACTTCTCAAGCTTCCTCTCCTCTTCGCCTTCCATCCACTCCTCCAGCCTCTTCTCCGCGTTCACGTGCCTCAGCCTCCGCCCACTCATGTCCCTACACGCGTCGAAGTTGTTCGTCTTCTTCTGCCCTGCTTTCGTCGCCGCGCCACGGAGCAGCGATCCGAACCCTCCCTTGCCTCCGCGGAGGGAGAGGACGAGGTTCACGGTGGAATCGGGCTGAGAAACTGCGGATTCGTCGGAGATCTGATGTCCTCCGTGTATCAGACGATGTAGATGCGTCGGGATCTTCGTATGCTCGAAGATCCGCTGCTTGATCTGAACTCCATAGGCTAACGGAGAGGGGAAAGATAGGGTTAGGGATTTTCCGTTGAGTAGCCTCACGAAAAACTGCAGCTGCTTAGGGCTCTGATCCGCCATCGATAGCAATTATCTGGAGCTCGGAAGAAGATGAAGAAGAAAATCGATTTAGGATATAAATTTAGAAAAAAAACAAAGCCCTAAGTCTCTTCTCTATATATAGTTCTTGGGCTACGTGTTTAAAATGGGCTTTATATATTTACAGCTTCTTAAATGGGCTTATAGTAGTTGTTGGGCTATATTGGGGTTTATAAGTAATTTGTTGGCTAGTTGATATGCGGTTTAATCGATTTGACTCGGTCAAATTTCGGTTTGATTTCCGGTTTAAAAGCTTTTGTATGTTGTGATTTCATGCTTACATTTGAGTTCTTATCCGTTCCACCTCTGTGTGAATGTAATTAATGTGATCCTAATCTTATTATGACATCATGCTAAAATGCCTTGTAAGATTCTATCTATTTTTAAATAATTTGCCAAAAAAGCTTACTTGGACGGATAAAAGTGAATTACACGTGCTAGAAGTCAAAAGCTAAACCAAACAAAAGTGAGACTGTTAACCAGTAGTACCATGACACGTAAGATAATTAAGGATTTGTCGGTGGCTTCGTTGTTGAGTTTTGAGTCTAACCAACTTAGAAAAATTAATAGTCAAAAGCTTTTATTTAAGTCTTTTTGAATCTCTCCCTTTCTTCTGTTTTATCCACTCTCCTGACATCAGATACCTCAAAAGCACACTGAAGAAGAAGAAGAAGCAAAGACAAGAGATGGAGGGGATCATCGTAGACGATACAGAGATTAACGGAGCTCTTGTCACGCCGCAGTACACACGGTTGCATCATCGTCACCATTGCAGAGAAAACCAGTGTACCTCTGTTCTCATCAAATACATTCAAGCCCCTGTTCATCTCGTAAGCGCTTCAGCCTACCTTCTCAAAGATTCGTGATTTAGTAGTGTTTTCGTGTTAACAAATGGCTTATAATAATATTACATGAATTTACTCAGGTTTGGTCACTTGTTCGGAGATTTGATCAGCCTCAGAAATACAAACCATTTGTAAGCAGATGTACAGTTAATGGTCATCCTGAGATCGGTAGTCTCAGACACGTAAACGTCAAATCTGGTCTCCCGGCCACAACCAGCACCGAGAGATTGGAACAGCTTGATGATGATGAACGCATCCTCGGCATCAACATCATTGGTGGTGATCACAGACTCAAGGTACATATAACCGCCCCAGAATATCATATCATAGATGCTTGCATTTCTTATAATGAATGATTCTCTTTCTCCTGCAGAACTACTCTTCTATCTTAACTGTACATCCGGAGATGATCGATGGGAGATCAGGAACTATGGTGATTGAATCTTTTGTTGTGGATGTTCCTCAAGGCAACACCAAAGATGACACATGTTACTTCGTGGAATCACTCATCAAGTGTAACTTGAAATCCTTGGCTTCTGTCTCTGAAAGATTGTTTGCTCAGAACATAACCAATCCCATCGCTGCCACCTTCTGAAAAAACTTCCAACGGATACAGAGAGAAGCATGTGTCTCACCCACCCTAGAAGCTCACTGAAGGAAAGAAAGATCCTGTGTATTTAGTAGGCTCTTCCATCAAGACATTCTGTAGTCTGGTCATTTGTATAGGGAAGCACAATGCTATGTTTAGATCAGTTCCATATGGCAATCATGAGCCTGTGGTAAATGTAATGTTTTCTGGTGCTTGTTGGACAGTGTCTGTGTATCTATCCGCATCATTGTAAGAAAGAACCAGAGCTACTTAGTCTTTAATGTGTATACACTGTCACCAGGAGTCATTACAGGAACATTTTCCGTCTTTGAAATGGTGAATCTGTGACCCTTCTTGTAAGACAATCTCACGGTTTCTCAAAACCGTTATGTATTTCGCTACGTTGTGGCAATCAGAACATATGCTCGTGTTCTTGACCACTCTTATAGGATCCAACCCTTTCTTTTTGATGAGACCGTAGGTTATTGGTAGCTTCTCTGTATGTCCCAATAGCAACTTCTCTTTCTCTGCTTCGCTTACGTTTTGGTATATGCATCTCGTATCTGGCACATAACCTAATCTCTTCTTCATCTCAGAGACTAATCTGTAAAGCTCAAAGTATATCTCTCCTTCATCAGGATGTGCTTTTCCTTCTGCATTGAAGACGTGAACCCTTTGATCGATCTGGATCCAGCTCCAGAGATCCTGAACTCTCACTCTTTGACTCCTCATCGAGTCCCTTATGTGTTCAACATCTTCCCATCTCTTCAAACTACTGTACAAGTTTATCATCATCATGTAGTTAGCTGAATTGTGCGGTTCCAGTACTTGCAGCCTCTTCCAAGCGAGTTCCGCAAGCTCCAAGTCTCTGTGGATCTTACAAGACGAAAGGAACGCACCCCAAGTAGTTGCGTCAGGTTTCAATGGCATTGTCTGAATAAAGTCCCATGCTTCATCAAGATAACCAGACCTCCCCAGCATATCAACCATGCAAGAACAGTGTTCGATACTCGGGGTAACACCATAACGAGACCTCATTAGATCAAAGTACTCCCACCCTTCACAGACAAGACCTGAGTTCTTGCAGACGGACAAGATAGAGGTAAACGTGATAGCATCTGGCTCCATGCCTGCTTCAAGCATCTTATTGAAAACCGCAATCCCTTCTTGGCCTTGCCCAAACATGGCATGGCCCATGATTATACAGTTCCAAGAAGCTAGCGGTTTGTTCTCAATGCTCCGGAAAACCTCAGACGCGCTTCTCAGGTCCCCTGATCTTGTGTACATGTCCACAAGTGCAGTTGCAACATATGCATCGCGGATCAAATTGTTCTTCAAGCAGAAACAGTGAACCTCTTTGCCACTCTGTAATAGACTCAAGCAAGTTAATACCCTAAGCAATGTGGATATTGTAGCTGAGTTTGGACAAACACCTTCTTCCTGCATTGTAATGAAAACTTTGAGAGCATTCCTGAAGTTTCCATTCTTGGAACACCCTGATAAAATGGCAGTCCAAGAAACCACATTTGGCTTCACCCTGTTCTTTTTCATCTTCTCTATTACAGCCAAAGCTTTCTCAGTTTCTCCACGACTCGCATACCCATAAACCAGACTGTTCCATGTAACAGCATCGAATTGATCCCTTCCTTCTCCATTTTACTCATCAAACCTTCAGCATCTTGTACCTGACCAGCGTAGGAAAGTCCAGAGATAAGTGAGTTCCAAGCAACAATGTTCTTCTTCTCATCCATTGTATCAAAAACCATCCGGGCGTAAGGCAAGCAGGCGGTTTTAACATACATGTCGATCAATGTGGTTTCTACGTATATATCGTACCAAAGCTGGTTTCTTATTACATATCCGTGAATTGCTTTCCCAAGTTTAAGAAGCCCCGGTTCAGCAACGGCTTGAAGAAGACTAGTTATGGAGCTGGTGTTTGGCTTCAGACCAGCAACTTGCATTCTTTGCAATATCGAAATGGCACCTTTGTACAACCCTTTGAAGGCGTGGCCTGACAAAAGGGAGTTCCATGTAATTATATCCGGTTTAAAACCACATCTCTCCATCCCCTCCAGGAGAGCCAGAGCATCATCTACATACCCAAATGCAGTATAACTCGATAAAATCAAGTTCCAGAAAGACAGATTCCGGTCTTTCATCGAATTGAAAACTTTCCTGGATGATTCAACCACGCCACTCCTTGAGTACATGACAATCAGGGAGTTACACACCGAGACGTTTGCTTCAAACCCAAGTCTCAGAACATACTCATGAATCTGTCTCCCTTCTCTTAACCCTCCTTCATTGCTACAAACTTGCAAAAGCTTAACCATTGTTCGATCATAAACCTTTGCAGAAGAAGAAAACTGCATCTCTCTGAACAGCTTCACAGCCTTCTCCCACTTCCCACTCCTCAAGTTGACCATCATAATCTCGTTCCACGCTAGATCATCTCTTTCGGGCATTTCATCGAACAACTTGTTGGCGACATCCGAACTCACACATCTTCCATAGAAACCCATCAACGCAGAAACCACGCGTGTGTCTGATCTAACAACCCCTCTCTTGATCAAACCGCCATGAATAACAAAACCGAGAAGCTCGTTCATCAGAACAGTACAGAGTCTCAATGCCATAACGAGAACCACTTCGTCAAAGTTTACTCCTTTGCTCTGTAGCTGAACGAACTCCTCTAAGACCATATGCTTCTCTAATCTGAAACTCTCGACCTCTCTCAAGAAACCCATCCATGAAACTTGATTCCGAGGGAAACCCATGAAGAAAATAGCACTCGCATACTCTAATTCTCCGAGTTCGAGGTAACGAGAGACCAAGCACTCCATGTCGAATCGATCGTACATCCTCATCATACGAGCATGAACAGCTTTCACAGAAACCAAATCATCGCATCTACTTATCGTATGGGGTAAAAGTTCCGAGCTTGAAGACGATGGTGCCAGAGAAACAGAGGTTGGTGTAGATTCCGACGACAACGCATGTTTGATGTCCAGAGAGAAACGAGTCGGAGAATGATTGAAGTTAGATGGATTTATAAGATATCTACGATTTGACTGATGAAGAGAGAAGGAAGTGTAACAATGGCGGAAAGTCACAGAGAGATTCTCCATTGGAACGGAACACTGTTTTCTTGGCGGGTTAAGACAAGACCTATCCGGTTTGTTCAAAAAACGCAGCGTTTTAAGATTCACTGCGAAGAATGCAATTACCCAAAACGCAGCGTTTTATGTGTTTTAAGATTCACTGCAGAAGAAAGCAATTACTCATCCTCAAAAATGTTCTTACAACATACAAAAGCTTATGATTAGTGTTTCATATTCGAGAATGATACAAGACAAAGCAAACATTTTACTCCAATGGAACTAGTTCAGTAATGATATGATCTACCACTTTTCTCTTGGAGTACCATCAGGGAACACAGGAGTGAGATCCTTCTTCTTTCTAGGACTACTTGAAGGACTCAATCCAATCTTCATACTATCTTCATCATCATCATCGAAGTTAGGAGGCACATCATCTTCTCCTTCTTCATCAGTCCAGTCACCTTCATCATCATTCCCACCTTCCAAGTAACCATCCACATCAGACCATTCTTCATCATCATCATCATCACTTTCTTCTTCTTCTTCTTCCTCCTCCTCACCCTCTGTTACATCGCTCCCATCAACCTCTTCGTTGACTCTCATGCGTCCTCCTCTTCTTGGGAACCTCGGTACAGACACGAGCGCACGCATCTTCTCTTTCACGAGAGTCAAAGGATCTTTATCTATCAACTCAGAGTTCCTGTAAGCCTCTCTCAAGAAAACAGAATCTCTCTCCCCTTTCAAAGACACGTAGAACAGATCAGGGTGTCTTATAATCATCCCTCTCAGCTGCTGCGAGAATCTGAACTCCTCACGGAAATGAGTCAAGTGATCGACCAACGTCCTCTTCTCGGTCGTTAAACTCAAAAGCTCATGAATCACCCCGCAAGCATGCTTCTCTTTCTCAAGCGTTCCCGACCTCAAGTGCGAGAAGTCCTTGTAAGGAGATATATAAGCCATGTCACGGAACTGCAATATCTTCCTGGTCTCACTCTTGGAAAGACTCAGACCCCTCGGAAGCTGAACCCTGTTGAACCTAGCCGGTCTATCTATAATCAAGTTCCTCTCTTCCGACTCTCTAAACCTGTTATCCTCCTCAGACAACTCAGCAGCCGACACAGCAAGCTCAGGATCCCAGTTAGTCAGCTCCAAAGCAGGACCTCTAGGAGTCGGAACCACACGGAAGTACTGAGGATAACGCTGACAAATCGTGTCCCTAAACTCCAGAGGAAGCCCCAAATCAGTCCTGAGATGAGAGATCTTCTCCAGGAGTATCCTCTTATCAACAGACATCATCACAAGCTTCCTCAGCTTAACAACCAAAACATCTTCGAGCTCGTTCTTAATCTTCATCTCCTCGAGGTAGAGCCTCTCAGCCTCCGACGTCATCTTGAACCTCAGCGAATAAGCTCCTTCCTCAACAATCTCAAAAACGCCAGGGTACTTCCTAAGGAGAGCTATGAAACGGCGGCGTTTTTTCAAACCTAGATCTCTCCTGTACTTACCTAACCCTCTAAGAGACATGGTCCTGTCGGGCTGGCTCACGAGGATCTTCCTGATGTTCAAGACGAGTTTCAGCTTCTTATCTCTCTGGACGACGTTGTCGAATGTGAGCTCTTTTCTTCTCTTCACGGCAGCTCTCACAGGTTCGAGGGCTTTTTTCCGGGGAGCGCTCCAGGAGACATGTTTGTTCCCTAGAATCAAAGCTTCCCCCATGAACTGAGACTTTGAAGCAGCTCGGATTGTGGAGATGGGGAGACGGGATTTGATAGAAAGGTGAGGTCTTTCGTTGAAGGGGGAGTTGCAAGAGACGAACAAGGGTTTATGAGAAGGAAGCAGAAGCTTTGGATCCATTTGTGAGACTCAAAGCCTGAGAAAGGTTGAAGCTTTTACAAGGAATGATATTAGAAAAATTGAGACTTTAGAATTAAAGAGAAAAAGTTGTTCACCTTGTCCCTCGGGCGGTTGAATCTAGTGAGAGGTAGTGCAGAAGGATATGTTCTTCTTCCTTTGGATTGGGGGTTTAACGATGGAGTGAGAGAGAGTCATAAACCCTCCTCTTCTTCTTTCATCTTTGAAGAAAGCATCTCTGATATTATCTTATAAGGTCTTGAGCGTAATACTAGACCAGATACGAGGGTATAAAAGGAATTGCGGAAAACCCGGTCCTTAAGTAGCGAACGATGTCGTTTCAGTCGCCGTTTGTTTCTTTCTTCTAAGAAGCAAACGATGTCGTTTCAGTCATCGCGAGAAATGTTCATCGGCGCGACGGAGGATTCGGAAAGGCGGAAGAAATCGAGAGACGATTCAAAAATCTCGCGACTCAGATCGGAGAGGCTAACATCAAATATCTTCGTTGGTCTTGGTCATCATCGTCATTCCACAGTAGTTTTCAAATACGTCAAAAAGGGGAATCATTAAAACTGACACTGAGTTGCATACTTCAGTGCTGGGAATCCGTTGAAGGAAGTTGAATTACTTTAGGATGAGATTTTGCGTTGTTTCTGTTTTTGAGCATTCAAAGACGTTAATAGAGAATAATATGTAATCAACTAGGGAGGGCACTAATCGAGTATATCTAAGTTTCTGTGTCTGTGATGAATAATATTGAAAGTTTGCAAAATTTGAGTATACGCTACAAATTGCTGTGCAGGAACTCTAAAGGCTATATGCAGTTTATGTATGTTATTGGTGGTGGTCCACCTAGTTCAGAGAAGGCTTCAAATGTAACGATTATGTCTCTGGAGGTATATGAACCATCTTAGCTATATAATAAAGTCGTTTTGAGTCTCTTCCCGCCTTTTTCAATGTATAAATTGTTTTCTTTTGAGCAAGATCCCCAGGAGGCTGCGGAGGAGCGATCACGTGAATTACCTCGCGTTACTCCTGCCTGAAACACAAGCCAACGTTGCATTGGGACAAAGAGAGCCGGGGGAGCGTCTTTCATGTACAGAGATAATAAGAACATCAAGCATGCTGTTTTCTCTGTCCTAACACCCATGTCAATCTTTCAACGGCTTGAGAATGCTCAGCATTTTCCATCTGGAAAGGAGATTAGACAAGGTTTGGATAATTTTCTTTTGATATTTTGAAAGTTTCTTACATTGCACCTGTTATGTTTTACTTCACCTTCTTTTGTTAACTTAAAACAACGGCTGAGAAACACCTCTTGTAGCGAGTTTGGTCAGATTCTTTGTGTGTTTTGGATAAAGGGCATTTTGGTCAATATGAAGTGGCTTCTATTGAATCTTCTGTGCCCTGGCCACACATTTGACATGCAAATGCTCTATTCTCACAGAAAGACATTATCAAGAGACATCTCATCCCATAAATGTGACGTGTCAATCAAGCAGTGGCTAATATTGATTACACAGTCCACGTCAGCTTACTAGAAACAGCTCCATGCTTGTCCTCACGCTTCTTTTCCACTTCTTTCTTCAAAGTTTGATGATACGGAGAGGACAATTCTTGGTGTAGAAGGCGAGAGAGAGATAAGATCCATGGAAGCTTTGAAAACCGCTAGCTTTAGTCCTATGTCAGTTTTATCCGAGAAAAGATCAGAACCAAGAAGACCCTTCTCGCTGCCTAGCCTCTTTCCACCGAAAACACCTAAACCAATCTCCCAAGAAAGCTTCTTAAGGAGCTTCAACGGCGGATTAGCTCTTCTAACCTCTGTTCTAAGCAGTGCCACAGCTCCTGCAAAGTCCCTGACCTACGAGGAAGCTCTGCAACAATCCGTGACCTCTCCTTCGTCTTTTGATTCAGACGGTTTGATCGAAGGGATATCAAGTTTCGTCACTGACAATCCTCTGGTGATCGCCGGTGGAGTTACTGCATTTGCTGTCCCTTTTGTTCTGTCTCAGGTTCTGAGCAAGAAGCCCAAATCTTTTGGAGTTGAGTCTGCTAAGAATGCTTATACCAAGTTGGGCACTGATGAAAATGCTCAGTTGCTTGACATAAGAGCCGCTGCTGATTCCAGACAAGTGGGCACTCCTAATGTCAAGGGTCTAGGTAAAAAGACGGTCTCGGTTGTTTATAACGGAGAAGACAAGGATGGTTTCTTGAAGAAGCTTTCCTTGAAGTTTAAAGATCCTGAGAACACCACATTGTTCATTCTTGACAAGTAAGCCTCTCTCGGCTTATAGCTACGTTCATTCAAACTTGAGTAGTGAGTAGTTTATTTAATACAGTTGTTATTGTTTGAATGGGAAAGCCAGGTTTGATGGAAACTCCGAGCTTGTTGCTGAACTGGTGACCCTTAATGGATTCAAAACTGCTTACGCTATCAAAGATGGTGCAGAGGGACCTAGAGGCTGGTTGGTCTGTGCTTCTCTCCCTCTCTCTCATTCCATAATGTTTGCTTCTCCAAGTGCATTTTTTTTTTGCTCAAGTTATTCAGGATTTGCAGAATAGCGGATTGCCTTGGATAGAGCCAAAGAAGACTCTCAGTCTTGATTTGAGTAGTTTGACTGATAGTCTCAGTGGTGTATTTGGCGTGAGTATACAATTTCAATTTTATTGAATTTTTGTAAATAAACATTGAGAAATGATTTAAAAGGGGAGAAACATAAACGTGGCAGGAGAGTGCTGATGGTGTCTCTGTTGCAATTGGAGTAGCTGCTGCTGCTGGATTAAGTGCTTTAGCATTTACAGAGGTTTGTTTCTCAGTTTTATCTTCTTGTCTCCAGAAGATACTAAAATCTTATTATCTCTGTCAACAGATTGAAACCATACTCCAACTACTAGGCTCAGCTGCACTTGTTCAGCTTGCAGGCAAGAAACTTCTATTTGCTGAGGTAAATTCTTACACATCTTTTACCTCTATATCTCGGAAGTGGTCTTGATGGTTCTTTATCTTCTACAGGACCGAAAGCAAACTCTAAAACAAGTGGATGAGTTCTTGAACACAAAGATTGCACCTAAAGAACTTGTTGATGAATTAAAGGTACAACTAGTTTTACATAT
The DNA here is from genome assembly GCA_019706035.1 of Raphanus raphanistrum subsp. raphanistrum. Classification (NCBI taxonomy): domain Eukaryota; kingdom Viridiplantae; phylum Streptophyta; class Magnoliopsida; order Brassicales; family Brassicaceae; genus Raphanus; species Raphanus raphanistrum. The sequence goes on along the minus strand of CM033988.1, from coordinate 11,797,434 downwards.
CTCCACTTGTAATGATAGACAGTTTCTAAATATAATGCAACATTGAATTAACACAGGACATAGGAAAGGCTCTTCTTCCTCCATCAACAAGCAGCAAAGCTCTTCCTGCACCTGCAGCAGTTGCAGCAGAAGCACCTACTACAACCACGGTCGAGAAACCAGAACCTGAGCCAGTAATCAAAGCCGCCACTGCACAGGTAAACTCAGAGCCAGCCGCCACTGCGCAAGCAATCTCGGAGCCAACGGCTGAAGCGGCCACTGCACAAGTTATCACAGAACCAACCAAGACAGAAGACAAACCAAAATCTTATTCAAGACCACTCTCACCATATGCAGCGGTAAATGTTTCTACATTCTTTTGAAACCTCTCTTCCATTGATCACAGAAAAGTATCTTTCTTGGTTTCACTATGTTCTTTACATGAATTTATGTAATCTGATGTCTCTCATCTTAAATGTTTCCGCAGTACCCTGACTTGAAGCCTCCAACATCTCCTACACCATCGCAGCCCTGAAGAGCCCGTAATAAAGCAGTCTTTCCTCCTTCAAACATATGAGCAAATATCTATCGAATCTTTGTGAACTTTTTTATCTTCGAGGACTTAGATGCTACCTTCTTTCGAATCTGGGTTAAGTTTAATGTGTACTATGGTGTCCCCCTTCTATACCGCCATTAAGAGTTGCTATGTTCAAATAATCGTTGACCAAGACATAGTCAAACAATATGATTTTGCGCCAGCTATTACGATAAAGTAAAGAACAGCCCATATTAGGCCCATTTTAGAGTGGGCTGGCACAGAGTACTGAAGGAACATAAGACCATGTGCAATGGGGATCACCCCGAGTCCTTAGAGCACGATGGTCCCCATCGTTTAATTAAAATAATAATATAAAGGTTAGCAAAGTTAAGGATTGGTCCGTAATTAGATGGTTTACGAACTCGATCTTTCTGGTTTACGGACTCGAAAAAAATGCACGTGTCCGATTGTGAGTGGACCGGGCCGGTTTTGTGTTTCGTATGGGGTGAAGTGATTTGGTCATTTCGACCAAAGCAAAGAAAAAAAAATTCATCTCCTCTCTCGACGGCGATTCTGCGATTGCTGTCTCTCGGATCGTCAAGGTAAATAGAAGGCGATTCTTGTAGATTAATCGATGTAGATTAGTTTGCATCTTGTGTACGGTTCTTCTTGTTTGTTTTCCTCCCAATCTAGGGTTTGCTTTTGTTTATTCAATGGAATTGAAAACCCTAGTTTGTTCGAAGAACTTTTCGATTAGGGTTCTTCTTGTTTGTTCCATTTGATTTACGATTAGGGTTCATCTTGTTTGTTTTTTTACGGTTTGAAAATCAAAATCTTTTTCATTCAATTTAGGTTTCTCAATCTCCTAGTATTTACAGAGCATTTAGATTAACTATTTGGGTCTCAATTTTATTACCGATTCAAATGCAATGATGGTTCCATACTATTGTTAGTTACGGTTTTGACAAAGTCTCAGTCTTTTTCTATATGTATGTTATTAGTCTTTTTCGAATAATGCTCTGTGTATTCTTTGTTGCAGGTTAACTAGAATGGGACAATATAGCTACAGCCAGCCGTCCTCATCATCAGAGGACTTGGACATAATGTCACTTCTCGATGCTGAAGCTCAGCTGTACGCGGATGAAGGTGAGAGTAGCTTCCATATGGCAAAGGCGGTTCAGTACCAACCTCAACCTGAGGCCGATGATGGAATCCCGACGAGTTGCTACTGTGGGGCGGAGCCGGTTACAGCAACCGCCTACACTGACAAAGATCCAGGCCAAAGGTACTTCAACTGCGTCAATGCGGATGATGGAGACTGGCACATCTGGAAGTGGTGGGATGTTGCGGTCATGGAGGAGATGAGGGAGTTTCAGTCACTGCTAAGGCGGATTAAGGAAGAAGGTGAGAAGAGTGAGGAGAAGCTGCTACTGCTAGAGAAGAGTGTAGGTGAGCTAGGAAGGGAGAATTCACGAGTTAAGCTAATGGTGTGCCTATTAGTTTTAATAGGATTGGTCTTCTTGGTTCTGCGTGGTAAGTTAAACATGATTGATAATGCGAGTTAAGCTAATGGTGTGCCTATTCATTTGACTTGTTTATGTTATGTGTTTGCAGGAGTAGCTTCAAAGGGTTCAAACGGGAGTGTTTTAACACTTGACTTCCTTAACTAATAAGGTACGTTTGTATTGGTGTTTCATCTGAAAATTAAATGGATGAATTTAGTATTATAATTTGGGTGAATAAATGCTACTGAATTGCTTTATATCTTCTGATTTGATTGGTTTTAATGTTCTAGTATAGTAGTGTTACGATAAATGCATGTAGTTTACTTCCTATCTTTCTAACTGCTTAGATTTGATGGCTTTAATTGTAAAATAAATATATAGATGGCTTTAAACTTAAGGCTCTGTGTAACTAGTAGAGTAACACAGAGTAACCATGGCTAGCTCCTCTGGTTTTTCAAACCTTTTACGTAGCCAACTTCCTGTAGACCTTGATTCACCCGAACCCTTTTGGTTCGGGTCCGAACTTCCTGATGAGTCTCCTAGCCCAGTCCCTGAAGAGTGTAGTGTTAATAAGGAGAGGAGGAAATTTACTCCCATAGAGGATAAGATCCTAATTGGTGCTTGGCTTAACACGAATAAGGACCCTATCGTCAGCAATGACCAGAAAGCTGGTGCTTTCTGGAGGCGTATTGTAGACTACTACAATGCAAACCCTCACCTCGTTGGGCAAATACCGAGAGAGATACCTTCTTGCAAGCAGAGGTGGTCTAGGATCAACGAGCAAGTATGTAGGTTTAGTGGATGTTATGATGCGGCTCTGAGGGCGCAGAGAAGTGGCCAAAACGATGATGATGATGTGATGAAAGCCGCCTTAGACCTATTCTTCGTCAAGTACAACAACAAGTTCGTCATGGATCACTGCTGGAGGGAGCTGAGGTATGACCAGAAATGGTCATCCAACAATGTGGCTAAGGAGGGTGGAAAGGAAAAGCGGAAACAAGTGTTGGAGGTTGATAGAGAACCTGAGGCTAGACCTATCGGTATAAAGGCTGCCAAAGCTGCCAGTTTGAAGAAGAAGAATCCTAGAGAAGTGGAGTTGTCAAAGCTACAAGGCGTGTTAGAACTGAAGGAAAAAGTGTCTAGGAATAAAGTCCTTGAACTCTTGCTTGCGAAGAAAGAGCCACTGTCTGAGATCCAGGAGAAGCTAGTGTCGAAACTACTATCTGAAATGTTATGATGTGTTGTTTGAGGTTGCGTGAAATAGTTCCTTAGCTCAGTTTCTTGCGTAGTGTTAAGTAGTTGGCTAGTTGCTTGCGTAGTGTTGTGTAGTTGGCTAGTTCAGTTTGCTAGTTACAGCTATACTAACTGTTGTGTAATGTGTTTTGTTTCAGGTCAAGATGTCACGGGAGAAGAGGAGAAGAAGTCACGGGAGAAGAGGAGAAGAGGAGAAGAAGTCACGGGGGTGAAAGCAGTCACGGATGGTCCTTTTTTGTAGCCCATGTGAAGAAGTCACGGGGTTAATGTTTTTCACTTTGTGTATTATAAGTACTATCTCCTTCTCCTTGTTTTTTCATGGATTTTTAACACTAAAACCCCTCAACTAAGTTTGTTTTGGGTAAAAACCCCCAAACCAAGTATTTAACGATATAACCCCCAAACTAACTTTATTTAATGAATTAAATCCTCTCAGGTCATAATTACATGTACTACTGGTAAATATTTAGTTTAAGAGTTTTTACATTAAGTAAACATAGTTGAAGGGTTTAACCATTAAAAAAAAAATACAAAATATAATAACATTATCTAAAAATTAGTAACTTTAATTTTCTAAATTAGCATTTTAATTTATATAGATATGTGAGTCTAATTTTCTTTAAATCAACACTATATATGTATAGATTAAAAATGTAAAAACCCAAAATAGAAAAAAATTATCTAAAGTTTTACATGTAATATAAATTTTCTAAAAATTAAAAATGTAAAAGACAAGAAAATATACCCAAAATTATATATTATCTAGTAACTTTAATTTTCAAAATTAACATTTTAAATTATTTCTATAAATTTACGAGTCTGATTTTTTTAAAAAAAAAATCAACATTATATATGTATAACTTTAATTATACATTTTTTATTTATACATATATAATGTTGATTTAAAAAATCAGACTCATATTTTTTTTTCTATTTTGGGTTTTTACATTTTTAATTTATACATATATAGTGTTGATTTAAAAAAAAAATTAGACTCACATATCTATATAAATTAAAAATGCTAATTTAGAAAACTAAAGTTACTAATTTTTAGATAATGTTATTACATTTTTTATTTTTTATTTTAATGATAAAACCTCTCAACTATGTTTATTTAATGTAAAACCCCCTAAACCAAAAATTTACCAGTTGTACAGGTAATTATGACCTGAAAGGGTTTAATTCATTAAATAAAATTAGTTTGGGGTTATATTGTTAAATACTTAGTTTGGGGGTTTTTACCCAAAACAAACTTAGTTGAGGGGTTTTAGTGTTAAAAATTCTTTTTTATTATCAAAACTTTGTATGATAAGTTTCAATGCTTGTAATATTTTGCTACGAAGAAGTGTATTGATCCCACGGCTTGTAAAACGGTTTGACATTATCACTTTTTCTCCTTGTTTTATCCTTGTATTATAATGTCTTATCTAGCTTGCTTGCTTGCATCTTGACATATACATAATCACTTCTTCTCACGGCTTGCATCTTGACATATATTGATCCCACGCCTTGACATATATTGCTTGCTTTAACACTTATAATGTCTTATGTCTTATGTATTGATCCCACGGCTTGTATTTTTTTTATAAATATGTATGTATAAATTTATAAAAATATGTATGTATAAATTTTTAAATTTAATGAATATGTATGTATAAATTTAATGAATATGTATGTATAAATTTATAAAATATGTATGTATAAATTTATAAATATGTATGTATAAATTTATAAAAATATGTATGTATAAATCTTTCTCAGGCAAGATGTCATCATCTTCAGAGGATGGATTGGATGAAAGATTAGACGAGATTTTCGACGATATTTGTGACGATACAATCGACAACATTATCGAGGCCCAAACCAAGAAGCAAAGGAAACGTGCTTATATATAACGAAACCGTGAAGCTGGACACAATCGTTTGTGGAATGACTACTTCACCGAACATCCGACTTATGAGGCACATTTATTCAGACGCCGTTTCCGTATGAACAAAGGATTATTCATGCGTATTGTCTATGCCCTCTCAGAGAACGTCCCATTCTTTCAACAAAGAAGAGATGCTACCGGGAGGTTTGGTCTTTCTGCACTACAAAAATGTACGGCAGCCCTTCGTATGCTTGCTTATGGTTCTGCGGCTGACACGGTTGACGAATATCTCCGACTTGGTGAGATGACGGCACTTTCATGTTTACATCATTTCACTCACGGAGTAATACATTTATTTGGAGATGAGTATCTACGAAGACCCACAGCAGAGGATCTTCAACGATTACTCGATATTGGAGAGAAACGCGGGTTTCCTGGGATGGTTGGGAATATTGACTGTATGCATTGGGAGTGGAAAAATTGCCCAACCTCTTGAAAAGGACAGTACGCCCGGGGATCAAACAAACCGACAATTGTCTTAGAGGTTGTAGCTTCACAAGATCTTTGGATATGACACGCCTTTTTTGGTCCTCCAGGTACCTTAAACGATCTTAATGTCCTTGATCGGTCTCCTGTTTTTGATGACATTATAGAAGGTCGAGCTCCAAGGTTAGAGTACGTGGTCAACGGACACAAGTATAAGTTCGCTTACTACCTCACAGATGGTATATATCCAAAATTGTCAACATTTATTCAATCTATCACACGGCCTCAATGTGAAAAAGCGCGGTTATTTGCTAAAAAAACAAGAATCAGCCCGAAAAGATGTCGAGCGGGCATTTGGCGTTCTGCAAGCTCGATTTGCGATTGTAAAAAACCCGGCTCTTACATGGGACAAAAAAAGGTAGGGAAGATTATGCGAGCATGTATCATATTACACAATATGATAGTCGAAAATGAACGCAATGGCTACAGGCGTATCGACATTTCGGAATTTGAAGATGGAAGCGTGACAATGAGTTCAGAGGTGGAAACCGAAACCGAAACCGACATGCCTACAAATCTCAATAACATGTTTCCCGATCAGAACCAGAAAAAGCTTCGGGATGCGCATATACATGAACAATTGAAAAAAGATTTAGTTAAGCATATTTGGAACAAATTTGGTAATGATGATTAATAATTTATGTATCTATGACTTTAATTATTATTATTTTATTTCCATCATGCAATAAATAAAAACTAAATTTCAAATTTAAAAAAATATTAATTTTTTATTTTTAAAGACTCCTGATTAGATATCACCATTGTACACACTAATTTCACTCAAGTCCTTAACTATTTTTTAAAAAATGATTAAACAAAGGCTAAGGATTCCATCCACAAATCCACCATTGCACATGCTCTAACATTTTCTCCTCCTATGGATTCCCTTAAGCAAAAGGTTTGATAATATACTTAGCATAAACCTATTCGGAATTAGAGTTAAAAAAAAACTATTCGGAATCAATGTATTCTTTTATTAAATGCATAGACCTCTAACCTCTTATTATTCGGCATCCAATAGGTGTCGAGTTTTCACATATTAACAAATTAATGTCAACCTAGTTTAATATTATGCCCTTTCATTGAAGATTCTGATTTGTAATCATGTCGCGATTCCGCAAATTGATTTAGGTTCTCTTCTGAGTCTCTCTCCATGATATACTGAAGTATATCCAACTTCAAGCCGAATATTTGAAAATCATAGTGAAAAAATTGATATATACCTAGCATAAACCTATTTTGAATCAGTGTTTCTTTATAAAATGTGTGTATCTAATCTATTAGCTTGTAGTCTCATTTTATCTATTGTACAAAATTGTTGGATCCGTTCATTAATATATTATGTACTTGTGAATATTAGTAGCTAATAAAATCTTACCGAAGATCTTATTTAATATTTAGGTAATATTGGTTTTGGAATGTATTGTGATTTGAAACGAGATACATAAAATTTGATATTAACCTATTCTAATCAAATGGTCCAATAAAACCATATACGGTCTGTAATGGCCATTCTTGATTATCACATTATTTCAGCAACATCTAATTACTCTAACCAATGCAATTCTCATATTTTACCACATTATTTCATTACTAATTGATATATTTTTCATACCAAAACGTTCTTTGATATTTAGAAATTATATTCCTCATACGAAAAATATAAACAATTTGTAGAATAATGTTGCATATACATATAAATTTAAATGTAACCAGGTATACAAACATTTGACATATACAAACAATATAAACATTTCTTTTTTTTGTAATCTTAGATTTACAAATGTAAATGTAAACTATATAAACATCTACATATGAAATAATTTAGTTCCAAAATGTTCTCTACAAATTCCACATAATTATACAGAATATAGATAATAGATAGTAAATTTCATTGGTGTTTTTAAAAATAATATATTTAATTTATAATTTAAAAATACTATATTTACATTATAATTAGTGAAGATTTTTCCTGATCGATTCTTTGGAATATACATCCAGAAATTTTAATCTTAATACATTATTCGGTTTTTAAATCATCTAGATACTAATTTATTTTTAAAAAATCTCTGTGCGAAACAAATATTTCTTTAGTTTCTATATTAGATCTACAATATCTAATTTCAACAATAAATCTATATTAATTCTATATACAGTGAAATCTCTATAAACTAATAATGTTGGAATTACACCAAAACTATATTTTTTTATTAATTTATAAAAATATTAATTTATCGAGATACTAATTGAACAAAAAATTCAATTTAAAACTATAAAATTATATTATTTTATAGAGATTTTAGTGTATATTAATATATAGATTATTAATTTAAAGAGGTTATACTGTACTACGATTATAATAATTAACAAATCAAGTATTTCTTATTTTAAGAATAAAAACGATTATAATAATTAACAAATCAAGTATTTCTTATTTTAAGATATTTTATTCATTAATATATAACCTATTAAAGTATTTTATTTTCGAAATATCTTAGATGATTTATTGCAATATATTTAATTTCTTACATGCGAAATAGTTATATTCTAACTTCGAAATTGGAATAATAACTAATAAAATAAAAATAATATTAAAAACTAATATGTTTTAGTTAAATTTCTAAATGAAAACATATATTTGCAAATTTAACTTTGATAATCTGTAAAAGTAAGAAATTCATGATCTTTAAATGTTTTATTAGATATGTTTTTTTACTTGGCATCTAATAACAAAAAAAATGATGTCTACTAGTTGATTTTGACGTACGTTTAACTAACGAGAACTAGGTTCGTCGTAATCATCAGGGAATCGCCACACATATACAGATGTACTCCATCCTACAACTGAGATAAGTCCATCACCCCCAAGTAAATGAATGTCGGTACAAAACATGATGTTGAGTTTGCAAGTTGGTCCTAACAACAAGCAACGTGTCGTGTGTTCGCTTCAACTGCTTTATTGGTTCGGTTTTTATTCAGCATTATTTATCCCACAAGAGAATCTAACAACTTTGTATTTTATTTGTATTATATTGTTACATGAATGACCTATAGGCTGTAGTCTAGACTCTGGACTAGCATACAGAAATATTTTACGAGTCCACGAAGGGGAATAAAAGAGAATATCCTCAAGGAAAATCTATATTTTAATTTCCTCTAGCAAACTTTCAACTTAACTTTTTCAGTGCTAACAATATATTCTCAATAAATTCGGAATTTAATTATGTGAGGAGGAAGAGAAACGTATTCTCTCTCTTTTCAAGTGCTGAACTTTCTAATTTTATTGTTTTAAAGACAATTTTGTTAGATTTCTAATACGTATTTTATCAGTTAATAATATAATTAAATATTAAAATATTTATCAGTTATGAATTGCTATTGGTTTATAGCCATGGATTTTTAAAATTTTATAACATGCAGTATTTAATATTTTAATATATACTATATATAAAATTCTAAAAATATTTCTGAAACTGAAGATATATTTGTTTTTGTGTAACAGAATCAATTTACTAAATGTGGTTCCATTCAATATTCATGGATGACACTAACTATAACGTTGCATTGTTTTCAATGTAACGTCTTTATTTGTTTTGATTTCAAAGAAGGGATGGGTTAGATTCTTGTAATTTGCTTTCAGTTGTCTGAGTTAGGTCGTGAGATTTAGAGGCTGATATCCATGAATTTATCAAGGTCGATTCCGACAAATTAAAGTGGGGAAGTTGACATTATAACATGAAATCAATTTTAACCAGAATTCTACAGAAATTTATAAATAACAATGAGTAAGCTTGTACTATCATTTGACAAGACTATGCATTACTGTATTGTCGTGTTACATAATTACATTATAAGGTTCCGTACAGTTTAAATGTGTTTTTTTTGCGGTTGGATATTTGATTCTTTCTTTTTGAATTCTATTTCTTTTATACAGTTTTTGCTGAGGGGTAATTTTCTTTTAGCATTTTATATGAAGATCGTTTTTATTATTTTCACATGAACAAATAAGTTGTATTAGTTTTTTCCATCTACTTTTTCCGTTTCACAATAGATGATGTTTTAATTTGATGCACAAGGATGAAGAAAAAAAAAATTTAACCAATCATAAAATGATTTCAAAATTTAATTGGTTATACAGTTTTCAATAAAATTAAAAATAATATAAAAATATCAAAATTTCATCTATTTTAAAACAATAAACATTTTCTAAAACATAACGGAGAGATTGTTAAACAGAACTGATCACATATACACACTGATGTTCTTAAAATTCTACTTTAGAAATACAAAACATGTTGTGAATTTGAAAGCATTTACTATAAATGGAGTAGTAGTTGATTATTAAAAATCTTAATTAAACGGCAGGAATTAATTTATTTATTAAACTTATGTTCCAAAGAATCACAACCGAGTAAATGAAGTCAACTAAATTACTAAGTCAAGATTCCATAGCAATTGAAACCGACCAAACCGTTGGGTTGCTTTATTTCGGTTGCTATAAATAGAAAGGATGGTTGTTGCTTGCTTCCTCTGCAAAAACCTACAACTACTCTCTCTCTTATCTCTTTTGTATTCCTTCTTATTTCTCACATCCATAGCTAATACGGTATCAGTTCAAATGGATAAGCATCTTAGGACCAAGCAAGCCAAGACCAACCCTATTGTGGCTTCCTCATCGTCTGAAGGTAAGCTGATGAAAACTTCGTTCTAACTTCTCTATGTTTACAAAAAAAAGACATCTTTAAATTTCGAGAAATGATGTGGAACAGAAGTGAGTAGTCTTGAGTGGGAAGCTGTGAACATGAATCAAGAAGAAGAAGATTTGGTCTGTAGAATGCATAAGCTTGTCGGCAACAGGTTTGATCATTTAAATTAATAAACTAGTTATTAATTACTTATTAACTGCATGCTACAAATTCAACATAATATATTGTAGAAAATTAATAAAAGTTTTATCAAACAATTAAAAAGATCAATTTGTTTTCATTTCCTATATTGTTTGAAAGGTGGGAGTTGATAGCTGGGAGGATCCCAGGAAGGACTGCAGAAGAAGTTGAGAGGTTTTGGGTCATGAAGAAAAAATGAACGATCTCTGAAGTTCCACTGATTAGGTTTTAACCTACCAACTTCGTAATACGATATTTTATTACGATAATTTAACGATCTTTTAGATTTGTTTAGGAAGTTATGTAGTATCGCGCGCTTCTACTGTTTGTTTCGTTTTTTCTCAGTAGTTTTGAGAGTTTCTTTAATTTTCATGTGTTTGGATGGTTTGTTTCGGTTTCATATTTTTGTTTGGTTTGTTTTAGTTTGGTTATGAAATAGTAGATCATGTCGGTTTGAATTATATAACTTGGTTTTCTGTTAACTTTCAAAAGTCTTATATATTCCTTTTACATCAAACGGATATTTTGCTTATTTTATTATTCAAACTAGAATTGATATGAGAAGTTAAACTAAAATCGAACAAACGAAATACAATCTTTATGAAAAACTCTTGTAATCTTAACTAATACGCATGTGGTATTGTTTTCTATTGGAGGATGGTAATCAATCGCGAAGTCTTTGAATTTTCCTTTAGATCTGTGAACTCCATTATAATTCCTTTCAAAGTGTTAACAAGTTGAATAGTGTAATACACCTTACATCGCCCATAAAAGTAATTCTAACTCCAGCTTTGTATTATGTTTTGTATCATTTATCGTTTAATACAGTGCCTTCTGATAATGTATAATAGGATCTTGGGTTTGTAAGAACCACTGTCTATGTTCTGTTCTTAATAAACATCCTTCCAAGGGGAAAAAAGTATAATTCAGGCTTACAAGAAAATAATTATCAGTCATTCTTTAAAAAACATTTTTAAGTCAAAAAAATAAAAATAATAATAATGATAATAATTCAACAATCTCTAGAAACCATTTCATATGGACTAAGGATATCTGGGCCTTCCTAAAGAAAAAGAAAAGGCTTCTCCTAGTAAATCAGGCGCGAGAATTGTCAATTGTGTACGCCCAAATCAAACATTAGCTATTGTCTCTACTTTTTAAGAGAAAGTCTGATGCAACAAATATGAATCGTTCAAAGAGGTGTACTGATAAGAAGTAACCATTCTAGAAGGAAAGTGATGTGTATTTCTAACACAGCTTAAACACATTGGAAAATCGCAGATAACCTACTTCGAAACAAAAGTGGACGTCGTTTTACAAGTATTAAACGACATCTGTCTTGAGGTCCCACTAATGTTTTTTGTTGTGACGATTAAACGCTATTTCACCTACTCCACCACACACATTTATTTTCTTCTTCGTCCATTTCTGAGTTTTTTTGCCCTCTCTTATTGATTTTCGTCAGGTTACCACTAAACAGAAAACGTTACAAAATATACGCAAACAAAACGGCCTGAAATCGATAACTGAGTGACGGATGTATGATGAGCGACGAGATTAAAACAAGTGTCTACAAATGAAACAAACGGATTTTACCAAAAAAAAAAAAGAACTGAAACAATTGTTACTTAAAAACTGTCAATACTTTACATATTATTCATTTATTACTATATTTTATAGTATTTGAAGAATCACTTCAAAGTTCAAACCATTTGTCACAAATCATGATTATTACCATAGGCTAGCGAATGGCAAAAGTTCAATCACCTTTAAACCATCCGCTTCAAATTTCAACCAAAAAGCCTACTACAGATTCAACCAAAACGCCTGCTACATATTCAGCCAAAGGGACTCTGACAAAGTTTTAATCTTGAATAATAGATATATTTCTTAAATATCATTATCTCCATTTTGAAATAGTATATGTTTATGGGTTTTGCACAGGTTAAAAACAATTACTTTGTTTTCTAAACAAAATATCACTATGTATTTAGTTAAACGCAATTAGTAAATAGTTAAACATAATGCATACTACAAATGGTCAACAAACATAAACAATGATAATTTATATTGCAAAGATTATCTAATTTAAAACCGAAAAATTATAATATAAATTATTAATGACAAGCGTAAATATTCATTTTGACGGAAAGCCAATATGGCAACAATGTATCTAATTTTTTGTGCTAAATCACTAATCCAACGCAACAATTATTTTAAAAGAATGAGAAAGTAGCAGGTCTTAACTGCACCATGCATCTAAAGCTTACTTACCAATAAATCAAAAGCTAACATCTTTAAGGAAAAAGTAGTTGATGACACAAAAGCAGCAATAAAAATTATAAACATGCATAGACAAACACAACTGCACATAACACATACGAGACACATACATAAATGATTTCATATTCAGTGCTTGCCATTTTGCACTAGCCCTTTTTGGTGGTCTTTCCACTTTAATGCAGCAAGACTAAGTGCCTTTGTTGAGGACCCATCATCACTCAGCACCCTACTAGCTCCTTCTTTCATTTCCTTCATCTTATTCCTCACACCTTTACCTTCTTCACCTTCCATTAACCCCTTAACAACTCTAACTACCTCTTCTCTTCTTACCACCCCATCCTTGCCGGCACGAGCCCTAAGCGCAACACGAATATCTTCGGACAATGAAACCGCATTCATCTTCTGCTCAGCGTACAATGGCCATGCAATGAGTGGAACACCGCTAACTATACTTTCTAGAGTCGAGTTCCATCCACAATGAGTCAAAAACCCTCCCGTAGACGGATGAGCTAGAATTTGGGCTTGTGGAGCCCATGAAGGGATCATAAAGCCTCTGCCTTTGATCCGTTCTAAGAAACCGGGTGGTAAATAGGTTAACGGGTCGGATTCACTATGTGAATTGAAAAAAGAAGCATCAGCAACTTGACTCGGACTACGTATGACCCAAAGGAACCGTTGTTCACTGTCCGCAAGGCCAAGAGCAAGCTCATTAAGCTGCTCAAGCGTGAGTGCACCACCACTTCCAAACGAAACATACAAAACCGAACCGAGCGGTTGTTGATCCAACCACTTCAAACACTCGGCCTCTTCCACCCCGTTACCACCCTCTTGCTTACCAATGTTCACCAACGGTCCGATTGGATAAACCGGTGGTTTATCTAAACCGGGTTCTTGCAAGGCCTTGATAGCATTTGGCTCTAGCTCGACAAACGTATTCACAAGAATCCCTTCCGCTTTTTTGTACCTCTTGGTGTTATGGAGAAGCCATTTGTACGCGTCATTTGTCCGATCTTGAGCCGGGTCAAGAACATCTTTTCCAGATAACGGTACACATCCGGGGAGCTTAACCGGTTCGGTTAAGTCACCAAACTCACACGACATCGTTTCGGCGAGTTTCGGAAAATGGAGAAAAAACGACAAGACGTTGGCCGTTGATGGGAAGAAAATATAAGGCGACACGTGGAACTCCGCGGCTACGTCGAAAGCGTCCGTACCGAAAAGATCGACCACGAGCACCGTCGGCAAACGGCTCTCCGCCGCGAACGTCTTGAAAACTCGCCGGAGCTCCGGGTTTGAACGGCTCACGGTGAGAGAGATGCGAGTCTCGATGCGAGCGGTCGCGGGGAGGTCGGTGAGGTCAGCGGGAGGGAGAAAGACGGAGGAGAAAGAAGAAGGGAGAGAGTCAAGAACGGTTCTTTGAGCTTTTGACGGTGGACCTTCGCCGACGACGATGAAGGTTACGGAGAAGCCGTGGCGTTGGACGAGTCGTTTAGCGAACTGGACGAGTGGGATGAGGTGACCCATTCCTGGACTCGGGATGATCGCAACGTGAAGTGCTTTTGGTTCCTCCATTGATATGCAAAACTTTTTTTTTCTTTCTTTTGAAAGTTTAATGATTGCTTAGCTTTTTTTTCTTTTCTTTTCTGTAATTGATGAGGTATTGCAGTTAATGGCTTTATATAGAGAGTTCGTGTGTGTGTATCATATTAACAGGGGAAAATAGATTTTGTGGTATTTATTATTTTACTTTTTAGCGTTTGTAGGATGTTTGTTGGTTGTGGCCATGATCTACTATGCTAGATGATTTGATTATTTTTAAGGAAAAAGAGATCTCACAAAATGTAAATTTTCATGTCTATGTAGTTTTTATTTTCTGATATAAAAATTCATTATTTTAATAAATAAAGGATCTTATAGATATTATATATGGATTATTGTCTATATAAATAAAGGATCTTATAGAGATTATGGATTCTTGTCTATATAAATTTTTGGCATGTGTTTTTTTTATAAGAAGGCATGTCTAGCGTTTATACAAATGTTTGTTGTTGTAGCCATGATCTATTTTACTAAATTATTTTGATTGTTTTAGGAAAAAAAAAGATTTCACAGATTGCATTTTCATGTATTTTATGTAGTTGTATATATATATTGAATACCGTTTAGTTGAGAGATTTTTCATAATTTTATGTAAAAATGGCTGATTTTATACGTGTCTCAAACTCTTGATGGTATAAAATTATCTGTTCAATTATTGAGAGGGGTTTGTGAAAAATGTTGAAAAATCAGTGAGGACCAGCCTTTTGTGACTTGTGGGTCAAAAGATATGTGAGTGTGTGGAATGTCTTGAGCGCACGTGTGAGATGTGATGACATGCAAACGTAATGCTTCTGCAATGATTTTTCCACCTTCCTTTATTCCCACGAGGATATTATTTAACTAGTTTCGTTATTATTCTAGTTTTATCTATAGCAATTTCTCCTCTTTATTAAACAATTTTTCAATGCAAATTAAAAAATTCACTTCATCAAATATTTTGGTACATCATGGCTCATGGCGACAATGAAAAGGTATATTAATCAATCATTCATCGATAGATTAGACTTTTAGCATATGTTTGAGTGAAAAAGGTGAAAGTGGGAATTATCTCAAAGCCCATCATTATTGTGATGATTTACTAAATTGAATTTGTCCCGCCATATCATAATCAACCAAAAAGGCTATTATATCAATTTATTCTGGACGATGACATTTTGTTTGTTTATTTATCTCTTTTTCAATTCGACGTGTGCATCAACAAGTTATAATGAATATAATTGCTATTTGCCAGGCAAAAATTATAATAATCACAAAAAGAATAGTGACAAATAGTTGAAAATTTGGAATTTGACAATTTCCCCTTCAATGTTCTCAAAATGTTGATACAACTTTGACTTTAGGGTGAATAAATACATCGTTTTTTTTCTTCTAGTAGGGATTTGGATTAAGAGTTATAATCCCCTCATTAACAGAGGATTATATTTTACTGATGTTTTTTTTTCAAAAGACGATTAAACATCTCCGGTTAACTCTTGCGTCTACCCATTTGCCTACTCCATTTGATAGTATGTCTAAGCATATTTCATAATACGAAATAATTTTGGAATTAGAAACAAACGTCACGGAACAAAATTCCTAATAAGAGATCAAAAACGCATTTTGCAAACGGGAAGTCGGCCAAAAAAATCATGAACTTTGCACGAATTGCCATAATAAACACGAACATATTGGCTGGCCAAAAAAACACCGAACTATATTTGATTTTAAACTTTAATCAGTAAGTTATCGCTGACTCGCCAAATTAAACACAAAGTTATCGCTGACTCGCCAAATTAAACACACCGTTACAGAATAATTAAACGACGTTTGCAAAGATCGTTAAGTAAAACGACGTCGTTTTGAGATGCAATGAAACGACGTCGTTTTACCTATTTTTATTATCAAAAATATGTTGTTCGTGTGGATCGAACCTGAGAACTCATGGCCAAATGACGAGGTCTCTTGCCACTAGACTACTGTCACTTTTTAGAATATCCATAACATGTTTTCTTTTATTGAGTATCAAACAAATCTCAAAAATCTAAATTCTTTTCAAAAAAATTCCAAAAAATCTTAAAAATTCAAGAAAATTCTGAAAAGTAAAAATTATAATTGAAATTACAAATAAGTTTTTTTTTAAAATATCAATACACTAAAAGTTTCAAAAAAAAATCTAAAATAATTCAAAAATGCAACGAATTAAATTTAATGATTAAAAAAACTTGAAACATATTTTTAAATAAATTAACTTATGTAATATAAAATAAAATGATATTTATCACACTATAGATTTTAATATGAATAATGTATTTAAGATAAAATAGACAAATGATAATTAAGATACAATAAACAAATGGTATTATCACTAATTTTTTTTTCTAAAATATGATAATAATTAAATGAAAAACATATATAGGGTGATAAATATCATTTTTCTATTTTATCACAAATATATTCATTTATAAAAAAATTGTATGATTAATGTATTTAAGATAAAATGCTCAAATGATCTTAGATACATTAATTTTTATAAAAAAAATGTTTTGATTTTTTAAAAAATATTTATAATTTCAATTTTAATTTTACTTTTCAGAATTTTTTTGAATTTTTAAGATTTTTTTGGAATTTTTTAAAAAAGAATTTAGATTTTTCTAGATTTGTTTGATACTCCATAAAAGAAAACATGTTATGGATATTCTTAAAAGTGACAGTAGTCTAGTGGCAAGAAACCTCGTCATTTGGCCATGAGTTCTCAGGTTCATTCCATCTCAAAACGACGTCGTTTTACTTAACGATTGATTAACCACCGTCTTAACTGTTGGTTAACGGTGTCTTAATCTGGTCGGTCAATCAAAGTTTCTCAATAAACTGATAAAAGTCAACAAAAGTTCAGGTTTTTTTTGGCCAGTTTCGAGTCCATGTTTCTTTTGGTCATTCTCGCCATGTTCAGTGTTTTTTTGGCCGAATTCCCTTTTGCAAACTAACAATTATATGCTTCCAACACATTCATTCATTTATTCGATAAACATTCTGGCATTTCGATTGCTAAATTAAAGCTCATTTAAAGACCTTGTAACAACTGTTTTAGGTTGATTAGTAAATGAAAGTTTCTGACAATAAAGAAAACAATAGCTTATTTTTACCAAAAAATTATAAAATAGCTTATTCTAAATGATTTGGTTCTGAATAATCCGTTTACGACTTCATGTAACCTGGGTTTGAATGCACTATCTTGGAAAAACCGAGTCTACCAAGCTGTCGTATCAATACAAATAATCTCGTACATAGAAGACCAGAACATAATATATTTTATTTATTTATTTATTTGAGCGAATAAAACAATATTATTAAAAGTATGCGTTATTTGTTAAGATATGTCCAAAGATGCTGAAACAACCAAATATTCGTCTTCGTCGTATGGCATATGTCAATAGTGACGACTGCGTCTGCGACCAAGGATTCCAACACAGCTACCTAAGAACGGGCTAGACGGCGTCAGCATATGTTATAAACGGCATGATGTTTCTGTATAGCTTTATAACACAAACAGACATAGCCTTCATTTCTTAGGCATTTGGAAGGCAAAATAACTCGGCTTAAACCCTTGTTCAAAAAAAAAACTCGCTTAAAACCCCCCATTTTCACAGGTGTTAACAGAGGCAGACAAATAACCAAATTCGAAAAACTGAACTAAATTAATCCAGTCTCATAAAAATAAATCTGAACCGGGTTGAATCTGACACAATATCGAATGGTTGTTGTTTTGTTTCATCTGAACCAAAACCGATTCTGAGAAAATATCCAAAAATGTTTAAAAATCAAGATTTTAGAAAATATTCATACCAAACCCGAACTCAAATTTAAATAAGAACCCATAATATTTTAAGATTTCATTAAGTATCTAAGATAAGTATCTATTATGTGAATAATTAACTTATATATTTAATTTATTTTGGTATTTAGTGCTCTTTCTTTTTCTATATAATTGAATTTACCGGATTTGATGTATTTTCTATTCGGGTTATCAAATATAAGTGTTTGCACATAGTTTTGAGTTTTGTTCTATAATTTTATTGTTTTTATTCTCTATTGTCACTTCTCAAAAATTACACTAGAACCAAAAAGAACCTGACATATTTTTCATTTCTTATTTAACTTCTTTTATTTCATTCGACTTAATTTGGTATTTGGATTTAATTAAGTACAAACACTATTTTGAACTAAAAACTCGATTAAGATCCGATTATATTGAGTTTAATTATATTTTGTAAATGTTGCTAAACTCAATTCGAACCTAACTAAATTCAAAGCGTATATGAATTGAACTTTTATGATATCTAAAAGAGATGTCTAAATGAGTTTAAAATTGATAAACCTAAAAACCCGATTGAACATGAACATTGATCCCTTTAGTAACCCTTAAGATGTTAAAACTCTTTATAGACTGAAATACCTAGTATTGGGCCTTAGAAAAGGCCCAATAGATGTAACTGTTGGTTGTTGGCCTTTCTACAGAAAAACATTGCTACATTATTCGTTTAAGACCATTACAAAACTAAAAATACACAAATAGCAGCATATACACGAACAAGTGGGGATGGCTATAAACCGGAACTAACTACAAACAATACCGTTGTACATTTACCAGTTCCAGTCCAATGAACATTTGATCCCTTCATCTAAACCGTTACCGGTTAAGTATGGTCTCCACCATAACATCATTCCATGAATCAATCGGACCGGGTAAGCACCAATGCAGACAATCATTCTGAACACTGCTCTTATCCTTCACTCCAGCAAAAGGATTCGGATGCCTGTACGGTCCCGGATGCCCGTCTGGTCGGAGAAGAGACATCCCAGTCGTGTCCAACAGTCTAAAGTTGGCGGAACCTTCTCCAAAATTCCCAAACACATCAAGCTCAACGTCACGCATGACATCATCAACGGTTTTCAACTTCGCCTCGTCTTCTTTGAAGGGCATCGTCCTGTTGCAGTACCCACCAGTGTTCCACTCTCCGTTCTCGAAATGGTCAGGTGTTGTGGTTCGGAACAGAACCAGGGGTTTGTGCGTTGAGTCACGGACGAAGCTCCGAAGTAGCTTCAGGGTTTTGCGGTAGGAGTAATCGTATCCGAAGTCTGTTAGGTTGTTTCTACCTTGGCAGTAATGGCAGCCTGTGACTGTGTTGTTTTCGTGGAATATCGTTGCTTTGAGGAACCATTTGCCACCGGAGATGACAACGTAATCGAAGTTGGAGTACTGGTGAGTCCATTTGTGGTCGAGCTGGTCGAGGTAAAGCTGTATATCAGAGCTGCTGCTGACGAGTGTTTCGGATTTGACAAGGAAAGGAGACCAGACGACGGAGAGTGTGAAGTTGTGAGAAGGGAATCTCCAAATCTTGGATCTGAACTCCTTATCGTGATAAACCTCCACCACTTCTTCTACCTAAACAGATAAACTAACCGATCAGTTTCTTGCGGTCTAAGGAAACATTTAACAACTAGCCTAACCGTTCTAAATAGATTAAAATAAATCTAAATTTATTAAATTAAGCAATAAAATTGGTACAAATCCACAAATTTATCTCTCTTGTTTTTTTGGTATATCTATAATTTTTGTAATTCATCAAAATAACTCTATAATTAAATTCAAAAACTAAAATATCATATATAAATATAAAATATATATAAAATGAAAATTCTGAATAATCTGCCTAGTAGCTATCAGAGCCTACCTAGTCTACTGATCAGAGTCTTGCACCCTACGGACTTGTTAACTACTAGCTAACCGTGTACCTGAGAGAGGATGCAGATGAGAGACTGGACATGGTTACGAGCGATGGAGTCACCGACAAAAGCCCACCATTTGTTCCTGACTCTGTCGAGAAACTGCGAGGGGCTGAACCTAGGGAGGTCGCAGTCACGAGGCTTCCATCTCCAGAAGAGATAGTTGACATCAGGGCGCCCATTCAACAAACAGTTCTGAAAATCCTGAATGTGGTGACACGAGAGATTGGTGTAGAGAGGACCCGACGGATCTGGTATCCAGTCCCCTCTGAAAAGATCACACCTTGGCGACGAAACTGCACAGCACAAAACACTAAAAAGTTGAAGCCTTTTTGCGGTAAATTTAGAAACTTTTCAACCCTAATTCTTGAAAACCCCAATTGGAGGGAAAGGAGGAATTTACCGTTGCCGGAAGGAGATACCGGCGGCGAATCAAGGGAGATGAAGATTGGGGAGACGGTGAAGCCGGAGATGATGAAATAGTAAGCGAGAGCGACGAGGGAGAAGTAGAGGAAGAATTTAAGGAAGGTTCGAGGGGTTTGAGTGCAGGAGGAGGAAGAGGAGGAGGAGGCGTCGTCTAGGGTTTGTTCGTCGAAGTTGGCGCTGGCGCCTTTGGGGCTGTTAGGCAACAACACTAATGTTAATTGTTGTTCCATTGATAGTGAGTGTGTTGGATGGTTGGTGAAGGAAGGAACTATTGAATGGTTTTTATAGTCACTGTTGAGAGCGCCTCGAGGCCGAGTGATAGATGATTTGGTTTTTTTTTTTTTTTTTTGTTCAACCTGATGATTTGGTTGGAGTCAGATGGAAGACGATGGTTGGCTTTGTAAATGGATAATCAGAGCAAATATTCGACACTCTTATTTACTGTTTTGCCATACAGTCTTTATTTAAATTATTTTTTTTTTTTTTTTTTTTTTTTGTCAGCTGCCCATCTTATCTAGATCAAGTGGTGGTCCGACGAACCGAGTCTCCGTGGAGTCTCTCCATCTGACCGGGTCTGATCTATATGGGAAAAAATGTATCCTCTCTTTCTTGCTTCTTTAGCTAGAGCATCGGCCCGTCCATTCATGTTTCGAGGAATACGAGATAGTCTCACATCCTCAAAATCTTCATGGAGGCCCTGGAAAATCCCGATCTCTGTCGCGAATGCTGGCCACTCCCCCGGATTCGTAATCATGTCCACCAGATCTGTGCAGTCCGTCTCGAAGCTTATCGTGGTGATCCTCATGTTCCTCATACATGAAGCTGCCCAGAGTAAACCTTCCATCTCAGCGTGAAGTGCTGAGAGGCTCCTGCTACAAGCCCTTTGTCCAAAGGATACAAAGCCCATTTGGTCTTTGAGATTCCACCCTAAGCCACTAACACTGCCATTATCAATCCATGAAGCATCAATTCGGCAGGTAGGGATTCGGGGTATCCAAGGGGGCACTGTCTCCACTTCTGAAGAATGGGTACCGTCATGTTCCCCCTCTTCATCCTCTTTTTCGTTAGCCGTCCTCCAACATTCGGCCTCGAGTGTCGCATGTTGAAGAGTATCCATCGGGGATACGACTTTCCCATTGAAGAGTTTGTCGTTCCTCGCCTTCCAGATGTACCAACAGATCCATGGGAAGGTATCGAGTTGTGGTCTCAAGGGAGCCACCTCTTTTGTCTTCCAAAACAGAAAGTTCATGTTTTGGTATATAGATATACTCGGGAAGTAACCCGGAAGGGACGGATAGTCCGATAAAGCCCAAACCTGCAGGGCTGGGGGGCACTCAAAAAGAAGATGATTAATCGACTCCACTGGGGCAGCACATCTAGGACAACTCCTATCGGTACCCAGGTGTCTATAAGTGAGCCTCTCTGCTGTTGCCACACAGCCCGAGAGAGCTTGCCACAGGAAATGCTTCATCTTGCTTGGAGCTTTTATCTTCCAAACATGGCTTAGAAGACACGTGAAGCTCGGTTCACTAACCACATCCTGTGTAAGACTCCGTTTCATTGATTGAAGTAGATCATAACCGGTCTTAACTGAATATACTCCTGACTTAGTATGGTTCCAAGCATAACCATCTGGTAATAGGGAGCAAGAGGGTTTTACCCCAAGTATCAAAGGTATATCACCAGGATGAAAGAATTCTCTCAAAAGTGGTATATCCCACTCCTTGGTATCATCCTTAATAAAGGACTGAACCAGGAGATGGGGGAGCCTGTAGACAATATGTTCGGCAGGTCTCGGTGGTCGCGCCCTTGAATCTGGAACCCAAGGCTCACTCCATACTCTCGTATCGTTGCCCGATCCAATTGTCTTCCGTAAACCCGAGAGGAGTAGAGGTTTTGCTGCCATGATACTACGCCATCCATATGATGGTGAGTATGTCCGTCGATCTTCTAAAGGAGAGGTGTGATGATAATACCTTCCTTTTAGAACTCGTGCCAGTAAAGAGTTTGGGTAATGAATTAATCTCCACAGTTGTTTTGCAAGAAGCGCTATGTTGAAATCGTGGAAATCTCGAAAACCTAGTCCTCCCAAATCTTTAGGAGTACAGACTTCGTCCCACGCTATCCAATGTAAACCTCTGCTGTTTTGTTTTGAGCTCCACCAAAAGTTTGAAGTCGTGCTCCTGAGCTTATCAGTAATACCCTGTGGAAGTAAGTAGCATGACATAACATAAGTCGGGACTGCTTGAGCCACCGATTTAATCTGGACTTCTTTTCCTCCTTTCGAGAGAAGTCTCGATGACCAATTATTTGTTCGTCCAATAAGCCGATCTTGTACAAAAGAGAACACTTTCATCTTCGAACCACCCATTTGTTCAGGTAATCCAAGGTACATCCCCATGCCTCCTTCAGAAGAGAACCCTAACGCTTCTTTTATATCTTTTTTCCGAGAAGACTCCACTCGGTTTCCAAAGAACATGGAAGATTTTGACGTGTTTAATCTTTGGCCTGAGGCTTTTCCATATATGTCGAGAATGTCCATGATCTCTGTGCATTGGCTTAATTCTGCCTTGCAAAAGAAAAGACTATCATCTGCAAAAAGGAGATGGGAGACCCTTGTGCTCGCTCTTGCAACCCGAAGCCCAATAATCTTCTTCTCCATTTCTGCTCCATTTAGGAGTGAGATCAGTGATTCGGTGCACAAGATAAACAAAAAAGGGGAGAGAGGATCTCCTTGTCTCAAGCCTCTCTTTGGTAGGATTTTTCCCCTCGGTTGCCCGTTGACTAAGACTTGATATGAGACCGACGTGACACAACACATAATAAGGTCAACTAGTCTTTTATCAAAGCCCATCTTCTCCATCAAAGCTGATATGAAATTCCATTCCACTCTATCGTAGGCTTTGCTCATGTCTGTTTTGATAGCCATAAAGTCTTGTCTACATCTCTGGTTTGTCCTCAAGGCATGAAAATTTTCTTGTGCTATTAGGATGTTATCCGTGATCAAGCGTTTGGCTACAAAGGCAGATTGTGTCTCTGAGATCAAACGCGGAATAACCCTCTTCAGTCTCTTGCAAATTAGCTTAGATATAATCTTGTAGCTAACATTACAGAGGCTAATGGGTCGGAATTCAGACATATCCCAAGGTTTCTTCTTTTTTGGAATGAGGCAGATATTCGTTTGATTCAAAGCAGGATCGAATAGGCCAGTCTCGAAAAAGTCTTGTACAAGTTTAACTATATCTTGACGCATCTCCCGCCAGAATCTCTGGAACAATCTACTCGTCATGCCATCCGGTCCGGGTGCTTTATCCGGGTTTATATCAAAAAGGGCTTTTCTAATTTCTTGTTCTGACGGTTTCTCTAAGAGTAAACCATTGTCAGCCTGGGTCACCTTCACTGAAATGAACCGCAGGGAATTATCTATCTCTGATGGTGAGGAAGTAGAGAAAAGATCTCGAAAGTATTGAACAGCCACGTTCTCCACCTCGATCTCTCTCTCTACTAGATTCCCATGTTTGTCTTTTATACTGATGATCCGATTTTGGGCTCTCCTTTGCTTGGTGATGCCATGGTGGAATTTTGTGTTTCTATCCCCATATTTGTGCCATTGGTCCCTACTCTTTTGTTCCCAAAAAGAGTTCTCTTCTCTAAAGGCCATAATAAGCTGTCTTCTTAGATCCTCCAATTCTTCTGTTGTAGAGTTTTCATCATCTTCGGCAAGATCTATTTTATTTTTTAATTCTTCAATCAAGACGGCAGAGTTTGTAGGATTATTTTTTCTCCAAGAACTGATTTTATTTCGACATGAGGTAACTTTTTGATGAAAATTCCGAACTGGAATTGCATCAAACTGTCCCCACCCCGAGGTTACTGCTTCTTTAAAGCCTGGTTTTCCTATCCACCTCTTGTCAAATCTGAAATTTTTCCTTGTCCTTCGGGAGATAGATTGAATGCGTGCTAGGACCGGCCGGTGATCTGAACCCCATAGTCGTAGGAATTCTACAACTGACTGGCCAAATAAGGCATGCCATTCTTCATTTGCCACTGCTCTATCAAGCTTGCATTTAACTTTTCCGGTACTTCTTCTTCCCACCCACGAGAAGGAATTACCTTTATATGGGAAATCAAGCATCCCACAATTTTCTAACATGATACGGAAAGGGAGGAAAGAGCTCTCTAACCGACGTCTTCCTCCCCTCTTTTCATGGTTACCA
Source organism: Raphanus raphanistrum subsp. raphanistrum (assembly GCA_019706035.1). Classification (NCBI taxonomy): domain Eukaryota; kingdom Viridiplantae; phylum Streptophyta; class Magnoliopsida; order Brassicales; family Brassicaceae; genus Raphanus; species Raphanus raphanistrum. The sequence goes on along the minus strand of CM033988.1, from coordinate 11,772,568 downwards.
GTGATCTCATTGAAATCTCCAATCATAAACCACGCCCCACTTCGGTTGGTACTCATGCGTGACAATCGTTCCCAAACTAGGTCTCGATGTCTAACAACAGGGTCGCCATACACAAAAGTCATAAAAACTGCATGTCCTTCAAATCTGGTTTCAATATCAATCATGTGCGTATCCGCATACAAAATAGTAACCAAAGGATCATCCATATAAAAAAGTGCTAGACCACCGCTTCGTCCACGAGGCTCCACGGTACAAACTTGATCGTAACCATAAGATACTTGCAAATTTTGGAGAACATGACGATTATTTTTTGTTTCTGATAAAAATAAGAATTTAGGTAGGAAACAATGATATAACTCATCAAGATGTTCCTTTGTTAGATCAGCTCCTACTCCTCGGCAATTCCATGCTACAATATTCATTTTACAAAACTTTTGTTTTTTAGAGATTTATATGTATACTGGACACATCAACATCGGTAAAAAAAACTAATGTGATGAGCCAGAACAAATTGCTTTTTGAAGTAGACACCACCCGTATGATCTTGTATGTTCTTTATCAGTGAAATGCAAAGACTTGCAAGCTTCGTTGCTTCAGCCGTAGCTTTTTCCGTAGCTCTTTAAAAAATCCAATTTATTTGAGATCACCACCGGGAAAACAGTCACCACCACCAAGAATTATGTATAAATCAGCAGGGATAAACAGAGATTCCTGGTAAATAATAGAGATCTTCCAGCACTTAACAATAATTCTTGACCCAAGAGATAATATTTTTTAAACCTCCCAATCAGCTTTCAAGAATCCAAAATCTGAGAAAATCAAGTCATCTTCTTCCTCTTGCCCGTGAAGCTGTTTGCATTATTATTCTTCTTTGGAGTAAAGATTCGCCATGGTTACTCATTAACTAGAATTTGGAACTACAAAGAAATCTTAGAGGTTTGATAATCCTTGTTCAGATGGAAGAAAGCAAAACGTTTTAGTCACCCACGACTTATAAACGTTGCTTGTTTTGACAATAGAACCAATTGATTCTAGAGCAGTACGGCAGAGATCCGGTGAAGAGCACCGTCCTTGTTAAGAGCTCGGACTTAACTTTTCCAGGAAGAACTTAAGCTTGAAAAAACCATTCCAGATCTAGATTGAGACGATGGAGAGGGTGATGATGGAGGGGGCGGCTTTCACGGAGGAGGTCTTCACGGAGCCGTCGAAGTAGAAGTGTAAAATTCAAATTTGAATCTAAAAAAACAGATCGGAGAGGGGACCTCGGGAAGAGGCCAGAGAGCTTTTTCTCTCTCTACATTCTCTCTCCTGTTATTTAAATTATTTTTATAAGATCATTTTGACACTTATTTTTTGTTACATAAAAATGTAATTTATAATTTTAATACAATTTATATTTATTTTAAGTTTAATACAATAATATTTATTTCAAATAATATTTATTAAATATGTATAGTTAATAAAAACATAAATACATTTTAATTACTTTTAATCTATGTTACTTAAAAGTGTCAAATTGACGCGAGAATATTATGCTAGCTATCTCAATCAACTCATTTTTAGTCCCTTAAATACACCATTGTTGTGCGTATTAAACTGTCATTTCTATTGTCCTGTCAGGTTTTACTTGGTAAACAAAATTTAAAAGGATGTTAAAGCAAGGTTAGAAGAGATTCGATTATTTCAAAGTTGTTATATAGTTAATGATTTTTTAGATTCTACATGTTTTTCTTGGCCTTTTGTTTATTTATTCAGATTTTTTTTAAAGTGAAGATTCTTTTTCATTAAAATGTGAAGGGAATGCATTGCTTTTGGTCCTCAAGCTTCTTATCTCATATTTGGTTTTATCTCCACTGCACTTCTTTCCAACAATATCAACCTTTTCATGGAGCTTGGATCTTTGCAATCAACACTCATTTTGATATATTGGCGTTTAATGAGTTTTTGAGTGTAAATTCTGAGATTGATTAAGGGGGGTGTATTCAACTAAAAATTTTAAGTGATTTATATTAAAATGACAAATCTACTGTTATTCAAACTTGAATTTTAAAAAACACTTTAAAATCCAGTGTTATTGAACTTGATATTTTATAAAACACTCTGAAATCCACTGTTATTGAACAAAATTTAAGTTGAAGATTTTAGAGTATTTTAAGTGTTTCTAGAGTGTTTGAGGGGAGTTCCTTAGTTATAAAAATAAAAATCCAAATCTCAATGTTTTAGATGAGATTTTAGAGTGTTTTAACAAAAATCACACCAAATTCTCTAATTCTCCTACAATCATCTCAAAACTCATTAGAAATCAAATCACTTCAAATTTAACATTTGATGTGATTTGATTTTTAATGGAGTTTTGGATGATTTTAATAAGTTGCAGAGATTTAAGTGATTTTTGTTAAACTACTCTAGAATATCACCTAAAACCATGGGATTTGAGTTTTATTTTTTTTAACTAAGAAACTCCACCCAAACACCTTAAAATCACCTTAAAACTTTAAAACTCCACAGCTTAAAATATTTTCAATAACAGTGGATTTCAGAGTACTTTGCGAAATGTCAAGTTCAATAACAGTGGATTTTAAATGAGTTTTTAAAATTCATGTTTAAATAACAGTGGATTTGTCATTTTAATACAAATCACCTAAAATTCTCGGTTGAATACACCCCCCGTAATTTAATCACGGTTGTTTATTGGAATATGGAAGAACTACGTCGTTACAATTGGAAAATTGTTGCGATTATTTCTGAATAGCATGGATTCTTCTGTTGAGAGTCATTTTGAAAGTCATAACTAAACTTTTACTACTCAAGTTTTTTAGTAAAAATTATTGTTTAAGATAAATTTATAATTGATGTATATAAAGAGTTTTCTAAATAAAATCTAAAGCTTTGTATAATTAAATGGTCCCTAAATAAATTTGAAGGGTAATTGATCAAAAATGAGAAAAATCCTTTTCTAATTTCAATGTTTAATTCTCCTCCATTTTAGTTGTAAACCTTAGTTTGAAAAGAAAATTGTAGTAACTTGTTTAAATATTTGTAGAGATTTAAAAACCGCTTTTTTGTGCAACCGATAGATTCGGTTTTATGTGATATTTGATACTATGTGGACAGCAGCTTAGTTTATTTCTCCCCTGTTTTTTTCATGCTCGACAGTAGTTTGTTATTATTTTGTTCTTTCTCTGCTTTCTGTAAGAAATAACATGGAAAATAAATGAACGGACCACGAGGCTCGTCAAATCAGTTTCTCTAACTTGTTTGATCTCGATGTTAGGCCCATGGACCCTACAATCTGTTGTCATGTACTTGGGATCTATTTCAGAAACGTGCCATATGCCTAAGAACCAGTGTAACCGTTCACGGGAAACCAATTTAACTAAACACTATAAAATGTTCTACTTCATGATTCTTATGTTATCAAAGAAAATGTTATATATGGATAGGAGTTAGATTTCTCCGGCGTAATTACTATGTTTTTGTTGACCATTAGTTTTGGGCAAGTTCTCTGTGGTTTTCCCTTTGCTTCTGGTCTCTACCATCTCTGGTTATAAGTCTACTCGGCCGTGGCATGTGAGCCAAAACTGCACATAATATAGTTAATGTTCTCCCGCACCAACCACGCTCAATGCTGTTGAATCGGTGAAAATGATGGTGTAATCTTTGTGATTGTCGTAAAAGATAAGTTTCTGTATTATTAATCTCAAAGACCAAAGGTGCTTTTTATATACAAGTTTACAAAAGAGACCATAGCATAAGGAAATACAAATCCTAATCTATCTATGATTATGATAAACACTAATATCATGTAAATAAACATAAATCTTCTTTGATGTTAATCTTCTTGGACCGTCTCTATCTCTCTAACTCCAGGTCGCTATCTTCTAGTCTTCTTGGGCCGGGCTTGAGCCGGACTTGGTCATGTCTGGTACGACATAGACTGGTCTGGTCCAGTCCGTCCGGTTCGTCTGGTTATGGGTCGATCACATAATATATTTATAACACTTTCCCTTGATCGATACATACGGTTCAGGGTCAGTAACATGCTCTTAAGTTGCCTCGTTAAAACCTTTCCAGGAAAACCCAGTGGGATAAAATCATGGATAAGGAAAAAGAATACAACGCATGAACTTATGAATAGATGTCATAGACAGGCGGACCTTGTGGATACATTTTTACCAAACTTAGAGTTTTGGTGTTGCCTCATTAAAACTTTACCGGTAAAACCCAATTGGGACAAAAACCAGATGAAGGGAAAAGAGTACAACATGTATCACTCCCCCTGATTTGTACCTCCGTGCAATGTCTTTCAATTGCTGTATAATCCATCTGAACTTGTTTCAGTGAACATGAGGTATATGTACTTATTAGTACTTCGTCCATTTCTTAAATAAGGTCGAACATGTTCTTTGGTTCTCGACCATAAACATATGGACTTTCTATGGGAGTATACATCCATCTTTAAATGGATCTTGACCATAAATGCTTTCTGTACATCCTTGGTCCATGCGAATTTATATCTAACTAAGATAAAATTTCGATCATGAATACCATTAGTATATCCACGATTTTATTTGGATCATACTATTCTCCATTGCACATTCCGTCCTTAGAAGTTAACCAAAGTTCTTCATGAAAACTTTCTATAGCATACGCCTATAGTCTTTTCATGAACGGCTGGAAGCCTATTTTGGGTCAACATGCCGTTCCATTTTACTTGATATTTCAAGGTCGGATCACGACCTAATGGAACGGGTTGGAATTGTCTAGGACCGAAGTGATTTTAAGGTCAGACTAGGATATGGATCCTTATGGTTTGAATCTGATGGATTCATTCCTTTATTACTTTGATCATACCAGTTCTTGGTATGTTGGATCATGGATCTCAATATACATATATGGCTATGGTCTCCATTATAGATCATTGTATATTCATCATAGCCTATCCATGAATCTGTTGGACTTAATCATCCATTCTTTAGTAATAAACACAAGGAGTTTATTTTATATCTTATGGACTGATCTGAAACGTTCTTAAAGAACTTTCTTACTAAGCATCTCTTAGTTTTATCATATGTGTATACACGCAGGCAGCTGCATCTACGATTGTCCATGAACAATGCAGGAACGATGTTGTTCTATGAGATTCATACTTCTCATCTTTAGATCTCTTGATCTCTCAAATCTCAGGTCATATGTACCTTTATATATCCATGGATTTATTGTACTGTTCACTGCGATTTTCTTATGTGTTTCCAGACACTAATTATATTGTGCAGTAGCATTCACCACATAGGAATTAATTTCCTTGTAATATGTTCCTTAGTCTCTGTGGATAACCTTGTGTAATAAAGCCATTCCTTGAATGCTCTTATGTTTGGATATGGATGACCTCTATATGATCATGTCCTTCATCTCACGGTTTCATTCATCACAAGACTCTTATGTCCCTTGGTTAGATGGCGTCCACATCTCTTATTCTTACTTAGAACCCCACGTTCATTTCTTTTACTTACGAGTACTCTCATGTGTGGGTTCGAGATCCTCTCTTATTCCTCATTCTCAAGTGCTTTCTTATATGCATCTTATCACTTATGTGTGTGTATGTGTCGACATCCATTTATACTTGTTCCATCGCGTTTCATCGCGTTCCAGACATGTTCTAATCGATTAGAGATTATATTATCCAGGACCTTTACCTTGTATCTCGGCTAATCCAATCTACATGGTTTGGTACCTTTGATGTTCAGCTGGCCAGCATTTTTCTCTATGTCTGGTCTGGTTTCTTTCAGTGAACTCGGATATATCATTATGAGCACCTTATTCTCTTTCTCATCTGAGGTTCCTATGTATATGGAACATACAGGTCTATCTTTATAGACTCACTTATAGCAACTTGAATATGTCTCTACAAGGACATTTATTTTTGTGGTGCTAAGCTGGTTATGACATAGTCATTCGGATCTAATCTGTCTGGCTATCATCTTGTATGATTTTCTTTCTTTGTATGGACGTCCAAGATTATAATATATGGTCCGAGGATCTTGCCAAGACAATGGTGGTTCATACCAATCCATTTCACTTATTCTTTCCAGCTTATTGCTTTCTCATTTTAATGAATGTTGGATAGACGGATTCATCTTGTATAAATCCATTTACCTTGGCCACAATCTAGTCACTCATGTTTGGCTCATGGTTTATTTAAAATCGTAGGAGAAAACATATTATTTATCCAACATATATTCCCAATCTTATCTCATTTCCTATGAGGTTTTATCCTAGATGGCACATATGTTTGTGGTGGTCTATTTATTATATCTTAGGATGGTGTCTGGATTGTGACCCGTAATCACTTTGAGATAGGAATATCTATGTTTTACTTTAATGGCCTGATGCTTATACTTCAACTTGTATGAAAAATTCGTTTATGTCCCCAAGTCTTGGACTGTAATTTCGAATTCTTATTTTGTTCCCAAGGCTCGGATCTATGGCCAATGGCTCATTTAGATTCATAAAAGAATTCAGTCCGAGTAGATCTATAGTATGGACATGTGCGGATTTGTCCTCACTTCCATTTCATGGACATACTATAATCTGTTAAAAATCTTGGGAATTAATCCATGTCCTTAACCAGATATCTTTGGAGAGTCAGTGAACTATAAGTTCATACTTCTGATTTTCTTTAAAGGACAATATGTCTGAGCTCTTATATCCGCAAGATTATGGTGTGTTCATGTATCATAGGGTTATCCTCTCTCCCCCTCATGAACATACTGTAATTTGTGGATGCTCATGACTTTTCATTATTTTTTATAGTCTAAACCATATAGGTTGTAATTCGAAATTTTAGCCAGGTTATCACGTTTTCTTTGGCTATCATGTTCATGTATGGTTTTCCTATAAAATCATTTGTGTAAGGACACAAAATTATTATGCCATTTTCGTGATACTTTTGGGACAATGAAGCCTCATGAGTTTCCCTTGTGTTCATACGACACACGTGAGATTTATGGGGGAACTCTTTTTGTGCCTTTAAATCTTTGCATCGGATTTTTTAAATCCGGATGGCTAATTCGGTCGTACCATTAAGTATAACTAGGATTTGGACCCCCGCGAATCGCGGAGAAAAATCAATATAATTTTGTGGTCAACCTTACTGGTTACCTAATGTCATTGTTCCTTATCATAATAATCCTTGACATAGTCTAGATCAACATGGAGAATATAGTCTCGATCATTGATATACCTTTAGCGATTTTTCTTCATATAATCTGAAAGGATCATTTCTGTCCTTAGCCCATTCGAAACCATTCAAAATAAATCAATGGGTCTTTCATTTTTGAGTGAATAAAATCGTACCCCTTAGGGTAATGCCATAGGCGTGGTCTTTTTAGACTCACTGATTTTCGAAATTTATTTGTCATTTGTCAATCAAAGATTGTAAGCAAATCAATTAAGATAAAAGAAAACTTTTATTAATGCATTTATAGATGACAAGATAAAATAAAACGAAAACAAAATCATAAATAAAAATTCAGAATGACAAAAACTTAAACAATAGCCGGTCAGTCCATTATAACACTTGGACGTGGCTTACATTGATTCTCATTCAATGAATAGATCAAGATCACTATCTACATGAGTCCACTCGGTTTGTTCCTCTTCAGCTTCGCCAGCTTCAGGAATTCTCAGATCAAATTCTTGTCGCAGTTTGTGTATGTACAAGATCTCTTCAAATTTCTTGATGTTCTCTGCCCTTGTCTGCTTCTTTTTCTCAATTGCCAATAGTTGGTTGAGTAAATCAAAGTAAGTGGTGCACTTACGGGCGTGATATGATAACATCACATCCCTCGGATGGATAGTTTCACGAGTCTTGATGAGCTTATCCTCGTTGGTTATCAACTCACCAAATAGATTGAGAGTATAGGCGATTCTCATAAGGTCAGTGTGATAATCTCCTATAGATTCATAATCCTGGAACCTTATTTCACGCCATTCTTTTTCGGCTTTATACAAGAATAATTCTGAGTATCTGTTTTTCAATGCATACCAGAGATCATGAGGATCGTTGATGTAGTTATACATCAATTTTAGATCATCACTGAGGTGATTCTTCATGATCATGAAGGCTCTAAACCTCTCCCTCGCAATGGTATCATTGTCGAACTTTGTACACTTCCAAAGTCCTCTGAAATTTAATGCACCTGAAGTGTTCATGGTCCACTCAATATAGTTTCTCCTGAGAGATCTAGGACACTGTAATCCGAGTTGTTCGATCTCGAGATCTGAATCAATTATAAACAATGATCAGTCAGTTTCTCATGCCATTCGGCTATGTAAATGGAACAATGCCATACGCCCATTTGGGCTGTCAAGGCCATTCGGCCATAAAACAAAATAAAGGCCATTCTGCCACAATATGATCAAGGCCACTCGGCCATATCAGAAATGTAATGTCAATAACAAATCATTTCAATACAATTAAGGTTTCAAAAACCTTTAGATCACAAGTGAAATAAAACAATCTAGATGATAATTTATAAATTAAACAATCAAAGAAACAATGTGATCAAGATGTTGGAACAATCATACTAAATGCATAAGCCACACGGCTATGATTGGAAATAAAACAAGACCTAATTGCTTTAAGATAATTATGCATCCAATATGAGATTATCAATTCCTAAATTTCAGGTTTGGATTAAGATTATTTAATCCTATATTTAAGGGTTTGATAACCATTGAAATAAAAGATGAACTTAAACAATTTAAAATTCAAAGATAAATTCAGATTTCAAGTTTATCTAATTCCTAAATATCAGGTTTGATAAATCTAACAAATTATTTCAGATAAACAAGAAAATAATCTAGGGTTTATCAGATCAAAATCGGCAATCAAACAACAAAGAAACAAGTCGGTTTCAAGATCTAGAGAGAACACAAAAACCGATTTGTGATTAAGGTTTCCAAAATTCTCAAAGTTCTAAATTATTTTGTGATTTCCGATTTTACTAACTAGATTAGGTTTCTCATACTTTCAATCAAACAATCAGTATGAAAATACAAACAGTCAAACAAACATAAGGGGAAAATCAGATATCATTATGTTACATACAATAAGTATGAACATGGTTTAGGGTTTTCAGATTTTGGATTCAAATTTTAGAGTTTAAGTTGTAATTCTTACTAACCATGTTCATTAGAGTTTGTTCAATGGTTCTATAGATTAATAGGTATACCTGATTGTATTTGAAGTGTAGATTTCGGACCACCTTAGAGAGAGAGAGATCAGGTGGATTAGGGTTTCTTGTCCGTTCGTCTTGTAACGGCGATTGGGGGTTCGTCAGAGATCAGATTGAGGTGAGGTCTACGGCGTGGAATCTTCTTTCTGAGAGCTTCAGATCGGTAGGTGGCTCGTCGTCTAGTTCGTTGTGGTTAGGGAGATAGAGCGGTTTAAACTCGGTGCCTGAATTAGGGTTTTGAAGGGTTTTTTTAGGTTAGTTCGGGTTTTGGGAGTTTCGTGCTGATAACGTGTTGTAAAAGATAAGTTTCTGTGTTATTAATCTCAAGGATCAAAAGTCTCTTTTATTTATATACAAGTTTACAAAAGAGATAAATATAAATCCCATAATATAAGGGAATACAAATCATAATCTATCTATGATTATGATAAACACTAATATCATGTAGATAAACATGAATCTTCCTTGATGTTAATCTTCTTGGATCGTCTCTATCTCTCTAACCCCAGGTCGCCGTCTTCTAGTATTTTTGGGCCGGGCTTGAGTCAGACTTGGTCATGTCTAGTATGACATAAACTAGTCTGGTCCGGTCCGTCTGGTTATGGGTTGATCACATAATATATTTATAACAGTGATGAGTTTTGTCGGGATGAGCCATTATTAGTGCAGATCCAATGTAAAACTATATTATAATTTAAAACATATAAAAGTTCATAAGCAAACAATATATTTCATTACACACAATCTATAACAAACATAGACCAAGAATCACAAAACGGTTTGGTCTGCTTGGAACATAAAAGAAAGAAGAAATATTACAACAAACATTATACCGACATAATCCGGTTCGTGTAAGCAAAAAATTACCTAACCAATGTCACTGAGTAAAAAAAAAACACGCTTTACATTTATAGAAACAGAACCATTTTGGTTGTGTTGTTACTTGCGTGAGAGCTATAACGAAGCTAGTGATCTTGGAACTCTCATACCAAATCCATGCTTCACCTTATCAACCCTGTTTCACAAGTTATTATTAAAACATTTCAACACAATCACACAAATCTTTCAAACTTAAAAAAAAGACTCTATGCATCTTGTGTAATTTTGCTTACGTTGGGGCTAATTTGCCAAGGCTTTTAAGCTCTTCCCCTGAATCTCCATCAAGGATTCTTCCTGATATATCAAGAATGTAAGAACGGTTCTTGTCTCGAGGAAGACCACGACGCACTAGTAACTCCAAGTCTCTCTTGTGAAGCTCTCTTCCATTCACATACACTTCTGTGTTCCCTGCTGCGCAGTTATCCGGCATTGGATGATGGCTAAACTCATCAATAAATGGCTGCACCCACCCAACCAACAAACAACAACATGTAACTCATCAGTTTGATGATTACTGTTTCAATAACCAACTCGAGAGATGAATGTAAAGGGACTTACAGGTATTATACCGAGACACGGTTTCCCCATTACCCCCCAGAACCCAGCTCTGTAGTCATACCTGAACCAGAGACATAGATTAGACACCAAAAACACGAGAGAGAGAGAGATGGTGAAGGTTTATAGTTCATGGCATTACCAATATTTTCCAGCTTGGACTGGTCCAGCTAACTTCTCAGCACTGCTAACTAACTCTTCAGGTATAAGATGCCCATTAACCCAAACTTCTAATAACTTCCCTTGATCATCGTTTCCATCACTAGAAGACCTTGTTGTCACCTCCGTGGAACCAGACTCGCTACCTTTTCTACTTCTCGGTCTGTTCTTGTTCTTGTTGTTGTCTTCTTCTCTACCGTTTGAGTCTTCAGATATCTCCGTGTTAGAGTATCCGTTGTAAGAAACCTCCGTCTCCGTAGCTACTGATTCAGGCTTTACCGAGTCTTGTTTCATGAAAAATTCTTGCTTATCAGGCTTGTGATAACCTAACTCTGCCATCCCGTAAGCGAGCGCAGCACGGTTTACATTAGAGTATTCGAAAAGTTCAAGGAGACTGGCACTCTCTGAAGCAGCTGGTTGTGAAGCTTTTGAGCCTTTAGCTCGCCGACGAACAGATTTGACCTCCTTCTGTTGTAGACTTTCACTGGAAATGCTCAATCTTTCTACATCATCTGAGAGTTGAGATGATTCAGACCGGATGCTTTTTGTTGTGTTCTTCTGGTGACTCCTTACTGGTTCTTCTTCTTCATCATCATCATCCTTACGTGGAAAATCACTGCCTGAGTTGTTAAAATCAACAGAAGACTGTTCTTCCACTGCCACCACCACTGTGTTTGTGGTGCTTCTATCTTCAACCTCTATAGAGACAGACTCTGCAGTTCCCTCATTACCAGAAGAGAAGACGAGTTTCTTATCTACGATTGTGAAACTAATAACTTGAGAGCAAGCACCACATTGCAGCTTATGCTGCTGCCTCTCCTGAGCCAAAAGCTTCTTCTTAGGCAAATACAACAGCTCAAAGCAGCTATGACAAGCTATAAAAGGAGCACCACCAGCAAGAGGGTGGCAACGACGAGCGTCATCGCTGTTAGAAACAGCCTTCTTAACATACCCACGAGGGAAAGCACCAGCACCACTCATCTCAGAATCAAGATCACTGGGCCACCTAGCGTAACCACCACCACCAGCACGAGGATCCGAAGAGGTCACGGAAGAAGGAAAGCTGGGACTGTTGTTGTAAAGAGGTGGATTGTAAGGTGAAGCGAACCCCTGGTGAGAAGAAACAGGGCTATAAGGAGGGATATCACTGTATCTGCTTGGTGTAGCTGGAAAGTATGAATGTGTGTCAACCGTATCAGCTGCACCAATGCCAACATATTGACCTCCGGGGTAGGGAGGTGTCATGTGGTTAGGAGGAGGATACCAGTTAGGGTTTGGAACAGGAGGTGGTCTTCTATAAGGATCTTGATGACAACCTTGTGGATACACTCCATGAACTGGTGCAGGGTAAGGAAAAGGTTCTGGATAAGGATGGTTGTAATAAGCAGGTCCAGGATTAGGAGAATGGAGATGGACTGGTGTGAGGGAACCTTGGTGATTCTCATTAACTGCACTACCACCACGAAGGAGATGGTGTTTGATTGAGTCTAACCTTCTAAGAAGCTCAGCACGTTCATGTTCAGAATACTCAATAACAGGGTTGGTGCTTGTCTTCTTGGAAGAGGAATCTGAAGCGTAGTTTGGCTCAGAAAGGTCTTGGCTTTCTCCGGATCTTTGAGACCCAAGTCGAGAGTGTTCTTCTTCTTTGCTTCTTGAAGAGCCAGCATCGGATCTACCATCTGCTTCGTGTGCATCATCTCCTGACCTCCTCATCAGCTTCTCCAATTACACAAATACTGCTTCTTTTTTTTAGGGTTTTTGCTTCGTAATTCAAACTGCAATATTATCAAATACAATTCCTCCAATTTTAAGATAAAATTTTTGAATCTCAGATTGAATCAGACGAGAACTAGCCAAGAACAAACATCTCGTCTGGAGCAGAACAAACAAAGCTACCAAAACGATTTCAAGATCAACAGCTTGAAGGAAGTGAGAATCAAACGAACCTTGAAAGCGGATTCTGATGATCTCCGGTTAATCAATAAACCAAAGCCTTTTAGATAATCTCTTTGACGCCGCCAAAGAGTTTTTTTTTTCTTTCTGTTGTTGGTTGGGTTGGGAGCAAAGACGAGAAGATTGGTCCTCTTCTTCTCGAATCGTTTTAAGAAATAAATGTCTGCTTACTTACTAGTACCACCAAATTTGAGCTGTAAATAAACTTTAAAAAATGATTACTTTTCTCTCACATTTTACTCCTCTTTCCCAGGGAAAGAATGGAAGGAGGATGATGAAGCAACAAAAAAAAAATCAAGCTTTTTGATTTGATAGCCCCCTCAGCTCTTTAAGTTTTGTGGAAAAAATATACTCCCTCTGTTTTTTAAAGATGTATGTTTTAGGAAATTTTTTTGTTTCAAAAAAATGTATTTTTTATATTTTCAATGTAATTTTTGTTAACTAATTATGAATAATTGTAAATTTCAAAAACATTAATTGCATTTCTTGAAATCTTATTGGTTTAGAAATATAGGAAATATAAAATAACAAAAAAATATGCATTAATAAGTAAGTTTTAATATGTTTTATTAAAAAGTGTGAAAATCTCAAAACATGTAAAAACAGAGGGAGTACTTACTTTTTGAGAGGCGCGTCCGTACGTAAGCGCGTGGAAGCTGAGGATGAACGAACCTTGAGTTGAGAGGATTGACTAGGTCTCGTTGTTGACCCAATAGATAAGCAGACCACGACCATATAATTAAATTTTATTTGGAGTTTTTATTTTATACAATGCGAATATGATTGTTTACCGACAACTAGTTAAATACATTTCTCACAAATTTCCACAATAGAATTTGCGGTTTAATTATAACTAGATTTTGATCCGCGCTTTTGAAACGCGGAATATTTTACGATGAAAAATTTCACTAATAATTTAACAAATATTTTGGTAATTTTTAAAGAGTGTGTATTTAAAATATTTTTGCATTTAAACCAGTATTTTTAAATTCAACCCGATTGTGATTATACCGGTTAATCCGGAGATCTGACAATTCAATTTATGTTTTTAAAATATTTATATTAAAAAATCACTAAAACCCGAGACTAACCGATTGAACTAATGGATGACCGATATATAATCTAATTGGATTTAAATTGTAATAGTTTCATAATTTGTAATCTTATAATAGAAATTTTAAAGTTTACTATTTTGCAATTTATGAAATTATGACGTTTCTACAAAATTTTAAAGAGAAAATGATAGATATAAAATAATTAAAATTAATTATTGTATTATTTGGAAACATTGATAGTAGTATAAAAAATATATTGTTTGGAAACATTGATAGTAGTATAAAGAAATAAGTATATTGTTTGGAAATGTTGATAGTAGCATAAAGAAATAAGTATATTGTTTGGAAACATGGATAATAGTATAAAAAAGGAATATTAGTGATTTAATGTATGTTTAACTATAAAGTATAAATGTGTATTTAATTTAAAAACTTACAAAATAAATATTAGCTCCAACAGAATGTTTCTGTTTTAATAAGATAGATATTGTTTGTGTGTCATTCAGTAGAACCAAAATCAGCACATATTGTATAATGAATTTAAAATATTGAGCAACTAAAAAAATTTCATGGCAATCATACTATTATATATGTGGCACCAAATACCACTCCATATAATATATTCCTCCTGTTTCAGAATGATCTATATTTTAGAAATTTTTTTTTTAAAAATTTGTATTTTACATTTTTAATGTATGTAATAATAGTAAATTATAAATTTTAAAAATATTAATTGTGTTTACTAAATTTTGATTAGTTAAAAATCATAAAAAATAGATAAACACATAAAATAATACGCTCATTATCAAAATTTTCTATATTTTGAAAACTCTAGAACACAATAGAAGAAGTATGTCAAGTTGATGCTCCCATGTTTACAAGACGTGATCTCAAAACATACCCTTTAATTTTATTAAATACTCACAACTTTACTCATCAAAACTGCTATAATTAATTACAGAAGGAGAAATAAATTGGATGCTAGTTTTTCAGTTTTGAGTCTTTTGACCGTACAAAAAAATCAGTTTTGTTTTTTCTCAACAACCTGAGAATCACCTAATTTCTGATGATTACAAGCGTCTGATCTAAATATATAAAAAGACGCTCTATTGTTGCCTACATTTTTTTTGTTCAAACTCTATTTGAGAATTGAGCCTACAATTTGTAAAAACTAAAAAGTCGCTTTATTGTAGCCTACAATTTATACAAAAGGAGAATAATTGGATGCTACGATATGTAAGTAAGTCGCCTTCTGACTATGATTTTTGTCGTGATAAAAGCCACAGCTGTATATTCTTCATTTTCTCTACGTTCATTTAAGAGCATACTCCACTTGGCATATAGTATATGTACACACTACACACATCAATATGATTTGACAAAACCGTAGATAATGGAGTAAACATGTGAAAAATAAAGGGAATTCGTCCAAATAAATACTGAACATGGCAAGAATGGCCAAAAAAACCTAGACTTACTGGGTGACCAAAAAAGCACAAACTTTCATTGACTTTTTCAGTTTATTAAAAACGTTACGATTGACTTACCAGATTATCCTACCGTTATCAGAGTTAACGATAAATTAGATGACGTTAATTTTCTCTGTTAAAGAATACGACGTCGTTTCATCTCTTTGTCTGATCAAAGACAAATGAATGAAACGACGTAGTTTCATTTATTTTTTGAAACAAAAAATATGTGCTCTATCAGGATCGAACCCGTGCTCTCGGGTATCATTGTGCGGGTTTATTACCACTGAGCTAATGGACTTTACAATAGATTGACGAATAGAGTTTATTATATTATCTTCGAATCCCAGTTAAATGAATCAAAAAGAAAGACGACGTTTGTCTTCTCCAAACCCTAAATTCCCAAATCAAAACGAGGACGACGAACAGAGCTCGATTCTCTTCAATTTCTTCCTTTAGAAGATCGATTCTCACCTTTCCTTCTTCGATTGTCACATGATGAGTTCGGGTTGTGAGGATTCGTCTGTGAATACGATGGGTATTCGTGGTATCCCGGAGCAATGCGGCTGTGGTCGAAGAACTGGGATTTACACATCAAAAACGAAGGAAAATCCAGGAAGAACTTTCTTTAGATGCCCAACGTTTCGAAATGTAAGTGTTTTTCCGTGTTTAAATTGATTATGGGTCTTGTTGATTGTGTTTATGTAACCTTAGAACATAAAGCTTCAATGGCTAGGTAGTGTGAAATGGTTTGAACATATATTTTGTTCATGATTTGTGTCCAGGATCACTTGTATAAATGGGTAGATGAAGCTGTCTATGAAGAGGTTCAAGATGCATTGCCTAAAGTTGATGGCTTTGCATCAGACTTGAGGAAGCTCAAAATGGAGATAGACAACCTCAAAAATGTGGAGGAAGAGTTGAAAGAAGATCTTAGGAAGGCTAGCAATGAAGTTAAGAAGCTGAATGTGATCATGAAAGTGGGTTTTCTGGTGGCATCAGTTTCTTGTATTGTGTTCTTTATGAGAAAGAGGCAGTAGGAATGGGTTATCTTTGAATTGTGATGTCTTT
Organism: Raphanus raphanistrum subsp. raphanistrum; assembly: GCA_019706035.1. Lineage (NCBI taxonomy): Eukaryota > Viridiplantae > Streptophyta > Magnoliopsida > Brassicales > Brassicaceae > Raphanus > Raphanus raphanistrum. Next base: position 11,756,188 of record CM033988.1, on the reverse strand, counting down.
TGTTGATTCTCTGATGGTTATTTCCATCTAGGAGACTATGTTTGTGTAATTCTGTAATGGTTTAAGACTCATGTTGTAAGACTCTTTTATGTTATGGATGATGATGTTAGACTTTGTTTGCTTCTTCTTCTTCATTCTAATCGATTAGAGAGACAAAAAATAACAAAACAGAAACCAGAAGAACAAAACATAAACGATTTTCATTGTTTAACACAACATCATCAACATCTTAAAAGAAGTACATAAGATAGCATCATCCTAAAAGAAAAATAAGAGCATCCGAGAGAAACAACATCATCATCCTAAAAGAAAAACAAGAGCATCCGAGAGAAACAACATCATCATCCTAAAAGAAAGACAAGAGCATCCGAGAGAAACAACATCATCATTACACAACAAAACAAAAGGGACAACATCATCATCTAAGAGAACCATCTTCCCCATGTTCCTGTCTGTGATGCTTGTGAAGATTGGGGAACTTCCCATCGTGATGCTTGAGCTTGTGAGGAGTGAGCTTGTGAGGATTGAGCTTGTGAGGATTGAGCTTGAGACGCTTCAACATGTAGTCCCTGTATCATATAAAAGAATGGTCAATAACCTCAACAAACTCATACACTGATCCAATAGCTAAAAAACTAAGACCCTTACCTGATATTTCCTTGGTCTGCCTCTTGGTTTCTTAGGTGGACTCGGAACAGAACCTTTATTACATTTGTTCTTGTAGTGGCCTTCTTCTTTGTAGTTAGAGCATGTCATTACTCTGTTCGCACGGCTCATCTTGGTAGTAGACTTTGTCTCATTGGCTCCCTTCTTTCTGTCATGGTTTTTAGGCCTACCAGGATTACCAGTTCGATTAGGTGGTGGAATCACACCTAATCTATTGGTCTGAGGCCACTCTATCATCCCATTTACAGGTCTGATCCCATAACTGTAAGTCTCACGCCACTTAGAAGTTGTGTAGCACTCAGCAACAAATTCAGAAAGCTTTCTCTTCGCACGAAGGATGACCTTACCAGCATGGATGCACGGAATACCATTCATTTGCCAGCCTCGACATGCACAAGTCTCCTTCTCCAAACTCACAACATAGCACTGGTCTTGATACTCTACCTCAGTCTCTGGCCCAATTGCCCAACGCAATATACACTCGTGGCACTTCTTCTCAACCATGTCTAACTCTTGCTGCGTCTTCATGGTAAACCTAGTCTTCCTGTCTGTAGCCATCTTGGACCGGGTGAAGTTCCTAGTCATACATTGGCGCCTTATCTCCTCTAACAAGTCGAGCAGAGGCTTCTTCCTAGCCTCCCTGATGGTCTTGTTGAAGGACTCACACAAGTTGTTCATATTGTCATTGCAATGGGAGCCTATCTTGAAGTAAGCTCTAGACCAAGTCTCTGGCTTTGTCTTGATCAGAGATGCATGAGCGAGTGGATCATAGCTCTTAAGCTCATCCATGTTGTACCTGAACATGCCCGGAGTGTAGGACCTTGCAATGCACCAGAAGAACCTCTGTAACCTTAGGTCTTTTCCACCTTTCCTCCAGTTCTCGTAAATATGGCGACAACACTGCCTACGCTCAGCTTCTGGAAGGAGGTTATGAACTGCCTTCACTAACCCCTACACAAACATATAAATCAGAAAAAACTCAGAAACAACTCAGAAAAATTTCAGAAAAATCTCAGAAAAAGTAAAGTCTTTACCTTTTGTTTGTCAGACATTATAACGAAGCCTTTCCCATCTTCCAATCCCAAATCCAAGGCCAAACGTGTCACAAACCAATCCCAGTTTGTATCATTCTCTATCTCCACTACAGCCCAAGCAATAGGGACAATCCTATTGTCGCCATCTCTTCCAACCGCAGCCAACAACTGTCCCTTGATGTCCCACTTTAAAAAGGCTCCGTCTAAGCCAATAACTGGCCTACAAGTCTTCTTCCATGATTCCTTTTGTGCTTGGAAACACATGTAGAGCCTGTAGAACCTCTGCTTGCTTCGAATTGTGGCTCCTGGTATGGTCTCAATGTCCATGGTGGATCCAGGATTACTCCTAAAGATCTCTGCTTGGTAATCCCAGATTTTATCAAAATGCTCCTCATGGGTCTTCCTCCTTTCTCTCATCACCTTCGTCTTCGCCTTAATGTATGAGTTTTCTTTGACGTCCATCTTATACTCCCGCAAGATCTCCGCCTGTATCTCCTTTGCTGTGATCTTTGGGTTCAGCCTCAACCTCTCCGCAAATAGACTTGCAATTGCTAACCTCTTAAGTATCCTCGACTGCCCTGTCTTCTCACACCTATGGTCATTGACTAATGTCTTAACCATCAACTTCTGTTTCCTCCTATCGTAGGAACAGTAGACCATCCACGGACATGGAACCTCATCATCTCTCATCTCAGCAGCACACTTTGCACCCATCTTCAAGCTACTGGATATGTAGAACCTGATGTTGTATCTGGTTTTGAGGATATACCTGAGACACGTATGTTTGAAGTCCTCAGCATCTGAAAAAGTCTTGCCAAGCTGAAGGAGCTCCTCTGGATCAGTGTCTGCTCTGTAAGCTTGCGCAGGTATCATCTCCTCTTCATTCTCATCATCTGATGACACAGGATCAGGGATTTTACTTTCATCCCAAGCATAATCATCCCCTTCGTCTTCATCAATCTCACACTCATCATGTATTGCTTCATCACCAAAATGAAGACTCAAATCTCTACAGTTTTCTTCCTCGATGCCACCAAAACCATCCTCATCTTCTAATGCGAGCCTACCATCTTCTAATTCTAGCCTAGCATCATCAGCTATATCCCCAAATTCCTCTTCTTCACTTACAGGTTTCAGAGCATTTGTCGGACTTTGGGGAGATTCTTCTCTGTCATCACCATCTACGTTCTGCTTCTTCTTCGAGTTTGCAGGAGGAGCCACAGTCTCTGTCATCACCTTCTGCTTCTTCGAGTTTCCAGGAGAAGCCACAGTCTCTGTCATCACCTTTTGCTTCTTCGATTTTGCCGGAGGAGCCACAGTATTTGTAATCACCTTCTGCTTCTTCGATTGACTAGGAGACAGAGTGGAACCACCATATGGTGTCCCACGCCTCGTGGTCTTCTCCGGAGATGACACCGGCGACCCATATGAAGTTCCCCGCCTCGTCTTTGACGCCTCTGTAGATGCCAACATCTCTATCCCTTCAACTCGTTTCTTCGATTTCTCCGGCGATGACAAACTCCCAGAACAACCTCTCTTCGCCGATCTCTTTGGCTGTTGAACCACTTCTTCGACTGTTGAACCACTCGCATCACCACCCTTCTTCGACTGTTGAACCACTTCTTCACTCCCACCACCGTCTCCATCTTTGTTCGATTGTTGAACCGCTTCACTCCCGTAATCGAAACTCCTCATCCCTCCGAAAATCACAACCTCTCTTCCGTTCCTTGTGAACTTTGTCTTCACCATCTACTACACATCACGAGTTCAAAGAGCAATTAGAGTTTCTGAGAAAAATCCCCAAATCGATTTGGGTTTATGAGAAATTAGGGTTACTTTTTATTTTATTTCAATCATCCACATCGTTCCATCAATAAAGTAAACTGTGTGTGGTAATAAACCGTAAAGTCCACTAGCTCAGTGGCAAAGACCCCTCCCATTGAACACGAGTCCCGAGTTCGAATCCAACTAACCCCAATTTTAATTAAACATCAACATATTTTGATCAATAAAAAGAAATGTATATGGTAATCTAACGAAAAGTACACTAGCTCAGTGGCAAAGACCTCCCAAGAACCACGAGTGCACAAGTTCGAATCCAACCACAACAATTTTAATTAAACATAACGACGTGATGAAACGACGTCGTTTTGACTTAACGGCAGTATTTAACGGTTAGTAAACACTGTCTTAACTATCGATTAACGGTAAATTAATCTGGTAAGTCAATCGACAGTTTCTTAATAAACTTAAAAAGTCAACAAATGTTCGGTATTTTAATGGCCAGGCTCGAGTCCAGATTTCTTTTGGCCATTTTTGCCATGTTCAGTATTTTTTTGGACGAATTCTCGAAAAATAAATGTGGAAATGAAATGTGAGATTGACAAAAAAAAGGAAATGAGATGAGAGAAAAATAATATCGCGGTCATAACATTTTTCACTTCTTCCAATTCGAAGAAAATTTTACTCTATTTTATTTTAATACACAAATAATGTTCAATATTTGTTATCCTGATTAGTAGAAATTTGAATAAATCAGCTGAAAGAGTTCTCAATTTAATCTAAATGCAAATTGGTAGACTTAAACTTCGACTAATGACAAGCAATTTTCGTACTTGAAGATATATATATGCAGAATAATCAAAACAAAAGAGTTCATGGGCAGAGATTCTCTCAGAATACGAGCTATTTAGGCCTAAAGACCGATCCGCAATTCATTATATGCTCGATAAATGGCCCGATTAACTTGGGTCCATAATAGGCCCACTATACGGCCAGTATGGAGTTAAGAACAATTAGTTAAAATCTTAAATGATGTGTGATCTGAAGACTTATCACATAGAATAATAACCTACAAGGCTTTCGGTATTTGATTCTATTATCAGTTGTGGTCCTACATCCACTTTGTTATACGCACATCTATTCTAAACATTAACATTTATATTTTTTACAAAATATAATAATAACACATAAAAGCTCGATGTGGAATTTTGATGATAATAATAAGGTGATGTTGTCATTTTTGGGTATTCTATGTCCCCTCCAAGCTACGAAAAGCCAAAAGAAAAAAAATAAGACAGAGACTCGCACAGTTGTAATTTTATACTTTGATACAGGATATCACCATGGGAAAATATAGGGCCTATTTGCTATACTTAAATGAAGAAAATGTGTATAAAATAATTAACAAGATTTTTTTTCTATGGTTCTGATGTTTAATATAATCATATTTGGTGGTGTTAGAAAAAAAAATTTTTTCATTCTTTCCATATTAAGCCCAACATTATGTTAATGAAAAAGGAAATTTCATTACAAAAGAACGAATCTTAAAGTATGTGGAGTACGCATTGTGAGTAAATTTAAAATACAAAATTATATATTTTTGATTTTAATGAGTCCACAAATTTTTATGTGGTTTGAAACCTTACCTTTTAAATAGTGAACAAAAGGATCATTAGTGGAACTAGCAAAACTAAAACAGTAACACCATCTTCACGTGGCGCACATATATGAAGAGAGTATATCTTACGCGATAAGTGATAAGCGCAGGGTAACACCTGGTCCCACAACAACAATAAGAGAAATTTGCAAACACATCCTTATACTAACCATATTATGCATAGAAAACTTCCAAGTACGAAAATTACAAATTACTCATCATCAGATTTTTATTTGTTTTTATCACAATAACAAATACATCATCTGATTAAAAGTTTGTAGCAGAACCCTCGAGTGCATAATTTTGAAATTACATACCAATTGTGTTTTATTCTTTTTTTTTTGTTAAATGCAGAACTCTTACTCGTTCTTTGGTAGTAGAAGGGCTAACTTATAAATTACAATTAGTAAAGGATTTGATTAGCAAATATTCTGAAGAAAATGGTGCCATTAAAACGACGTCGTCATGGCTCATGCTGAATCAGTAGGTTGTTGTCTCTTGGTGTTTAATAATCGCCGCCGGTAGATTCGATTCAAGAGAAGTTCGTTCGTTCGATCTCTCATTCTCGTCAAAATCCTAAACGGAGATTTCTGTATTAGGGTTTTGGTTGAGAGATCAAAGATCGTGTAAAACTTCTAAGATCGTGAAATCGTAGTGGAGTGATTGCGACTATCTAATCTAATCTATCTATAGATGGCGTCAGAGGATGTGAAGAGGAGCGAATCGGCAGCAGTTTCAACGATCGTGAACCTGGCGGAGGAAGCGAGGGAAGGAGTGAAAGCTCCGAGCTACGCTGTCCTCAGCATCTGCAAGTCTCTCTTCGCCGGTGGCGTCGCTGGTGGAGTGTGAGTTTTACTTTTTCTCCCTCTCTTCATTTCTATTTATGCTGAGTAGGATTATTCATGGGTTCTCATAAAAAATGATAACTTTATTGATGGTTGAATCTGGTTAATGACATTAAGTATTAGTAGATCAGTCTCATTACCTTTTATCTTCATTGAATTCGAACTCTGTTGTTGCAGCAGTCAAATATCGATACGGTTTATGTATGAATGATTAATTAAAGGTACATGAGTACAAAAGTGTCTGTCTTTACTTGAAATGATCCACTCCTGTGTCACTTTTATCTTTTCACTCTCTGTGTTACTGATATTCACTTGGTTTGCATGTTTTTTTTTTAATTAGGTCACGAACTGCAGTTGCACCTCTGGAAAGGATGAAGATATTGCTTCAGGTTTTTTTGCTCTTTCGTTGATTTTTTTTTTTTTTTGTCTTGGAGCATGTTAGTGATTGGAGACTTGATGACCTGTTCATTGTCTTATATGTAGGTGCAAAATCCACATAACATAAAGTATAGTGGAACAGTCCAAGGGTTGAAGTATATTTGGAGAACCGAGGGACTTCGTGGACTGTTCAAAGGAAACGGTACTAATTGTGCGCGTATTGTTCCTAACTCCGCTGTTAAGTTTTTCAGCTATGAGCAGGCTTCCAAGTAAGACTTTCTTTTATATTCTATGGTCTCTTCATTCATTTTAAACTTCTGTCTAATCTATGCTCTTTCTTTCGCTCTCTTTTAGGGGTATTCTGTACTTGTATCGTCAGCAGCCAGGAAATGGTAAGTTCATTTCAGCATTAGACTTTTTCTTATTCACGTTAGCCTTCAAGTTGCTAATGAAGCCCTTGGAGCTATTTTAAACTTTTATATAACAGCTTTTCGCATCGATGGCCGCTGCGGTAAATCTGTTTATAATTCATGAGGTTTTGCTGTTTCCGCTTTTGCAGAAAATGCACAACTGACTCCTGTTTTACGGCTTGGAGCTGGTGCAACTGCTGGAATAATAGCCATGTCTGCAACATACCCCATGGATATGGTTCGTGGAAGGCTAACTGTCCAGGTAACTATTTTGTACACCCACAACTTTGTAATTATTGGGTCATCTTTGCTAACTCTGCAAACATGGATAATGTGCACAGACCGCAAACTCCCCTTATCAATATAGAGGAATTGCCCATGCTTTGTCAACTGTCCTGCGAGAGGAAGGTCCACGAGCCTTATACCGTGGTTGGCTTCCATCAGTGATTGGAGTTGTAAGTCTCGTTTCTTTTTCATCGCCCTTAACATATTCACTACAAGTTTAGCCAATATCATAAGACCCTTCTGATGCAATGCAGGTTCCATATGTGGGCTTGAACTTTGCTGTCTATGAGTCTCTAAAGGACTGGCTAGTCAAAGACAATCCATTCGGACTAGTGGAGAACAACGAGCTGACCATTATAACGAGACTCTCTTGTGGTGCTATAGCTGGAACGGTTGGTCAAACAATTGCGTATCCACTGGATGTGATTCGTAGGAGAATGCAAATGGTGGGGTGGAAAGATGCTTCCTCTGTCGTCACAGGCGAGGGGAGAAGCAAGGGTTCGCTTGAATACAACGGTATGATTGATGCGTTTAGAAAGACAGTTCGTCATGAAGGCTTTGGAGCATTGTACAAGGGTTTGGTCCCCAACTCAGTGAAGGTTTGTTTCTTATAACAAACCCTATTTTCTTATAGAGTAAACAATTTGTTCTCAAGAGTGTTGTTTCGTGTTGGTATAGGTTGTACCATCAATTGCGATTGCATTTGTGACATATGAGATGGTGAAAGACGTGTTAGGAGTGGAGTTTAGGATATCAGACTGAGTCTATTTGATGATATCTACAAGAAGAGAGAGAGCAGCACACTTCTATTTTTGTAGCCGAGGAGAGACGGAAGAGAAGTTCAGAAGTTTTAGGGGCTTTTATTTCAACCTCCTTTCTTCATCCGTGGAAGGGATATAAAAGGCTATAGGTCATTCATTAGCCAAACCTTTTCTTCTTTTCTTTTTTCTTTACTTTTTCGTTCTTTCTATTTTATAGATTGAGGTTTCTTCTGTATCAGAATAAAGTCAAGAGGCCAACTATATCCAAAACATTCATCAAACCTGTTTGCAGGTTTTGGTTGGGTCCTTTGGCGTTAAGTTATCATCATTGTTATGACTCTTATTGGTAACTTGTGGATTAGTTGAATAATTCTGCTTGTAGTTTTCTTTTGAATTTGTATCGTGTGAGATCATAAGATTTTTGATGTGTGCTACTCTCTCTCTCTCTCTGTGTTTTATGCAAGATCATAAACTTGAACACTACATGGCAAAAAAAACAGATTCACAGACAAAAGAGTAGTGTTTATGGTAAAGAAAAAATGATATTGTGCTCATTTTTGAGAATCGTTCTGTCATAGCGGTTGATAGAAGCACGTAGGTGAATGTATAGAATAATTGATAAGTCTTACATTGACAAGTTTTACAACACGTTAATCTAATACAAAAACACACACACACACACACACACACACAAGAAAGAGTGTTTTCATAAAAGAAGAATACACAAACGATCATGAAGAAGAGAGACCATCAAAATAGGTCTCCCCTTTTCTCGAATCCATTCGCTTGTATAGTATGATATCACTAAAACTAATCAATCAAGACCACACTGAATCTCTTCTGCTTAAGGATATTATATCAGTTTCTGCTCACCATGCAGAGATGAGAGAGCTATAAATCTAAGAAAAAACTTTTTTTTTTAAAGTTACAATCAGAACCCATTAGAAGAAATGAAATGGTTTCTTTCACTTCTGCGCCACAGTCAACTTAGCTAGCCGCCACAGAATCGGTTCTTAGACTTACGTTTAAGAGTTGTTGTTCCACATTCTTACTACTACCTGATACAGAGTTGTTGTTGTTATCAACTCGAGATATAAGGTTCTCTGTTTTCCCAGTTGCTTGCGTTTGCGTCGCTTTCAGTTGAGCCTAGAGAAGAAGGTCAACTTATGTTCAGTATGGCAAAATACACTCATGATTGTGTTTCAACATGTGTGGCACTATGATGTGTTACCAATAAAGCTTCGTTCTCCAGCCGTAGTTTCTCAGACTCATCGTTTAGTTGGCCTAGTTTGGACCTCAGAGTCATGTTCTCAGCAACTAGTGCGTCAACCTTGACAGAGAGTTCTTCAGTTTCAGCCTAATACAAACAAATACAACACATATAGTCATTACAACTTATATAAATCTATTAGCTAGCAGCGTCATCCTTAATCACCTGCTTCCTTAGTCTTGACCTTCTAGCAGATTCTCGGTTTGACTGTTTTCTCTTCTCTCTTTTAACCTCTTTTTCATTCTGCAGAAAAACACACCAACCCCAATAAAACAATTGCCACACCTAAGTTACTACTACCACAGCTTACAATTTGAATGACGTGTATAAGTGAAAGAATGATATATATAAGCAACTTTACCCAGACTTCATGAGGCGCACCATGGCATGGCTGTGGGAAATCCATAGCTGTGGGCATAACAGGAGTCCCCATAGTCACTGCAGGTTTCTCATTTTCATCTCTAAGAAGAGGAACAATTTGAGATGAAGGTTTCCCATCTACCAAGAACGAGAAAGACACAGTTATAAGCATATTAAAGCACACAAACTACATAGGATACAAAGCAGCAGTAAGGAGAGGTAGAAATACCATCGTTCGGTGATCCTTCCCGGCTTCTTTTCTTCCTAGACTGTTCTCCCTGTTGTAATAACAGACATGTATATAATTAAAGCGTCAAAAAACAGAGATTAGTAAATTAGAAACTAGTGCAAAGAAAAAAAAGGAGTCCATACCCCAGTTGTATTCCCATCACTACCATTGCTGGAATCATCATTCTCGGAGCTAAATCATATCAAAACATAGTGTAAGATTCTATCAAAGAATGAAAAAATAACATCACCAAGTACCTCTGAGAATTCCTAGGTCCACTGCTGTGTTCAGCACTCCCAGCTTTGTTATTGCTTATAGACATTGCAAGTCCATCAAATTCTTTCAACTTTTTCATGAACCCCTGATCCGTGTTTCCAGGCGAGTTAGCTGGAGCTTCCAAGTTCAAAGGAGTTGTTGTAACCTGCAAACATTCTCATATCGTTTACCGACCATTCACACAGAAGAAAGAAAGAAAAAAAATCAGAAGATAAAAAAGACTTACAACCGGTGTTGCTTGAGAAACGGGACCTTGTGGTTGTGAGCCCTGAAAAGTAATGAAAGAACATTAACCAGAAGAAGAAGAAAAAAAACAGGTCTATTCATACATTTGCTTGTTTGAGTGAGAGTCGCAATTGTAGAAAAAGAAGGGATGGTTACCATTTGAAGAGCAGGATGAGCATAGACTCCACCAGGAGGACAAAATGGTGGATATGGTGTTCCATAAGGAGCCATCATTGGCTGGAATATATATAGTTTAAGTAAAGTCATACTTTGTCCAAGATAAAACACAAGTAGCATAACAAATCCTTGAAGATATTAAAGAGAATAGTGTACCGAAGGAGAGCCCCAGATATAAGGAGGAGGGGGAGCAGGAGCATGACCATTAGAGTTGTAATATTGAGGAGGTATGGCTACTCTAGGGCCATAGTATGCCTACAAAAAGAAAAATCATGAAAAGAAACATCCCCATCTAAAATCACCCAGAGATAACAAAAACAGAGAAAAAGAAAAAAAAGCAAATGAAACCTGCATAGCAGCCCAATCATGATGATACACATGAACATTGCTTTGCTCCTGTGTATGTACATAAAAAAAGAACAATCTGAGAAAGCAGATCTAAGTGACCAAATCAATTAGCTACCATTATTAGTTCAGGTACTTACAGGAGGAGGAGGAGGAGCTTGTACTTGTTCTGGCTTGTCAGACTGTGTGGACTTTCCTTCTTCGTTGCTACTCATTGCTCGATGCAGACACTCTGACTACAAAGTATAACTTCAAACGAAACATAATAAGTTAAAAAGAGATTAAGATTATTTCAGTAATTCCAGTGACACTTAGATCTCTAACCGCAAAACGAAACAGATTCAAAACATCCGAGAGAGAGAGATCCCAGTAACTAAGAATTCAAATATTTTCTAGAATATAAACAACAAATCTACCTCAATTTTTTTAATCAAAAGGAATAAAGGTTTCTAGAGGAAACTCAGCTTTCATGTATAAATCACTTTCAAAACTAAAAATTCTGAAAAAAAATCATTGAAGCTATCAAACCAAAATAAAATAAAAATCAAGTGGTAAATGCGAAAATTAACAATTCAATTTGCTTCAGAGATAACAAACAAACAAACAAAAAATTGAATTTGAAGTTACCTTCTTTCTCTCTCTAACACTCGCAGAATGGTTTCTCTCTCTAGAACCAGAGTTCGGTGCGGAGAGAAAAACAGCAAAGGGAAGAAGAGAAGAAAAGAGAGAGAGAGAGAAAGGGGAGCGCCAAGGCTGATGCACACGTCACCGTACACGTGTCTGAATCTGTAAGGGCTAGTAAAGTTGGCGCGTTTGCTGAGCTGGCTACTGTAGATCTAATCTGTATGAATTTATTATTTTATTTAAAAATATGACTGGTAACACGTCGCCTTAATCGTTACCGTTCATCGTGAGATGGCTACAAATGCTGATTTTGATTCCTTTTTTAAAGAGAAGAGAATTAAACTATAGTGTATAATTCATTTGAGATCCACGGTTGACGAAAACGTGGACTACCTAACTAGTCATCTTTCGTTTTTTTACCCCCTCAATGGCTTTCTTTAACTTTAGATCTTGATCGATGACTCATATTCATTTCATCTGACGGTTGAAAGTAAAAGATTTATATTTTTTACCAAAAAAATAGTAGTGTGGTCCCTACTACGATCTACTGTCTTGTGTCGGCCGTTAGTGGTTTTGAGCTGACGTGTCCCATTAAATAAGGGAATACTTAGGTGGTCCCTACGGACAACGTGGGATTCGACGCCAGCTTGTCTACTTCTTTTTTCACCAAATCTTAAAAGAGATGACTTCGCCACGTTGGATTCATTTTAGATAATCACATAATAAACAGATCACTAATCAAGCTAATCTCAGAGGTAAATCCGGACAAAAGACGTTCATTTACGTCAATACCCTCCTTTTAGTTGGGTTATTAATAGACCGAATTTTGAATGATCAGGCCCAACTCTCAAGTGTCTTTCGTTTGGTACAAATCTCAAAACCATTAAGCAAAGTAACCAAGTTTTTGATCCAAATTGTGATGTTCTCTTTGTATAAAGCTGATTCGAGATGTAATTTAAAGCAACTTTTCGGAGACTCAATTTGACCTATGATATGAGGATTTTGGGCTGCTTTCCCAACTCAGTCCGGTCCATGTGGAATGACCTATTCGGAGAAACTGATCGGTCGTGGTTCAGATGGCCGTCTCATCATTGGTATTTTGGGTAACTCTTAAATATTCCATTTATGTATCTATAAATTCAAGAAGGCTTTAACTTTTGTGAATGTTTTTTGTTGAAATCATATACTAAAAGTGAATGTGCTCATTGTGGCTAGATCTATATGTTCGAGTGCATGTATAGTATGTGAATAGTGGCAGAGGCATAAATTCATTCAATAAGCTAATCTTTTTAAAAAGCTAAATTTATCAGATTTTTGTGTGAAAATTGAAGTAATTTTTTCCGCAGTTGACATGGATCAGTTGACCTCCCTTATTGAATATTGGCTCCGCCACTCAGTGTACGAGAATAAAGTAAAGAACACATAAAAATTTGATAACAAAGTTCATTTCCTACATTTTTGAACCACATTCGTGATTTATTTACTAGAAAAGTCGTAATCTACAAAACACACACTTGTTTCTACTATTCTTATCTAGATTTATAATGATTAGAGTAACTACTAATCAATATTTTTTTGACGAGTATAGTTCTCTACAACTAAACTACCAACAGATCTCACCGTCTGCATGGTGGGATGACACCACACATTTATGTGCATCTAGCAAGAATATCTTGCGCATGTGCCTTTTTCTTTGACGTCTTTTTGATATTTATTTTGATCACTAAATCCTAATCCTACGATCTGGAAGTAATCTTTCCTTTTTTCTTCTCCTAAGAATAAGGAATTACTTCTTATCTTAAATAGTACATGATTACCCAATACAACAACCATGTTTTGGCTTGTTTAAGTGGAACCCATGTTGTCTACTCGTGTATTTCAGTAGTCAATGTACAATTCAGCTTCATGTATGACTTCTGTACTACTTCGATATTAGCATACGAAATGCTACAAGCATTTGCTACATCTTCTTCTGACATGTATCATGATTTCTTCCAACATTTTCTCAAACCAGTCATCATTATATCTTTAATCTCTTTTTTGATAACTGTGTTTTAGAATCCAAGCATACACACAATACTACGTATCAGATCATCTAAAGACTCAAAATATCTAACATCTTCAAAAGTTCACTAATATACTTAAATGAAATTCGAGTCAATCTATATATCGCATTTTGATTTTAAGTGGAAAAGCTAGAAAAATTAACATGTTGCATAAGATACGAATACATGTGTGTATATTTGTTTGTTAATAGCCCTGTTCTTTTCATGAACGCTGCTACTAGCGTCAGCGTCAGGAAAATAACAGTTATCAACCATGGCAGTCACAAAATCCGTGAAACAATGTCCACTTGTTTTTCAGTCGTGCGTCAAGCCGCAAAGGGTGAAACGGACGCTGGAAATTTTAGCGTCGGCGGCATATCTACTTTATGTCTCAGAAATTTTAGCAGCGGCTACTTTAATCTTCCATTCCGTCAAATTTGGCTCCGTCGTAGTGTGTTTTTCTGACGCTGACGCTGATCGCAGCATTCATGAAAAGAACAGAGCTAATATAGAAAGAAAAATTCAATTTTATTTTTAAACATTTTGGGCTTATATATCTGAAACTACAACCATAGCTTCATTTACAGGGCACGTCTTCTGCAACGGGCCAAACCTTGCCATGGTCTGCAAAAGCAAAACTATGGGAGTTGAGACGAAATTCACGCTATGGAGGCTGCAAACCACATTTTTTTTTTGAAGAAAAGGCTGCAAACCACATTTCATTGGCTATTTTCGATGGTTCGATACCATATCCTCCGTGTACACTCAGTCACCTCTGTCCGTCTTATTAATTATCTTCCCTTTTTTGTATACAAATTTCCATGCAATAGTTCAAATTAATAGTATATTACATACTCCGAACGTCCGTTTTGTTTATAATAAATGAAGCTTATAAGTTGTGAAACTGTTTAAATGTGAGTTGCACAACTGGTAGAAACAGGGGAGGCAGAGGAGCAGCACCACGAACAGCGACCAATACAGGAGCGGTCAGATAGAGAGAAGAGGTTTATTTGCCAGATTGATGGGTCTTGGTCAGACAAAGACGAGTGGATGGGGTTGGGTTTTGTACTCCTTCAAGAGAATACAGCGATCTTGCAGGGCCAGAAATGCACTCCACGAGGGCAGGCGCCAATTCATGCAGAAGCAGAAGGGATAATATGGGCCATGAGAGAAGTGAAGGACAGAGGCTTTGATGGAATTGAATTCATATCAGACTGCCAACAGCTTATCAATCTTATCATCAGGAATGAAGAGTGGCCTGCACTGGCACCAGAGTTGGATGACATAAAACTTCTTAGTTCTTATTTTCAAGATATTTCTATTTCTTTCGCACCACGCTCTGATACACTCCGTGCGGACTCCCTGGCTAAGGGAGGACGATCACGTGCTATGAGCTTTGCTGTTGTTGACATTCTGGTCCATCCTATACCTGCTCTAGAAGCTGGTCGGATTGAACCAGAGTAAGTTTTGCTATTAATAATAGCTTTCGATGCCAAAAAAAAAAAAACAACCCACCAACTAAGCATATTGTGACAAACCAAAAGTATAGATAACAATATATGTTTAAAATTGTGTAATATGCTTTACAGATCAATTATTCTCCTAATCATTTGATTCTCCTTAATTTATCAGATTAAGAAAATACTTGTGACATTTCTTCGTCACCTTTTGAGTGCGTATCTGATTTTAAAATCTTTTCGAGTGTGCGTGACGATTGATGTTCTATCTTATTGTCGTGTTTTTATATATCATATGGACGCTACTTGTAGTATTATATATGTTTGCTAACTAATGAATCAAAGTATTAATTTATCAAGGTGTTTAAGTACTGTACAATAGTTCATCTTTGTTTGACTAATTCATGCGTCAATTATTATTCAAATATGAGTTCCATCATTGCTAGATAACTTTATTTACGTAGAAATACATTTTTATAAATATTCAATATATACTACGTACAGATTGGCAAACCAATAATTGGCTCGATCCAACATATCTCTTGATCAATTTCAAATTTCAGAATCATCGATTTAGCTTAGGTACGTAATATGCAGATATGTAAACCTTGATACATAAGGTAAATACCAATTTATACTTATATGATGAACACTCCATATTCTTATTCTTATGATTATTAATTTTTTATCTATCTTATTAAAATAGAAACATTATGTTGGATCTAACATTTATTTTGTAAGTTTTTAAATTAAATACTCTTTTGTACCTTATAGTTAAACATACATTAAATCATTAATGTTTCTTTCTTTATACTACTATACATGTTTCCAAACAATATACTTATTTCTTTATATTACTATCAATGTTTCCAAACAATATATTTTTATACTACTATCAATGTTTCCAAACAATACAATAAGTAATCTTAGTTATTTTATATCTATCATTTTCTCTTTAAAATTTTGTAGAAACGTCATAATTTCATAAATTGCCAAATAATGAATTTTAAAATTTGGATTATAAGATTACAAATTATGAAACTATTACAATTTAAATCCAATTAGATTACATATCGGTCATCCATCAGTTTAATCGGTTAGTCTCGGGTTTTAGTGATTTTTTAATATGAATATTTTAAAAACATAAATTGAATTGTCAGATCTCCGGATTAACCGGTATTGTCACAATCAGGTTGAATTTAAAAACACTGATTTAAATGCAAAAATATTTTAAATACACACTCTTTAAAAATTACCAAATATTTATTAAGTTATTAGTGAAATTTTTCATCGTAAAATATTCCGCGCTTCAAAAGCGCGGGTCAAAATCTAGTTTTACTTAAAACGAAAAGTCATGCATAAGAATTCAGAACAGAGAATTTTCACTCATGCATATAAGCAAAACGTAGTAAAGAAATTTTTAAAAAGTATCAGACTTGGAAAGTTACTAAAATGGAAACTTTGAATGTTGTTAACTCACTGTACAGAGCCAAGCCAGAGGTAGTTAATTTTCCGATAAGAAACTACAAAAATTCAAGGTATATTCGAAGAAGGAAAATCTTCATGATATTCCAAAGACGGCTGAGTTCTCACCATCGTCGCCGCCGGCATTCGACTCTGACCAATCCAAATGTTTCCGACCATCTCACTCTTCTCGGACTCTCTTTCCATCTCTCTGAACCTCTTCTTCCTCACTAACTTCACCACACCAACGATCACCACAAAAAGCAAAACCGAGATTCCTATGATGGTTAAAGCAATCCACCACCACTTTCTCCGAGCCAAATCTAGTTTTGATCTCGTGTTGTGTTTTTGGTTTAGAGCCACAACAAGTGCGTAATAGCCATGAGAACTCGGAGTGGCACAACTGTAATTCATTGACGTGCTGAAACTCAACGACTCGCTGTCGCCCAAGGCGACGCATTTGATTTCTCTTCTTTGATGACGTGGAACGTAAGGATCAAATTTGATCGTTATTGGATTGTCTCCATCGATCGAAAGATTCAATCTCTTGAGATCGTTTGTATTTGTCGCGTCGTATGCTGTGAAACCAATAACCGGTGAAATAAAAGAGTAATTATCAGGTAACCGGAAGTAAACCGATGAAGAGTGATCACCGAGAGTCTCGTAGACGAAAGCTATCCTCTTAGCGTACGGCATCGTTTTGACCATGGGCGGAACGTAGACTCCACTAAAATTTGCTCCTTTTCTCCAGAACATGCTGTTACGGACCGTGACAACATATGCTTTGACGTCGGTTAGATCCGCAGGAAGTGAAAGTTCGTACAAGGAGCCTGTGTGTCTTCCTTTGTTGGCGCGAGCTGCATATGAACGGATCTGATCGTCCAATTCTTGAATGTTGTTAATGCAATGAACCATCGATTGTAAATTAGAGATGACGTAGAAGAAGAATACAATGGTGATGGGACCAAGATTCGTAGATCCCATTGCCAGAGAAAAAAAATCAAGAACGAGGATGGAGACTCAAATGACTTTTGCTGCTCTTCATTTAGGTTTGAAGGTATGAACTTTGATCAGAAGGGACATGAATATAGAATTGTGATATCCAGATAGATCAGAATCAAAGTGGAAACATGATTGAGATTGAGATGGAGATGAGGGAATATAATTAAGCACATATACACGCACACTCACTCAAAAAGGGGAGTAAGGATATAATATAATGTAACAGCTGCATGAATATGGATTTGATGAATGTGTATGGTTGATTTAAAAAAAAAAAACAAATTAGAAAGAGACTGTAGTAAGATATTCAAACTTGAAAGAAAAAAGGGGAGAGAAAGTTGGGTTTGAGCTGTACTAATGGTGGATGTTTTTTTCCTTGCATTTTATTTTAATTATTGTATTAAAAAGAAAACGCTATTGACCAAATAAAATTGAATTTTGGAGATTTGCCTTTAATAAAAATTGCAATGGAGATGATAAAGGAGGTGTCGGCTATATATGTTTCGTAACATATTTATATGCGGATGATGTAATGATCATGCAATTTCTTTGGTTTTTAATTTAAATAGTTACATCAACCAAAATTTTCAAACGTAACTGCATACAGAGAACACATTTTCATACTTGAAAACATTACAAAGTAACATGAAAAACCGAACAAACTCTTCCTAGATGAACACATGTCTTAAGAATATTAATTACGTGTAAAACCTACCAAACTAGATTAAATTAAAGTTTAAACTTCAACTATTTACTTAAATATCAAGAGAAATGGGGCTATTGGTTAGCAGTTGAAAGCGCCAGCGAAGTATAAGGGTAGTAGAGCTGTACCATCATTTGATTTTAGTGGGGTTTGTTAAGTATACATAATCAATTTTTGTTGTAGAGAATGTTCTAAAAACATTTTTTTGGTCTAAAATGTTCTAAAAACATTATATATATTATACTTGTTTTAGAAAAATATTTTTATTTTAAAATATTTTAGGGTTATAAGTTTATTATTTATAAACTATGGTAATTGATATATTATATTATGAAATTTTATGAATTTAACTATTTATTTCATATACTATATTTAGCATATTATATGGTTTTATAAATACTTAGATGGGTAAATAACAATTAAGAATTTGATGATATGTTAATTTAGTATTGGATTAGCGCATACTGCTTTTAACACTGGTTTTAAGACAAATTTCTAAGTTTCATTCAGTATTTTAAAGTTCCTTGTTCGAATTCCTCTATCTGGGTCATCTAGTATTATTAAGCTCCCAAGTTGTAACTATCTTAAGACACAAAATTCAAAGGTTTGCATGATGATGGTCCATGTTTCCTCACCTACTAGAAAAGGAAACGACAAAAAGGGGAACAATTATACAATGGGCTTTATAATGGGTCCATACTCTAAATGGGCCTAAAACAAGCCATAAACCCCACAGAACGCGAGCATTCTATAAACACCACTGAGTTGGATTTCTAAAGATAAGAGAATCGACCAATAAGATCAGGAGAAAGGTCCACGTGTCTTTATACGAAATCTTGTCTAGTAAAAAGCGCAGCAGAAAAAAATCGAGTAAAGAAGAAGAAGACGAGAGTAGTAGCAGAAGAAGAAGAAGAACCAGTTCGATGGCGATGACAGTAGCAGCTTCGTCCTCTGTGGCAGTGATGATTCCACGTGTCCCCGCCGTCTCCGCTCGCTTATCCGCCGTTCCTTACCTTCCTCCGCTGCCTCCTCGCTCTTTAGGCCGATCTTCTTTCACTGTTCCCCTGAAGCTAGTTTCAGGTGACCGGTTCATTTTCCTAAGTCTCTATTTCTCGGTTTAATGGAATCTAGAAATGCCCGACAAATCTTGTGTCTTGTCTGTCTGAATTTAGAATATTCCGACCGGAGATTGAGATTCAGCGATGCGGCGGTTCGGTTTAGTTGTTAAAATCTAAAATTCAATTCGGTTTACCGGTTTATAATCTGGTATGGATAGTGTAAAGCTACTCCAAAACCAGAAATTGAGATTCAGCTATGCGGTTCGGTTTAACTGTTAAAATTTTAAAATTCGATTCGATTTATCCGGTTTATAATCTGGTATAGAGGGCGTAACCTAATCTAAACCGGAAATTGAGTAGTTATATAATTTAATTTCCGTGAATCTAAACCGAAAATTGGAATTATCCCGGTTCAATGGCAGGGACCGGTTTACAGAAGGTTGAATTGATGAAGACGAGAGCTTCTTCATCAGACGAGACCTCAACGTCCATTGACACCAACGAACTCTTTACAGACTTGAAGGAAAAGGTAAGAAGCCATTTTTTTGAACATAGTTGTATTGGCTTTGCGTTCTGTTTTTTTTTTTTTTTGATTTTCGGTTTTGGTGAAGTGGGATGGTCTTGAGAACAAAACAACCGTGGTTATCTATGGAGGAGGAGCCATTGTAGCTGTTTGGTTATCTTCCATTCTTGTTGGTGCCATCAACTCTGTTCCTCTGGTAAGTAAAACCCTTTTGGATATCTGAGATAAAGTGTAATGGATTTGACTTGAATGATGAATTGTTTGTTATGAGTGTGCAGCTTCCTAAAGCTATGGAGCTTGTCGGTCTCGGGTACACAGGATGGTTTGTCTACAGATACCTTCTCTTCAAGGTAACTAAAAACTGCGACTAACCTATTCACATGATCTATAGAAGCATCAATGATCTTGACATGAATGCAAAATTGTCTATGTTTCTTGTTTCTTTCAGTCAAGCAGAAAGGAGTTGGCTGAGGATATTGATTCCTTGAAGAAGAAGATCGCAGGGACCGAATAGATTCTTTCATAAAAATAATAAACTTTCTTTCTTTCTGGAGTTTTTCTGTAATGTGATTATTATTATACAATGTCTCTGTTTTCAACAATGTACCTTCTTCAGTGTGAAAATACTATCTTTGATCCATGGGCATCGTTGAAACCAATTTAGTTTCAGGAGAGGCTAAGATGGTAAAGAAACATACATGAAAAGACTACATATAAGTGTAGGTACGATGATTGCTTCAGACGCACGCAACCTAAGTACTTGTGGTTTTTCATTCAATAGTAATTTGAATTTTTTTTTGTTAAAGAAAATAGTTGTTGAAGATGTACTGAGTTTTTTTAGACAAGGCTCAATCATGTAAATGAACTCAACCCAATTAAAGAACGAATCAATCGAACAATGTCATATCAGAAAAAGAAGAAAACAAAATCGGTGAGTTCGACTATCAAATAATAGAAGAAAATTTGTGAAGAGGTCACATAAAAACACAAGAGTTAGGTTTTTCATAGATTTATTCTGTTTTTACCAAAATTTTAAGCGATTTCGTTATATATTTGATTGTTAATCTCCCAATAAACATTGTTTCAAATAACCAAATTCGTGATTTTATCTCGAACAAGCCAAATTTAGATTCGAACATTAGTGTACATTACAAGTTTTTGGACACCAGACACCTGACTTGGGTCCTAAGATGAGGGTTCTTAAACATTCTAATAATGATTCGACTTGGAAGTTAAACTGATCTTATTACTATACCAAACAATAGATATCAGAGAGAGAGGTCACCGTCGTCGTGAGATAAGAAGATGTTGGACACGAATTCTTGGAATCGAGAAGAGTAGATCTTAGGATGGACGGTCGAGATTGAGTTTGAGTTATGTTGGATGGTTTTGTAACAATGTTCTAAGCGTTTCTTCATACCGTAGTCTTGAAATGTGTCCACGATCCCTAAATACAAAACCACATCGTACCATTCCTCCTCTTCTCCCGCCGCTCTCTTCACTCGCCGCGCTCTCGCCGGAATCTTCATCCCAAAGTTAGTACTCGAGCTGCTGCTTCAGAACAAAACAAAACAGAAAAAGATTATTCACTAGGTATTAAATTTCTAAAACATTTATAATGTTTGTGGTTTCTTTTTACCTGTTGACAAAGATGTCACTTAGTGTTGCTAATTTGCTTTGTCTGTTTATCAGATTAGTTTCTGAGCTTGTGTTATTGCTTGCCATGGAGTTTTCACTTCCCACTGAATCTGTTAAAGATCAAAGACAATATTTGTTTTGTTCCTAAGTAAATTGCTTAGACCAAAAACAAACTATACACAATGTGTTTTCTTCTCCATAATGCATTGTTACCTCTATTGGGAGGGCATGAGTACAATGTTGTAGATGAGCTATCTGGAGAATTTAGAGCTGTCTTCGTTGACTTTACGCTATCACTTTTCAATGAGCCTGCAAATTTAATGGATAAAAATATGATTTCCAAATAACATAAAACAGAGATAGAAAACTGTATGGTGAAGTTTTTGTTTACATGGAGGTGTGAAGCTACCGTAAACCGGGTTTACTCCATTAACTGAACCTGTCAAGAATGATTTTGTTGTGATGAGATACATTATAACTTGCAATGATGAGAATAGAGAAAAAAATAGGAAACATTGTATATATATATATATCACACCTTGAGATGATAACTCTTTTACTTGTAAACCAACCAATAAGCTGTAATCCATTATACCCTGTTCTTCCAATAGCTCACAGTCTAGCTTAGTTTGCCTGTAATAATGACATGACCCTTTGTGTTTAAGCATTTGAATCCAATAACATTGGTTACTAGAATCAAGATGATAGAGAGAGAGAGATATATACATACTTGATGATGCGTTGTCTAGCCAATGGATCGACGTAGAAACAGAAATCAAGATCTATATCCTTCAACACAGTGTTGTTTCTCAGTTCAATTTTCTTGTTGGTTCGACCTTTCGGAGAACCTTTTAGATCATAGAGCTTGTTCATAAAAACCTTAGAATGCAGCCTGTTTGACATGACAGCAAAATATGTCTGCATTAAAAAGAAACAAACGTATTTAGTAACGTTTTGTAAGTATCTGATGGCTCTAAAGTCTAATTAACAATCATAGATATAAAGGTCCATTCACCTTAACACCTCCAATAGGCTTGACAGCATGAGCACCATAGATCCTTGAGAATAGTGATGATCTGTGATTATGAATATGTCGGTAGTAGCCTGGAAGCATCTCTAATACCACCTAGAAATCACACTTTTGATCAAAAACTTTTCAAGAAGATATGATAAAAAAAAAATGGTTTGTTGAATACCTTAATCTCTGATTTTCTAAGAATCTTGATGAGGAAACGGTCATCATTGGACACATGAAACACATTGCCTATTTTCCCAGAAGAGAGTTTGTTTAGAGTCTCATCATTGCAAATGGAATGCATGTAATCATCATGATCAATATCTTCAAGTTCTTTTATAAGTCTACAAGAAGGACAAGAACTCAAAATCAAAATTTATATCATTAAAAAGAAAAAGAAATGACATGAAACATTAGCAAAAACGTTACCTGAAACCCGATGGACAATAATCTCTCAAATCAAACTCAGTAAATGTGCAAGATGGCAAGTGTTTAATGTGCTTTGAAGAGTATCGAACTCGTTTTTTCTGTGTGTCTCTAACCTCCATGGCTGATATTTGCCTCGTAAACCTTGCCATGAAACCCTAGAAATGTTGAAACTTTTCAACACATTACTCTGATAATCGATCATGATAAACTTTTAAACCCCACCATGGAAACTATATTTACCTGTTTTGGAAGCTGTAACTTCTAATAAATAGAGAGAGGGCACAACACAAAAGGAGACAGAGAGAGAGAGAGAGAGAGAGAGAGAGAGAGAGAGAGAGAGAGAGAGAGAGAGAGAGAGAGAGAGAGAGAGAGAGAGAGAGAGAGAGAGAGAGAGAGAGAGAGAGAGAGAGAGAGAGAGAGAGAGAGAGAGAGAGAGAGAGAGAGAGTGAATTTATATCAAATGATGATTTTTCTGGTAAAGGATCATATTTTGTTTTTTCTGGTAGCGTAAATCGATGGTTTTTAGCTCGTTTGGCCGTTAAGCAAACTAACTAACAAAAAAAAACTCCCAAAACCAACTCCCGCGTTTTGTTTCACTTTTGTATTGTTTTAAGACCATATCTTATATCATTTATTCACATTCTTTTCTATCTGCGGGATATTAATATGATACCACGAAAATGATTATATCTCTCTCTTCTTGTTCATTTTGAAATGAATTTGTAAGTGTTCAAAAAAAACAAAAAAACGCACCAAAAAAAATAAACAAGCTTTCTTTCTTTCTTTCTGGAGTTTTTCTGTAATGTGATTATTATTATACAATGTCTCTGTTTCACCAATGTGCCTTCTTCAGTGTGAAAATATTATCTTTGATCCATGGGTGGCATCGTTGAAACCAATTTAGTTTCAGGAGAGGCGAAGATGGTAAAGAAACATGCATGAAAAGACTACATATACCATCTGCAAGTGTAGGTATGATGATTGCTTCAGACGCACACAACCTAAGTACTTGTGGTTTTTTTATTCAATAGTAATTTGAATTTATTTATTTTTTGTTAAATAAAATAGTTGTTGAAGATGTACTGAGTTTTTAGACAAGGCTCAATCATGTAAATGAACTCAACCCAATTAAACAACGAAGTCGAACATGTCATATCAGAAGAAAAGAAGAAAAAAAAATGGTGAGTTCGACTATAAATAGAAGAAAATTTGTAAAGAGGTCACATAAAAACACAAGAGTTGTGTTTTTTCAAATAACTACCCACTAAATTCGTGATTTTATCTCGAACAAGCCAAATTTAGATTCGAACAATAGTAAACGTCACAAGTTTTTTGGACAACAGACACCTGATTTGGGTCGTAAGATGAAGGCTCTTAAATACTCTAATAATGATTCGACTTGGATGTTAGACTGATATAATTACTATACCAAACAATAGATATCAGAGAGAGAGGTCACCGTCGTCGTGAGGTAAGAAGATGTTGGAGACGAATTCTTGGAATCGAGAAGAGTAGATCTTAGGATGGACGGTCGAGATTGAGTTTGAGTTATGTTGGATGGTTTTGTAACAATGTTCAATGCGTTTCTTCATACCATAGTCTTGAAATGTGTCTACGATCCCTAAATACAAAACCACATCGTACCATTCCTCCTTTTCTCCCGCCGCTCTCTTCACTCTCCGTGCTCTCGCCGGAATCTTCATCCCAAAGTTAGTACTCGAGCTGCTGCTATTCAGAAAAATACATAAAATAATTTACTTTACATTAAATTTCTAACATTTATAATGTATGTGATTTCTTTTACCTGTTGACAAAGAGGTCACTTAGTGTTGCTACTTTGCTCTGTCTGTTTATCAGATTAAATTCTGATCTTGTGCTATTGCTCATCATTGAATTTTCACGTTCCACTGAATCTGTTAAAGATCAAAGACAATATTTTTTTGTTCCTAAGTAACATTGCTTAGACCAAAAAAAAAAAATATATATATATATATATATACACACAATGTGTGTGTTTTTCTTCTCCATAATGCATTGTTTATTACCTCTATTGGGAGGGCATGAGTACAATGTTGGAGATGAGCTATCTGGAGAATTTAGAGCTGTCTTCATTGACCTTACGCTATCACTTTTCAATGAACCTGCAAAATTAATGGATAAAGATATGTTGTATTAATTGCCAGATAACATAACATAGAGATAGAAAACTGTATGGTGAAGTTTTTGTTTACATGGAGGTGTGAAGCTACCGTAAACCGGGTTTACTCCATTAACTGAACCTGTCAAGAATGATTTGTTATGATCAGATACATCATAAATATGAAACCGTAATTGTACTAATGATAAATAAAGATTAAGAGGAAACATTTTATATATTTCACACCTTGAGATGATGACTCTTTTACTTGTAAACCAACCAATAAGCTGTAATTCATTATACCTTGTTCTTCCAATAGCTCACAGTCTAGCTTTGTTTGCCTGTAATTATTACATGACCCCTTTGTGTTTAAGCATTTGAATCCTATAATAATAATGGTTACTAGAATCAAGATGATAGAGAGAAATACATACTTGATGATGCGTTGTCTAGCCAATGGATCAACATAGAAACAGAAATCAAGATCTATATCCTTGAAGACAGTGTTGTTTCTCAGTTCAATTTTCTTGTTAGATCGACCTTTTGGAGAACCTTTTAGATCATAGAGCTTGTTCATAAAAACCTTGGAATGCAGCATGTTTGACATGACAGCAAAATATGTCTGCATTACAAAGAAACAAACATTATAACTTTGTTTATAAGTAACTAATGGCTCTAAAGTCATAGGTATTCATTCATTCATTCATATATAAAGGGTCCCTGCGCACCTTAGCACCACCAATAGGCTTGACAGCATGAGCACCATAGATCCTTGAGAATAGTGATGATCTGTTATTATGAATATGTCTGTAGTAGTCCGGAAGCGTCTCTAGTATCACCTAGAAATGACACTTTTGATCAAAGACATGACGAAGAAGATATATCAAAACAAGAAAGGTTAGGTTGAATACCTTAATCTCGGATTTTCTAATAATCTTGATGAGGAAACGGTCATCAGTGGATATAAGAAACACATTGCCTATTTTTCCAGTAGAAAGCTTGTTTAGAGTTTTATCATTGCAGATGGAATACATATAATCATCACGATCAATATCTTCAAGTTCTTTTATAAGCCTACAAAGAAAAAACTCAAAATCAAAATTTATATCACTAAAAAGGAGAAAAAAATGACATGAAACATTAGCAAAAACCGTTACCTGAAACCCAAGGGACAATAATCCTTCAAATCAAACTCAGTAACCGTGCAAGATGGCAAGTGGTTAACGTGCATTGAAGAGTATCGAACTCGGGTTTTCTGTGTGGCTCTAACCTCCATGGCTGATATTTGCCTCGTAAACCTTGCCATAACACCCTAGAAATGTCGAAAACTTTCAACACACTACTTGATATATAATTGATCATAACAATAGGTACGAGATCATGATCAAATTATATTTACCTGTTTTGGGAGCTGTAACTTCTGATAAATAGAGAGAGAAAGGAGAAGGCACAACACAGAAGAAGACAGAAAGAGAAAGAGAGTGTGAATTTGTATCAAATGATGAATAATGTGTCGAAGATTTTGTAATTAAAAGATGATACTTTGTTTTTTCTGGTAGAATGAATGTATGGCTTTAGCTCGTTTTGGCCGTTGAGCCAACCAACTAACTCCTCAACTCCAAGAAGGCAAGAACCAATCCCCGCGTACGTTTTGTTTCACTTTCTTATTGTTTTAAAACCATATCTTATAGTATTTGTGCACATTCTTTTCTATATGCGGAAAATTAATATGACACCACAAAACATTGATCTTCATGTTCATATTGAAAGGAACTGTTCAGAAAAGAATGAATATGATGACTCAAAAAACAAAATGAACAAAAAGAAAACTGCTACAAAAACTTTTGGAGTTCGTTAAGAGACTCATAACCGTTGGAACTACCTAAACGACAGCGTATGACTGTGATGATCATATCGTTCGACACGTAGAGAGGATATATGTGGTTTAAGAAACCAAAATGACATCTGAACCGTGGGAATCATCAGATAACAGATCTCAGCCGTTCATCCCATCTTGTTTTGGCGGCAACATACCAGACGACTTCATCAAGAAACAGCACATCAATCCTCCGCCGTCCGATGACCACCTCACGTGATTCTTCCCCGCCATATTTCGAACCGCGTTCCAGTCTCTGAGCGGAGACGGCATCGGAGAAGACGCCGCCGAGTCCGTACCGTCGTCGGAGAAATTCACCGATCCGTTCAACGAGTTCTCCTTCGAACTTCCGCCGTCGTCAGCTAAACCGTTCTCCGACGACAAAACGACCGCAGATCTCGACTTCTTCATCATCCTTCGGCTTCGACGGCTCTCCGCCGTTTTCTCTCGGACGGACTTGAAGAAACCAGCAGGTAGCTCGGAAGCGTCGATCACCATGGCGGCGATGTTGAGAACACCGTGGAACTTTCCGGAAGGACGGCGGATCTGAAGCGCGACGAGAGACGGAACTCTCTCCGCGGCGGTTGGGAGGAAGTTGCTCACGAGGAAACGTACGGTTCCGATGAGATGATCGCGCAAGTAACCGACGGCGTAGATCTCGATCGAAACGCCGGAAGTTTCGCTGGAGAGGAACTCCGATGAAACCTGGAAAACGAACTTGTCGTTCCAGATCGGATTCTCGGCGCCGATCCGATCGATCCGAGTGCGGAGCTTGTCGGAGGAGTCAACCCATACAGATGCGTACGTCTGCAATCTCCGGAGCTTCCCCGTCGGTTCTTTAA
Source organism: Raphanus raphanistrum subsp. raphanistrum (assembly GCA_019706035.1). Lineage (NCBI taxonomy): Eukaryota > Viridiplantae > Streptophyta > Magnoliopsida > Brassicales > Brassicaceae > Raphanus > Raphanus raphanistrum. The sequence continues at coordinate 11,728,675 of CM033988.1, read as the reverse complement.
GTCCTTGCGCAGAGATGAGATTGATCTCAAGAACGTGCGATTCCTCCGCCATATCCTCTCTCACCACCGGAGAGTTAACGCCGTCAGTTAAATCGAACAGTTATGCGAGTGAGAAAGAGAGAGAGTGAATGATTGAGACTTTGAGACCTTTTTATAATGAATGAAACAAATCTTTTAAGCGTCTGCGTTTAACAAAGTAGTAACGTTTGCGTTTTCAGGAGGCGGTTTAATATATTTGCCGATTGCTTTCTGGCGGTGACTTTTTCTTCTCATTCTATTAAGCTTATCTTTACTTCTCTTCTTCTGCTCCTCTTTCTCTACGTTCTTTCTTTGCCTCTCTTTCTCTAATGACCCTTGCCACACCACCTCACCAGTCAATGGCCATAGCCAGTGACCCACACGACGGTCTGAGTCTGCTTCCTCTGCAAGATCCTCGTCCATCGTTTTCAGAGTTTTGTAACTGAACCAGTCCACCCACATTTTCCCTCTCCGGTCTTTCTGTTTGTGTTGCTCCTCCATCAAACCCGTCACGGGATCTATGTAGACGATGCGTCTTGCGCTGTGGTATGCCCATACGTTCACCAGAAGCTCTAGTACCCGTGAATAGCAATGCTTGTCCTGTTGACAAAATTCAACACATTACTCAAAATCCATATGAAAACTTTGGAAGAAGAAGAGAAGAAGGAATGCGTTTCTTACTTTGGTTAAACTCAGATAGCAACGGTTTGTTCTATGATGCTCTTCATACATTTGTGCATCCAAAGAATCCACAAACATTCTACAACACAACAGAGAAGAAACAAACACTCTCTAAGTACTCGTTTTTCCAATGAGGGTCAGGTTGAAACAATCAATAGGTAATTTAAAGCAAGCAGGCACCGTGAGAACATGACAAACTCTACGAAGGATCTTGTTGGCAACACCCAGCTCTGCATCACAGACCATGTATCTCCATTCTCAGGCATTGGAGGCAATGAGTCCACATTCTTGACACTGTACATTTTCTTCAGAGTTTCGTTGTAAGCAAACCTTCATCAAAGTCCACAAATTGTAAAGAGTCAGGTATATTATGTCTCAAACATTGATATAAAACTACATTTTAAGAAATCAGTATGAGTTTTACCTGCAGTTCCCAGAATTTATGGCATCACAGAACGACCAAAAGGGTTTCTGCAGAGGATTCCTCGGATCTTTGTCCATGCGAACCCAAAAATACAAGGCATCTCCGTGTTTCCGTGTTCGTATAGCATTAAGCAATGCGTTCTCGGCAATTTCGGATAAAGATTCCTGTTATAGGTTTCCCAAATTACATTACTGTACATAGCATTCCTATAGCAAGGCAAGATGTGTGTACCTTCCTGGCGGTCGCTCTCCAGGACTGAAACCCAATCCATGCATTCCTGTGTAAACGATCAATCTTGTTTGAAATTGCAAAAAATGCTCCAAAGTCACCAAGAGCATCACGATAGTACGGATTGTTGAAAAGCGGAAGACGTGATGATGCATCGATATCATCCATCTTAGGTCTCCTCCCTTTAACTGACTGCAACATCATATGCACTCACATCAGTTCTTATAAAAACATTTCCCTCTTTTGGAAAACTGTAAAAACAGTATGCTGCACATGGGAACTCACCATGCCTACTCCACGATAGAGGGGATGCTCATGTAGAAACGACCAGGTACCTTCACCAAAATAGGGTTCATATATGGATAAAGGTTGACCGGTTCGTATTAGCTCCCCTTCATCCCTCTCATGTAGATCATTCTTACTCCGGTCTGCCCTTTTAGCGCTTTTATATACTTCTTCCCATGTCACATGATCCTGCAAGGCTCTGCCTTTCAGCTGCACAACAACACAAAACTAAATCAAACTTGCACGTAGGAAAATGGAGATGAGAATGTAACTCGCATCTGAAACGCTCACCTCCTCATCTTCTTGTCTTTTTTTACTGGTAACCGTTTGAAGATATCTCTCACCTTCCCATATTTCATATACAAATGAATCATCATTTACAACCCTATGTTTCGTAGAATCTCCTGGTGTTTGATTCCAATGTCCCTCAATATTCGCTATGAACTCATAGCTTCTTGCTGTTCTATTATCAGGCGATCCATCCAGGAAAGCTTCAAACAGATGCCAGCTCCACCCTTCTCTAAGTTTTTGAGGAACTGTCTGTACATTCTTAGGAGAAGCAACCTCTGAAGAGAGCTTGAGAATGTTCTCTAGTAGAGTCGCATACCCTTCTATGGTTTCCAGCGCCATCATATTTTTAACAGCTGTTTTCCCCATCAAGCCAATATTCCGAGCCAACGGAGATATTTTCCCTTCTTTCATCACTTCAAGCGCAATCTGCAGTAGAATCTTAAGATTCTCCTTAGGGAAAAGATACCCAGTAACCCTGTCATCGACCTATTTAATATTTGCCAAGACAGTCAGTATGCTGCCAAAACACAACTCCATGGAGAAACGAGCAAAAGAAAAAGAAAAATACATGTTTTTTAATATTCAACAGGTCAGGTGCGACTATCGGTTTTCCTAACGCCATGGCCTTCATCAAAATTTCTGGAAAAGATTGCTCCTCAAGAAATGATCCGTATATGACAAGATCAGAACTTTCCAGTATCTTATCAACATTCCCGGCGACGCTTACATGCCTCACAGCATCTTTTGGATATGTCAAGTTCTGGGAAATTGTCTAACAAGTTCAAAACAAACCAAGGAACAAGGTTAGTGATTTTGCAATCTCTATCTTCTTCAAAAGCTACAGACCATTTCATCAAAATAGCAAAGAAGACCTTTGTTATACCTCAATAGCTACGCTGTAGTTGGAAACTGACTCTCCACCTAAAACTATGATCTTGAGATGGGGACTATAACTTTCACTGTTATGGCCTGGAAATAACGGCCGTAGAGCTTCCAGAAGTAGAGCATGTTCCAGCCATTGACCTTTGTACAAGAACTGACTTCCCACAATGGAAATAACAAAGTCATCTTTCCGCGGAATGTCCAGATTCTTTGCTTTCCATGCTTCTTTAGGAGATCCAGGAATCACATAAAAGTTGCCAGCATCAAACTCGGAGTAGAGAATCTGCATGAAGCAAAAAAAAAAAGGTGAAAACAATTATGTAATTATCAAAAGCTACTCCAGTAAATAAATGAGGTGGTTTACACTCTAAATCATAATGTATTACCGGAAGGAGAAAATTATGGAAGACTACAACCGATGCCCGGCTGAAAATCTTTTTCCAATCGGTCAGGAGTTCGGTATGCCCTGTTGAGTTATACTGTCTAGACCGAACAGCGAGAGATTCATCATCGATGGCCCAAACAAGCGGTATAGATTTGAAGGGTTCTTGCATGAAGCTGTCAAAGAATCATAGATTAAACTATCAAGAACTTGGGCAAAAATCCACACAGGTAACAATTATACCTGTGTGTGTCATAATATACTCACTGAATAAACTCTCATTTCAACAAACCATGATTAAAAAAACAAAAGCAGAACAATGTGATATACAGTCGAACAAAAAGAAGCGAGAAAATCTTACCAAGTAAACATACTCCTAGCTTCGAGAGAGTTTACAATGACGCCATCATAGCTTCAAGAAAAGAAGAAAGAAAAATGATGAATGATCAGAAATGATGTCATTGACCAAGTCAAGTCAACTCCAATAATAGGATATATAATGCATTGGAGTAACCTATCAGATCCACATTATCTATAATTAAGCCGAATCAGACGACTACAGTAAAGTTAAGTATAGCCTCAAAAAACTATTCAAGACCATGCTTCACTAGTTCTCAAGCAAGTTCTCAAGCAATGCAATATACTTACGAGAGCCAGTCGATAAGACAGCTTGATGAATGGTTAGAGTCGAGTAGAGTTACTGAAACTCCCATTTGCTGCCAAATTCCATGAACTGGACCGTCTGCCAGTGAGTACACCTGCCAAGAGAGGATTCGTGTTATCATCATATTACTAAGTGGTAGACGCAAGAGGGAAAACAAAATGTATACCTGAATTGCATATCCAATCTCTAGCAGCGCCTTGGAGACAGTAACCATTTTCATTTGTTGAGGATCAGCTAACAGATCGGCAACAACCTTTACAAAAAAAAAAGAGAGAAAATCACAATGCAGCAGACATTACAAGGAAGCATACTTGAATGAATATTCATAATGTAAAGGAAAGCTGTAAGAAACTGACCAGAGCTAGCTTCGGCTTTCGGAATCCAAACCTCTGCAAAGTCGTATTGAAACCATCACTAGTAGTAGTAGTGTGAGCATCTCTTTGGAAGCTCATCAAGAGCTTGGTGGGGTCTAAGTTAACATCCTGGCCGAAACTGAGAACACCTCTCTCCTTGAAAACGAGCATATCAGGTGGAAGCAGCAGCTCCTCCTTGTCGCTACTCCTCCTCTTCAGTGGTGGTGGTTGATCAGATTTGTCGACGAGGACGAGAGCTGGTAAGGAGAATTGGAAAAGGAGGACGAAGAAGAAGAAGACAGCGATGGAGCAAATCCATTGGAGGTAGGTGAACCTCTTGAGAAGAAAGGATCTGGATCTGTTTCTCTGCAGTAACGGGTGTTGTTTTGACCATCTCTCGCTTCCCGTCTCTCTCTTCCCCGGAATCCCACATTCTAGAGAACCCATTTTTTTTTTATGAAATTACATGCAACTCCGCGAGATTAAAAGGATACTGCAGCCTAATAACAGAAGCTACGAAGCACTCAAGCACCTAAATCTCAGTAGATGCGTCGAAATCTCAAAAGAAAAAAAAAAATCCAACAGGAAAATTCCAGAAATCAAAATCACACAACTCACGGAAGCTAGTCAATAGAGAGAGAGCGACTCCAAGTGTGTGTGTGTGCGTTATATTCAGTTGACGATGTGAAGCGTCAGCAGCGCACAGATGCGTGGATTCTTGTGAGCTTACTAAAAGCAATCAAGGAGAAAGAGAGAGAGAGAGAGAGTCTTTTGTTTGGCGTCAATGGTGGAACCGAAGGAGAGTGTATATTAGAAGAAATCTCTGAGAATTTTACAAATCAAGCTGCGCGGATTCGAAGGGGAGCCGCCTAAAGAATCTTTGCTTGCTTCCCTGTTTTTCTATTTTCCCCCTTTTTTATTTATTTTTTCTTTCATTTTGGTGCGACTAAATTTTATGTTATCCCCCATTTCATTATCATTAAGAAAATTAGCGTATTTGACATCTATTATCTTCTTATGTTACACGCGTTATTAAATAATCCGATTGCCCATAATAACCAAGAAAGATGCTGCCGTCAAAAAAAAAAAAAAAAAACCAAGAAAGATGCATTCAAACTTTTAGGAAGAAAAAAAAATCAATAAATAGACTCACGAATGAGTGAACTTTGGACGTCAAGAAAAAACTATTTGTAGCTTGCCGATTCTGATAATTTTAATTCATTATTTTCATTAATAGTATATCTAGGATTTAGCAGCATTCTCCAAAAAGTCTGTAATTTCCAAAATTAGTCACATGTTATACAGTGTGGATATATACATCACCTACAGTGTCAAAATCTATATATAAAGCAAGTGGACCTTCATATCATATGCTAGTTGTCAGTCTAGCTTTGGATTGTTTATGAGTTTTGCAACACTCATCATCATTTTAACTCCGTGTTTGTGTCAGATTAATTTTGTCTAACATTTTAGTTTTTCTATTTAGTATAAATGTCATTTTGATGTATCTTCGCTGATTTTTAAAATAATAAAATATACTCCTTATACACTTATTTAATCTACAACTATTAAATAAAATGATTTAAATAGATTTATTTGGTTAGTTAAAAAGGTAAGAAAAAGATTCTGTACAAAAAATTGCATTGAAAATTTAGAATGATATTTTTTCAAACAAGAAAAAAATGATTGAATACCATATTTTAGGAACAAAAGATTAATAAATGATTAGATTTTTGGTTTACTAACTTAGGCATCAAAACTAGGGCTGGGAAAAAAAATTAAATCCGAAGAATCGAACCCGATTCGAAAAAGTAATACCGAATTTGAACCGAAATTTATTAAATATCTAAATGAGTTCAAAATTTTGGTATTTAGATAACCAAAACCGAATCCAATCCAGACCGAAATATTTTGGATACCCGAATGTATCCAAAATAGATTTATATACGTAAATATATTAACTATTTTTATATTTAATGTATATCAAAAATATCCAAAATATATAAGATACGTTTAAGTTGTCCAAAATATTTTAAAATATATAAATAGTTAAAAGTAAATGTCTAAAATAAGTAAAATATACTCAAAACACCAAAGATATTTAATTTGATTATCTATCCAAATATTTAAATCAAACCAATTTATATGTTAAGTTTAGGTATTTAACATATGTTATTCAAATTTATATGTAATATACTATTTTGTTTATAGATTTTGAGAAATTCAAAATACTGTATGTAATAAATTTTAAAAATAGTTTAATTGGATATATGAACCCGTAAAGATCCGAGTCGAATCCAAATTAAAATTTAGAAATATCCGAATGAGGCTAAAATCTTTGATCCTAAAAATTTAAAACCCGAATAAATTCGAACCGGACCCGAATGGATACCCGAACAGATATCCGAATGACCACCCTAATCAAAACGTTTAATTATTGATCAAATTTTGGGTTTTTTCTTAGTATCAAGTTTTGGTTCTTGGGTTTGATTCTTATGACCGCTACAATCTCATTTCGTGAATTTAATATGACTTGAATGGAGTAGTCATAGAACTGTCAGACTCAATGCCAATTATATTAGAGCTCATTATATTATTACCCAAATTGATTACTTAACTCTCAAGTCATCACTGAGTTAGCTAAGTATAACCCTTTCAAAGACTCCTTATAAATTACTCAAGTGAATCTTTCTTTCTTTGGGCAGCCTGGAAATTCCATGATCAAGAGCATGATCATCCACTAACCATAGACCATAGTCTCCCAAACGTTTGATCTTCTTGTCAAAACCAAGAATGTAGTTATTGTGTATTATCGATGCTTCCCCTTTGTCTCTTTTAGAGCATCTCTAAAAGCCGTTCTATAACTTCATATTTAAAGTTTTTTGTTCTCCAAAAAGAAATTTCAAATTTTAAATTTAAAGGTTTTAGTAGTTAAATTTCAAATATAGAGTGTCACTATTCAAAACTTCAAATTTGAAGTTTCATTTTTTATTTGCATTTTGGTCTTTACAATTACATACTACATTTTATGATTCTTAGATTTTTTGTTATATATCATTTTAATCTTTAAAAAAAATCATACCTCATAATATTTTATATTTGTTTTCATAAATTTAAGTTTTACACATAAAACTAAATAAAAACCTTAAAATAAGAAGTTTTAAGGTTTAAAAACATCTGTTTTTAAACTTCAAATATGAAGTTTTGCAAGTTTCAAAGTAGAGTGTTTTTTTTCTTGTAGTTTAATATTTAGTTATATATTTATATTTATAATTTATATATTTACTGTAAGATTTTATGAATTAATATCAATGTGTATGTGCTAGTTGTTTATATGTTTTTATGAAATTATATTAATTATAACAAATATATGGACCATAGTGTAAAGTATAAATAATTTTGAAGTTAGATTTGAAATTTTTCTTTTGGAGAAAATCACTTTAAAACTTTAAATTTAGAGTTTTGAAAACTCTAAAATAGAGAGTACTTTTGGAGATGTCTTGTTTCTGAAGTACAATCCTGCTGTTGGGAATTCTGCCTGAGGAAGCAAGTAGGGATCCACCTGGACAATACCCAAAGATCCCAATATAGAGTTCAGAGGAGCTAAGCTGATTCTCAGAGTACCAAAAGGTTCAGTCTTTTGAGACTTTTTTTAAGCTCCCATTTCATCAAAACCAGCACAACAATATATCTGATGAGCTGTTTTGTTGAGTGCCCAGTTAAAAGCAGGCTGATCGTTTTGCTTTGGACCAAGGCTTGGCTTTAAATTAGGCTCATAAAGTCTGCCATACGTTCTTCCGTTCACTTTTGTTGCGCCTGTTTTGTTACTATACCTATCTTCTTTCTATCTCATCCAAATATCTTTTGTTGCAAGGTAACCCAAGAGTCAGCTTCTCTAAACAAAACAAACGAAACAGAGCACAAGATTCTGCAAAGCAGAGAATTTAAAAAAAAAAGGAAAACAGAGCAGCTATGCCTATAGAAGAATTAACAACATAGGACTTGGGTAAATATAATTTTAAGTTAAAGATTTAAATGTATTCAACATTGACTTATCCATGGAGAACTGTAATGTCTTGAATATTCCCATTAAATGTCTATAGCTATGTAAGGGCCAGCCTTTGCAGAACTTTATCTTGAGTAGGAAGTAACCAAAACCACATGAACAGAGGAATGAATAAATAAATAAATGAACTAAACTAAGGTAACCGAAACTAATTCAATTTCGATTATTTTGAGTAGAATTGCTAATGATTTATCTTACTTAAAACCTTGGCTTCGAATACTTGGAAATGCTTCTTCATCTCAATCACAGCCTTCTCAGCAATTGGATCAATCTCATCTTCATACTTCTCATACAGCTTCGGCACCGTGTGAATCAATACGAAACCTGTTGGTTTCAAAAGTAAACAGTTAAAGACATAATCTCCAGATAGACAAACAAGAGTAAGAGAACCAGTTTTGTGTACGCTTACAGATGTAGAGCAATGACAAGAAGCTGAACCAGCTTCCGATGATAGATACGAGCCAAAGTCCTATGACTACCTTTTGTTTCAGAAACAAATGTAAATCATTTCAGAGAGTGATGTAAGTAACCAGAAAAAAAAACTAAAAGAAACTAAAATCAGTCTTACCAGTGCAAAGTTCTTGATGTCTCTCTCTAAGGCAATGCTCCTCAAGGTTGCAAAAGCACAGTTAATCTCAAAGGTCAATGCAGAAGCAGCTTGGAGTAATGGTTTCTCAGGTATGTAAATCTCCATTATCTTCTCAGGAGATCTTTAAACATATCATTTAACATTTTCGTATTTTACCAAACAGGTTTTCACTTACATATATTCCAAGGGGAAAAAGAAAGAAGTTGTACCTGTTGAGGGCATTGGACCAGACAAACGAAAGAAGCAGAAAGAGGATAGATCCACGACAAACAAAAGTAAGAAGACGACAATGACCGAACCCAAACAAGAGCCAGATCACAGTCACTGCACCCACTAATCCCGCGGTTACCTTCTTGTCCCTCCATAGCAACACATCAGCAGCTTCAACAAAAAATCACGTCACGTCACATTTATCAATCGACTACAAAACAATCTTATGGGAAGACAAATCTAATTATCACATCAAAATTCTCGTGATCAAATCGAAAGAGTGTGTAGGAGAGAGAGAGAGAGAGAGTATCGTACGTTTACCTCCGCCGAGAACCATGTGGATCGGACGTTCTCTTCCAAAGATACGGTAGATCGGAGCGTTGATGGGAACGGGAGAATCTGGTATCTCGCTATCAGTATCTGACAATGATAGCGACTCCTCCTCTGGTACGATGTTTTTCATCAACGGCTCCTCCAATGGTCCCACTCTCTCTAGCTTCTCCTTCTCCGTCTCCATTCTCCTCTCTACCAATCCACAACTTTTTTTGCGTTCCGAAACCGAGAAATAGACAGAGGTCAAGCTGTTTGTTTATATACCGCTCGCTCGAGCCTTGTGTTCTAATCAAGCTATCTCTCTCTCAACAACCTTTGTTTTAAGTTTTAACTTATGAATGTAGGCCTGAATATCGGCCCAAGACTCAACCCATACTATAAACAACTCGTGTTGAAGGGGTAAAAGCGCATCAACCATGTTCCATGGCAATTGGCCCCCATACCATACGAAAAATATGTCATGTGCCATGTTTAGCATTTAATGAAACTAAAACTTTTCTTCGGAACTTGTTAATCATATAATTAATCACTCTTAAATAGTGTGATAGTGTCAGGCAAGCAGGCTCTATTAATGGTAATGTATTGTACTTACTGAAAAAAGTAATTATTTTCTAAAGTTATCAGTTTCGAATCTTTGTTTACATTTTATATTTTATATTTTATATTTTTTCAAATATTTGACTTTTAGGATTTCGTTTGTCTTTACCATTTTTTTAGTTTTAATCAAAATTTTAAAATATATTCTTTTCAGTTTTCTCCGAAAATAAGATTTGTGGAATACTCACGCATATCAAGCATATAGTAATTTATACTTTATTATAACGATCATCGATTGATATTTGTAATTTTTGTTTTCTTAAAATATATAGAAATTATCTTTGTGGAATAACACAACTTTTTTTTAAAAAAAGTTGAAAACGGAAGGAGTAATTATTGTGAAAATAACATATACTGCATAACTATAGAGTATATACTACTCATTATAGAATTAAAATATAACTAAACCGGCTACGAATTTTTTTTTTTTTTGTAAACTAACCGGCTACGAATATTGGGCTTAAGGAATATACAATTAACATTTCCTAAATTATTTAGAAACGAGAAGAAAACAAAAAACAAAAAAGCAACAAAGAACATTTTTTTCTATTTTCACATATAATCCGAGGATAATTCCTTAAAAATCCTAAAAGAAGTATTCTTTCTTTCTACACCTCACTCTAATCTCCGGCGAATCATATTCCGCCGCTAGCTGTGGCGGCACTGTTCACAACCCACGAAAGATCGAAACTCGCCGGAGCAGAGTTCCCCGAAAAGCTATCTCCGACGGCAAATTCCTCAAGCCCCTCGAAGAAATCCTCGCTCACCACCGTATCCGACAAAGACAACAGATCCTCGTCTCCTCCTCCTCCGACCTCTATATCCTCCAGAGGCAAGACGAAATCATCTGCCGATGATGTGACCGGAGACGTCGAGTAAGCGGCGATCGTGGTCGTCGGAGACTTAGCCGTCGGCTGATCAGAGGATTTCTGACGGGTGCTTCCGGCGAGAGAGTTACGGTGAGTAGGAGCTGGGTGATTGTGCTCCGCCGTGTAAGTGACGATGAACATCGTCGGGTCGGATCTGTTTCGCTCCACTTGTTTACGGGCTAAACATCCTTTCGATGTACTGCATCTGTAATATCCTCTGTTTTTTGAAAAAAAACGAAAACAAAAAAAAGTTAGAAACAGAATCACAAATACAGACAAGTGTTTTGTCTCGAAATAATAACACATTAAAGAACATTAAATGATTTTTCGGTTAAAGGTAATAGTCTTTTTTTTTTTCATGTAACAGTACCTTGGATATGGTGAACCTTTGATGGGTTTCTGTCCGTACTTTCGCCATGCCCAGACATCGTTGTTTAAAGCTTCTGCTGCTACATGGCACACTTTCTTATGCTGTATCTTTCTGCAAACAAATAGACTTTTTTTTAGTTGGGTTCCACAAAAGGTTTGAGCTTTCCGGTGGTTATTGTTGAATTTGTGGGATAAAAAGAAAAAAAAATCGAACCTTCTTTTGGATCTAGAGGTATTGGAGCCGGTGGGTTTGCTAGTGACGCTACCGGAAGAAGCAGAGAGAGAAAGGGGACGTTTCTGGTTTTGTCTCTGTCTGGGCTCTTCTGGGTAATTCAGACAAGAAAACGAGGAGGCGTTTGACTCTTGTGCGAACTGCGTGTATAGATCTCGACTCTCGCCGAAGACGACGGTGTTGCTCTGTCGTTCGAAGGTGAATACAGGGCTCGTGTGAGATGAAACGCCGCTGGAGAAGACGGTGGTTGTTGTGGTGGTTGCTGATGAGCTCACGGCTGAGCAGCCTCTGACTACGGCGTGGAGATCCCAATCGTCGGCCATTGACTTGGTTTCTTTCTCAGGGGGGAGACAAAAGCTTTTCTTCTTCTGAGAATCTCTGAGGAGAGAAGATAAAAGAGCAGAGGAGACAAAAGAGAGCGCTGACTTTTTTAAGGGCAGAGGGGAGGTAGGTGTTTATAAAGAAAACGAGAGAGGCGACTTAAAAAGGGGTTGAAAATGGAGGTAGATTTTATTAAACTATTATAGAATACAATTTTGTTTTGTTCTCTTTTTTTTTTTGACAAAGCCTTATTCCGCATGTTATAAAATAACTGATCACATAATTTTTAAAAATTATTAATATTAAGTATTCTTAAGTACTAAAAATGTATAAAACAATACATATTTTCAACAAATGAAGTACATAAATAGTTTCAGTTATTTTATAAATAATCATAATTAGTCGAGTTGTTTTAATTTCTATAAAATGATAATATATATTTTCAAATATATATCTAAGTTATTGTGTTTAAACCAAAATATCATACATCTGAGACATAGATATAATATCTAAGTTTAGTTATATTAATTGATAAAGATTTATACTCAATAAAAAAAGATCTGGACTCGATATTACTTGGGAAATTTTAGCTTTCTAGTTGAGCTGAAATGATACTATTGTGATTATAAAAAATAGTTTATCCAAATAGTTTTAATCATGTAGTACGGACGGTGGTACTTCCCTACTCGGTAAACATACATTAAATCAATTACTAAACCTGAAATTAGTAACATATACTGTAAATAAACAAGATAATATCGTGTGAACACGATACAAGTTTGCAAACTAATGTGAGTTGTTATTAGATAGGTAGCAAACGTATTTGGATCCCTAACAATGTCGGAGTCCACTAAAACAAATTCCATTTTTGTGTGATCATCTCCTTTAAGAAAGAAAAAATCAGTTTATGGTTATTTTCTTATATATGATAAGAAAATATGTTTGCTTTATGATTAAAGTAAAACATATTAGTATCTTGTTAATAAAGCAAAGAAGTATGAACACACTCTTAAAAGACGAGTACTGTCGAAATCACAATCAGTATATAATACGTATATTATACTGTATGTACCTCTATATAAAGTTATGTATAGAGAGAGAAGAATCGTTTCTTTGGCTTTTTTTTTTTTTTTTTTTGACAACAAAGCTACTCTAACGTAATTCCACCGGTTCGGAAAGCCAAACCGGAGGTATCGAATCGACATATAACATAGCTGAAGGTGAACTCCTTGCCCCATGAGCAAGCTTGTCCGCCATTGTGTTTTGCGCCCTTGGAATATGTCGGATCTTGAAATTAGGGAATAAAGTCTTACTACGGCGAAATTCCTCCATGTGCGTAGTGAATGCTGGCCATTCTTCAGGTGAGGACACCATCTTCACCAACTGAGAGCAGTCCATTGCAAAAACTACATCTGAGAACTGTAGGGTCTTCATGCACTCCATTGCCCAAATCAGCGCTTCACATTCTGCGTGTAAAGGAGATAGGCTACGTCGGAGATTCATTGCCCCCATCATCTTGTCCTCTGAATCTATCTTTCGGCAATACCACCCTTGTCCAGTGAAGACATCTTGTTCTTTCCAAGATCCATCGACAAAACATACCCTGGTTGATCCCAAAGTTTGCCAATCGGTGGAAGACTGAACATTCTCGTGAGGGGTTGGTATCAATGATTGTGCCTCTGTCCAAAGTGTTTCCTCAAGTTCCGCTTTCTGCAATATCTCTTGGGGATTCCCATTCCTATTTGTGTAGATCTTGTCGTTTCTATTCTTCCAAATATACCACATAATCCAAGGAAAATAGTTGGAGTCCACTTCTTTCGGAAGTCTCCAGAAGAGATAATCCAAACTTGTATAAACTGATGTAGAAGGAAAAACTCCGGGGGGAGATGGAATCCTTGATAAGGCCCATGTTTGTAAAGCTGGTGGGCATTCAAAAAGAACATGATTTACTGTTTCTTCCTCAGCTCCATAAATATTACATCGAAGATCACATTCAATACCACGTGTCTTTAAATTTTTTAACACTGGTAAAGTTCCGGATAGTATCTGCCAAATAAAATGCCGCAATTTTGGTGAGCAATTTAGTTTCCATGAAAAAGCCAGTAAGGTTTTATATTTGGTCCAAAAGGTGTTATCCTTGGTCCCCTATCAGGGTATAGGCTTTCCGTTCGAAATCCTGATTTAACCGAATATTTCCCAGATTCCGTGAACGCCCAGCCATATTTATCAGGCCGTTGATTCCGAATATTCTTTGGCTTTTATTTTTTTATTTTTACAAATCTAGAAAGAGTGAAAGTATGTGCTTGGAGAGGGTATCTCGATGCTCTTATCCTCTCTTTGTCGACTAGTGTCGGAGACTAAAACCAGAAGTGGTTTCTGGTTTCCTGTTTTAGTTGACATTTGTAGTTTGTCAAAGGCTTTGAATAATCTTCAAATCCTTCTTTTGTCAACCTCACACTACTCGTTGGACATTTCCACGCGTCTCTCTCACACGCGCTTTTGGCTTTGATTATGAAAATAGTGGGAAACCATACTTTCGTCGTAAGTGCCTACTTTTTATCGATGCGCACAATAGGTAAATATAATAGTTATATATTTTTTTTAACTTTCTAACGCCTAAGATTATGGAAATGGTTGACAAAAAAAAATATTATGGAAATGGGTTGATCAAGAATGTTTAGGTATATACAATTTAAAATGTAAGAGATAATAAAGAAAAATTAACTTTTCGACATTACAATAATCAAATCCAACAACTGATGTTATTATAAAACTATTCATGGATAACACAGATATTCCATTTCATTTACTTTTTGAAAACACGCATCAATGTATATATAAAGAAAAAGTATATAGATAGAAAGATAGTGATTGTCACTTAGCACCGTAGTTGATCCCTCTGCCACAAACTCGATACATGCGAGACTGTTGTAACATTCATTACCTTTTAACAATAACAACAAAAGCACATGTAATTTTTGATTTCAGACCACCAATTATATATAAGTGGTGTGTTTGAAATTGTTTGAAATTCGATAAGATATTATAATTCCCGCACTCAAAGCTCGTGTACGTGAACTCCACAATTTTATACATTATAAAGAAAATTACTCGCAATATATAATAGAGAAATATATTCAACTAGCAGTACTAAACAAAGTTTATTCAAAAATTATCACATAGCATAAATAAATAAATTTATATATTTGTTTTTGCAATCTAGTGAATAGAGTTTATAGATTAGTGACTAGGAAGTTAATTAGGTCTTTGAGTTTGAGATGTAAAATAGTTTAATGTTTTTATTGATTAGTAGATGCTTTTTCGGAAATTTATCTCAATTTTTTTGACAAACATCTAAAATATGTTGTTATAAAATTTGACTTATATATTATTTATTATTGTTTAATTTTATTCAAATACTTTACATATATATGAATTCAAACAAGAATATTACAAATATACAGATTATATAATTAGCTAGAGCAGATTTTCGTATTCAATATGAAATACGTTTTTTAAAAAACAAAATTTGGTGTAAATATTAATAATTTACACCAAATTATCATAACAAGTATATTAATTGTTTTATAAATTAATGATGTTGTAATTTATTAATTTTTAGAAACTGCTTTTTAATTCTTTTATTAAAAATAGTGTTAAAATGAAAAGAATATTTCATTCATGATATTATATTTTGGTTAAAGTTAATATATTTGAATTTTATTTTTCATTAGATCATTACTATAGTTTATGTATGATGAATACATAGCATATAATAAAATTCACTTCTATATGTAATTCAATAAAATTAAAAATAAAATTAGGAACAAAATAATTTGGAAGAAGATACACAATAAAAAGTTGTGTATATTTTTATGTAAAAATTATATATAGTGATTATTAATTTATAAGTTTAATGAGATTATATATTGGGTCTTTATATAGTTATTTTAAAATTTTCTAATTATTATTATTTTATTATTTTGTCGAATTATATTATAATTTGAAAAGAAAAAATTATTAATTTATTATGTCTACTAATTTATCGATTATTATATATATAGTTTTTACTGTAGTAAAAAGGAATTTTATCAGTGGTTTGACAACGAAAAAGAGAATTTACTGGTGTCAGAGAGTGTAGCACACGTGCCAGCCGGCAAGAGCGCGTGATTTTCCGCGAGTATAAAGGTTGACAATTTCAAAAGAATCAACGGTTCACACGGCGAGTAAGCGTCCAGAGATAAGATGATGTTGAAGTGCTACAGCTGTCCAAAAACCTCTTGGGTCCCACCTTCACAAATGCTTTTATGCCGTTACCATTATCTTTCGCCTCGTGATGTTGATTCCTCTGTGGAGTCAATCGTACGGCATATAACGCTCCCACCAGCTTTTAGTCAATCATCCGACGGTCAAACCTGAATTTGTAGTTTTATTATGCTCCGCTCATCGGACGGCCGAGATTATCCTGACCCAGTCAGGTGCATGAGCCACGTGAAACCGTAGGGAACGGATTCTTTAGAAAAAAAAGCAACAAGTGGGCTGCACGAGGCACAGTAGCAAAGCGCGTGGACCCACGCATTTTCCTTGTAAAAATAATAAAATTGATACAAACCAAGAAAAGTCAACATTAATTTAAGCATTGTGTGTTGACTAAACGGATTTTTAGAATAAGAACTAATCTCTTGGTCACATTGATGACTCTACAATTTATTTTTGCTTACACGATACTGTAAAACTAAAGTCGGTAAACCCCAATTAGTGGGAAGATTTACTCCATCCACTATGAAATGTAAATGTGAAAAGTCTTAATCATTACTATTTTTTACACTGGAAACTAAATTTTAAATATAAAGAATCGATATATAAACAATTGAATAGATTACTTTAGCAAAAAAAAAACAATTGTATAGATTAATGGGAAAAAACTAGTAATAGATCTGTAGCGTACAAGTAGAATCCGGATGTTCGTAGACTGACTTTTTTACCAAATTGAAATTCATTCATATGAAAAATACCGATATAACGATACTATATACAAGCTGATGGTAAAACGAAATAACTCCACAAAAAAACCTATAAAAACGGCAGTTAGAATCCATACTGGAATGACTAAAATCCACATCTGAATAACTTCAGAACAAATATAAAACATAAAAATTAAATCGACACTAACACGAAAAGCAAAAGCACGGTTAACATCCACAAAAGCCAAGTGAGAGTGATTCATGATTGTACAAACCTCCTATATAATTTCTTTAGAAAACAGATAAAAATTTCGTAGAGTGATTGTACAAACGTCATATATAATTTCTTTAGAAAACAGACAAAAATTTCACCAGTTGTAATAGATAAAATAACAAATTAGTATTAAAATATAAATTGTAAATATCATATAGTATCAATTGATAACTATTTGGGCTTGACGGACCTATACCGGGCTTAAACAAGCAACTTAGCCTGCTAGTATGTCACCCTTACGTCACGTGCCATAGAATATCTTTTGTTTCCGGATAGAGAGAGAGAGAGAGAGAAAAAAGGTTTTGGCGGTTGCTCAACTTTTTTCTCCCGCGCCACTGAAAGAGAGTGAATTCAATTCAAAAACTCAAAGCGTTGTTATCGGAACGGACGATCGGATAGATGGCCGGCGAAAACGCGGCGGCGAATGCAATATGTTCAATCTGCTACGAGGATCTGAAACCGGTGGCTGAGAATCTTCAATCGATCTCCGCCTGTGGCCACGTCTTTCACGAGCTATGGTTAGTAGTACTGAACAACAAAAGCACAATCAATCTCATCTTCTTCTTATGTATTGATTTGCGGAAACCCTAGTTTGCAGCAATGGTTTGAGTACTGCCCGAGTGCGAACAAGAGAAACTGTCCGATTTGCAAGCAGAAGTGCTATCTGAAGGATCCTTTCCGGCTCTACTTTCAATCTTCCGGGAACCAGATCGAATCGGAGAATGTTGTGGGGATCGAGGAAGATCCGGTGGTGTTGAGAGGAGAAGTGAAGCGGCTGGAAGGGAAGATACAGAACCTTACTTCGGCTCTGGAGGAGCAGAAGAAGGTGAATGTTGAAGTCTCCGATCAGGTATGTTTTTAACTGATTAGGGAACATTATTACATACGAACCAAGATGTTAGGCGAGCCTTGTGGTTGGTTCTATTGGTGGCCCTGGATTAGCTTTATTCTTTAAGAGGAGGATAAAGCATAGGGTTTATGTAAACATCTTTTTGTGGGTTTTCTTCTCAGTTGCATCAATGCAACGAGAAACTGAAGGAGGACAAAGCAAAAAGATTGGAGGCTCTGCGAGAAGTATCAACGAACAAACACTTGCTTAAATTAAAATCAGAGGTATTAAGAACCGAACTCCACAGATGGAGATGTTGTAGAAACTAAACTTCTTATTTGTTGTTGTGGTGTTTTGTTACAGGAATGTGCTCAGCTTACTTCTCAGTGCGCTCAGCTTCAAGACAGAACTATGGCTCTTGCCAAGGAGCTCGCTTCGCTTAAATTGTGAGATAAATTTTTGATATTTTGCTTCGGCACTTGAGATAAATCATTCGGTCTTTTGGTTAGCAAAACCTTTCCGAGTGATCTTATCTTTTTCTTTTTTCATCCAGGGTTTCCGACATAAGCTTGGAGGAAGATGATGTGCTGAAGCTTGCCTTGTTGGGGAATAACGCAAAGACAAAAGATACAATAGACACACTTGTCAAGTCCTTGGTTATACGAAACAGGTAGGTACTCAGCATATCTTTTGTTATAGCTTTCCCTTCCCTGCTCTCATTTTTTTCATATCCTTCTTGTGTTGTATATCCTTTGACAGGAGTTATAAGGAGTTGTTAGCCAAGTGCAATCAGCTGGGCAGAGGCGAAGCTCGATCTTCTGAGAAACTTGAAAAAGCTTTGGAAAAGATGGATAGACTAAAGGTTTGTCTCCCTCCGCTCATGCATTCTATCTTATCTGTTTCTTTTTACACAGCTCATGTTAACCTTGTTCAATGTGCAGAAACGAGTGAGGGAACTTGAGATGTTAACTGAAGAGAGTGAGAACAGAGCAATAAGGGATATAATAAAAGCTTCAAAGAATTGCAGTAACAGAGAAGTTTCCAAGCCTGCAACCGAGACCTTGGTTTCTTTCAGAGTGATTCCATCAGGCAACACAGTGGACGAAATCTCTACACCACTTGGTATGTTGGAGAAGAATGCCGGCTTCACCAATCATGGATCATGCTCAAGGGGAAGAGAAGACTCCTTTGGTGGCAAAACGGAGTCAGTTATCGAGGTGGATGATGAAGTTCCTGAAACCACCATTTCTGGGATCAGACATTCTGATTCTACTATGACAGACGAGAAGGGCGAAGATAATAAAGTTCAGGAGAAACGTGGTGATCCGGTAGTCAAGGATATTAAGTTTAACATCCGAGAAGACTCCACATTCTCAGCTGGTAATTCTGTTTTACATCATTCATTTCAGGTTCGGATTGAACTTTAGGATTTGAAGATTGTTCAAACTCAATGCAGGTGCTGGGGACAGTTGGTTGTCAAGTGGAAAGAATCCAAATCTCAGAAGATGGAGCAAACAGGGGGATAGAAAAGAAGATCCTCATTCACTAGGAGGTTCTGTATCAGGCAAGGATGATCTTATCTCTGTTGGACCTGATGGGAAAGGTGGAAGAATCAAAGTGTTGAGATCTAAACCCCAATTTTCTGTGAGTTTTTTTTTTTTTGCTTCTTCTTATCCAAAACTTAATGGCACTCTCTCATTCTGACTTGTGTGTTCTTTAGATTACGTTCCTCACTACACTTGAAGTCATTTCCTCAATTAATGAGCCTCTCTGTTTAACTTGGAACCTTAGCTAATGTGGTTGCTCTCTATTGCATAGAACGCTAATGCAAGCTCAGGAAGTGGTAAGAGATTCAAGACTGGAAGTAAAACAAGTGGTTCGTCCTCTCAAGGGTGTCTGCAGATCGAACACTTTTTTGGAAAACCCGGTCGCTAACTTTTCGAGGTCTTTATGAGAAACTTATCTTTCTTCCTTGAAGAAGAAGCGTCATGGTAGAGAGGCCTTGATATGATTCTGATAAGCTTGCAGAGTTTTTTTTTTTTTTGAAGGCTTAAGCTTGCATAGTTCCCTTAGCCTTTTTCAAGAAGAAGAAGCGTTCTGGTTGATAGGCAAGGAGGAAGATGGATGTCAAAAGTGGCCAAGTGAGGACTGAGGAGCAAGATTAGTACTATGTCATTTTATTCAATAGTTGAATCTGGAGAGAGATGAGTCTTGAGGAGGATTCTATTTGGATTTGGCTGACGATCCTCAATATTCGAAGTGTATCTGGTTTCGCTCGTTATCATTCAGCAAACTTGTAATACAAGTATATGATTGAGTATAGAATTTGATTGCGAAAAGATTTGGTAGCTAAACACTATCCTTGAAAGTTGAAACTCTCTTTGATTGTGATGCTAAGATGTCATTCAAGCTTTAATCCTAACAACAAGACATTTTTACTTTGACCATAGATTTTACAAGCTTCAAGATAGACTTCAACCAAAGAGCTGTAACAAATTTGCTGATCTAGTTGCCCACTATTCATGTATATATATTCAACCTTTTGATGCATGGCTTTGAGTATTTACCATCCATTGCTTTTTTCACCTATAAAAATGCTATAACAGAGAAAAATATGCTTCAACCCAATTTTATTTCTTGCTCTAAAATAGAGTTTGCTAGTTTTGCATCTTAATTATATAGGACTCTTCTATTATAGAGTCATATTTTTATCCATAGAATGACCCCTTAACTTTAATTTTTTTATATTTATAGCTAAAATAAATATTTTTTAAAGAAAATTATAACTTTTGTAGAAAATAGAATCACGCTTTTTATTTATATAATATCTTTTAAAGAAGTTTAAATGGTTTGTTAGAATAACAAAGCATAATTTTTGAAATGTGCAAAAAATGTCGATATATGATTTCCTCGGATAATAGGTCCAAGCATAATTCATTTTGAAGGTTGTCAACAATTATTACGTCGACCAAAATAAATAAAAATTTAAGAAAGAAAAAAAAAACGATTTAACGAACTTCTAACTTTGTCGTATAAAAGAGAAAGAGTCGTACTTCTTCTGATCATTACTGTTGACTGACTGACTATCTTTGAAGTCTTTCTCAATGGCTTCGCCGCCCCAAAAACTCAAGAAAACAACGTCGCCGCCGTCACTGTTTACATCACTGCATAAAGACATCGCATGGGGCATCTTAGCCCGCGTGCCGAAACGCTTATACCCGATCCTCGCTTGCTTCTCAAAGGACTTACGTAGTCTTGTTCGCTCGCCGGAGATTCACAAGATTCGCTCTCTCCTCCGCAAAGACTCTCTCTACATCTGCTTCATGCACACAACCGATGGCGTCCACACCCCGTACTGGTTCACTCTCCGCAGAACTGAGAATAACAACAACAACCCACCGAGTGATGAGAACCAGTTCGTCTCCGTCGTCGATCTCGCGTTTCCTGATCCCGACGAGCGCATGCCTTACATCGTCGCTTACGGTCCGGAGATTTTCTTTATCTCAGGATCATTCGTTCCCTCGTCGACCTTGTGGATCTTTGACTCTCGAACTAACAAGTTTCGACAAGGACCAAGCATGAAAGTGAAACGCTACTTCAAGAGCGTGGGGTTGGTGGGGAGTAAGATATACGTTGTGGGAGGCACTACGAGGAATGAGATTCATCAAGCTGAATCATTCGACGTAAAGACTGAAACTTGGGAGCCGGCGCCGAGTGCTGGCGAAGCAATAATGTGGTCTTTTACGACTGCTAGTGTGTCGTTAGACAGGAAGCTTTGTGCGATAATGTTTCTTGGAGCCATCACTGTTTGCTACGATCCTAAAGATGGTTCTTGTGAGGTTTTCGCGTTGCCAAAAGATTTGTGGTGGAGAACTGGCGTGTGTGTGATGGGCAACGTGCTCTACGTTTACTACGCTAGGTTCGGGTTGATGTGGTATGACACTGAGCTTAAGCTGTGGAGAGTGGTGAACGGTTTGGATGATCTCAAGAAGGTTCGGTCTGTTGCGATGGCGGAGTACTATGGAAAGATGGCGTTTTTATGGAAAGATTCTGCTGTTGTTGGTGGTTTGATGGAGGAGATTTGGTGTAGGATGATTGGTTTTGAAAGGAGTGAAGAAGGGATCACTGGAATTGCAGAACCGGCTCAGCTTATGGGGAGTGTCCCTAGTGGCTATAGGTTGCAGCATTGTCTATCAGTTTCAGAGTAAAGAGGATAGACTGAGCTAATTATTTTTGAAGTTTCTGTACTTTGTAGATACTCATTTGGATTGGACTATGCTCTATTTCTTTTCTTGTCTTGCATCTTTCCACAGAGCAACAGAAGATTGCTCTGTTTTTGTTAATGATGGACTATGCCTGTGATTAGTTTACATCGACCTGAAAGAGTTACATGGACCTGTGATTTGCTCTGTTTCTTTTTGCTGCATCTTTCCAAATACTAAGTGAAGATTGCTCTGTTTTTGATAATGATAAACAAAGCCAGTGGTTAGTTTATATCGACCTGAAACGAGTTACAATAGTTGGTTTGATATGCTCCAAGTTAACTTGTATGTAAAGTTTGTTTATAAACATGCTAGTTTCTGCGTTTGAATATTTTGCAGAACCAAATTATTTTATCTATTTATTATATTTCTCGATTGTTTAATTAAAAATATACTCTTAGAAGAATAATGGTCATGACTCATGATACATATTTTTAATGATAAATGCAGAGTGTCAACTAGGTCTGGACATTTCGGATATCGGTTATATTCAGATATTTCGAGTTTTGGGTAGTTCGGATAAAGGATTAGAAGATCCATTAATTACTTAACATATTTTCGGTTCGGTTCGGATAGTTTCGGGTTTGATTCGGATAATAAAATTAAGAACCGAAAAGTACCAAAAAAAAATCGGTTCTCATGTGGTTCCGGTTCGGGTAATTCGGGTAGTTCAAATATTTTGAATAAAATATCGCTTATTTAGGATAAAATATCAAATGATTAGGAAGATTTAGATAAAAAATTGGATATTTCGGATAACTTTGATTATTTTAGATAAAATTATCTAAATACTTTCAGATATTTTCGTGTAATTCGTATATTTTATAATAATTCAGTTATCTTCAACTATTTTCGGATTCTTTTAATAAACTTTTAAGTTATAATTATATATATTTAATTATGTTATATTTATATATAATTAATATTTTTATATATTCGGGTATCCGTCCGGTTCTCGGTTTGGTTCCGATTCGATTTGGTTATTTTAGATATATAAATATAAAAACTATT
This sequence comes from Raphanus raphanistrum subsp. raphanistrum, assembly GCA_019706035.1. Lineage (NCBI taxonomy): Eukaryota > Viridiplantae > Streptophyta > Magnoliopsida > Brassicales > Brassicaceae > Raphanus > Raphanus raphanistrum. Next base: position 11,705,541 of record CM033988.1, on the reverse strand, counting down.
AGATTATTTGAAAGTTCCGGTTCAATTCTGGTTTGGTTCTTCGGTTCTAGTTTTTTTGCTCAGGCCTAGTGTCAACCATATTTTTGACGCCATGGTATTAAAAGTTTCTATATAAATAAAACTCTATTTAATTATGATGCTAAGATGTCATTCGATGTATCTCAAGCTTTAATCCTAACAACAAGACATTTTTACTTTGACCATAATTCTTACCAGCTTCAAGATAGACTTAAAAATTTGCTGATCTAGTTGCTCACTATTCAGGTCCATATATTAATCCTTTTGATGCATGGCTTTGAGCATCTACCATCCATTGCTTTTTTCACCTATTTAAATGCTGTAACAGAGAAAAATATGCTTAAACCCAATTTTATTTCTTGCTCTAAAATAGAGTTTGGTAGTTTTTCATCTTAACTATTAGAGCAGTATTATCGTTGTATCTAACGAAAGTCCTAATGGTTTTTATCGGCAAAAATAAATGAAACAAATGCGATTAATACAGGGTAATGCGAAGGACGTCCTTAGCTAAGATACAATTGACGACGTCCTTAGCTGCCAGGTGTCGTCTCCGTAGTGGCCGATGGTGTTTCGTGTGTGGAGTCTCGAAAACGGATCGACATTTTCATCTCTTTTCTTTTCTTCGTCTGTTTCTTTCTCTCTGCGGCGATTGAAAAGGCGAAATCGGGTGAACGGCTCTTCTCCTCTCTGACGTTTCTCCTGTCGACGGATCTCCACCGTTCGGCATCTCCTCTCGACTGTGGTTCTCTCGACGGTCACTCGGCGGTTAAATCGACGGTTCACTCGGCGGTTCTCCTCTGTCTTCTCTGCGATTCGAAGGTTAAAGGGTAGGTGTTCCTCCACCGTATCTCTAATCAATCGATTTGCATGTATTTGTATATCTGGTTCAATCGATTTGCATGTATTTGTTTTCGATCTACTTCGGAGGTTTATATTGCATGTATTATTTTCTCGTTTGTATTATTGTTATCTGGTTCAATCGATTTGATAGGTTTTTTTTACTCGAATCTGATAGCAATTTGTAGTCGTTGATTTGCTTCGGTTGCTTTGCTAGTTCATGTTCTGTTCTGTTTTTTTGTTGTGTTTTTAATCTGATACCAATCTGAATGGAGACGATCCTCATTATTTTTTACTAGTTCGTGTTTTGTTTTTATAAACTGAAATGTGTTTCTTTTGATTCTGAGGTTATTAGGTAAGGTGAGGCGAGGATCATCTAGTACCCGGTTTCAAAGCTGGTGAGGCGAGGATCATCTACAATAAGACAGACAACCATTTCGTCCAGAGCTCCAGGTAATAAACTTTATATTCAGCTCCCAAGTAATGTAGTTGGTATATAAAGTCGTGTAGGTTTGTAGTTATCCGTTTGGTTCTTAGTTTTGGTTCGTTTGGTTCTTAGAGCAACATTATCCGTTGTAGTCGTGTAGTTGTAGTTATGTAGTTAATCTCTAGTTTGATTGCAACGAAAGCGTGTGGAGTTGAACTCTTTAACTTGAAATTTGTCTCTAGTTTGATTGGAACAAAATCGTTTAGACTTGAAGTGTTGTTGTTGCAGAGTTAATGAACTTTGTAGGTATATGTCATGTTATGGTTGTGTAATGTGTATTAACTGAGTTGTACTTTTGTAGTTAGGTAATTATGATTGTCTTAATTTTATATTTGTTTCTCTCTTCTCTGCTTTAACTCACTCTTCTCCCTTAAACCTCCTATTTAAACCTCCTGCCTAAAACGATTTTATCACCATCTTCTTTCTGTCTTCTCTGCTTTCACTTATTAGTCACCTCTCTTCTTAATTCTCTTTTCACATCTCTCTGCTATGGATCCAAGGACACCGTATAGCCAGTCTGCTGGTTATATGGGACTTCTTCAAAGTCAAGAAGGAAGTCTTCTTCATGACAACTCTCCTTATGAGAGTTATCATTCTGGATCTTCGCAGATCCCTCTGTTCAGTTCACAACAAAGCGACGCTCCAACTCCACCTACAGAAAGTCCCGTCGAGCGTGGAAAGAGACATAAATGGACCCCAGTGGAGGACGAGATGCTGATCAGTGCCTGGTTAAACACTTCTAAAGACGCTATTACCAGCAATTACCAAAAGTCGGGGACATTCTGGAAACGAGTAGGGGATAGTTTCTTCGAGGCTCTGAATGGTGGACCTGGTGGTGACACTTCCGCGCATCGGAATTACAAGCAGAGGTGGCACAAAATAAATGATCAAACCAACAAGTTTTGTGGTGCTTATGCGGCTGCGGAGCGAAGAATGACTAGTGGCCAGCATGAGAATGATGTTCTGAAGGCGGCCCACGACATATACTTCGCTGATCAGGACTGTAAATTCACACTTGAACATGCGTGGTGCGTGTTGAGGTATGAGCAGAAATGGTGCAACCTCAACCCCACTAAAGATTCTGGAAGTTCAAAGAGGAAGGCAGATTCAGCTGCTTCAACCACAAGTGAACGTGTAAAGGCTGTTGAGGAAGCAGAGAGAAGACCTGAAGGTGTGAAGGCTGCAAAAGCAAGACGTAGTGCAATTGGTAAGGGGAAGTCTGTTGCTGACTACACTGCGGTTTGGGAAATGAGGAAGGAAGATTTGGAGAAGAAAGAAAAACTGTCAAAGTTTGCCATCTTAGACAGTCTGATAGCCAAATCCAAAACCACCACACTCACTCAGGCTGAAGAAGTAGCCAAAGAGAAGATCCTCGCGGAGTATTTTTAGATATTAAGTTGTTTCGTTTGTATGCTTTTTATGAGATCGGTGTCTATGTTTTTAATGTACTTCCTGGTTGTTTTTAATTAATCATAAGTTTGGTTGCTCGTTTTAAAAGCTTGCTTGGTTGCTTCTTTTGTTAAAAGATTACTTCTTTTGTGGTGTGTTTACTTCTTTTGTTGCTCGTCCAACTTGCTTATTTTGTTGCTCTTTTTATCTTGCTCAGGTTACACTCTACACATGGGGCGTTACAGCTACAGCCAACCTTCCGATACTGCTACATTTGGTGGGGGTTGCTCGGACAGTGACGACAATGAAATAGAAGCTCTGATTCAGCAAGACCAAGCCCAGTTAGAGTACGAGAACCGTCAGTTTGTCTACCCTCCGCAGCCTGAAGTAGAATTCGGTTTTCCGCAGACTTGCTATTGTGGGAGTCAACCTCAGATAGCTACGTCTTACAGTAGAACCGATCCTGGACGCAGATACTACACATGCGACAATGTTGATGATGGCGAGTGTCACATTTGGAAGTGGTGGGACGACGCTGTAATGGAGTACGAGAACCGTCAGTTTGATTATTTTTATGTCCCAATGTATCTCGTGACTCAAGTGTAGAATCACAAGTGAGCTAGAGTTTGTATCTTTATGTCCCAATGTATCTCGTGACTCAAGTGTACAATCACAAGATGTAAGGAAAAGGGTCACAAGATGTAAGGAAAAGAAAAAACAATCACAAGATGTAAGGAAAAGGGTCACAAGACAAACAATATACAACTCCTTCACCCTATAAATATGAGAAACATATGATCGTAAAATGCACAACCTCTCAACTTCTCATATCAAAAACAAATTCTCTACTCTAAGAATTTAAAACATTTTTTTTTTCATTCATGGCATCTTCTTCCAATTATCATTATCACCCCAAAGATGATGAATCGATTTTTGATTCTATGTTTGAAGATTGCTTAGAACTTCCAGAACCGAAAGAGCGAAAAAAACGTATATTTATTGAGAGAAACCGAGAAGAAGGTCACAATAATCTTTGGAATGATTATTTTAGCGAGACTCCCACTTACCCCCACAACATATTCCGGAGACGGTTTCGAATGAACCAGAGATTGTTCTTGCGAATAGTTCAGAGTCTCTCCCAAGAATTTGAGTACTTTCAACAAACACAAGATGCTGCCGGACGGTCTAGCCTATCTCCCCTTCAAAAATGTACCGCAGCTATTCGGCAAATGGCGTATGGTGTTGGGGCTGACATCGTTGACGAATATGTCAGGCTAGCTGAAACAACTGCAAGAAATTGTTTGTTCCAATTTACCGCCGGAATTATCCACTTGTTTGGCAATCAATACCTAAGACATCCAACGCCCGAAGATCTGGAAAAATTACTATATATTGGAGAACAACGTGGTTTTCCAGGTATGATTGGAAGCATCGACTGTATGCATTGGGAGTGGAAGAATTGTCCGGCCGCGTGGAAAGGAATGTATTCACGAGGACACAGTAAACCAACAATTGTGCTGGAGGCGGTGGCTTCTCAAGATCTCTGGATATGGCACGCGTTTTTTGGAGCTCCAGGTACTTTGAACGATCTTAATATTCTTGATCGATCACCTGTTTTTGATGAAATAATTAACGGAAACGCTCCCGAAGTCAATTTCCATGTCAACGGAAGGGAATACGGTTTGGCTTACTTTCTTGCCGATGGTATTTATCCGAAATGGGCTTCTTTTATTCAATCTATCCGACTCCCACAAGGTCAAAAACAATCTTTATTTGCTACCAAGCAAGAATCCGTCCGAAAGGATGTTGAGCGTGCCTTCGGAGTCCTCCAATCTAGATTTGCGATTGTTAGAAATCCTTCTAAATTATGGGATAAACACAAAATTGGAAATATTATGAAAGCATGTATCATACTTCATAATATGATTGTCGAAGATGAACGAGGTTCCTACCTTCACGCTTTAGAATTTCAACAACCAGAAGATGTGGATCCCACTTTTGTAGTCAAACGGACTACAAACCTCCGTACTACACTGGGTCGTCGAGCAGAAGTTCGAGATACCCAAAGCCATTATCAATTAAAAGAAGATTTGGTTGAACATATATGGAATAATTTTGGACATCTACCGAGTCACAACAATGTTTAAGTTTATTTCAATTCAATAAAATGTTTCTTTGCTTTTTTTTATATTTTCTGTAATTTTTTTTCCTTAATTTTCAACTTTGTAATCTCTCATGTTTTTTTCTATATTAATTTTCAACTTTGTAATTTCTAAAAAAAAAAAAAAATTTCCTAAGGACTTTATAAAGTCCTACCAATAATCAAATATTATGAGATTGTCCTTACTTTTTGTCCCTCACCAAAAATAACAATAAAGTACTCTAAGGACAAAACTAAGAACCAAACGGATAATGTTGCTCAGGACTCTTCTATTATAGAGTCATATTTTTATCCATAGAATGACCCCTTAACTTCTATCTTATTAAAACAGAAACATTACAACTTCTTCTAGGTGGATTTTAAAATTGGACCTTATGTAATTAATGTTATATTAATCTACTTATTATTAGACATGTTTTTTTATAAATAATTAATATCAACTATTACCATAGTTTTTCACTTCTTACCTTATTATTATATCCACTACGCATGTTTCCTTATATTACATATATTTTACTATAAGCTAGATACATCCACTAGCAATGATATTATACTATAAGATAAATTATTAATAATATATCTACTAACATGTATATAATACTATACGACAGATTACTAATAATACAATATATTATATGTATTCATTAACTTGCATCTATCAATATTAGTAATACTATGAAGACGACTAACTCTATACTTTGAACCTATAAACCATGATATACTAATTTATAACAAAAATGATATTACTGTTACAAATTAGTTTTTATAAAAATTATTTATAGCAGCAATTTGTTATATAAGATAAATTTAATCAAGACCCAAATTTTTTTTCCTGTTCAGAAAAAAAGAAATCTACGAATATATACCATTAAGTTAGCCAAAAATCTTCCGAATAAATAGTAAATCTCACCAAATCAAATAAATGAATTAAAAATATAACAAAAGATATTATGTTTGAAATTTAGCTCACTGGGTCGGGTATAAATCTGTTCATTTCAGGTATGAGTTCTTCGAGTTCTCAACATTTGGATCTAAGTAGGTATTTGATTTTTTTTTGTCCGGATCGATTTTTTTTTCTGGATCATTATAACATTTTATATTATAAATCTTAAATAATATACAACATGTATATAAAATATGTAAATCAAAAGATAAATCCGCGCTTGCGCGCGGATCATGATCTAGTTATATTTATAGCTAAAATAAATATTTTTTTAAAGAAAATTATAACTTTTGTAGAAAATAGAATCACGCTTTTTATTTATATAATATCTTTTAAAGAAGTTTAAATGGTTTGTTAGGGGGTGTTCAATCCGGATATCGGTTCGGTTTCGGTTCGGTTTCGGTTCGGTTTTTTCGGTTTTTCGGTATTTCGGTTAGTAAAATACAACTACCATTCTAAATCCATATTTACTTCGGTTCGGTTCGGTTTATATACTATCGGTTTTCGGTTAATTCGGTTTTATACCAAAAAACATTATTCTTTATTTTGTGATCATATTATATGAATTTTAGGATCAAGTTGTCAATAGAGGCATTTATTTAAAAATATTATATGTTTAAATAAAAGAATAAAAAATAAAAAACATTTATACCATCTAATAAAATAATCAAATCTAGAATTAAAATCAAAGTTCAAAATTTTGAATAAAAGTAAACTAAAAACAAAACAGAAGCACGAAATACTAAAGAAAAATTTTCTATTCTTCAATATTTAGCGTTCATCAAATTCATGTTTCTTCGATTGAACACGAATCTCTGTTCATTTATAGATTAAAAAAATTTGTGAAGAATATCTACTAATTGTTGTCCATCAAATATATAATCTTTATTTCAATTTAGTCAATGCTAAAATAAAGCAAAAAGATCAAAAATGACTAAAAAATAAGAAGCATCGGTTGCGATGAACTGTTATTTAATTATACTTCAAATTTTTTACAAATCATGACTTCTTTATTACTGTAAAAAATATGGTAATAGTTATTAGCAAACAAATTAACTTATGATTTTCATACGTCGTTATAAAATATATACATATTTACATGTTTCTATTTTTGATCGGTTTTATTCGGTTTTATCGGTTATATACCAAACCATATCCAAATCCTACGGTTTTTAGAAAATTAGATTCATTCGGTTTATATGGTATATACCAAATCCAAACCATATTGTCTATTTCGGTTCGGTTCGGTTTTACCATATTGAACAACCCTGTGTTAGAATAACAAAGCATAAATTTTGAAATGTGCAAAAAATGTCGATATATGATTTCCTCGGATAATAGGTCCATGCATAATTCATTTTGAAGGTTGTCAACAATTATTACGTCGACCAAAATAAATAAAAATTTAAGAAAAAAAAAAACGATTTAACGAACTTCTAACTTTGTCGTATAAAAGAGAGAAAGAGTCGTATACTTCCTGATCATTACTGTTGACTGACTGACTATCTGTGAAGTCTTTCTCAATGGCTTCGCCGCCCCAAAAACTCAAGAAAATAACGTCGCCGCCGTCACTTTTTACTTCACTGCATAAGGACATGGCATGGCGCATCTTAGCCCGCGTGCCGAAACGCTTATACCCGATCCTCGCTTGCTTCTCAAAGGACTTACGCTCTCTTGTTCGCTCGCCGGAGATTCACAAGATTCGCTCTCTCCTCCGCAAAGACTCTCTCTACATCTGCTTCATTCACACAACCGATGAAGTCGACACCCCGTACTGGTTCACTCTCCGCAGAACTGAGAACAACCCACCGAGTGAGAAGAACCAGTTCGTCTCCTTCGACCTCGCGTTTCCTGATCATGACGAGCCAATGCCTTCCATCATCGCGTACGGTCCGGAGATTTTCTTTATCTCAGGATCATTGGTTCCCTCATCAACCATGTGGATCTTTGACACTCGAACTAAAAAGTTTCAGCGAGGACCGAGTATGAACGTGGACCACTTTTTCAAGAGCGTGGGGTTGGTGGGGAGTAAGATATACGTGGTGGGAGGCAATACGAGCGATGAGATTCATCAAGCTGAATCATTCGACGTAAAGACTCGTCAAACTTGGGAACCGGCGCCGCGTCCTGTCAAAGAAAGGCCGAATCTTTCGACTGCTGACGTGTCGTTAGACAGGAAGGTTTGCTCGTTAATGGCTGCTGGAGAAACTGTTTGCTACAACACTGGAGATGGTTCCCATGAGGTTTTCGCGTTGCCAAAAGATATATGGTGGAGAACTGGCGTGTGTGTGATGGGCAATGTGCTCTATGTTTACTACGCTAGGTTCGGGTTGATGTGGTATGACACTGAGGTGAAGCTGTGGAGAAGAGTTAATGGTTTGGATGATTTCAAGAAGGTTCGGTATGTTGCAATGGCGGAGTACTATGGGAAGATGGCGTTTTTGTGGAGAGATTTTGCTGTTGTTGGTAGTGTGATGGAGGAGATTTGGTGTAGGATGATTGGTTTGGAAAGGAGTGAAGAAGGGATCACTGGGATTGCAGAATCGGCTCAGCTTATGGGGTGTGTCCCTAGTGGCTATACGTTGCAGCATTGTCTATCAGTTTCAGAGTAAAGAGGATAGATAGACTGGAGCTAATTATTTTTGAAGTTTGTTGATAGAGATACAATGCTCTGTTTCTTTTGTTTCTGCTGCATCTTTCCAAAGACTAACAGAAGATTGCTCTGTTTTTGTTAATGCTAAACAAAGCCAGTGGTTAGTTTATATGAACTTGTAACGAGTTACAATAGATGGTTTGATATGCTCGAAGTTAACTTGTATGTCAAGTTTGTTTAAACATGCTAGCTTCTGCGTAGCAATCTGTTTTTTTTTTTTTGAATGAATAATTTGAATATTGTGCAGAACCAAAACCAACCAGATAATATTTATGCGTTGCAATAGTTTCTTTAAACCAAGGCTTTTTATACACATAAATGTATAATTATCTCAAATTTCGGATGGCCATGCATATGGATGTCACTAGACAGAACATTTTGTAGGAAACATTTAGGTATTTCCCTTTCACATTGTGATATTATTTTTATGATTGAGCTTTTTAAATTGTGTTCTAAAATTATTTTAATATTTCATGTTATATTATTATTATTATATTTTTGTTAAATGTCGCGGACTAACTTAGTTAACTAATGATTATGAACACCTATTGAAACTCTGATACCATACTCAATTAGAGCATCCAAGACTCAAGTCCATTAGTGTTCCAAATGTCAAAAAAAAACCAAAATGTTGAGGGTTTCCAAGCAATTAGATTTGTATAAAGTATAGCTCTAATGAAAACAAGAATGGTCAAATTTTGGGAGTTGACTCAAAGCAATTCTTTTTTTTTTTTTGCAAATAAACTCAAAGCAATTCTTTCTTTCTTATCTTTGCGTGACTCAATCTATGTTTTAATCTCTCGAAGCAAGCTAGATTTTTCATCTTTCATTTACTTTCTTGCATTCAATAAAGCTCTTTATGAGCTATCTATTTTTCCATCTTTCGATTTCTAATTTATGAAACTAAATTGACCACAAATCTGTTTGTTTTTTGATTGCTAGCACCAAGTTTTACTATACAAACCGAAAAATTGGTGGATCCTAAAAATCCCCTACACTCTGTGACACACAACCTAAACTTTACTAGTAGTTGGTTAAATGAAAAGATGTTAAGTTTGTAAAAAGTAAAATTCCGATAAAAGATAATTACGTTGACCGCAAACAAATATTTACGAAAAAAAATAACGGATTTAACGAACTTCTAACTTTGTCGTATAAAAAGATAAAGAGTCGCTCGCGTTTCCTGATCATTACTGTTGACTGAGTCACTGACTATCTTTGAAGTCTTTCATTCGCCGACGAGTCAACCGCCGAAAACTCAAAGAAACCAATGTCGACGTCACCGTTTTCATCACTGCACAAGGACATGGCATCGGAAATCTTAGCCCGAGTGCCGAAACGCCTATACCCGATCCTCGCTTGCTTCTCCAAGAACCTACGCTCTCTTGTTCGCTCCCCGGACATTCACAAGATTCGCTCTCTCCTCCGCAAAGACTCTCTCTACATCTGCTTCATGCACAAAACAGGCGGCGTCCACACCCCACACTGGTTCACTCTCCGCAGAACCGAGAATAACAACAACCCACCGAGGGAGAATAACCACTTCGTCTCCGTCGTCGAACTCGCGACGTTTCCCGATCCTAACGAGCACATGCCTTCCATCATCGCTCACGGTCCGGAGATTTTCTTTATCTCAGGATCATTGGTTCCCTCATCAACCGTGTGGATCTTTGACTCTCGAACCGGCGTGTTTCGACAAGGACTAAGCATGAACGAGGAACGCTTGTTCAAGAGCGTGGGGTTGGTGGGGAGTAAGATATACGTGGTCGAAGGCTATGTAAGCGATGAGATTCACCAAGCTGAATCGTTCGACGTAAAGACTCAAATTTGGGAACCAGCGCCGCGTCCTGAGCTAGAATCGTCGTTTCTTGCGACTGCTAACGTGTCGTTAGACAGGAAGGTATGCGCGTTGATGTATGTCGCAGAAATCACTGTTTGCTACGATACTAGAGATGGCTCTTGTGAGGTTTTCGACTTGCCAAAAGATAAGTGGTGGAGAACGGGCGTGTGTGTGATGGACAATGTGCTCTACGTTTATTACGCTAGGTTCGGGTTGATGTGGTATGACACTGAGCTTAAGCTGTGGAGAGTGGTGAACGGTTTGGATGATCTCAAGAAGGTTCGGTCTGTTGCGATGGCGGAGTACTATGGGAAGTTGGCGTTTTTGTGGAGAGATTTTGCTGTTGTTGGTGGTGTGATGAAGGAGGTCTGGTGTAGGATGATTGCGTTGGAAAGGAGTGAAGAAGGGATCACTGGGACAGCAGAATCGGGTCAGCTTATGGGGAGTGTACCTCGTGGCTATAGGTTGCAGCATTGTCTATCAGTTTCCGAGTAAAGAGGATAGACTGAGCTAATTATTTTTGAAGTTTCGGTACTTTGTAGATACTCACACTTTGATTGGACTATGCTCTGTTTCGTTTCTTGTCTTGCATCTTTCCACAGAGTAACAGAAAATTGCTCTGTTTTTGTTAATGATGGACTAAGCCTGTGATTAGTTTACTACATCGACCTGAAAGAGTTTGATATGCTCTAAGCTAACTTCTAGGTCAAGTTTCTTTAAACGTGATAGTTTCTGCGTTTGAATATATTGCAAAACCAAATTATTTTATTGATTAATTATATTTCTTGATTATTTAAAAATAAATGCACAGCGTTAACCATATTTTTGACGCCCCAAACAAGTAATTATTATTAAATCTTTATATATAAATATAATTAGTTTGAAGTTTAAAATGTAATTTTTTTTGTTATTTTGATGGATAAACTGTAATTTTGTCCAAAAAGATGGTTAAACTGTAATTATCCTTTTTATGAAGTAAAATATTAGAAATGACATTTTATTTTTTATGTAGTTTTGATTATTAAATTTAAATATTTAACAAATATGAATGTGGATAAAGAAAAAAAAAAGCCTATGATCAATGGACAGTCGTGATAACGCTAGAAGATTTGAACGGCCCCAAACGTGAGTATTTTCCGGTCTCGAGAATGGTCTGTCTACACGCTAACACCTTTTAAGCCGTTGATATGAAAGCGACTAGCACTTGTTTAAACGGCGTCACACTGGCATCTATACTTTAAACCGACCAGATCCTACCACGTGTCCTACCTAAAATACGTTTTTAAAACTTTTTTAATCAAGAGGAGAGGAGCAGTGAAGAAGAATTTACGAAACGCAAAAACTGAAATCGAATTTTGATCACAAAAAAAAAAAAGCGAATCGCGATTTCGAGCTCACTAAATCTAATGGTGTCTCTAAACGCTAGACCTGCTCCGTTCTTCGATCCCGTGAGCATGAGTTTACCTGGTCTCGATTCGAGGGCGTCGGACTCCGACGACGGGTTTGGTTTGACTCCGATCGCAAGGAGAGACGCGGCGTCGTTTCGCGAGGATACGACGGCGAAGATTCGGAAGCCTTACACGATCAAGAAGTCGAGAGAGAACTGGACAGAGCAGGAGCACGATAAGTTTCTAGAAGCTCTCCATTTGTACGTATCGGAATCCGATTGTGTGTTTCCGTAGAGAAATTAGGGTTTCAGTTTTAGAAGCTTTCTCTATTAACGAATCAATTTGATGTTACAGATTCGATCGAGACTGGAAGAAAATCGAAGCATTTGTTGGATCAAAGACAGTCGTCCAGGTAATCTTGTTATCTAAAACACGTGTTCTGTGTTGGATCAACGTTATGTTCTGTTTTGAGTAATGAGTTCTGAGCTGTCTCTGTTGGAACAAAGAGAGTTAGTTATATAGATGTAATGTGCAGATACGTAGCCACGCACAGAAGTACTTTCTCAAAGTTCAGAAGAGCGGTGCTAACGAACACCTTCCTCCTCCACGACCTAAGAGGAAAGCTAGTCATCCTTATCCTCACAAGGCTCCTAAAAATTGTAACTTTCCTTGCCTCCACTCTTTGATTGTTTTTTTTTTGTCCTTGTCTCTGATGGTTTTTTATTATTATGCTGCAGTTGCTCTTCCCTCCCACGCTGTTGGATCCCTTCCTGCTTCAAGCGCACCCTTGGTTCAACCTCCTTATTTGTACAGCTCTTCTTCTGATTCACACTCACTTGTGGGTAATCCTCCTCCTGCGTCTAGCTCTTCTTCTTCTCAGAATCATGCATTAACAAAACCCCTGATTCAAGGTATAGTGACATCATGGTTTTGATTTACTTGTTGTATCTCTGAATGGTGTTAACCATATGGTGTAACCGAATAATAGAGGAACCAGGAGTCTTGGCCGCGGCTCTCCCAAAGAATCGCTGTTGCAGCACCGGTAATAAGGAAGTTACGCAGAGATTACCAGCGGTGAGAGAGTCGAATGATGATGATGATGATGAAGATAGTTGTGGAAAGCCACGTAGAGGTAAAGACTTGTTATCATGTTGCATTGTACGTCTTTTAACTATATCCATCTTTTGACATTTACGCTGAGAGCGAGTTGTTTTGGCGTCGGTTTTTAATGCAGTGATGCCCAACTTTGCCGAAGTCTACAGATTTATTGGAAGTGTGTTTGATCCCAACACATCTGGTCACCTCCAGAGATTAAAGCAGATGGATCCAATAAATATGGAGACGGTAAGTGACATGTTTATTCTTTACTCAGAACCTTTTTTTTTCTTCTAAAACTGCAATCCTATAAACAGAGAAAGCTAATTTGGTAATTTTTTTCTTTTGGGTATATCAGGTTCTTTTACTGATGAGAAACCTATCTGTAAATCTGACAAGTCCAGAGTTTTCTGAACAAGTAAGTAGTGCCATATATATATTCAATTGCCACGCTTTCTCAAATACAGAAAGATTAAAAAAAAAAGTCCAGAGTTTTCTGAACAAGTAGTGCCATATATATATATTCAATTGCCACGCTTTCTCAAATACGGAAAGATTAAAAAAAAAACTTTCTTGGTGGGTGGGTACTAAGTGGTTTTGTCTTTTTACTTATATGCTGCTTGTGATATGCAGAGGAAGTTGATATCATCATACAGCAGTAAAGCTTTGAAATAGATATTTGGAAAAAGCAACAATGGACCTTATGAGAGCAAGAAATTCTCATTCATTGGATGAGCAAATGAATGCCACTTAAGTTCTGGTTTATGTCTTTGAAGTCTTAGTTAACCGCAGTGGTTTGTCCTGTATTGTCTATATTCGTATGAGTGATAGAGAGAGTTTTGCAGAGGTATAATATATATGTATATATGTATAGATATGTGTTTATAAGGGCAACGTTTGTAAGCGACTTTCTTAAGTTTGGATCAATCTCAGGAGGTCTTAAGTTTCGAGTCTCTGTGAAGGCGCAAGATAGTTTTTTTTTGGGGAAGTTGAGATAGAGTGAGAAATGAGAATAATAAGAAGAAAAACTTTGAGTCACTTATTTGTTACCTTGGACACGCGTAGCCATCATTATTTGAGCAACGGGTTTCAACAAACGGAAACATAAACTAGATAATGGCAACCACTAGGACTCGAAAGAGCATCAAAATCTACCACTGTTAATTAAAAGCATTCAGATATCACAAGCACAAATAGAAAAGACAGTTCACTGATTTTTTTTTCTTCTTTAAATGATAATTTTGACTACTTTGCACATCACAAAGTAACTTAGTGTAAACCGTAAAGGGATTGTGAGCAGAGTAGAATCACCTGTAGCCCAAGCCAAGGTCGAGATCCTGACCCATAGAGCCCTGACGATTAGGACCACCGGCTTGACCCATTGCTGGAGGCTGCTTGGATGGGTCCATCCTCTGATGAATCCCTAAGAGTGTCTGCAGTGAAGCTGGATGTTCAACTCTGTTGCCTTGAGAACCTGAAAAGTCAGCAAAACGAAATAAAATGTTTTCAGAGACCTAAATAGAAGCGTAGTTCGATATTAAGAGCAGGGGTCCTCGAGCAGCAGACACAAGATACTGAATCCATGGAAAGAAAAAGAGAGCGAAAGTTGAATCTTTAAAGGGTAGAGTAGAAAATGAATTTGGTTATCTATTGTTATACCTGGTGGTGGCATACCGTAGTTGGGCTGGTGATGGGCGAAGGGGAGACCCTGCATTTGGTTGTTTAGATTAGGAGAGTGATGGTGTGGTGGACCACCACCGGGGAATCCTTGCATAAGATGATGGCGTTGCAGGTTGTCTTGCATATGCATCTTCTGCTCCATATGTGGAGGAAGACGATCAAACTCTGGAAGGAAAGGTGGACGATGAATCATGTTTGGTGGAAACAGGTGATTTAGTGGAGGATCCTGGATATTTCCTTGGCCCATGAAATCCAGCTGAGGTGCATGTCGAGTATCCAAATGATGGAAACCAGGGCCTGAACCATTCAAGTGAGGAGAAGGGTTGGTCGCGTATTGTTGAGGATGATGGTGAAGAAAAGGACCATCTGGACCTCCCATTGTTGGTCCAGAGTTAAGAGTAGCTAGCTTGTCAGAGATGTTGAAAGCTACTTCAGGCTCCTGATTATGAGGTCCTGGAAAAGACATGTATCTTTGTCGGTTTGCATGATCCCCAACTGCAAGCAAGTTACCACCTTCTGGAAGGCCCAGTAGCCCTCCAAGGAGACCGTCTGGTCTGATTTGATTTCTTTGGCTCAGTTCACCCATAGATCCGTCTGATCGAAGCTGGATCCCAGGAGCATCTGAAACCACAGCTCTTCCAGAGACGGGTTCTCCGATTGACTGTAGTTCGTTCATGAAGGCACTCCCAAATAGATTTTCAAGGGTCAAAGACTTCCCCGGGTCTGCTTCTCCAGCTGTGGGTGGTTTCACAGGCGGTGGTGGTCTACTCTCTGTGACTGAAAGTAGCTGCGTATCTTGAATTGTCGGGTCTGCACTTCTCTGTAATAATGAAAGAAGGTGCTGTGAAGCTTGGTTATCAACAGATGGTTTCCCTTGTTTGATCTTCTTCGCTGAAGAAACACTCAAGTCTTGGTCAACTGGCGGTGGAGGAGGATGATAGCTTTCACTGACTTCTGACAGAATAGACTGCTCAAGGTCTTCACAAGTGAGAACAGGTGGAGCAGCTGTTACTGGTTTAGTAGCGAAAGTGTTGCTTAACTTATCAGTGTTTTTAGTGGCGTGGCCTTGATAAGGAAAATCCATCGAAAGTTCACTCTTAGCATTTGTCTCAAAGGTTTGCAACTTATCTGCACCTTGAAGTAGTGACAGTAAGCCTCTTGGTGGCATGCTGGATGGGAGATCTTCGATTGGCTTATTATCTGCACAGATAAAGAACGTGATGTTGATTTATTGGTTTTGTAAGACAAAATGTTACTGTTCTCGCATAACAGTCAGTGGATTACCTTCTTCGAGAAACAGATGTGCGAACTTTGAGGATTTAACAGTCTGAGGGCTCCGTTTCTCTTCTACTTTTTCGACGATTTTCTACAAACATGTGGACGTTCGTCAGGCCAAATAAGATTATTCAAATTCCACAGGGAAGATATGTATATGCAAGTACATGAACATGTTACGAACATGCACGTCATTTCCTCAGGAAGAAGCATTCGATTTTGTTTATATGTAACACATGGACTATTTTGTTGCTTACTTAGAGAGCAGACAAACTATGTTTATCTATCATCCATATAGGAAAAAGGCTTAGTTACGACCGGCTAATGGAAACTACATCAGAAATAATTACGCATCACGTGACCCAAAATGAGGTGCATATCAATTACAGAACCATAAGGACTCATAAATGAAAGAGATCATCGGTGCAGCATTTTAACTGAAATAAATAGGAAAGGAGACTGACCTGAGTATTATTAGAGGAGTCGCCACTATTCAAATTTATAGCGGTGTTGAATATCTTATCCAGAATGGACGGCTCCTCCGAAATCTCCAAGCTTTTCTTCTGGTCCAACTTGGTTGTAGCCTGCTCAACTTTTCTAGGATATCCTGGAACTTCACCAGCAGCTGAGATGGAGAAAGTTTTTTCAAAACTTTGGTCATTATCAATTATATAAAACGATATTCGTAGAAATGAAGACATATTAACAGCTTCACCTTCTACCAGCATCTCACTTGAGCCTATCTTAATCAACGACGGGGTTTCTTCATTAGTAACAGACGTTCCATTCACCGCATTAATGCCTTTGGGAATCAAAGGACTACGTTCATGTTGAGAAGTTTCAGTCTGCAAATGTTTGATAACCAGTAAATAACAAGTGTAACCAAAGTTAGTGGATGGAGTTAAAAATTGTTTGGTAAACTGAAATACCAATGCAGAGAATACATCCTAAACAAAACATCTACAAATAAAAGATAAACCAAAACGAAAAGGGACACCACACTCAAACTTTAACTCTCACTGATGATCTCCGTCGAAAGTGATAGATCGAGCGACCACGGTCTTCCGTCAAACATAACCAAGTAAGCAGTAATTTCAGGAATTAGCTTTCTTAGCATGGGATTTTGGTGGTATTTTATGAGGTAGGTTTTTATTCATATACCCCTCGTTTGCTTGTTCATGGAACATATATTTTAGGTATGGATGAGCATCTCAGAAAGATAACGACTTACTTGAGGTTTTTCCCCTTGCTTTCTTTCCAAAATTGTGCTTGCAAAACCAGGAGGTACAAGAGGTCTGGGTGCATTACTTTGAGAAGGAATCGAGCGGTTATTTGAACCAGGAACAGATGGATTGTTGTTGACTTCATCGCTACTACTTGGACGCTCTTTTTCATCTTTGGACTCCCCAAGCAGTTCAGTAAAATCAAAGTCGTTTTTGCGTAAGTCTGGGTTTGATTTTTGCCTCTCCTGGAATACTTTTTGATGTTCCTTCCTCAACAACTCAAAAGAAGCTGACAAAGAGTTGAGAACGTCAGTTATAGATTGACACAAAAACGCATGTGTAGAATGTAAGAAAGTTGGTGAAGAGGTAACTATTGGACAGAGTTCAGTGAATAGATTCCATGTACCTCTTCTTTTTCTTTCCTCTTCTGCTCTATCTTCACTTGTAGAATCAGAAGAACCAAACGTCTCATCATTTAATGAGTCTCTAGTGTCACGTCGAGTGAAAGGTGCCGCCTACACATGCACATGAAACGTTTAGGAATCTCTGTCCTTAATTAAGTGATCACACCAGCTGATGACACCCAGCAACGTGGTGGAGCAGCATTCAACAATCACTAATACCAAAAACAATTCAAATTTGGTACAAAAGACAAGTGGGCAGTTAACCTTGTATGGGCGAGGAGGATGGTAAGGTTCATTGCTTCTACGTAGCTGATACGAGTCATCAGATTGAGGCTTGGACCCAGCTGGTCCCGCACTAAATCCAGGAGGCTTGGGGAAAGAACCTTTCCCCAGAAGTCCATCATGCTCCGGTGCTTGCCAAGGCCTCCGAGATGGAATGCCAGAACGCTTTCCAGGCTCACCTAACAACATATACAGTTCAATAACAATAACAACACCCAAATGCCAGAGTTTTTCTATACGGTCTTCTTCCTAAGTTCACTAGAAAAAAAAAAAGCAGTCTTCCGAAAAAAAAAAGAGAAAGTCTACATTTAAACATTGAACAGCCATCTGAATAGAGTTGTAAACCATACACAATTAACACTTGGTAACGTCATCATGGAACATTTAAAGAAGGGGAAGTGATGTGAGTAAGCACAGGGTACCTGGGTCCCGGTCTGAATGGGAAGAATCACTATCTTTATCACTCCATCCACCAGAGCGCCCTTCCCATCTACCATGTGTGCCTCGAGAGTTGCCACCAAATTCTCCCCTGGTGGGAGGCGACGAACTGTAGTCATTCCGCCTCAAACCACCAGAAATTCTCGGCCGCTCGGGTGAAGGATCATCAGAGTCACTGCTCTCATAAAGAAGAGTGTAACTGATCAACACATAATAAGATGATGATAACAGATATATAATATACATAGAAAGAGAGTCTCTCACCGAAAGAGTAAATCATTAAACTCAGTGGGGAGATTGGGAAGCTTCTTACAAACATCTTTATCGCTCAAGGATAAAAGAAACTTCCTCGTGTATGAAACTCTTGCTTTCCTCCTGATTCAACAAGACAAAAGAAAAAAGAAAAAACAATTACATAACATATCTCTGTGCTGAAACATATGAAGAAGAGAAAGCAAAGTAAAAAGAGAGAAAACAAACTTTGTGGATGATTCATCATTGGTGTCGACAAGTTGATGACCATCAATGGGAAACTGTTGTTCATTTGCTATACTCATTGCACAAAAGCCACAAGATAGTAGTAGCTGAAAACACCACGGTATGTGTCTCAACGCCTAATCAAGTTGCTTCCTCTACTCTCTAGTCTTTGTTATATAATTTGGTTTTTAGAAAGAAAAAAAAAACAGTGGATCTGAGACTCGATAGTACAGTCAAGTAATCAATCACCAATAACATTCAAATCAAAGGAAGACGCATCATCATCCAAACCTAACCAAAACCTAAAAAACGAATCCCAGGTTTCAGCAAGTCGTCACGATCAGCTATATTGTACACAGTAAGCAACAAATTCTAGATAGAGCGATCTCTGAGGTCTTCGCGACAGGTTAGGGTTCTTCTAAGAGGGGACTCCACAATCCATCGGCTTAAAAAAGGAAAAAAAAAAACAAAGGAGAAGTGAGAAAACAAATTAGGGTTTCGATCTGCTGGAGAGTGAAATCTAGGAGGAGCTCTTCTCACAATTTTGATCGAGATTGACGAAAAAGAGACACGATGGAAGAGAGAGAGAGATAACAAAGTCTACATGAGAGAGGAAGGTCAGGTCACGCGACTTTTGTTTCACGCGCTTCTATAATTACAACTGTTGCCACAAACTTGCTAAGAAAATCAATGACTCTTCCAAATTGGATTTGTTTTATCATAGAGGATTAACAAACACTATCACAAGGGAGAGGAGTAATATAACATGGGCAGCAAAAGATTAATCCATCAACATACATGAAGACAAATACAACAACACAAATGAAAATCATCTTTCTTTCGTTCATCTCTTTCCCTTGCCTTTGCTTTTAGCATCAAAATGATGAGACTTAAGTTTCTTCTTCCTCACTATCGCCCCTCCTGTGTTGGCGCTGCTTCCTTCCCTGAAAGGCATTCCCATCAGAGCCAACAGTCTCTGTCCTTCGTCATCTGTTTTAGCCGTTGTGCTTATGCATACATCCATTCCTCTTGCTTTCCCTATCGCATCAAACCTTTAACCAACCCAATGATAGAGAGTTTTAGTTGGATCTCCAAAATGGATTAGTAGTGTAGTGATTTTTTTAACAAGTAACCTGATTTCAGGGAAGACGCTTTGGTCTTTGACACCAATGCTGTAGTTACCGTTGCCATCAAAGCTACTGGGACTCACACCTTGGAAATCTCTTGTTCTTGGCAGTGCTAAATTGATCAGACGGTCCAGGAACGAGTACATCACCTGTCATATAATAATACATCTATGTTGATTAGGTGGAAAATTTTTTATTTAAAAAATCATCATGAGAATCAAGAAGAGGTCACTCACGTCTCCTCTGAGAGTGACGGCAATCCCAAGAGGTTGATCTTCCCTAATCTTGAAAGTAGCAATGGAAGCTCTAGCTCTTGTCTTCACAGGCTTCTGCCCTGTTATAAGCGCTATGTCTTTCATTGCTGCCTCCAATCCTTTGTCGTTCTGCGCTGCATC
Organism: Raphanus raphanistrum subsp. raphanistrum; assembly: GCA_019706035.1. Classification (NCBI taxonomy): domain Eukaryota; kingdom Viridiplantae; phylum Streptophyta; class Magnoliopsida; order Brassicales; family Brassicaceae; genus Raphanus; species Raphanus raphanistrum. The sequence goes on along the minus strand of CM033988.1, from coordinate 11,685,429 downwards.
TCCTATTCCACAATTCACCACTATCTTCTGAACCTTTGGAACCTGTCCAAGGCAGCAGAAACAATCAATCCACAAAATCAATACCAAACAACAAGAGATTATTCTTCAGACAAATCTTGAATCTAAAGTTACATATTCCAACAACATCAGAACAAGAACAACTAGGTTTGGGGGGTCAGAGATATAGGAGGTTTGTTTACCTGGTGAATGTTGATGTATTTGAACTCATCTTTGAGGGCGGGGATGATTCTCTCGAGGTAAGCGGTTTTGAGGCGCTGCACTTTCTCCGCCTCAGATTTTTCCACCAGCACTGTTCCCGACGCCGAGACTTTCACCACGTTCCTCAGCGGCGGAGGTGCGGAGGTGCCAATTGCTAGCGATGGGAAACGGCAGTGAAACGACGAAGCTGAAGAGTGCAGAAGTGAAGGACTTGCCATGGTCGAGGCTCGGCTCCAAGTGGATAAAATTGCACAAGTGAGAAAGAAAGCTCTCTCTTATCGAATTGTTGATAAGGATTTCTTTTTTTTTAGCCCCTATAAAATAAGAGTGTTTACGTTAAAGCCCTGAGATTAAAATTAAGTTCAAATTGACCCAAAGGTATGTAATAAGGAGATTTGAAATAAAAGTATGATGGGCTTACTTCAATATGGGCCCTAAAGCTAAGCCCATACTATTCGAACCCGTAACCCGTATAACATAAACCTCTCTCGTTCTTTCTTTCTCTCTCTTCTAGTCTATTCTTCGATTCGTTTCTCTCTTCAGGTCTTCGTTTTGGGCAGAGATGGCGATTCCTTACATGGAAACGGTCGTGGGTAAGCTTCTTATCCTTGTCGCAAACACACTCCGATTCCACTCGCACTCGCTGCGTTTCATTCAATAGCACTATATCTGTCTTCCTTTTTACTGTATTGTATCGTATTGAGATTCGTGTGGCTGGTTTCATACGATATCGTCTCTGCTTCGCGTTCCTATATTTGGATTTTGTGTACCTATTCTGTGACTTAATCTGAGCTTTTATTAATCCAACTGTTTCTCGTCGTATCGTAGTCGTGCGTTTGATCTGTGAGCTCTCGTGATATATCATCTCGTCTTTGTATGCTTATTTGCTTTTCTTGTTTAACAAAACTTAGGGTTTTAGAAAGAAAAGTCTTTTGTGTTTTCTTTATGGGAACCAGGCTGGGGTTTTAAAGAGAGGATTTTTTCAAATGGGTTTTATAGGTTTGTGTTGTGGATCTGTTTTGTTAACGTGAATAGGTGAATCAAATTTCCTCCAGTGCTCACATGGTAATGGTAGTATGGTTAACGCGAAATATTCAATCTTGTTGATCTGAAAGTAGGCATAGACATAGATTGCTTGTCTTAATAGTTCAATTATATTAGTGGCATTCGATCCTTTTTAATCTCACATTCAGATTCACTTTGTGTTTTCTTTTTTCTTTCTTTCAGGTTTTATGATAGTGATGTACGTTTTTGAGACATACTTGGATATGAGGCAGCACACGGCTCTCAAGCTTCCAACTCTCCCAAAAACCTTGGTTGGAGTCATTAGCCAAGAGAAGTTTGAGAAATCCCGAGCATACAGTCTTGACAAAAGGTTCCATCTCAATTAGTTATCTTCATTTTTATAGATGTTGTTAGTTAGGCTATTTGTCACTGAGGTTGTTTCATATTTTACAGCCATTTTCACTTTGTTCATGAGTTTGTGACTATCCTTATGGACTCTGCGATGTTGTTCTTTGGGATCCTGCCTTGGTTTTGGAAGGTAGGCATCTATTTTCTCCCTTCTCATAATATATTTGTTGTATGTAATGATGATAAAATTGTAAATGTTCATTTTTTTCCTCTAGTTATCTGGAGGTTTTCTACCGATGGTGGGACTCGATCCAGAGAATGAAATACTGCACACTCTTTCATTCTTGGCTGGTGTTATGATATGGTCACAGGTCGTTTAAACTTAACCCATTCATATAGTCTTGTGCGTTTAGGAACAAAAGATATCTATTTTTGAAGATAATATGGTTTCTTTGAAATTTTGCTGCAGATCACTGATTTGCCCTTTTCTCTGTACTCAACTTTCGTGATTGAGTCTCGACATGGGTTCAACAAAGTATGTCGTATTCCTAACCCGTCCTTGTGCCATAGCTTTTCATGATTGCACGTGTGGATTAAATTTGCTTATAATCTCTATTTGCAGCAAACAATATGGATGTTCTTTAGGGACATGGTCAAAGGAATACTTCTCTCTGTCATACTAGCCCCTCCTATTGTTGCCGCAATTATTGTTATAGTTCAGGTTTGGGGTTCATCTTATTCTGTGTTTCTCTTATATATGACACTGTTCTCTGTGAATGTAAGCTTCCAAGTTTTCAGCTTTCGTGTTAAAAGTCTGAGCTTAAGATTTTGATCTTGTTCCTTTTTCAGAAAGGAGGTCCTTACCTTGCCATCTATCTGTGGGCATTCATGTTTGTCCTGTCTCTTGTAATGATGACTATATACCCAGTTTTGATTGCACCTCTTTTCAACAAGTTCACTCCTGTGAGTATATCAGTCTTGGCCGTTTTACAAGATTTTGCATAATGTTATTATTAGACAACTAATCTTTTCTTTATATTTGGGTATAGCTTCCAGATGGAGACCTCCGGGAGAAAATTGAGAAACTTGCTTCTTCTCTAAAGTTTCCTCTGACGAAGCTGTTTGTCGTCGATGGATCTACAAGGTCAAGCCATAGCAATGTAAGGATTTAAATGCTGTAGATCTATTCATGCCTGCCTATATTTCTAGATCACCATAAGATTACGTGAGGATTTGCTCACAGTTCTTGTTACATCTGACAGGCTTACATGTATGGTTTCTTCAAGAACAAAAGGATTGTTCTTTATGACACATTGATTCAGCAGGTACCGTGACTCTCAATGAATCAAGCAAAGCTATACATATTCTGATTCTGAAGCATAACATTAATCTTGATACTTTTTTGTGCAGTGCAAGAATGAAGATGAAATTGTGGCGGTTATTGCACACGAGCTTGGACACTGGAAGCTAAATCACACTACATACTCGTTCATTGCAGTTCAAGTGAGCAAAGACTGTCCAAAATTTATTTACTGATTATCCTTTATTTCACCTTTGAAATGATGTTTAATGTCTTCATGTTTTTTGTTGTAGATCCTTACCCTCTTACAGTTTGGAGGATACACTCTTGTCAGAAACTCCACTGATCTCTTCAGGAGTTTTGGATTTGATACCCAACCAGTTCTAATTGGTTTGATCATATTTCAGGTTTGTTGATTTTTGTTTTTTGGACACTAAACTCAGAGAATCAAATCTTTTATAGTCTCCTGTTTGATTTTTACAGCACACTGTAATACCACTTCAACACCTAGTAAGCTTTGGCCTCAACCTTGTTAGTCGAGCATTTGAGTTTCAGGTATAATCTTATAACCCTTCAAGATCCAATTAAAGTTTCTTTATTTCTTTCAAGGCCACTGCTAAATATATAAATGAACGTTCTTTTGCAGGCTGATGCTTTTGCTGTGAAGCTTGGTTATGCTAAAGATCTCCGTCCTGCTCTAGTGAAGCTACAGGTCAGATGATAACAACAAAATAACACAAGACAATGTGTGTCATACTTTAATGGTTTTATATTTTGGTGGGGATTTTTGCAGGAAGAGAACTTATCAGCAATGAACACTGATCCATTGTACTCAGCTTATCACTACTCGCATCCTCCTCTTGTTGAGAGGCTTCGAGCCATTGATGGACAGGACAAGAAGACAGACTAAGACCTTATAAGATTACCGGTTGTCCGGATTGTTTACAGTTTTACAGTCGGTATCTTTTGAGCATATTGGATTACGGAGCAAGAGATAGTTTAATCATACAATTTTGCAAAGTGATTTAAGGTTTGTTACACTTGTTTGCTGTAAAACAAATCTACATAATGGTATCATCGAGCAAGACATTCAGTAAAAAAAGAAAAGAAAAATCAAATTTAATATTTTACTTTTACTTGCTTTTAAAAGGAACTATGGTTCTCTAAAATAAAAACTTCTGATTAGTTTAAAGAAGGTAAGAAAGAAGCATTTGACTCTTGTAATGAGAATCATATTTTAAAACTGTTCTTATGGAAAATGATACATTGCTTGCTATGATGGTGCAATAATGGGTTTCTCTTTTCTCCCCCAACCTTATCTTTTTCTTTATTCCATTCTCATAATTTTATTACCTTTTAAAAGCAACCCTTTTACAACTTGGATTACTTAAATTACTAGTTCATCGGTTTAAGAACTCAGAAAATCTTTTAACTACCAATTTTTATTTCTTTGATTAGAGTATTAGACACTTTGATAAGATTCCAACCAGACAAATAAATTAGAATTTAGCATATAGTTGTATCTCTTCGTCTTGATATGAACAGGGAATTTCAAAAAGTACATTAAGACAAATATAGTTCTTTATCGCCAATATTAAATTGAATAATGTTACCACCTTCAGTCCATCAAATTAGTAATTATTATAAGAACCTATTTTATTATCATGATCAATTCTCCTAAATAGTCTTTTCAAAGTTTTGTCACAAAAAATAATCCTTAAAAATTATTTTTTTGTGAAAATAAATTAAAAAGTGTTACCAACGTAATTTTTATATTATTATAAATTTTTTTTCTGTCAAATGGAATGCCTGATCTGGCCATTGCCTGTCATCAATCATACTTATCTAGATGTGTGTATACAGATTAACCAAGAAATAGATATAGTACAATATCATAACCTAAAAAGATATATGGCCTTTAGTAGGAAAAATCCAAGTCGGAGTAATTATTAACAGACGAATGTTATTAATGCAGTCTCTTGTCGCTTTGATATCTAAAAGGCGATTCCTTTTCTTGGGAAACTAGTGTTCGGTATTAATACCCTTAAATAGCATTTGTATGAAAGAGACTTCATTCCATCCGTGATTCCGAAGAGAAATTCTCAAAATTTCAGATAGTCAAGAGTAAATTAAAACTAAACTATGATTGAATGACATAAATTAATTCGATACTAGATGATTCTAATTAAGCCTTAAATTTGATTTTAGTGATATTTGTACTTGGTAGTTGTAGACTGAGAGATAAAAGTAAAACACATACAATAAAAGCGGTACGATTAACCGTCATCTCTCCGTCACCCCGTCGTTAGTTGTTAATTACGCAGAAAATCCCTCGAGAGTGCGTAGGTCCCACTTCATTTGGCATTTCCGAAGAGGCTAAATTCGTCATTTAATCGACGCCAACCACGCCTTCTCTCGCCGTCACCACAAGCAGATAGAATGAATTAAGATACGCGGACAGAGATGAGATCAGACAGCTCATTCAAACACACACACACTCTCTCTCTCTCTCTCCCTCTAAAGCCACATGCAACTGTGATTAACTGATTTATCCATCGATTTAAAAAAAGAAGCTTATTCTTTTTCCGGCGAGAGAGATGCGAAAGAATCGTCGGATCGTTCTTGGCTTATGAATCGAATCTCTAATAACAAAAGAAAAAAAGCATGACGATCTCTGTTTTCAATCCCGATTACATAAACACGCAGCTGTCGAAACCAACGTCGATCTTCGGTCTCAAGCTCTGGGTCGTCATCGGAATCTTGCTAGGGTCTCTCATAGTCATCGCCCTCTTCTTCCTCTCCCTCTGTCTAACCTCCCGCCGCCGCAGCCGCAAGCCTCGTCGCGCCGATTTCGCATCCGCCGCCGTCGCGACGCCGCCTGTTTCCAAGGAGATTCAGGAGATCGTCCGTCCTCCTCCTACGGCGGCGGCGCAGGACCATTACCACCACCATCCGATGACGCAGCCGGAGATCCAGGTGGACATAGGGAAAGCCGAGCACCGCGTGGTGTTCTCGGATCGAGTCTCGAGCGGGGAGAGCAGAGGGACGGTGAGTGCAAGCGAAACGGCGTCGTACTCGGGGAGCGGTTGCGTTGGTCCGGAGGTTTCGCATCTCGGGTGGGGGAGGTGGTATACACTGAGAGAGCTTGAGGCCGCGACGAATGGGTTGTGTGAAGAGAATGTGATCGGAGAAGGAGGTTATGGGATTGTGTATCGTGGGATTCTTAACGATGGAACTAAAGTCGCTGTCAAGAACCTGCTCAACAACAGGTTTTGATTTTTATTTTTATTTTTTTTTCTGACAAAAACCAGAAGTAATTTCATGTTTTTGTGTTTGGTCTGAAAATGGGTCCCATGTAACTTGTTTACTGAAGGGGACAAGCCGAGAAGGAGTTTAGAGTGGAAGTAGAAGCTATTGGGCGTGTACGGCATAAGAACCTAGTTAGGCTTTTAGGGTACTGTGTTGAAGGTGCATACAGGTAAAAAAAAGTGTACTTCACTCTGTACATATGTTGTCATAAGACTCATTCATAACTAATGTTTTCTTTGAACTAGGATGTTAGTGTATGACTATGTCGATAATGGCAACTTAGAGCAGTGGATTCATGGTGATGTCGGTGACAAGAGTCCTCTAACTTGGGATATTCGTACCAACATTATACTCGGCATGGCAAAAGGGTAAACAATTCCGAGATTGATAGCTTGCATTTATTGAATCTATTAATACGTAAAATTTATTTTTTTGTTGTTGTTATATTTCATGAAGATTGGCGTATCTACACGAGGGTCTTGAACCGAAAGTGGTTCATCGGGATATAAAGTCAAGTAACATCTTGCTTGATCGTCAATGGAATGCTAAGGTATCTGATTTTGGACTCGCTAAGCTCTTGTTTTCCGAGAGCAGTTACGTGACAACTCGTGTCATGGGAACTTTCGGGTATGTTCTTCTTTTAGTTTGTTTATAATCTTTAAATTCTTGAAAATAGCATTTAAAATGTTCTTGATTTGGTTTGTTATATAGCTATGTCGCTCCAGAATATGCTTGCACGGGAATGCTGAACGAGAAAAGTGATATCTACAGCTTCGGGATACTGATTATGGAGTTGATCACTGGAAGAAACCCGGTTGATTATAGTCGACCTCAAGGAGAGGTATGACAAAAAATAAAACCATATGGTTTCATTTTAAGGCTTGTTCAAAACTGTTGTTCTTGATATCGTCTTGTTTTGGTTATAGGTGAATTTGGTTGAGTGGCTGAAAACTATGGTGGGAAACAGAAGGTCAGAGGAAGTTATCGATCCGAAAATAGTTGAACCGCCATCGTCAAAGGCTCTTAAACGCTTGTTACTAGTTGCATTGCGTTGTGTGGATCCTGATGCTAATAAGAGGCCTAAAATGGGTCATATTATACACATGCTTGAAGCTGAAGACTTGTTCTATCGCGACGTAAGTGTATATATTAGAATCACACAATGAACACTTTTCAAGTGATGACGTTTATGTGCTCATGGCATAATATTTTTCGTAGCAGGAACGACGTGCCGTGAGGGAGAATGAAAGCCGTGATCATAACCAGATACAGACTGCGGTTTCAGCAGCCTGAGACCAGCGGAAAGTGACAATTCAAGAGACCAGGCCGTAGATAAAAAGGACGTTCCTGCCACTAATTTTTTCAGTTCTTTTTCCTTTTGTTTTTGGTTTAATCAATTTTAGTTGTTATGTGTGACAAAAATATTATTTATTTTATTTTTAGTAGGCGTATAATTAAGAATTTTCACTGTATATTCAAACATTGCCAAAGCAAATACACAAAGCCGGACACATAAAAAAATGAATATGAAATTTTGTTTGAGGGCATGATTGGTTTCTCACTATCACCACCAAACAAAGTTTTTATTGGTTTTTCTATTACCACCAACAGCAAATGCAGTTTCTATTGTTGATATTGGTTACTGATTTTTATTGGTTTTTTCATTACCACCACCCGTAAATGCAGATTCTATTGTTGACAATAATTACTGGTATTTTGCATTTAAACCGGTTTATACCGCTTTAAAACTTCTAAAATTCAAAAAATAGAATAATGTTTACTGTCGTGAACAGTTGCGAAAGAAAAAAACAAAATTTTAAACTAAAAACACACAAAAATTAAAATATCAATTCAATTTTTAAATTGAAAATAGAAATACTAAAAATATATATTATATTTTAATTTATATTATAAAAATTTAAAATAAAATTTTTTCTATATATTCTTTAAATTTAATAGTATAATTTATATATATAATTTTATATTTATTATAATAATATGATTTTTAATATTATATAATCATATAAAATATTAATTTATTATTTAACCATTGTTACATGAGAAATTTACATATAAGGTCACATTCTGACTTTTGGTATCATAATAAGTCACTTTCTTATACTGGGGCACTTTATTATAACTTGGCCTACGAAAAGCGTAACTTAGTTTGGGACATTTTAGTTTCTCCCTTTTTGTCGTTTTCCTATTTAAATTTTGAACAAGCATGTGAGTGGTGGACCCAAGAAAGAAGCTTAACTAAATTTAATATTTTTCACAATTGATTTTTTTTTGGTTATTTATAGGAGTAGGCGTTCGGGTATCTATTAGGGTTCGGTTCAGATTTATTCAGGTTTTGGGTTTTCAGGGTCAAAGATTTCAGCCTCATTCGGATATTTATAAATTTCGGTTCGGATTCAGATTGGATCTTTGCGGGTACAGTTACGGGTTCAGATAACTCATTTAAATTATTTTTGAAATTTTAAAATTCATTATATACTGAAAATTTCTCAAAATCTATAAACAAAATAATATATTATAAATAAATTTGAATAACTAATGTCAAAATACTTAAATTGACATATAAATTAGTTTGGTTTGAACATTTGGATAGAGAATCAATAGATTGTTGAAGTATTTTTGGTGTTTTGAATATAGTTTAGCTATTTTAGACATTTACTTTTGACTATTTGTGTATATTTTTAAGCATTTTGGAAAAATAAAAAGTACCTTATATATTCTGGATATGTTTAATATACATTAAATCTAAACATAATTAATATATTTAGGTATATATATCTATTTTGGATATATTCGGATACCTAAAATATTTCGGTTCGGGTCGAATTCGGTTTTGGTTCTATAAATACCAAAATTTTGAATCCGTTCGAATATTTAATGAATTTCGGTTCGGGTTCGGTACTAATTTTTTGGATCGAATTCAGTTCGGTTTTTCGGATCCGTTTTTTTTGCCCAGCCCTAGTTAATCATTTTTCACCGAAAACGAGGATAGATATAGAAAACTATTTTGAGTGACTACTTGAGATTCGACAGCGGTTTTAGGTTTTGAAAATTGAGGCTTTGGTTGGTGAAGATGATGACGAGGCGCAAATGGTCGAGATATCTCATCACTGTTCTGTCACCGTCGTGGCCTTATTTCTTCTAGAAATCTTTTTCTTCTATGTCGCTGGGGTGAGTTGCTGCAACCATATCTACTCTACATTGTCAGTGTCACAGAAACTTAAAACTTTGCCGATTTCATCACATCGAGCAATGCAGACTTCTTCAGACACTTGATCCATGCTTATGGGGCAAAGTACGGGTCTGGGTTAAGCAATTGAAGCGTCACATGATGTCGAGATATGATGTGAGTTTGATGTGGGTGGTTTGTTAATTGTGTACACAAGTCGTTTATATATGTACAGTGACAAAGAGTTGTACACATGGATACTTATGCTTAGGAATTACTTGTGTACACTGTTTTCGTATGTACACTTTACATAGTTGTGGTGTAGATGTTAACATCTTATAAGTTTGTGTACATGTGTAAAACAAACATGACATGATGTGTACACAAAATGATAGTATCCATGTATACAACAAATGTGATAGATAATTATGGTGTACATTTTATAAGTTTGTGTACATGTGAACGACATACATGAATTCATATGTGTGAACACAAATATGATAATGTCCATGTGTACAACAAATGTGATAATGTACATGTGTACATGTTGCTGTTTGAGAAAATCCATTAAAATCCAGAAAACTGAAAGTCTTCGTAAATATCGTAATTGATAAACAGGAAAACTAAAACTCAGACACTACACGCCGAGGTTGCAGCCACCAGAAGATTCAACACGATCCTTCATCAGCGTTGCAACCCATCACACTGGTTTGGACCAAAAATGTCAAGCAGCTTATGGAAAAATCACCACCATCGCCATTGTTTTTCAGTAGAAAGAGAAAGATGAAAAACATGATGAAGAGATGAATATGGTAGACAATCTGAAGTTTAATCTTGACCCTCTGTTTTAATTTAGACAGCTATGAACGACAGCTGCAACAATATAAGATGTTCAGAGTAATAAAAAAGGATTAACATATGCTTAATAAACAAGATTATAAGACAAAAAAATCTTGTGCATGGATGATTAGCAAGAATTTTGTGTTTTACACCGATGAACAATGTCTGTGGAACCAAGTTTGACTGAGACACAACAATGGTGAAGAGGCAATAGGAAAGAGATGAATATTTAGAATAAAATCTAGACCGTCCGTGTAGAAAGATGCAGCACAATCTAATGGTGTAAATTAGAGACATATATGTGTCTTGTCTAGACCTGTATTATTAAATCTAGGCCATTAATAAGTTATATAGATCTTTGGCTGAGAATAAAACTCACTAGTTTATTATTTAGCTAAGTCACGTGATAGTTAAGAGAAACTAAGTCCTTATCTCTTTCTAACAGATAGTTGAGAAAAAGTGTCTTACTATAAATAAGTGACTCAGCCTGATATTTATAAGTAATAAAGTGACCCACATTGTAATATTTTCTTGTTACATTTGGTAATTAACTAGTTGCAAACGTACTAATTTATAACTGTTGTATCAATTGTACAAATCTCTTGATAACACTTTTAATTATAATCATCTGTACCCATAAACGTCAGCGGTCGCATCCACGGCTTTTACACAAGTCAGATCCTAATTTTGCGAAAATTGAACAATATGAAAGTTCTAAGAAACATAACAACAGCTAGATTTAATTATTTTGCTATATGAGAAGATATTTGATAATATGAGGTGCGGGACCAATGTAGCTGTTATTTTCAACTTAAGATTGATCGGAGTTATTTTCACACATATAGACCAATCAATCAGTGTCATGGTCGCTTTCGCCCGTTTGGGTCCAAAATTGCCATAAGCTTATTCCTTATCTGTTTCGACACGTAAGTAACAAAGTGGTGAACAAGATTTTATCTTCTCATCCTTTCGTAAGAGGCCACAGTTGCTCAAGTAATACACTATCCAATACTATCTTTTATCAAACTTGAGTAGCATTGGCTCTGCTTATGTGAAAGATAAGTCTGATCTTTGTAGTTTGTTGAAGGTTCTATAGTACTTGCAAGTTTTAGATACTGCAAAAAGAATAATATGATTAACATATTTATGACAATTAGTTAATAATTATGAATAATAAAGATTTGATAACAATTTTTGTAGCATTTCATTTTTGTTTAATTTTATATTATTAAAACATAATCACATTAACCATATAATAAAATATTTAAAATTTTCTTATATGTTATATTTTGAATTTTTAAAACGATTATAAATTACTAAAAATGTTTAAAATCTCACTTAGAAAATTTGGTGAACAATGACTTAATTTGTTTTGTTATAACAAGATACAAATGATCATAAAATCGTATGAATATAAATTTTTTTGTTTTTTATTATATATATACACACATATACATATGTATATATATCGTTTAAATTAAACTATGTACCATATAAAATACATAAATATGTTAATTTTGAAATTTTAATTGAAAAAACATTGAGACTTTAATATTTTACTTTTGAAATATGCATCAAAAATATCACATCGAAAATTTTGAGATTAATGGTTTAATTTCTTGTTACAGAAAATGTACAATTTTAATAAAACCATATGAGTAGAAAGTCTCAATAACAAATATTATATTAAAATATACTACATATCTATGTTAATATCATTAAAACTTAATTATATATCATATAAAATAAATAAAATGATTATTTTGATTTATACCATAAAATATTGTAAATAAATATGAAGTATGTTTTGATTTATGTAATTACTCTAATCTTCTATATATTAATTGAGAAACAATTGATTACTCTAGTAAGTGTAATATTTTATAAATTAATATTGTTTGAAAATCTTACAAGAGATCGATACAACAAAGATTTATTTAGAAGTTATTGAAATCACCTAGTGAAAACATGGATTGCACAATTAATTTGCTTTCTTAACCCTAAATTGTTTTATCTTCTTCACAACACCGACACAGAATAATTTGGAAGTGTCGATTGACAATCTGAAAAGATAATAATTTTTTTAGTTCAGCCTATTATTTTATTTAGATGGGCTAGGACAATTTTTAATAATTAACTAAATAGGCCACATACATAGTAAAAGATGTTTTGGTTTACAAATTATTGAATACCCAAAATCAATAGGAATCATCATCAATTTCATTTAAATTTTTGTTACAATAAAAGAATATAGGGTTTCGCAAAATATCCAAATAAAAAATCTAACTAAATCCGATCCAAAAAATAGTACTGAACTTTAACCAAAATTTGTTAGATATCCGAATGGATTCAAAATTTTGGTATCTAGAGAACCGAACCTGATCTGAACCGAAATATTTCGGGTATCCATGTATATACGAACCAGATTTATATAAATATATTAATTATTTTAAAGGTTAATATCTAAAAGAATATACAAAATATATAAGATGTTCTAAGTTGTCTAAAATACTTGAAAATATATATAAATAGTTATAAGTACATGTTTAAAATAGCTAAATGATACTCAAAATGCCAAAAATATTAAAATATCTATTGGTTTTTTATCCAAATATTTAAGATAAACCAAATTTTGTTTTAAGTTAAGTATTTTGGCATACATTATTCAAATTTATATGTTAAATATTATTTTAATTTTTAATTTGAAAAATTAAAGTATATACAAACTTTAATTTTTGAAAAAAAATTAAATGGTTATCCAAACCCAAATCTGAACCAAACCCGCAAGATCCAAACCAAACCCGTAAAAATCCGAACCGAACCAAATGATATCTGAATGCCCATCATATGTATATTGTTTATAATATTTAAATACAATATATTTTAAAAAATTCACTCTGGGCATCTAGTAGAATGATATGAGAGTGAATGGATGACTTCTTTTGATAATGAGTGTGAAGACCTTATGACCAAAATGGATAATGGAAGTGTAGATGTCTTCTTAAGAATGTCATATAAGATGAAATGTGGAAATAAATTTTGGAATAATTTTTCATGAAATTCTTTTTTAATGTTATAGAATAAGCTATTTACCTAACTTCATCAATTATCTCCTACATATTAATAGGGAAACGTTTAAAAAGTTGTAAACTTGAATTTGTATCAACTAAAATTTTTTTTTGCTTAGGTGTCACTTAATTATGATGTCAATTTGGCTTACATGGCAGTATAATAGTAAATTGAAAAATTAGTAAGTCCAAAATCCAATCGCTAGAAAAACTTATATTAGTCCAAACATAAATATATATGATAATAAACTTAATACTCGGCGATCTCATTAAATGGTACCTACTTTAAGTGGCTCAATGTTGATTTATATTGTGATTCAATATAATAATTTTTTTAAAGTGTAATATATACTCTTAGTCTGGATTACTTGGACAACAATTTAAATCAAAGTTTGATATATATTATGACCTAATTATTGCATGCTTTTGCTATAAATTGGAAAGTAATGATTTTTTTTAAGTGTTGGTTTTTTATTAAGAGTAAAGAGACGCTTTGATAAAAAATAGCAAAGAGATGTTGTTATTCAAAATTGTTTTGTTAATAAAAAAGAATATTGTTCGGTTTTCAGACCTTCCTCGCCTACAAAAATTTATACAAAGAGTAATACATAAATTAAGTTATATTTTTCTTACCAAACGAACTTATATATCAAATATTTTTCCTTGCAACACAATTCTTTCAAACTCAAGAATAAGCTTTGGCACTGCCTAATTGTTTTTCATAGTCTAAGAAAACATTAATATTGATCTTTCGTAGTAGTTAATGACTTCATCATATACAAAGTATCAGTTGCAAGCAAATAATACTATCATCTTTCTATATGAGCCTCAAGTATAATAATAGTCAGGCTGCAAAATTTTATGTTGTCTTAATATGGCCCATAACCAAACTATACTTCAAATTATAAGATTAATCCAATTTGTAATTGTCTTTTTAATATTTTAATTTTCCATCTTGTGCTGTCTAAAGGAAAGTAAAAATCTGATATTTCTAAAAATTAGTGTAACTTCAAAATCGAAATAAATAAACTTTATTTAATGATAAGTTAGTAAAAGAAAATATCCAAATGTATCAGCCCAACATATATATGATTATATAAACAAATAAAAAATTGTATACATATAAAAACAATTTGATCATATATAAATCTTAAATTTGTCAATACAATATGTTTAATTAAAAAACAACTACTTATTTCAGTTTATCTATAATTGAGGTCGTTTAATTTTTTTTTTTAATTTCAATTGAGTCGAAAGAGGATCAATCGTAAACTAATGGTATTATTATCGTTAGAAGACAATAAAAATCCTAAAATCTGAACCAAATTTTTGTTTTGTTACCAGTGAGTTTAAATAAATAAGAAAAAATTTCACCAAGTTAATGCTTCTACCGATTTTTTAAGCTTGGTACAAAATTTTGTAAAAGTTCTGAATGGTAAGTTCAATTTAAGATAATAATATATTTTTAACAAAGTTTATAATTTTGACCACTGAAAACAACTTGCAAAATATGGTTGTGGTAGTTATTTAAAATTTACATAAATATTAATTCAATGTATCACGCTAAAATATGGATCTAGATAATTAATACTAATTATTTTAACTTTTCAAACAATCTGGAAACCTACATATCTCTACTATATAAATAGATATATTTTTTTTTTCACAACTCGTAATTTATGATTATAAGAGTATCAATTATATCACATTTTAATTGTTTGATTTGGGATTCTGTACTTTTTTGTGTACCAAATATTTGTAGTTAGTTTAATATTCTATATTGAAAAAACATAAATACCCAATATATTTTGACTACAAGAATACATGTACTCAGAAATCATCAGACTTTACAATACAAAACATAAGTTTTCTAACCATGCGTCTGACGCATGTCTTATCGTATTCATAGTCTTCTTATTAAATAGAAAGATATTAAGTGACAAAAAAATTAAATATAAAGATATTACCACATTAATAATCCATTCCAGACTTTGACCAAAACTTTGGTCAAACTCTTGACCAATACCTTGACCGGGACTAACTAGTGCAATGGATTAGATCTTCATAAATTTCGGTGATGATAGGCCTTTACTTAGCTTTTCTAGACCGGGCCAGGAAGAGATAAAACCCATTCACGACATGTTTGTTTGATTCCTCCTACAAGAAGGCGTTTGAAGTGTAGTGTTAATTTCCTGGACATTTCATTATTACAGGCTAGTAGCACTAGTTCTGTAAGAACACACCCTCCTTCCTCCTACTATTTATATTTTCTCTGCGAACAAAAAGGTTTGCTAAATTGTAATTAGTTATTTATTTTGCTTCTGAACTCTTTTCTCTCTTTTTTTTCAGCGTAAATACCCAGAGAATGTTTTTTAGCTGTCTGTTTCCAAAGAAGAACAATGCATGCATAAGCATATCCCCACAACTTCTCTTTCTAGTGAACAGATTCGAAATAAGTTTGACGAAATCGATTGCAGAACTTGCACCAGAGGATGATGATAAGGATGATTTTCTCAATTTTTCTTGGATGATTACAGCAATGCACTCTCTTTGTGAGACACACTTGGGCTTCACGGCACTCATGACCACCGATGTAGACCTTCCTGTATCCGACATGGAAGAAAGTTTGATTGAGATGTACGTTGACATCAGTTCGAAGCTGCTTGAACTCTGCGACGCCTTCACCTCAGAGCTGCACCGTCTTAACCACGGAAACATGTTTCTCAACGTTGCTTTTAGTAACCCCGAGGAGTTTGATTTATCGCAGGTCGACCGTTGGAGGCAGTACATGGCTTCCAAGAACCCGAGCATCGAGAACTGCGGTGAGGTTTTGAGAAGTCTTATTAAATCGCTGAATCGTCATCATCATCGTCTCTACAAGAAGGTGACGAAGAAGAAGAAGAGTCAAGATGCAAAAGAAGGAAAAGAAAAAGTTCTCCTGCGATCTTTATATGGTGTAATGGTCAATACTTTATACATATTCAGTGTGTTTGCTGCAGCGTTTACTCGTTCTTCCAAGAATCTCTTGCATTTAACCATTACGAAGGAGATGGAGGAGGAAGAGGAGGAGGAGGTTCGTTGGGGACAAGCTTTCGTGGAACTGCAGAACAAGGTCAACCTGGAGATCCAAAACACGTCTTTATCAGAGAGTTTCGGGGTTATAAGAGATCTCGAGGCTGTTGAATCTGGTGTGGAGAAGCTTTACGCAGCGGTCCAAGAAGGGTGTCCTGATTTATTGATGGTGATGGAGCCATTGAAGCAATCAGTGAAACAACTTTCAGAAAGGTATGATCTTATCTACAAGGCAACGCGTTGCTTGTGGGACGAGGTGAGTCTTGCTCGAGACGTATTGAGTGAGAGGCTCCTGACTTAAAGAGTGACGTTGCTGATGCAGCAGCATCCTTGGCGCCAACCTGAAGATGACGAGAAGATTCAAATCATAATTAAGGCTTTTAGATTTTCGTTTTATCTTTTATTTCGTCTAGTTAATGATGCTTTGTTTCCTTATTGCTTTAGTCTTTAGTTTCCTCGTCCTATATAAGGATTGTCAAAAGGAAACAACTATATAAACATAGCGAGACATTATGTTTTGATTTTAATAAAGAAGCTTTGCTTTATACTTTGTTCGATTTGATTCAATTCATTAAATAAGAAGTTGGTGTCAAGAAGTTATCGAAAGAAACTCTTGACTGATCTAATAACAGTTTAGAAGAACCCTAAAAATTCATAAATCGACCGTTTGCCCATTCGTACGCTGCGAGTGTTAAAGACTTGTTTGTGAGTTGTGTCGGGTGTCTTTCTTTTTGTCTCATGTTCAAGTCTATAATGATTTAAAAAAAAAAGTCTGTAATGATAACAGTAATAAAATGAAACACGGTGAGACTGTGAGAGGCTCTGTGATTGCAACCCACAAAAAGAAACTAGTAAATAGGCAAACTTCTACAAAAAAAAAAAAATAGAAACGAGTGAATGCTTAATGATTGGGTTGGGGGGTCTGAAGGTGCATAAACCATCTTTTGAGGAGGTTACAACTCCGTAACACTTCTTTGGGAAAGTGACGGCTTAAAGAGGTTCCTTGAGATCGCATGCATGCATGTCTCAAGTTATTCGCACCCCCATAAACTATTGAATCAAATCAATTTTGGATTAGACTCTTGATAAGCAAGCATAACACACAATCAATGAATCAGATTTCCCGGCACAACAAATACAAAGTATTTTCAATTATTCTGATGCTTGACATGGATTTTCAGGTTACTGATAAATTTTGAAGTCAAGAACATTCAGTTTTTTTTAATTTCTGGTAGTTTATGTATTGGCGTACTCTCTATTGGAGTCGTAACATATAGAATAGTGCTCCACCCGGTTAAAAAGGCTTTATGCAGCTAAACCAGTTAATACTGATAGTAGATAGTGCTCCATTTCGTGTGATAATCTTACTAGAAGTCGTTAATTTACTTCGATTAGATTAGTTAGCAACTAAACGGCCGTGATGGGAATGAAATTATAAGGGTTTAAAATTTTAGGTTTAAGATTTAAAATTTAGAGTTTAGAAAAGTTTAAAATTTATGATTTATGGTTTAGAACATGAGAGTTTACGATGTAGAGTTTAGCGTTTAGAGTTTTGGGTTTAGGATTTATATCTATAGTTTATGGTTTATGGTTTAAAGTATATGATTTACGGTGTAGAATTTTAAGTTTATGATTTAAAATTCTAGAGTTTTGAAGATGGTATAATTTTTTAGCTATTTGTTTTTTTAAGAAATATTTAATATTTTTTAAACTAATAATATATTGATTGGTTATTAAAAATGAAGTGCATTCACCATAGAAATAAATATAAATATTGTTCTAACGTTTTTATTGTGTAAGACAAAAAAAATGTGCCTCATCTATTATGAGATCATTTGACTACAAAAAAAAAAATCGCAGATAACAATGTAGATGGATATATTGATAAATTTCTAAGTTAGAAACAATATAATTCAGTGTCATTAAGTGGAAACAAATAACCACATTGTGAATATTTAAATTATTGACCAAAATTTTGACCGAGACCTTGAGTAAGACCTTGACCAATGCAAATGGATTAGATCTTCATAAACTTTTATGATGATGGACCTTTGATTAGCTTTTTCTAGAGCAGATCCTGGACCGAATTTTGAGAAGGGTAACACCCACCTCCAACACACGACAAAAGGGCTTGCTAAATTGTAATTAGTTTCATCTCAAATCCCTTTTATTATTTATTTTGCTTCTGAACTCTTGTCTCTCTTTTTTTCAGCGTATATACGCAGAGAATGGTTAGAAACCCATTGAAGGCTCTGTTACCAAAGAAGAACAATGCATGCATATCCCCACATCTTCTCTCTCTGCTGAATAACTTCGAGACAAGTTTGACGGCGTCAATTGCAGAACTTGTACCAAAGGATGGTGATCTTATCACTGTTTCTTGGATGATTCAGGCAATGCACTCTCTTTGTGAGACACACCAGAGTATCTCGACACTCATGACCACCGATGTAGACCTTCGTCCTGTATCCGAAATGGAAGAAAGTATGTACGCTGACATCAGTTCGAAGCTGCTTGAACTCTGCGACGCCTTCACCTCGGAGCTGGCCCGTCTTAACCGTGGTAACATGTTACTCAAGGTTGCTTTTAGTGATCCTGAGGATGTTTCTTTATCGCATCTCGACTGTTGGAGGCAGCACATGGCTTCCAAGAACCCTAAAATCGAAAACAGTGGTGAGGTTTTGAGTAGTCTTGTTGAAGACATGGATCGTAGTCATCACCATGGACTCTACAAGAAGGTGAATAAGAAGAATACGAAAGAATATGAAGAAGAAAAAGTTCTCATGCGAGCTCTATATGGTGTGAAGGTCAAGACTCTATACATATTCAGCGTGTTTGCTGCAGCGTTTTCTGGTTCTTCCAAGAATATCTTGTTAATAAACATTCCAAAGGAGGTGGAGGAGGAGGACGTGGAGGATGATCAGGACGAGGTTCCATGGGAACAAGCATTCATGGAACTTCAGAACATGATCAAGAACACGTTCTTATCGAAAAGATTTGTGGTTATAAAAGATGTTGTGGCTGTTGAATCTGGTGTGGAGATGGTTTACGCGGTGGTCCAAGAAGGCTCAGTTCCTAACTCGTTGATGTTTGAGCCATTGAAGCAATCAGTGATGGAACTTTCAGAAAGGCTTGATCTTGTCTCCAAGAAAACAAGTTGCCTGTTCAATACCGTGATCGCTGCTCGAGACGAATTGTTCGAGAGGCTTAGAACCAAATACGAAGATGAGCTAGCTGAGAGTAATTAACATTGCTACTGATGATTCTGTTAAGACTTGTTTTATGAGTGTGTTATTTGTCTCATGTTCAGTCTTTAATGATAACAATAAAAATGAAAAAAAAAATACATGCATGCATGTCTCAAGTTATTCGCGGCATAAACTATTGAATCAAATCAATTGTGGATTAGATTCTTGATAAGCAAGCATAACACAGAATCAGATATTCTCCAGGTCCAACAACAAAAAGCTATTTTCCTTTTATCTGATGTTTGACATGGACTTTTTTTATTATCATGCATGCTTTAATTTATCTCTTTGATCCAAAACAAAGATCATCAATATATAGTTTAGATAACAACTTCATGCTCTTAGTTTGTACTTGTTAGATTCATAACCTTTTTTCAGTTTTAGCCACAAGACAAATAAAAAAAAGCAAAGTTATTTTTTTGCTAATTTGAGTTTGAATAATAAGAGCAACACAACACCAACAAAAAAATCGACTATTGCTATTTGCAAGTGTAATTTTGATCACAAGGGTAACCATATTCTCCAGCATTTGTTTTATTACATTACATTACATAACATTAAAAAACATTTTTTTTTACATAACATATCATTATTTCTTTATTCTTGTTTTATTTGTGTTTCATCCTCACACATATAGGACGATATTCGTACATACATAGCTTAAACATATTTAGTCACAGAAATGACTTCAAACTCAACTCCCACGTAAAGCTTATCCTTCACCAAATAAGGTTCACAAAGTTTCGACAGAGGCATGAACTTATCAAAATCATCATCGCGATCATATTCTGCATCAACCCAATACGAAGCTACCGAAACAAATGTGTGTTAGAAATGTTTTAAAAGTTAGATTTATAACATCAAAAGATTTCTCTTAGTAATCATGATACCTGTTTTCTCAACATGATTGCGGTTAACTTGATCCAATACTCTCAGCTTAAATTTCAACAAAGTCTCTGCCTTTGGTTCATTGTTGATTCGTCTGTTTCCCTATAACCACTTGGATGAACTTCAATTCTCCTACTCAAACACACACACACCCAACATATACATGAAAAATCTTTATAAAGTGTATTGCAAAATTTATTCATTATTAAAATTGCTTTTCAAATCGAGATAATAATTAAGTTTGATCTATCACCATTTGCGGTTTCCAACGACAAATGGATTGGAGAGATGAGCCTGTTCAGGGTCGAAAGAGGAGAACTTGGTCATCATCCAAGTGACTTTGCCATTGAGAGGCTTCTCAATTAGGCTGTAACATTCAGCTGTTCCAGGTCTCTCAGTTTCCTGGTCAGGAAGAGTGGCACCGAACATACAACAATCTTCAATAAGGAACCCTTTCCTCTCAAGACCATACAGTGACATCAAATTTGTAATACTTTTTTGTATCGGTTTTGATGATGCACTAAAGTCCCCTGTTACTGCACGCATCAACGTCGACACATGTTACAAACTTACAATCAAACCTTTATATACATAAAGAGATATGCAGGGAAGAGAAAAGAGACCATTGTTTTTGGGGTACCATTCTGCCTTTAACTGACTTACGACATAGACCTGAAACTTGAGCTCAACGTCTACTGGATCTTGATTCTCTAAGAAAACGGAGACTTGCTTTTTGTTGGAACTATTTTTTTAGCAATGTATTCATATGCTAAAAATAGATTTAGTGTGAATGAGAAATGGAGGTCTAATGTGTGTGATTTGAGAAACTTGTATAAAGTTACAAATATACACATTAGATATTTGGATTTGGGTTTTGATTTGTTAGTTGGACTTCATGTTCATTAACTTAATCTTATAAACCAAATATATGTGATCTTTTATATTGATAAAATATAAAAAAGAAATCCATTTAAAGTATATTATTTTGTTTGAATGAGTCAAATAGTAATAATTATACTCTTTAATTTTTTGGTCAAAATGTAAAATGAATTCACATAATAATGACAAGAAAGAAAGACTCTATTAGTGCACCATGGGAGGTTTCATTTTATGTTGAAAAATGAAACTTGTGCTTCTCATTGTTTTCTATATAAAGTCTCATGACAATGTAGAAAAAGACACATCCAACACCAAAAGAAAAACCACATTCTCCTATATTGAATAGTCATGTTAGTATTTTTATTTCTTGAGTCTGAGAGTGCAACACAAAATTAGGGTCGATAGATTCTGTTTTTCGGTGATGGTAAACAGAAACAATGCTGCAGTTGTATCCTGGGAATCTGAGCGCTATGCAACCGTCACACTACGGGACGTTTAAAGATTTAAGGAAAGAGATTAACCATCTTGACTCTGCAATTTTTTCTTCATTCATTTGTTTCGGTATTGTATTTTTTGATTTTTGTTCTTATTATTTTTATAAATATCAGTTGTCCCTATCGTAGTGAAATAAGGTTCCTACGCTTTTCACGATTGTTATATTTCACAATGATTTTCCTGTTTTCATACAAACATGAATGAGAAAAATGATCGTTAGATTGACCAAAAAAAAAAGAATAAGAAAAATGATCGAGCTTATATAATTTAATTAGCATTTGTATGTTAAAAACTTGTCAAAAAGAAAGTTCTAACCATTTGCGACCACAGATCTCAAAAACAGAAGATCGGACACGAGCAGCCCCATACTTTGCTAGTAAAGAGAAATTGTCTATCTTGAGCAAGTGAGAATTTGGGTGATTCTTCTTGAACTCTTGCACCATCTCTGTGAAAAGTTGAAAAAAGAAAAGATTGATCAACGTGATAATAATAGATATATACTCAAAATAATGTTGTTTATACTTTCAATGGGTATTGGTCGTCGTGACATGTTAACAAGCTGCAAATGATATGAACTTAAGTTTGTTCTTCTTTGAGGCTTATATGCGCATTTGAGATGCAAATCAAATAGCTATATATATAGGGATATGTACACATGCATTACCGAACAAGAGCCGAGCATTTTGGCCCCATAACATATACGTTCGAATCGAACAAAAACATTCATCGTGGAGTTAACGCTATATAAGAGATTCGAGATTGTTAAGCATTTATCTCGAAACCCCACATGCAACAATAATTATTCTCATACCTGTGCAGGGAAAGATTAAAGGTTGAAATGACTAATCATGCACTGCACAAACCAACAATTTTCATAATAGACTAATTAAGCTTTAAAATTGTTGAACTAATCAGAGAAAGAGATCAAGTATATATGGACAGAGATTCGCAACCGAGAATTTTATGTTGAGTACTGGTTGATCTCGTGACTTCTTTTAAGTTGAAATTTGTGATAATATTTTTACCATATAATAATTTATATCTAACATTATATGTTCATTTTCTTCAGAGAATAAATAATAAATATGTATAAAAAATTTCAAAAGTTTATAGGTTCTTTTAAGTTGAAATTTGTGATAATATTTCTACCATATACTAATTTATATCGAACATTATATGTTCATTTTCTTCAGAGAATAAATAATAAAATATATAAAAAAAATTCCTTATTAACCTCCAACTAGTTTCTTTTATTTATTGGGTAGCTACTAGCTAACTAAACTAATAATCATATGAATTTGAGCCAAAAAAATAAAATAATAATCATATGAATTAAATTCAGTTGACTATTTATAATTTTTTCCAACTTGTGATATTGAAAATAAATAATCATATGAATTTGAGCCAAAACTAAAATAATAATCATATGAATTAAATTCAGTTGACTATTTATAATTTATTTTTCATCTTGTGATATTGAAAATAAATAATCCCAAACTTTTTAAACTATACCATAAAAAAGTGGGGAACATAAATTAATAATGAAATTAAATAGATAACACACGGAGAAAAAGGTAATAAGAACACATTTGTGTGTTGGCTGGCTATCCCGTGGGCTTGAAGACGTGCACGAAGTCGCAGAAGAAACCCTACCTTCCTCCTCCACCTTCTCCTCTTCACAAGTGTCTCTCTCCTTTACCCACCACACACCTAACCCCAAAATGCCTAACGCTCTTTAAACACATCTCTCTCTCTCTCTCTCTCTCTTTCCATCATCTGCAGATTATTCTCTGTCTCTAGCTTCCTCTGATTTTTTTTTAGATCCTCTGTTTTCTCCGCCTCCTCTGTTTTTTTTTCTTTCTCATCATCAATGGAGGCGTCATTGTCGATGATGAAATCGTCCGTCTCTTCCCCCGCGACTGTGTTCCTCAGCCATACACGCACCTCTAGACCTATTTCTCCCACGTTACACAAAGCTTCCTTCTCTGTTCGCTGTTCTCTCCCTCCCTCGAAGCCTCCACGCCGCTCCGGAGCCAGCTCTGTTCACGCTGTTATGACTCTCGCTGGGTAAGAAACTCAAAAACTACCGAAAAGGCTCTTTCTTTTGATGAAACTAACGAAACACCCATTGTTCGACTTAAGCTTAAAGTAGAAACCTTTATATGTGTTGTTTGAGACAGATCGTTGATAGGGAAGAAACGAGTGGATGAGAGCGAGAGTTAGACTCTGCTTAATCACTGCAAGTGCAAAACTCAATTTAAAAAAAAATACAATCAACTATACTCAAATTCAGAGTAAGTAAGAGACATTAATCACTACTGTCTGAGAGTATCCTCTTACCAAAGTGTCGCCAGGAGCGAGAGACGGAACTGGCTCGGACAAGATCTGATGGATCATCTAAACACGAAAGAATGGCTAAAGACATGTCTGTATCTAGATTGCTCACGAAATCCATCCTTGCTCTCGATTCAAACCTCCCCTACAAAAGAGAGATTGAAACTTTTACATCAGAGATTACTGGAGCATTGACAGAAACACAAACAATAAATTGGTAAAATTTCGATAAAATAGAAACGAACAAACACAGTCGATGAAAGATTCAATCAAATGATGAAGGAACGTATGATCAAAAGCATGAAAAGGAAGCAAAATGTTCACCTAAGTTCTTATCGATCGCCAGATAAGAGGCAGTTGAATTGGTAAAATACAGAGAGAGACCAAGGAGAAGTACGAAGACGATTAATAAGTTCAACGATTCCTTCCAAGTCAAGAAAGATTCGTTTACAGAAGCGGACCGATGAAATTAGAAAATTTACCAGTGTTTCCTAATATCTATCTAAGGCCCATGTATTTAAGGCCCAAATCCAGCCTTACAATATTTCACTGAATAATACTTAGGATGGCAATTGGGCTCTCCCGTCCCATCCAGTCCAGTCCCAAACCACTGCGGGTTTGTCTTCTGGCGGTACACAGCAGAACTGTCCCTTACGAAATGCGGTCCTCAACATAGCTACCCAATCCCATACCGCACTCCTAGCAAACCTTTGCAGGCCATCCTACATAACAGTGAATAATACACTGTCTGTTTCTTCTTGCGCTAACACACAAAAACAAGAATGAGTTTCAGCTGAACCACCAAACATAAACATAAACATATGATCAAAACATTGAGTTAATGACAGAACAAAATAAACAAGATTAGTCTTATATCATTCAGCTGATATGCCGTATGCGACATTGTTAAGCTTATAGATTATTAGTCTTTCAGTTGATATGAATCGTTGTTATATGATTAAATAAAGCTAAACAGAACACCAATGTAATAAAGTCTCTTTGCTATCTAATGTATCTCGTTGCTGACTTGATAAAAACAAAACAGAAAACACCAATGAGCAAAACACCAATGTAATAAAACAAAACAGAAAATACCAAATCATAGCACTCTTTCTCGTTGCTGTAACAACAATGTAATAAAACAAAAACACCAAATCATAGTACTGAAACAAATACAAGAAACTTAAACATGAAATTCCAACTTGTAATAAAACAAAACAGAAAATCCAGAAACATATCAAAAACTTCTGCAAATTCAGCTTCCTCCACATTGGCAATGGAGTCAAAAAATGGTAATGTCTCCTCTTCAATTTTAGGATCTATTTCATCTTCTGTGAATTTGAAAAATTTCAGTTAATTAGTATTAAGGATAATGGAATTATAAAATATTTATAATGCTTAAAGTTCTGCAATCGATTTTCCTAAACCATAAAATAACCAAACAACAGTTAAAGAACAAGATTTTGTATAGCACATCATGCTATAGACAGAAACAATGATTTATAGTCTAACACACACACACCTGAGCCATGGGAAACTGTTGTGAAGTGCAACTTACTGTTTTGTTTCTGTTTTGAAAAAAAATTGAAACTTTTACATGAGAAATAAGCTTATAAGATCAGATGATAGCTTGCGATTACTTGAGAATTGACAGAAACAAAACAGTAACTTGCGAAGGCGAAGGATCGAATCAGAAGATGGAATGTAGAATCAAAACCAACAAAAAGGAAGGATTTTTTAAACCTAATTTCTTATCGACAGTCAGATAAGAGCGATGTTGAGTTGGTAAATTAGAGAGAGAGACCAAGGACAAAAGGACAGAGAGTTCGAAGACGATTGACATCGTCAACAACGAACGATTCATTCAGGTCATCGTCAACACAGAATTTGAAGTTTGAAATTACAAACGTCATATTAATTCACATGTATTTTTTTTTTTGTCACACTAATTCACATGTATTTATTTATTTGATTCATGACATTTTCAGTTTTAGTCTCAAGACAACAAAAATGTTTGCTATTTTGCAAATGTAACTTTGATGACATAAAAGTGTATTATTTATAAACATGGAAGCAAATACAAAGCAGGAAGATCTGATTCCTCGAAGCAGATTGTTTCTTCCTTTTTTATATCCATTAGTATTACAAAAAAAAAAGAGATTATTTATTGCATCTCCACGTCCTCAGGCTGTGTCGCTACATAAACCATATTCTCCAGCATTTTGATTTATTACATTACATAACATTATATTTCTTATTTTATTCTAGTGTTCGATCCTTCACACATATATAGGAGGATGTTCATACATATTTAGTCACAGAAATGACTTCAAACTCAACTCCCACGTAAAGCTTATCCTTCACCAAATAAGGTTCACAAAGTTTCGACAGAGGCATGAACTCATCAAAACCCTTATCGGCATCATATTCTTCTCGAACCAAACACGAATCTACCGTAACAAATGTGTGTTAAAAATGTTTTAAAAGTTAGATTTATAACTTCAAAAGATTTCTCTTAGTGATCATGATACCTGTTTTCTCAACATGATTGCGGTTAACTTGATCCAATACTCTCAGCTTAAATTTCACGAAAGTCTCCGCCTTTGGTTCATTGTTGATAAACCCTTCTCCCACTAAATACACAGAGAATGATTCGTCTGTTTCCTCATAACCACTTGGATGAACTTCAATTCTCCTACTCAAACACACACACACCCAACATATACATGAAAAATCTTTATAAAGTGTATTGCAAAATTTATTCATTACTAAAATTGCTTTTGAAATCGAGATAATAATTAAGTTTGATCTGTCACCATTTGCGGTTTCCAACGACAAATGGATTGGAGAGATGAGCCTTTTCAGGGTCGAAAGAGGAGAACTTGGTCATCATCCAAGTGACTTTGCCATTGAGAGGCTTCTCAATTAGGCTATAACATTCAGCTGTTCCAGGTCTCTCAGTTTCCTGGTCAGGAAGAGTGGCACCGAACATACAACAATCTTCAATAAGAAACCCTTCTCTCTTAAGACCACACAGTGACATCAATTTTATTCCTTGTAGAATCGGATTTGGTGATTCATCAAATTCCATTATTACTGCACGCATCAACGTCGACACATGTTACAAACTTACAATCAAACCTTTATATACATAAAGAGATATGCAAGGAAGAGAAAAGAGACCATTGTTTTTGGGGTACCATTCTGGCTTTAACTGACTTACGACATAGACCTGAAACTTGAGCTTAACGTCTACTGGATCTTGATTCTCTAAGTAAATGGAGACATGCTCTGCATTCTTGTCATACTCCACATTGATTTTCCTGTTTTCATACAAACATGAATGAGAAAAATGATCGTTAGATTGACCCAAAAAAAAAAGAATAAGAAAAATGATAGAGCTTATATAATTTAATTAGCGTTTGTATGTTAAAAACTTGTCAAAAAGAAAGCTCTAACCATTTGCGACCACAGATATCAAAATCAGAAGATTCGACACGAGCAACCCCATACTTTGTGACTAAAGAGAAATTGTCTATCTTGAGCAAGTGAGAATTTGGGTGATTCTTCTTGAACTCTTGCACCATCACTGTGAAAAGGAAAAAAAAAGAAAAGATTGAAACATGCAACTGATCATGATAATAATAATATATATACTCAAAATTATGTTGTTTTACTTTCAATCGGTATTGGTCGTCGTAACATGTTACTTTCAGTGGGTATTAGTCGTCGTCGTAACATGTTAACAAGCTGCAAATGATATGAACTTAAGTTTTTTCTTCTGTGAGGCTTATATGCACATTTGAGATGCAAATCAAATAGCTATATATATAGGGATATGTACACATGCATTACCGAACGAAAGCCGGGCATTTGTCTGATGTCTCCGTTTTGGCCCCCCCAACATATATGTTCGAATCGAACAAAACATTCATCGTGGAGTTAACGCTACATAGAGATTCGAGATTGTTAAGAACTTATCTCGAAACCCCACATGCAACAATTATTCTCATACGTGTGCAAGGAAAGATTAAAAGTTGAAATGAATAATCTTGCACTGCACAAACCAACAATTTTCAGAATACTAATTAAGGTCCAAAAATATTTGAACTAATCGGAAAAAGAGATCGAGTATATATGGACTGAGATTGGCAACAGAGAATTTTATGTAGAGTACTGGTTGACCTCATGACTTATTTTCTCTTGCTTCTGATTGTCTGGATTATGTTGATTTAGAGTGTATGGTGAACGTTAGTCCCCACCTTGCTTTTACATTAAATTGTATTGCCCTGGCCCCTCGGACTGCAGAAGTTTTGGTTAGTCCAGGACACGTTGTGAAACCCGAACCAGAACCCAAAAAAAAAAATGAAACTTGACTGAAATTTACAAAAATCCAAACAGTTCCTATTTTTTCTAAACCAAAAAGCTGAAACTAAAATACCCGAATATCTTAAATATTATAAAATATTAAATTATTTTTAGTTTCAAAATAAATATATAAAATAGAATTTATAAATCAAAACTTATTTTAAAAACCCAAATTATCCAAAACAATTTTTACGTTTTTAAATCAAGTTTTCCAAATTCTCTTTGTTTTTCCGTTTTAAATCCGGAGGTTCCGAACTATTTTTAATTCGGTTATGTTTCAGATTTTATAAAAAAATATATCTAACCCAGACCAACATTACCTGAACCGATTTGAAAAATGTTGGTTTCTAAATGGTTCTTATATATCTCAACCCGAATAACTCAAAATCTGAATAATCCGAACCGAAAACCAAAACCAGAATGCCCAACATTAGTTTTGGTTATTGATTGTGTATTGTATTGATCGTTTAGCTTATAAATCTAACCTAGACCAACATTACCTGAACCGATTTGAAAAATGTTGGTTTCTAAATGGGTCTTATATATCTCAACCCGAATAACTCAAAATCTGAATAATCCGAACCGAAAACCAAAACCAGAATGCCCAACATTAGTTTTGGTTATTGATTGTGTATTGTGTTGATCGTTTAGTTTTATGCGTCTCTAACAAATCTCAAACTGCCTAAAAAGCTTATAACCAATGTTTTGATCGACTAGGTATAGTTACTGGTTGACTGGTTGGACAAGCTCAACCGGTCGAATCGGGTTTTCAATTTTTTAAAAAATAAACATATATATAGTCACATACTTACACTATATAGGACTAAAAAAAGTTTTACATATAATACATTAAATGTTTTCTTTTATTAATTTAAAATAAATCATAAATATAAATCTAAATTTATATAAATTAAATAAACAAACAGTATGTAGATTGAAATGGATAAAACCAAATGATTAACAGTTTAAGTTAACGCTTATTTTTACAACTAAATTTCCAAATTTTATGTATATGGAAAAATAAAAATAGTATATAAGAGCCAAAAATATATATTTTACACTCTTTTTAAGAAAATATTATTTAATAGATAACTAATTAAATAGTGATACTTAAACACTAATTATGAAATATTATAATTTTAATAATAATTGACAACACATTAATTTTTTTTTTTTTAAACCGGGTTTTGGAATTAATCTGGATCACCAAGTTTTACCAGTTTTTAGCTGATGTTTCTCAGATCTGAGTTTTAAACTGAACTGGATTCGATTTTTTCTTCAACGAGTCACACTCGGATCACAATCAGACCGGTTTGACAGGCCAGTCCGGTTTTCAAAACACAACGTATGACCAACAAAATGAAACTTATACTAAACATAATACATAACGAGAATTGTCACAAAACCTAAATAATACGTTACTATTTCGCAACACTGGCAACCTCTACAACACACTGCAAGGGAAGGAGAGAGAGAGAGCCTAGAGCCTAAATGGCTGGAGAAGAAGCTTTCAAAAACCGCTCATGCACCTCTATGATTCTTTAACAACAGAAGTAAAGCCACAATTAATAGAAAAAACCTCCTCATCTGAATCTGATTCAGGCCACACATACTTGACGTCTGCACGACACGGGTGCAGGAAGTTCAAGAGCTGTTCGAGGTTTCTCATCGGCCTATACGCACTTTGCCCGTATAGAATTTCGATTTGATGAATTCAATGAATAAGATCTTAATAATAAATATAACTCTCTTATTTATCTGCTGAGGAAAATAACTCAAAACCTCAAACTCTCAATCTCTCAATCAAAAAACTCATAACTTATGCAACAATCTTGATCTCCTTATATAAGGCTAGATAACTCCTCATCTTAACATATTTCCTATTTTCCTTTTTCTCTATTTTCCTAATCCTTTCAAAACCATAACTCTGCTTCCTTCTCATCCGTTTCTTGTGGATCACTGTAAATCAACACCTTCAACCCAAACTTTCCCCGAGTCATCCAGATCCACCACCTGAAACGATTTTGCTAGTGATCTTCCCATCACTTTCACATGCGACACACTGCAAAAACTAATGTCAAAGTCATAAAGCATTAAGGCATGTAGACCCATGTATAGGGAGAGAATAAAGAAGATGTACAATATGTAGTATAAGCCATCCACTTCTTGTGTCTGAACTCGACAAGCATGTACCCACCAATGCAAAGAACCGGCTCTGGAAGCTTAAAGTTCTGCTATCGATTTTTCTAACCATACAACAACCAAACCAAACTTTAGTTATCAACAGTTCAAGAACAAGTTTATATATATATATATATATATAACTAAGCAACAGTTCAAGAACAAGTTTATATATATATGAAAAAATGGCGACTGTGCGAAAAAACGGTTACCAAGGCGATTTTCTAGCGATTTTCGATTTCGATTGTTTCTCCCATCTTGGGAGGTTTCTTCTGGTTCATGATTCCGATTTTCAAGGAGTAGTTGATGCCAGTTTCAGTCCGTTGGTGATAGTGCCTGACGGTTTCTTTGTTGATTACTTTTTCAAGTTTCAATTTTGGAAACCGCCTTGGCCATCTATATATATTCATTCTTTGTTCTTCATCTGTCGTTATCCTTACCAAATTATGACAGAAAGAATGATGAATCGTCTCCAAAACTTAACCCTTGGAATCACTGATGAACCGATAACTCTTCCGGCGGAGGTTTGTGATGAAGCGGCTTCCTCGACTCCCTTCTCGATTGTGGCGATGCGTCTGAATCCCAGGAAGCAGAATCTTCGGGCTCTAGCGTTGCAGTTGCCTCGTCTTTGGGGTGTTGCTGATTCGGTGAATGGGCGTGTCATTGGTCCTGATAAAGTTCAATTCCGGTTTCCCTCTGAGGAGACTATGAATCTGATACTCCGTCGAAGCCC
This sequence comes from Raphanus raphanistrum subsp. raphanistrum, assembly GCA_019706035.1. Lineage (NCBI taxonomy): Eukaryota > Viridiplantae > Streptophyta > Magnoliopsida > Brassicales > Brassicaceae > Raphanus > Raphanus raphanistrum. The sequence goes on along the minus strand of CM033988.1, from coordinate 11,653,955 downwards.
CTGGAGTTTTGCAGAATGGATGGTTACCCTTCATCGGTGGTCTCCTAACCTTTCAGACGATGCGTCCAAAGTGATTCCTTTTTGGATTCAGATCCGTGGAATCCCCCTTCAGTACCTTACTGAACCGATGATCCGATTCATTGGCGATATCCTTGCGCCTGTGGTTGATGTCGATTTTGATGAAAATCTGACAACTCGTGTGGATTTTGTCCGTGTGAAGGTTCTCTGGAATACTGATCATCCTCTCCGTTTCCAGAGAAACTTTCAGTTTGGACAAAACGAGTACACGATCCTTTCCTTTAAGTACGAGAGGCTGCGTTGCTTTTGTCAGACATGTGGTATGCTCACGCATGATCGCTATGAGTGCCCACTGCGTGATGATGCGGAGGATGATGCCCAAAATGACGACAACAATGATGGTGGTGATGATGATCCTAACGATGATAACATGGCAGGGGGAAATAGTCCTGAGGCTGATGTGGATGCGAATGTTCTCCCAAGGTTTGCTGATGGTGCACTTGCTGAACCAGACGAGGAGATTCCAGAGGAAGGGACGATTAACTTGAATCCTGATCAAGACTTGTTGGCTGAACATTCAAGGTATTTTGAGGCAAAGCATGGCAGTTCTTCGGTGATGGTCGACCAACCAGTGGATGTTTACGTACAGTTTGAGAAGCACCTTGCAACCATAAAAAGGAAGCGTGATGATATGGAGGCTGCTCTTGAAAGCCCACCACGGAACACTAAGCGGCTGGACCTGTATCCGCTGAGCAAGAAGGATCATGGTGATTCTGATGAAGGTGGCACCAGTTTAGACAGAGGCGCGGGAGGCCCGGTACTCCCACAGTCTCCATGAAGATATGCAGTTGGAACTGTCAGGGCCTTGGGGGGCTGTTGACTGAACCGAGGTTGAAGGAGATTATACGTGACGAGTCTCCCGATATCCTATTTCTTTGTGAAACTATTAGTAAGTGTGATGTAGTTCGTGATCAAGCTGCTGTATTAGGATTTGATAATGTATTCTCTGTCCCTCCTGTTGGTAGGAGTGGAGGTCTAGCTATCTTTTGGAAAAAGGAGATCTATATTAGGATGTTGTACTTTGGTCAAAGGTTGTTGGATGTTGCTGTTAAGTTTAATGATATGAATTTCTACTTGTCTTGTGTGTATGGAGACCCCAATCCTCAGTACCGTCATATTCTTTGGGAAAGACTAGAGAGAATTGGTACCTCAAGACATGAGCCTTGGATTCTCGTAGGAGACTTTAATGAAATTCTATCTAATGATGAGAAAAAAGGTGGTAGACAACGTGAAGAATGGACGTTCATGGGTTTGAGGAACTTGTACAATACTTGTGATTTATCAGATTTACAGGCTCAAGGAGACAGGTTTTCCTGGTCGGGGAAAAGGTATAAACACACTGTTTTGTGTTGTCTTGACAGAGTTGCTGTTAATTCAGCATGGCTCACTGAATTTCCCGCTTCAGAAGCTGTGTTCTTACGGTTCTATGGGTCTGACCATAGACCAGTTATTACCAATATTATGAAAACTCCAGCTTTTAGAAGGAAACGTCAATTCCGTTTTGACAAACGTTTGTTGGATTGTGATGATTTTAAAGACTATGTTCACCATGGATGGAATATGGGTAACAATACTGACCAGAACATTGGAACCCGTATTAGATCTTGTCGGAGAGCCATGTCTCAGTGTAAGCACAAAGCAAAGATGAACTCCAGTAAGAATATAGAGGAGATTAAGGATCAACTGGATGCAGCGATGAGATCTCAGACTTCTACAGAAGAAATTCAATCCCTGCAACAGAAATTATTGGTGCAAATTCGTGCGGAAGAAGAATACTGGTTTCAGAAGAGTCGTACACGTTGGACAAATTTTGGTGATCGTAATACAAAATTTTTTCAGGCTTGTACGAAAGCACGTTATGCTAGAAATACTATTCACCAAATCCAGGATGAAGAAGGAACTTTTTTTAAAGGGGATTCTGCTATTGGTAATCACGCTGAGTCTTTCTACACAGATATTTATAAAGCTTCGGGTGTGGCGACAGAACATACTGATTTGTTTGATGATTTTGTTCCTCGTGTAACTGATGCAATGAATGATCAACTCACAGCAGATATAAAGGATTGGGAAATTAAACTAGCTGTATGGTCCATTGGTGCTGATCGTGCTCCAGGACCTGACGGTTTAACAGCTCGTTTCTATCAATCATGCTGGGACATTGTTGGCCCTGATGTTATTACTGAAGTTAAACGTTTTTTCACCACTTCTCAAATGCCTCAAGCTATGAATTGCACAAATCTCTGCCTGATCCCGAAGATTGACAAACCAGCAACTTTCTCAGATTTCAGACCCATTGGTTTATGCAATGTATTCTACAAGATTATCTCGAAAATATTGGTGCAACGATTAAAGATTTACCTTTCAGATATTGTCTCGGAGGCCCAGACAGCGTTTGTCCCCGGGAGAATGATCACAGACAACATCTTAATAGCTAATGAGTTGATGCATTCTCTCAAGGTGCGGAAGCGAGTTTCCAAAACATACATGGCAGTCAAAACAGATATCACAAAAGCCTATGACCGAGTTGATTGGTCTTTTCTGGAGTTAACTATGCGTCATCTGGGTTTTTCTGACAAGTTTATTCGTTGGACTATGGAGACAGTCCGTACAGTTAGTTACTCAGTACTTATTAATGGAACTCCATATGGTAATATACAACCTGAACGAGGATTAAGACAGGGAGATCCCTTATCTCCCTATCTTTTTATTTTGTGTGCCGATGTCTTGAGTCACTTGCTTGATACTGCGGCTTCAAAAGGACAGGTTCGAGGTATAAAGATAGGGAATGGCGTACCGGCGATCACACATCTCCAGTTTGCAGATGATTCTCTGTTTTTTTGTCAGGCTAATGTCAAGAATTGTTCACGGTTGAAGAAAATTTTCTGTACATATGAAGAATGTTCTGGTCAAAAAATAAATACGGCAAAATCGACGATAACTTTTGGATCAAGAATCCCCGACGATTTGCAAGGCCGGCTTAAAAGTATTTTACAAATTGATAAACAAGGTGGTGGAGGTAAATATTTAGGTTTACCTGAACGTTTTGGAAGGAAGAAGAAAGATATGTTTGGTTTCATAGTTAATAATGTGAAGCAAAAAACGACTTGTTGGAGTTCGAAATTCCTCTCTCAGGCTGGTAAAGAAGTTTTGTTGAAGTCTAATGCAATCTCAAGTCCAGTTTTCAGTATGTCATGTTTTAAGATACCTCAACAAACAATTGGTGAACTCACAAGTGTCATGTCGAGATTCTGGTGGGAGAAATCAGCAACTCAGAAAGGCATTCCGTGGGTTGCTTGGGATCGTATGCAATTTCCTAAATGTCAGGGAGGTATGGGTTTCAAAAATTTGTGTAAGTTTAATGATGCGTTACTTGCAAGGCAAGCATGGAGACTTGTGCAATATCCTAATTCTGTGATGGCAAAGCTTTTTAAAGCTCGCTACTTTAAGGATTCTCATATTTTGCAAGCCTCTTCTAAGAGATATCAGTCATATGGTTGGTCTTCTCTTATGGTGGGTATTAATCTCTTGAAACAAGGTTCACGGTTTATTATTGGGAATGGTAAATCTGTCAGACTCTATGAGGATCATTGGCTCCCAACTGAACCTCCCAGGTGTGCTACACGAATGTGTAATAGACAGCATCTCATGGTCTCCGACATCATAGTTGCTACGAGTACTTTTCAACATTGGAATTTAGATACTGCTCAACAGCTGCTAAATGATGAAGATTTTCAGCTTATGCTCATGATCTACCTTCCTCAAACTAAGATTGAAGATACTCTGGTTTGGCCTTTGGAGGCTTCTGGAAATTACACTGTTAAAAGTGGATATAAACGAGAAATGATGGAGTTGGGTCGACAATTACCAGATTTACTTCCTCCAAGGGGAGACCCAGTGTTGAAAACAAAAATTTGGAAGCTTCCTATTATTCCAAAACTGAAACACTTTCTCTGGCGTATTCTTACTTTGGCTTTGGGAACAAACACAAGGTTAAATACAAGGGGTATGTCATTGGATTGCCTCTGTCCTCGCTGTTCTGATGCTCCTGAAACAGTAAATCATCTTTTCTTCTTGTGTCCCATTTCGGTTCAAACCTGGCGCTCGAATCAAGTCACTTTAGGCTTCTCGGCAAGGTTTACTGATGATTTGGAAAATAATATGGAGTATCTCCTACAACTACAATCTTCATCAACGTTAACTATGGAACAGAAGTTAACCCCTTTCTGGTTGCTTTGGAAGATATGGAAATCCAGAAATAATCTTATTTTTAAAAATAAGATCATTAATCCCCAACGTGATGGAGAGTATGTGACAGTAGAAGTTCGAGATTGGTTAGAAAAAACAGCTCAGGTTAGTTCTAACCCACGGCAGATTCCTCTAAGTCCAAGATGGTATCCTCCAATGATGCCTTATTACAAATGCAACTTTGATGCTGCATATAATCCACAAACTTTCCATGCTTCTGCTGGCTGGGTTATTCGAGATTGTTATGGAGTAGTACATTACTGGGCAATGGCTTTCTTAGGCACTGCTCAATCACCACTTGAAGCAGAGAGTAAGGCTTTGTTGGCAGCTATTCAATGCGCCTTTGCCTTGGGGTATAAGAATATGATTTTTGAAGGTGATTGTCTGGTTTTAATCAATTCTCTCACTACTGGGAAAGGAGATTTTAGTATTGCCATGATTTGTAATGACATCAGACATTGGGGGCGCAAGCTTGGATTGCTTCAGTTCGCAAAGGTTCCAAGAGAGGCAAATGTGGTGGCTCATATGTTAGCTACACGTTGTGATCCTACTGTGTTATTTATATCATCCTCTACTTTCATTCCACATTGGCTTACCAATGTGATTTGTAACGATTACATAAGATGTGTTTAATAAAGTTACTTTTGTCGAAAAAAAAAAAAAAAATATATATATATATATATATATATATATATATATATATATATATATATATATATATATTTATATATTGTATCCTAAAGACAACAATGATTTTACCTGAGCCATGGGGTAACTCTTGTGAAGTGTAAGTCCAAACATATCCGTTTTCAACCGGAAATGAACCCTTCTTTTGTATCCTCTAAAAGGTTATCGAGGTGACCCAAGCGGAAACGAACATAATGTGAAGAGTATATATCGGTGTACCGGGCTGGAAGTAAGCTATAGAGTAAACCAAAAAAAAATCAGAAACTCGTCAGAACATATGAAACGAGAAAGATGGCATCGTCGGCAACCTTGGAAAGGGTTAATGAGTTCAGCAACAGCCCACAAGTCACCCTTCAGCTTGTAAAGAAGTGTTTCGGGCACGGAAGTCTTGTGTTGTCCTGTACTCGACCAGTATGTTGGGCTGTCACCAATTCTATCTCTTTGGTCGAGTGCCTTCAAGAGCTGGAAAATTGTCAGAGTACTAGAAGCCATAATGGCATCTTCAGTACAGGTTTTGATAGGAGAGGATGTGCATCCTTTACCCAATAACACGCATAATCCCTGTGAGGCTGTGATCTCTCTCTCTCTAGAAGCCTTGTTGTATCATCAATGAGACTGCTGCTTGACCCAGCTTCATTTATATCACTGCTTGGTTCTGTTATAGGACAAGATATGATGGGTCATCAAGACAAGAAGGAATGACTAAAGACATGTCCCTATCTAGATTGTTCACGAAATCCATCCTGGTTCAATCAAACTATAATTCAACTTCATCACTAAACAGTAATTTGGTTAAAAATTCAATAATTGAAACTAAGCATAGATCTGATGGGGTCAAATCGGATAAGATAAGCAGAATCGAAGGGAAGACATCTTTAACCGAAAGTTTTAGTCCTGTCTTTTTCCACCTCTCTACAAATAAATGCTTCCTTTTTTTAATAAAGAGAATGTGAAATGTTGACAAAAACTAAAGATAAAAAAAAGGTTCCACAACTAAAGAATGTGAATTTAGTCACCTTTTTTTCTTTTTCAGTTAGAATATTAAAATTTGCATGAATTAATGATATAGTAATAATAGTATCAAAGAAACCTGAGAAGATGATAGAAGAAACTAGTTAAGCTTAATCTACTACTCTAGCCTTGTCAACGCATCTGTTATACACTCTCTTAAGTTTATTTGAATCTAAAACAATTGAGAACAAAGCTTTGGAGCTTGCCTTGTGTGTTGTGTCCGAGATAATCTGGACCCAATGTCATCTTCCCATCTTTAGTGTCGAGGTGCTTGCTTTCGTCCTTCCTTCGAGTGGCCGCATTAACTTTTGAGGAACTCAGCTTTCACCAACAAACAAGAAACGTTGTTTCCTGAACTATACTGACAATATAGTAGCGATGAGATGCTGATACACAAGAAACTAGATGAGAGCTACTATAAGTATGCAAGCATTTTCGTAGCTACCCAACGCATCATAGTGATATAGTCAAGTCACATACTCTCATGTAAACTGTCTTTTAAGTTTATTTGCTCATAGTGAATCTCTTGATTCTTTAAAAACAGAAGCAAAGCCCACAATAGCTAAATAAATAGCACCTCACTCCCTCCATTCACACACTAAACCTCCTCCTCATCTGATTCATAATAATCAGACGCCGCGTACTGGACGACGTCCGTAGGATGCCTGTGCAGGAAGTCCACGAGCTGTTCAAGGCGTCGGTTTCTCATCGTCCTAAACTCACTTGGCCCCGCCTCTTCTTCCTTGTCATTCATTTTTTGTGGATCACTGTAACTCAACACCTTCAACCCAAACTTTCCTGACGACTCATCCGGATCCACCACCCGGAAAGATTTTGCTAGTGATCTTCCCATCGCTTTGACATGCGTCACACTGCAGATGAAAAACCAATCAACAAAAAACGTACGTTCAAAGTCATAAAAGCTTCAAGGCATCATCTACTAGAACAAGAAGTACGTAGTAGTAGTGGTACCATATGTAGTATAAATCATCAGCGTCACATATCTGAACTCGACCAAGAAACTCGACTAGCAAATACCCACCAATGCAAAGAACTGGCTCTGGAAGCTTAAAGTTCTGCAATCGATTTTCCTAACAATCAAAAGAGAAACCAAACAAGATCGGTTTATCAACATTTCAAGAACAAGATTTTGGTAAAGACAGAGAGAGAGAGACACACACACACCTGAGCCAGGGCAAACTGTGGTGAAGTGTAAGCCCATACATAGTTGTTTTTATCTTGTGAATGGTTATTGAGGTGACCCAACCGGAAACGAACATAATGTGAAGAGCATATCGGTCTACCGGGATAATAATAAACTATAGAGAAAAGAACCAAGGAAGCAATATAACCAAAATCAATTAGAAGAAAAAAAAACAAAGGAGGATGGGATGGGGATGGGAATCATCAACCTTGGAAAGGGTGGATGCAGAGTTGAGTAACGAGACACAAGTCAGCCTTCAACTGGTAAAGAAGTGTTTCGGGAACCGAAGGGTTGTGGTGTCCTGCACTAGACCAGTAGGAAGGTGTGCGACCAACTCTATCTCTTTCGTCGAGTGTGTTAGAGATGCTCTCTGCTGGGAGACGATCAGTAGAAGACGCCGCGATGGCATTGGCGATACAGCTTTGGATAGGAGGGGATGTGCATCCTTTAGCTAATAACGCATAAACCCTGTGCTCTCTTCTTCTTGTTGTATCCTCCTCTTCATTGATTGTTGTTTCCTCCTCTAGTATACGATCCACGCTAGTTAGCTCGGGGAACAACTTCAAGCAAAGGTTCTTGGTGAGACTCTGCTTAATCACTGCATGTGCAAAACTCAATTTTAAAAATTTACAATCAACTATACTCGAATTCAGAGTAAGTAAGAGACGTTAATAAATGTCTGAGAGTATCCTCTTACCAAAGTGTCGCCAGGAGCGAGAGACAGCACTGGCACGGACAAGATCTGATGGGTCATCTAGACACGAAAGAATGGCTAAAGACGTGTCTGTATCTAGACTCTTTACGAAATCCATCCTTGCTTGCTCTAGATTCAAACCTCCCTCCCTACACCAAAAAAAAAAAAAAATTGAAATATTTACATCAGAAATTAGGTTATACGATCGGATGATGGGTTGCGATTACTTGAGCATTGACAGAAACACAAACAATAAATTGGTAAAATTTCGATAAAATAGAAACGAAGGATCTGGAATATGGGAAACACAATCGATGAAAGGTTCAATCAAATGATGAAGGAAATGTATAATCGAAAGCATGAAAAGGAAGCAAAATGTTCACCTAAGCTCTTATCGATTGCCTGATAAGAGGCAGTTGAATTGGTAAGTTCGAAGACGACTAATAAGTTCAACGGATTCCTTCACGTCTTCTAAGTCGAGAAAGATTCGTTTACAGATGACGACCGATGAAATTAGAATTTACCAGTGTTTCCTAATATATATCTAAGGCCCATGTATTTAAGGCCCAAATCCAGCCTAAAAACATTTAATTGAAATAATACTTTAGAGCCCACCGTGCTTCGCCAAACGCTATTTAAACACTCCAATATTTCTGATCTAGTGTAGTGTCGAAGAAGTGTTGAAATTGTATCATTTGATTAAACAAGAAAAAGAAACAAAAAGAAAAGAAGAACGAGAAAAGTGTGAAAGAGACAAGAGCCAACAAAATCAAAGGAGAAGTTAAAGAACTTGTTGGAATGTTTAGACTTATTTTGTAAACTTAGTCTAGACAAGTGAGAATGGTCAGGCTTAAAGTCTAAATATGTGTGTAGTAGTTAGAGAAACCCATTATGAATATATGTGTGTGTTGTTGTAAGAAGATATCAAATTCAATAAAAAAAGAGTTAAAAATGTAGTCATACAAAGTGTTCTCTCTTCTCTCTACAATAAGAAAAGAAATGTGAGAGTAAAGAGAGTGTATGACAAAACACAAGTACAAAAACAAAGAGTGAACAAGTACAAAAACAGAGTGTCAACTGAGAACAAGAACAAGTGCGAGAGATGGCCATGACTGAGAGTGAAGGTCAAGCAAAATCACAACAAGAAGAAGCTTCGAGCTAAGCTAAAGGCTAAAGCTATGGGGCACCTGTGTCGAAGCATAACCCTCGTCAATGGCGACTCCTGGACATCATAAACGCTGCTCATCCCCACCGCGTCAGATCCAAGGCAAACGTCAGCGACTAGTGACGGTCACCATTTGTAGCCTACTGCTTTGGGTTTCTACTGTGTCTCTTGGTCTTGCTCTTTTGCACATTTGAGTAAACAAAGCCTAAATAATACGTTATTATTTCAAGAAACTGACAATTTCTACAGGACACTCACTGTAAGATAGGTGAGAGAAGAGAGAGCCTAAATGGCTGGGGGAGAAGCTTTTGAAACGGCTCACAAAAGATGGATCACACCTCCATGATTCTTTACCAACAGAATCAAAGCCACAATAAATAGAAAACACACACTCGATTCATACACTAAACCTCCCCGTCTGATTCACAGATGCTCTACTACAGGATGCCTTTGCAGGAAATTCACGTACTGTCGAAGGATTCTAAGCCTAATCTCCCTTATCCCCAGCTCTGCTTCCTTCTCATCCACTTCTTGTGGATCACTGTAACTCAGTACCTTCAACGCAAACTTTCCCGAGATATCCGAATCCACCACCCCGAAAGATTTTGCTAGTGACCTTCCCATCACTTTCACACGGGACACACTGCAGAAAACAATAAAACAAAAAGTCATAAAGGCTTTAAGGCATCTACTAGAACAATAGGGAGAGAAGTAGAAGAAGATTGTACCATATGTAGTATAAGCCATCAATGTCACATCTCTGAACTCGACCTAGAAACTCCACTAGTATATACCCACCAATGCAAAGAACTGGCTCTGGAAGCTTAAAGCTCTGCAATCGATTTTCCTAAACCATAAAAGAAACCAAAACATTGGTTTCAAACAGTTAAAGAACCAAGATTACATGCTGAAGACGACAATGATTTATAACACACACACACCTGAGCCATGGGGAACTGTTGTGAAGTGTAAGTCCATATATATCTGTTTTCATCTTTTTTATCCAGTGAATTGTAATCGAGGTGACCCAACCGGAAACGAACATAATGTGAAGAGTATATTGGTGTACCGTGATGAAAATTAGCTATAGAGAAAAAGAACAAGGAAGCATTTAAGAATGAATAAAAATAAATCAATTAAAAAAAGAAAATACAAGGATGAGATGGTCGTGAGTTACCTTGCAAAGGTTGAATGCTGAGTTCAGTAATGACACACAAGTCACCCTTCAACTTGTAAACAAGTGTTTCGGGCACGGAAGTGTTGTGGTGTCCTGTACTCGACCAGTATGAAGGTGTGTAACCAGGTCTATCTCTTTCGTCGAGTGTGTTAAAGATGCTCTCTTCTGGGAGACGATCAGTAGTAGAGGCCATAATGGCATCGGCAATACAGCTTTTAATAGGCGAGGATGTGCATACTTTAGCCAACAAGGCATAAACCCTGTGCTCTCTTTCTAGTAGCCTTGTAATACTTGTTTTATACTCCATGAGACTGCTGCTAGTAGACCCTCCTCCTGCTTCATTGATTGTTTCGATTATACGATCCACACTAGTTAGCTGGTGAAACAAGTTCAAGCAAAGGTTCTTGGAGAGACTGTACTTAATCACTGCAATTGTAAGTGCAAACCAACCCCAAACATTAAAAAGTTGCAAAAAAAATCATCTAAATTATAATCCTAACAATGACACTGAAGAACCAATAAAAGACGTTTCTTACCAAAGGCTCGCCAGGAGCGAGAGACGGCACTGGCTCGGACATGATCTGATGGGTCATCTAGACACGAAAGGATGGCTAAAGACATATCTGTATCTAGATTCTTCACGAAATCCATCCTTGCTCTCGATTCAAAAAGATTGAAAACTTTTTTACATGTATTTGTTTGGTTTCACAATTAAAACAAAAAGCTATACGATCATCAGTAGCGAAAATCGAAGGGGAGGCGTAGGATTCAATCAGAAAATGAAATGTAGAATCAAAACTATGAAAATGAAGGATTTTTTTCAACCTAATTTCTTATAGATAGTCGGATAAGAGCGATAGAAGAAGTTGAATTGGTATATTACAGAGACAAAGGACAAACAGTTCGAAGACTGATTGATAACGTCAACAGAGTTTGGAGTTTGAAATTACGTCAAGCGTTTCCCAACATCTAATTAAGGCCTATGTAAATATATATATTTAAGGCCCAAGTCCAATACATTAAAAGGCTCGATACGATACTCTTTTCTTTTCGTTCACGTTTTGAAACTTTTTCCAGAAACTCTTTTGTGTCACCACTTATAGCCAGCCCTTGCATCTGATCCTGTGTGGGTTATGAATGTCATCCCAGCTCGAAAGCCATCAACTCTTGACGTGACTTGTGACAGAGGTCTCATCGGCAGAATATTTCGTCTAGAAGAAAAGGTTTTTATAAGAGACTCTCCTGAGGTGCTAGACAAAGTAGCACAAATGGCCCATGCTGTAAGCATGGTCTTCATCCATACATGACAAAATAACCTGAATCACATGGAAAAGAGAAGATCCTTGTTTCAACCAAATCTCTCTGGAGAATGCCATCAAACTGGCATCAAAGCCACAAGTTAAGAAAAGAGAGGGTTAAGGTCTTCCCAGTCTTGTAGGTAACAGTCGCTTTCTCTCCGGCCTCCATATGTCTGTCCTTAAGACACCATCCTGTTGATATACCTTTTTTTTTGTGTTCGCTGACGTTGCTTCCAAAATGTATCGCAATCGTATAATGTCCTGATAATGTTGATTCTTGGTCACACGTGGTTGTGTCAATGATTTTTATGTGCGGGGTCTACGTTGTGACCTACATGAGTAAAGTATGCATGTGACTCTTTTGTACTGGAAACTATGTATTAGGTGCACATCCAGAATACTTATTTATGTATTGAATACTGACTGTTCCTATGATTCAATGTTTGTTTTAGTAAAAGAAATCCAATTGTTGTAGTTTGATTGATTTTGGGTGAGAGAAGAGTCTTCTTTTTTTCAGTACTTGGTTTCAGGTATTGAGACATTTTTGTAAATAATCTGAGAGAGAAAGAAGGCAAGTGAAGGACATTAATGCAGACACAGAGTTTTGGCTGGTATATCCTCTTCTTCTAAACCATATTTGTCATCTCAATAAATGATCTTATATGATGATATAACATGACAATAGAATTATATCATTTTTGTCTGTTTGAATGTAACATCGGACGCACTAGAGGATTCAGTTAGCTGTGAACATTGGGCATATCATGGTACTGTCTTGTTGAAAAGTCTATGTCTTTTGATGTGTAAAAGGTGTGTGCTATCGTTGATTCTAAAAGTCTCTAGGTTGTTTATGTAGTCAATAATGCCCATGTGTGACATCCCTAAAATGTTGATACGTTTGCAATATAATGTTATAATAGTCTCAGACATGTAGTTTCATGTCCCTTGTAACCGGTTGAAATATCTACATGGATATGGTCCGCAGTCTGGTCTCTTCGATGTTAACATTCGCGTAATTCTAGTCAAGAGGGGCCGTTTTGGTGAAATAAAGGTTATGTTAAAGTTTTACTTCATAATTTCCATGGTTGAAGTATGATCATGTTCTGCTAATTGAAGCTGACTTAATTTTATCCTTTATAGTAATTACCAAACTAAACCCAACAATGAAAATGACGTTCTTCTTTATATTAATTATTAAACAAAGTAAAACTATATAACAAGACTTGTGTGTCTTATACTAATAGACAACAATTGATTGAAAAAAGTTTTGTAGTAAGTTGTGTTGCGTGCTTGCTGCTGGTGGTCGGTTAATCTTTGGGAACTGACATTCCCATGTGGTCCAAACCGAACCAAACCAATGTGATCCACCACTTTTTCCATCTTTTTCCCTTCCTATATATTTGCTCCCATGGTTTAATTGTTTGCAATTCTTATTTAAATGATCCAAGCTTTCGGTTAAATTAATTCTGCCTTTGTATCCATCAAAACTGTTGGAGTTAGCTTGAAGACTTAATCAAGAAGTTATATGATTCCTAGTTGGATTATGATCTATATGGATAATGATCATAATATATGTTTTGTGTTTATCAACTAGGAATAGGATTTGTTATGATGACTATATAAGCAAAGCTATGTCGTGAGTTATGTTGTGTGCGAGAGTTGTGAGTTTGAGAGCAAAAGAGCTTTTGTGTTTGAAGTTGTTTACACAAGCTTTGTTTGATTGTTTTGATTGAATAAGAGAAGGACTTCTTATTACTTTGTGATTCTATATTTGGTATCAGAGCGATACACAAAGTTGTTAAGAAGACTTCATCTAAGCGATCATGAGTGACGTTAAAGATATAATCGTGAAGGATAAGGATAAAGATGCAGGCCCTGGAGCAGTCAAGTTCCCGATGTTAACATCTTCGAACTATACAGTCTGGGCGATGAGGATGAAGATTGCACTCAAGGTCTGTGAAGTATGGGAGACGATAGATGGTGAGTCCAAAGATGTGAAGAAGAATAATATGGCCATCGCCTTCTTATTCCAATCCATACCCGAAGCTTTGATCCTACAAGTGGGTGATATTGACACAGCAAAAGGGGTGTGGGATGCAATAAGAGCAAGGCATGTGGGTGCGGAGCGAGTCAAAGAAGCCAGGCTTCAGACACTTTCATCTGAATTTGACAAACTCAAGATGAAAGACGATGACTCAATTGATGTTTTTGCTGGAAAACTTGCGGAGATTTCTTCAAAGTCTGCTTCATTAGGAGAGACCATTGAAGAACCCAAGCTAGTAAAAAAGTTCTTAAAGAGCTTGCCAAGGAAAAAGTACATCCATATGGTTGCTTCCCTTGAGCAAGTTCTTGACCTTAAAACAACTAGTTTTGAAGATATAGTCGGTAGACTAAAAGCGTATGAGGAGAGAATTACGGAAGAAACAGAGGAGACATCTGATGATCAAGGAAAATTGATGTATGGAGATACAAGTCAAGATGGTTATGGTGGAAGCTACAATAGTGGAAACCGAACTCGTGGCAGAGGAGGTCGCTCTAACTGGAGAGGAAGAGGACGAGGACGTACTGGGTCAGCGTTTCACAGCCAAAGAGATGCATTCAAGCAGAGGCAAAGTGGAGATTTATCTCACATAACATGCTTCAGCTGTGATAAACAAGGCCACTATGCGTCCGACTGTCCGGAGAAGAAGCTGAAACTTCAGGAGATCGTGGAGAATAAGGATGATGACACTCATAATGCTGATGAACTGATGGTACATGAGATAGTATATCTCAATGAAAAGAAGGTAAACCCTGCCATATTTGAAACTAACAATAACATGGAACAAGTTTGGTATCTTGATAATGGCGCCTCAAATCACATGTGTGGAGATCGATTGTTCTTCTGCAAACTTGATGAGACAGTGACAGGTAAAGTACGATTTGGTGACGACTCTAGAGTTGACATTAAAGGTAAAGGGTCTATACGGTTCATATTTGAAGGAGGAGAGAAGAAAACACTGAATAATGTCTACTACATCCCGAGACTGAGAAGCAATATCATTAGCTTGGGTCAAGCTACCGAAGCTGGTTGTGAGGTTCTCATGAAGGAGAACACGTTGACACTGCTAGACAAACACGGAGACCTCATGCTAAGGACTACACGAACGTCGAGTAGACTCTACAAGGTAGTACTAAGCGTTGATCAAACACGCTGTCTGAAGATAGATACTATGACAGAGTCTGATATGTGGCACGCACGTCTTGGTCATGTCAACACTAATACATTGAAGCTAATGGCGAAGAAGGAACTCGTCACTGGCTTACCTGACATGGTGATCATGGATCAAACATGTGTGTCATGTCTGTTAGGAAAGCAAGCCAGGAAGTCGTTCCCACAAGCAACGACTTTTCGAGCCAGTAAACCGCTTGAGTTAATTCATGGAGACTTGTGTGGTCCGATCACACCTCCTACACCGGCTCAGAAGAGATACGTACTAGTGTTTATAGACGACCACACACGGTATATGTGGAGCCTATTGTTGAGAGAGAAGAGTGAAGCTTTTGAAAAGTTTCAAATATTCAAGAAGCTTGTCGAACAAGAATTACAGAGCAAGATCAAAATGTTTCGATCAGACAGAGGTGGTGAGTTTACATCTCAAGAATTTGATGATTTTTGCAGAGAGAACGGAATAAAGCGACAGTTAACAGCACCCTACTCACCCCAACAGAATGGGGTGGTTGAGCGACGAAACCGGACTCTCATGGAGATGACTAGGAGTGTTCTTAAACACATGAATGTGCCTAATTATCTATGGGGCGAGGCTGTGAGACACTCCACGTATCTGATCAATCGCTTGGCAACAAGATCACTAGAGGTTACAACGCCATATGAGATGCTACGATCGAGAAAGCCAAACATAAGTCACCTAAAGGTGTTCGGGTGTGTTTGTTTTGCAAGAACAGAGACGCCGGGAAGGAAAAAGCTTGATGACAGAACAAGGATGTTGGTCCACTTGGGAACTGAACCAGGAACAAAGGCATATAGGCTTCTTGACCCTACTACCAGACGGATCATAGTAAGTCGTGATGTACAATTTACCGAAGGAAAAGAATGGAACTGGAAACAGAGTGATAAAACAGAGCATTCAAACTCTGGAGAGTTTACCGTAGAACTACATGATCTTGGGAATGGAGATAAATCCGGTGAGAGTATACATGAAGAAGAAACAGGGAATGATATCACGAATGAAGATGATGAAATCGAGGAATACAGTATTGACGAGGAAGACGATCCTCAGCCACTACGACGTTCACAACGAGTTGGTAGGAAGCCCTCTAACCTTGATGACTACATCCTACTAGCAGAAATTGAGAGTGAGCGACTACTAATGGTAGTAAACGAGGAACCATGGGATTATGATGAGGCTAAGAAGTTAAAGGTCTGGGTTGATGCGTGTAAAGACGAGATTTGCTCGATTGAAAAGAATAAGACATGGGATCTTGTTAACTTACCTGCAGGTGCTAAGGCCATTGGTCTTAAGTGGGTCTTTAAAATTAAGCGTAACGCCGATGGTAGCATCAATAAGTTTAAAGCGAGGTTGGTAGCGAAAGGATATGTTCAGAGGCATGGAGTTGATTATGATGAAGTATTCGCACCTGTGGCTCGCATTGAGACAATACGTTTAATTATTGGTTTGGCAGCATCTGAAGGTTGGGAGATTCACCATCTAGACGTTAAGACGGCGTTTCTCCATGGAGACCTAAAGGAAGAAGTGTATGTGAGTCAGCCACAAGGCTTCATTGTCAAAGGACAAGAGAGCAAAGTCTATAAGCTCAAGAAGGCTCTCTACGGACTACGCCAAGCCCCGAGAGCCTGGAATGTGAAGCTAAATCACATATTGCGTGGACTGAACTTTCTTAGATGCTCAAAAGAGCCATCGTTGTACAGAAAGGAAGTAGGCAATGATCTACTTGTCATAGTCGTGTATGTAGACGACTTACTCGTTACGGGGTCGTCACTAAGGTTGATCGAAGTGTTTAAGAGAGAGATGGCTACCAAATTCGAAATGAGCGATCTTGGGAAACTGACATACTATTTGGGTATAGAAGTTGTTCAAAGTGATGATGGTATTACTCTAACGCAGGATCGATATGCAAGAAGAATACTTGAGGAAAGCAGCATGGCTCAATGTAATCCGACACAAGTGCCTATGGAGATGAACTCAAAGTTTTCTAAGGCGCAAGACGAAGGGAGTATAGACGAGAGGGAGTATCGTCGTAGTATCGGTTGTCTACGCTATCTACTCCATACCCGTCCTGATCTTTCGTTTTCTGTTGGCGTACTTAGCAGATATATGCAGGAACCGAAGGAATCACATGGTGCAGCCTTGAAACAGATCATGCGTTATTTGCGAGGAACCTGTACTCTCGGACTTCGTTTTGTTCGTGATAAGAATGCAGAGTTAACAGGTTACAGTGATAGTTCACATAATGTGGACATTGATGATGGAAAGAGTACAACTGGACATGTATTCTACTTTGGAGATAGTCCTATAACTTGGTGTTCTACTAAGCAGGAGATAGTGGCTTTGTCGAGTTGTGAAGCAGAGTTTATGGCTGCTACTGAAGCAGCAAAACAAGCCATTTGGCTTCAAGAGCTACTAAGTGAAGTCGTGAACAGAGAGTGCAGGCGAGTGGTTATTAAGGTTGATAACAGGTCGGCAATACAACTTGCGAGGAATCCCGTGTTTCATGGCAGAAGCAAGCATATTCATCGGAGGTTTCATTTTATACGTGAGTGCGTTGAGAATGAGCAGGTTGAGGTTGAGCATGTACCGGGGAACGAACAAAGAGCAGACATTCTAACCAAACCGCTTGGAAGGATCAAGTTCATTGAGATGAGAGGTTTGATTGGAGTTGAAGATGTGAGTAGGTTCAAGCTTAAGGGGGAGAATGTTGGAGTTAGCTTGAAGACTTAATCAAGAAGTTATATGATTCCTAGTTGGATTATGATCTATATGGATAATGATCATAATATATGTTTTGTGTTTATCAACTAGGAATAGGATTTGTTATGATGACTATATAAGCAAAGCTATGTCGTGAGTTATGTTGTGTGCGAGAGTTGTGAGTTTGAGAGCAAAAGAGCTTTTGTGTTTGAAGTTGTTTACACAAGCTTTGTTTGATTGTTTTGATTGAATAAGAGAAGGACTTCTTATTACTTTGTGATTCTATAAAAACATTAATCGCATTTTGTACTTTTTGTAACACTAGAAGATCCGCGCAAAAGCGCGGGGTGAGAAAATGTAGAAAGTATAATTTATATGCAGAAAACACCTTGTTGCCATATTTTTAATTATGGGACAAAACTATAACCACTCTTGTAAAAGCAAACATATAATAAAACATTCTGCAAACATACTATTTTAGTGAAAGGCTGAACCACTGACTTAAAACATACACATAAAAATAACACGTTATTATAGTTTATTTTTGCCAAGATAATTTAACAGTAGACAATCCTTAATTAAACTCGGAGATAGAAGGCTAAAAACCGCATAATCATACAAATAGAAAACATCAACGACACATTGCAAAATTACTCAATTATTCAGAAAATAAAAACATAAATAGAATATATATTGCTTTACAAAACTATATAAGAAATTCATCCCGTATTGAGAAATCGTGTTGTGTTTTTGTTGGTTCATCTTCATTAAATAGTATACACGACATTCTCTAAAGCATTCGATCAACTGTGGCTTTACAAAAAGTATATAAAAAAATAAAATTAAGTAGAAAAAAATTTGAAAGCCAGTTTCAAAAAGAAAAGTAGAAAAATCAGATTTTTGTTCTTCATGGTTTCCTTTTTTTGGTCCAAAATTAATCATGTTTATGGAACTTACATATCATACGCATCATGGAGACCATGGAGTCTAAGTACTATTCAAAAGAACGTTAATGAGTTTGTATTTTTCAGATACATGGAACCAACTTTTTGCTATTTGTGAAACTAGAGTTTTTTCTCTTGAGTATATGTCGAAGTTGGTTTACCAAAACCGAATAATAATGATTCTAGCAAGTTCCACGTTTTGTAGTTTTCTCTGTATAAAACGTTGGTAGAAATTTTAATGTTTGTATGACATTTTTTGTAATTGTTCTACGGGTAAACTTAAATTTGATGTGATTATGCCAGCAATGTGTTGACATGATTGTAAATAAGATACAAATATAAAGTTATTTATTTAAAATGTTTCTCGACCAATAGAAAAGAGAGATACCCAATACGAGTTATTTGTATGCATTCAACTGTAGCTAAAAGTGGAATGTCTTTTTGGTTGACACAAGCTCGCTTCTTCATGTCGTTGCTTACAAAAGAATATAGATTCTTTCACAGCTCAAAGATCCTATAGCCTATTTGATTATGATCTAGGAGTTGTATTAGATGATAGGGCACGTCAATAATTGAAAAAATGCACATATGGATTCATATAAATATGTGGGGTTTGCTAGACAACAGTCTTTTAATTCATTATGAAAGAATTACATTGTAGGGCAGTTTCAAGATTATTATTACACTATAAGGCAGTTGTTGCTACTAAGGTAGTTTTATTCAACCAAACTCATTTTCTTGTTACAAACTAACTAAACTAGTCTAGATTTCCGTGATTTAACCTAAGCTTTTACTAGAAAACTCTTTCACTAATAAATAAAATAAAGTGGGGTCACATCTCTCTCTCTCTCTCTCCTTTGTCTTCTTCTTCTTCATTTCTCTACTTTTTATGAAATAAATTCTGTTTCTTCAGATTTTTTTCTCTCAAAAAAACTTTGTTTAATTATTATCTCTATTATTATGTCTATCTTTTGAGATATGTCAAGCTATATTTTTCATGGTGGTGTAAAGATGATGTACATAACAATATTAATGGCAGAGATCGATTGAAGCTTCAATCATGGTATCTTTGTGCTCCTACGTGCTCTGAAACTCACACAATAAGCTTGAGAGCAACAATTGCTAATTTGAATATTTTTGCATATTTGGTCCCTAAACTTATTTGTTATTTTGAAGATTAAAGATGTGAATAAGGATTGAAAGCTATCACATCTGGATAAAAATACATAAAAACAACTTGAGAATGCAAAGAATCGTAGAAAATAGGAGAGAAATGTGAAGATTAGTGTTTTTGGTTGTCCATGGCTAAGGAAGAAGATGGGGTTATTTTCGTAATTTTGCAACATTAGTGAAAAAAGTCGTGTGTACATTACATTTAGACTGTACATGTGTACACCTAATTTTATATTATATGTCAAACTGAATATGGTGTACATGAAAATAGGTGTACACATGAGTTGTAGATTTTGTAAAATCTTTGTAATATAAAACCATAATTTTGATGTGTAATAAGCATGTTTTGAACATATGTGTACATAAACAATATATAATACTGTACATAACCACGGTTGTACACGTGTACATAACCACAAATGTACACATATGTACACGACCACGATTGTCCACCTTACATAATGTATCCATCAGTGTGTACATGTGTACACCATCAAAATGTGTACAACCAAATGATGTTCATGTGTACAACCAAATGATGTACAACCAAATAATGTTCATGTGTACATACAAATTTTTCTATCATGTACAATGATTCACTTGAATAATTGTGTTCACGTGTACACCGATACATAGACACTCACATGCAACACATGTTTGAAATACATGTCATTGTACATGAAAAGTTGTTATATACGTATGTTCCATTCACCAGTGTACATGTGAGTCATTGCACATGTGAGGCAACACATACGAATATGGATAACATACTAACATACACCAGTGTACATGTGAGTTATTGTACATGTGGACAACGATATTTTGTGTGTATATTCAGATGCTATTTAAATGTTAATTAAAACTTACAAATGTATGTTATATATTTCTAAGTGGAGTGACTAAAGCATTGAAATATCTTTACTTACCTGATTTATGGGAACATGTTAAAAGTCAGTATGCTTTGTGATACATGTTAGATGTCCAATATGTAGATAAATGTTTGAGATACATGTTACATATCCAATATGTTGTAAAGTTGTGTGTCTTCGTTAGTGTACATGTGTACATTAAAAATTGATGACATACATGTGTCCAACAAATATGGTAGTATACATGTGTACAACACTAGAAACTTGTATATATAGTGGTAGATTTTGATTTTTAGCATTGTATACATATACCATCATGTACCAATATACACGAAAATATAAACATATATGTTCGTGTAATTATGAAAGGTATGATCTTCACAATTCAAAAATATGAAATCAATTTAAAAGAGTATATTTGCAAATCAAAAATCTATGGATCAGAAATGAATATATTTAAATTTCTAGGGACCAAATGTGCAATAAAGATAAGATTGACCATTGTTGCATATCAAGCTTTTGCAACAACGGTGACGAAAAAGAGGCAGCGACGAGACATACGAGATGGAGGTAGAGGTTTCAGTCGACAAAGGCGGAGATTGAGGTGGCTACAGAAAGCGGAGGCATTGATGTTGAATTGAAGAAATTTTTTTATGGAGGCTTCAAATTCTTTTGCCTCTTTTTTGTATTTATTTTTTTGAATCTGTAGATTTGCAGAAAAAAAACCAATCAATGATACATAAAATAAAAGAGAAAATAAAATTATGATGCTGAAAAATAATGAATTGCAGAAAGTATTTGGGTTACATTTAAAAAAAAAAGAAATTTGGTTCGTTTTAGAGGAAATGAAGAAGGAGAGAGAACGTTGACAAATAAATAAAAAAAGAGAGAGGAAAGATAATACAAGTTGTTAAATGTGGGACCATCTTGATCACCTAGTTAGCAATTGTTGATTTTAGTTACAAAAAAGTACCTCAATAGCTTAAACTGTCTTTTCTTGTAATAAAAACATCAAAATTGCTTCTCAGTGTTAATAACTCTTTAATTATTTTCTTGGGCAGAAAAGTTATATATTTCGAGAACTAAGAAAGAAACGAGAGCGAGTGCAAAAAAAACGCGCGTGAGGTAGGAAAAAAATGTTAAAAAGTTGGCAAAGTCAACCGACTTCTTCTTCTGGGGAAAGAGAGTCTCGTGCATTCGTAAGGTTTTCGAAGAGTCCACATAACGTTTTTTTCTCCACTTGATTAAATCTGTCAGTGGCATTATTTGCCTTTCACATATAGTTTCAATTTAAAGACATAATCTACAAATAAATAAAGGTTAATAATTAAAGTGGATTTTAATAAATATATTATACTGTATATATTTTTGATTACAGTTTTGGTTCAAGTTCAATTTTCTAGTAAATAATCTTGATTAGTCTGAAAGATACTAAAATAAAAAAGTGCCATTAATTGATTCAGATTTAGTTTTTTTTTTAAATCCATAGGAAAGTATTTTGAATAATAAAAGTCAAGGTCAGTTTCAACTTTTAAAGACTAGTTTTGGGTCTTTTGTATTTGAACTGGATTTAATAGATTCACTTTATTTAAACTGAACACTTTACCTAAATTTGTCGAAATGCATTAAGCTACAAAAAGAAAATAAATAAAAAGAAGAAAACAAAATCTAAAGAAAAGAAGCCATTGTCTTTAACAATATAAAAATAAAAGGCTAAAGAGAGTCAAATATAAATATCAACATGCAAGTGTGAAGAGAAAGAGAGAGACTTCTTCTTCACATCAGTTACCCCAACACTAGGGTTTCACATCTTCCTCTTCCCCATCACTCTCTCTCTCAAGGAAAACAAGAAAGAGAGAGGAAAGAAAAGTAGAGAGAGAGACTGAGAACGAATAGAAAAGTAGAGAGAGAGAAATTAAGAAAAAATTCAGCTTTCGTTCTCCTTCTCTCTCCTCCATTTCAGTAATAATCTCCTCCTCTGATTCAGCTTTCCCTTGATCCACTACATACCTTTTTTTTTCTGTGTAAAGACTCGATCTTTAAATTTATTCTCTGATGAACTTCGGCAGTCTCTTCGACAATACAACCGGTGGTATCCCCACCAGTTTGACTTATGGCAGCCACAACTCCTCATCTACTGTTATACCCAGCGGTGCTATGTCTCATGTAGCGGCGGCGAGCCTCTTCTCTCCTCCTATCAATACAAAATCCGTTTACTCCTCTTCTGGCCTCTCTCTAGCGCTCGTACGACGTCGTACCTTTAATACAATACTGTATGTGTTGTTGTTGTTTATATAAATTAAAAAAAACCTAATTTTTTTTTGGTTATACTCGGGCAGGAGCAACCGGAGAGAGGAACATCCATGAGGAACAATAACGATAGTTTCGATGGGAGTGGTAATAAGAACAGGAAAAGCCGAGAGGAAGAGCACGAGAGCAGATCTGGAAGTGATAACGTCGAAGGAATCTCGGGAGAAGATCAAGACGCCACCGACGACGATAAACCTCCAAAGAAAAAACGTTACCACCGACACACTCCTCAACAGATCCAAGAGCTCGAATCGTAATACCCTTTTTTGTCTCTCTCTTCGATCCAATCTTTCATCCGATCTGATTTACCGTTTGTTTTTACAGCATGTTCAAAGAGTGTCCACATCCAGACGAGAAGCAACGTCTTGAACTAAGTAAAAGACTTTGCTTGGAGACAAGACAAGTCAAGTTCTGGTTTCAGAATCGTCGCACTCAGATGAAGGTTTCATTCTTATCTCCCTATGCTATTTTTTTTTCTCTTTTTGTTTTCAGTAATTAATTATTATTTGTTAAAATCAAAAACGTTCGTCAGACTCAATTAGAGCGGCACGAGAACGCGTTGCTGAGACAAGAGAACGACAAGCTAAGAGCTGAGAACATGTCTATACGCGAATCAATGAGGAATCCAACCTGCAACATTTGTGGTGGACCAGCCATGCTCGGCGACGTCTCTATCGAAGAACATCATCTCCGCATCGAAAACGCTCGCTTGAAAGACGAACTCGATCGAGTCTTTAACCTCACCGGTAAATTCCTCGGCCACCACAACAACAGCAACATCAATCACACCTCTTCTCTAGACCTCGCCGTCGGCACCAACAACAACAACGTCGGAAATTTCGCTTTCCCTCCTGACTTCGGCGGTTGCTTACCACCGCAGCCGCAACAGCAGCCGACGGTGATTAATGGCGTTGATCAGAGATCGGTTTTGCTGGATCTGGCTTTAACAGCTATGGATGAGCTAGTGAAGCTCGCTCAGAGTGATGAACCGTTGTGGGTCAAAAGCTTAGATGGAGAGAGAGATGAGCTTAACCAAGAGGAGTACGTGAGAACGTTTTCGTCTGCTAAACCAAACGGTTTAGTTACTGAAGCTTCTAGAGCGTCCGGTATGGTCATCATCAATAGCTTAGCGCTCGTCGAGACGTTGATGGACTCAGTATGTTTTATTTTTTAATTTACAAAAAAAAATTGAAATTATTTTTCACTTCTCCTATGAATCTTGATTATAATTTCATTTAACAGGACCGATGGACGGAGATGTTTCCGTGTATCGTCGCAAGATCCACAACAACCGACGTTATCACCGGCGGAATGGCGGGAACAAGGAACGGTGCACTTCAACTGGTAATAACAAAAACGCTCTCAACTAGTAATAAAAAAGACACATTCCGGTTTAGCAACGGTTTAATATTTTTTTAACGTTCTAATTTTACAACAGATGAATGCGGAGCTACAAGTTTTGTCTCCGTTGGTTCCGGTTCGCAACTTGAACTTCCTCCGGTTCTGCAAACAGCACGCGGAAGGCGTGTGGGCAGTGGTGGACGTTTCTATTGATACCGTCCGGGATAACTCCGGTGGATCTGCGGTCATAATAAGACGATTACCATCAGGCTGTGTAGTGCAAGATATGTCTAATGGATACTCAAAGGTAATTAACTTCTTTTGAGTCATGATCATAATGATAATTAATGGCATAAACACATTTGGAATCTTTTTACAAGCATGTTTATTATTGGGTACTGAAAAATTCTATAAAGACGAAGAAGTTAGGATCTCTAGGTTTTTAATTGGGTGATCACTAGACGAAGAAGAAGCTCATGCATCAATGAGTCTTGTTTTTTAGCCATTACTCACTCCACCCACTTCACTGTCACTTTCATATTTCTTTTAGGCAATTTTAAAAAAATCTTTCACAGTTTACTTTTCAAATAATTTTTGGTGTTTACCATCCGTTTTTTCTTGAAAAATGTTAATTGTTTTTCTCGGTTTCTTATTATTTTTGAATAGTAGTATGATTTTATGTCAGAATATAAAAAGGAAAAAAGATAAGTATTAAATAATCATTTCTTCCTCGAACTCTGATCCCCGAACCTTCCGAGATTATAAACTTTTATGGATCCGGATGCTTCTCTATCTGTCGGATTCTCTGGATTGCATTTCAAGTTCTAGACAAGTGGGTCTGTCTAATTGCTCTCTATTCTATGAAGCATCTGTCCAAAATTATTTTGTGCACATTTTGGAAAAGAACACATTAATTTCATATGCATGTACAATAAAAATGCTTCTAAGCATCGTTTAGATAAATCTAATTTTCTAGTATTTCTATTCCATTCTTCTATGCTGCCTCGTATCTCTCGTCTCTATCTGTAATATATTAATTTCAGCTGTCCTATTATCTTGTTATCTTCCACTAAAAATTCAACACATCGTCCTATCTTAAACGCTTAGTAGATTATTTGTGGTTGCTTTGCTTGTTGAAATGCTAAACCAGGATTTGGTTTCTGGTTTGTTCAGGTCACGTGGGTTGAGCACGCAGAGTACGACGAGAACCAAATCCACCACTTGTACCGGCCATTGCTTCGGTCAGCTCTTGGTTTTGGCTCGCAAAGATGGGTCGCTACACTTCAGAGACAATGCGAGTGTCTGGCCGTCCTCATGTCCTCCTCCGTTACACCTCACGACGACACATGTACGTTTCTTATTTCTCACTTTATCATTATATGTTTTATTATTGAATGTGTTTTATGAACTGTGTGGTTCTAAAACATTTGACGTATGCAAAAAAACAGCTATATCGCCTGGTGGTCGGAAAAGCATGCTGAAGTTAGCTCAACGTATGACGTCCAACTTCTGCTCGGGCATCTCTGCACCCTCTGTCCACAGTTGGAGCAAGCTCACTGTCGGAAATGTCGATCCGGACGTTCGAATTATGACCCGTAAGAGTGTGGACGATCCGAGTGAGGCTCCGGGTATCGTCCTGAGTGCTGCCACGTCTGTGTGGCTTCCGGCTTCGCCACAACGTCTGTTTGACTTCTTGCGGAACGAACGGATGAGATGTGAATGGGATATTCTATCTAACGGTGGTCCCATGCAGGAGATGGCCCACATCGCCAAAGGTCAAGATCAAGGCAACTCAGTTTCTCTGTTACGCTCCAACGTAAGTTTTCTCCCCATATTACACTCCCGTTTAACCGGCACATAAATCTCGGTTTAGTAATTAAATGGCTTACTAAATTGAGTTTCCGGTTAACAAATATGGTTTGTGTTTGATTGGTTCAGTACGTGTGGAATTGGTTCGTGTGTGGAATTTGGATTAGGTGATAGTGACAGTGACGTTTTTGTTTCTGAATGTGGTGGTAAGAGAGTGGATTGTAAAATGACAATTTAGGAATTTTCGTGGTATCAGTAGAAAACAAAAGTGTCAGTCACAGCTTTTGTAAGGGTTTGCAAAGTCAATATTAATAGGACAGTTTCGACCTTTACCTCTTTGTCTGTGTTTTTGACTTTTCACATCTTTCTTTTTTTCTTGGATATCTGTGAAAGTTTATTTTGACTTATTTTACTTTTCACCCTGAAGCGTTACTGTTTGTGTTCAGTGTGGCATTTCTCGTAATTTAACACCTGACCTAAGGTTTTTCCTGTGCATGTTTTGGCAGCCATTGAACGCAAATCAGAGCAGTATGCTAATTCTTCAAGAAACATGCATTGACGCATCTGGAGCGATGGTAGTATACGCGCCTGTTGATATACCAGCCATGCATGTTGTCATGAACGGTGGAGATTCATCCTATGTTGCTCTCCTTCCTTCTGGTTTCGCTGTTCTCCCTGACGGAGGCTTTGACGGTGGCTCAAGAGACGGTGAACAGTGTCCGGTCGGTGGTGGGTCACTCTTGACAGTGGCGTTCCAAATCCTTGTTAACAATCTCCCAACGGCAAAACTCACGGTTGAGTCTGTGGAGACTGTCAATAACCTTATATCATGCACCGTCCAGAAGATTCGAACCGCTCTTCAGTGCGAAAACTAAGCTTCAAGGCGGCACGTGAACTCTTGAGCGCATGTGTGTTTGTTGTATCTTTGAGTTTGTGAATTTCAACTATATAAGTGTCATGTATTTTGGTCTTTTAGTTAAGTTTGGGAACGGGGGTGTCGAGTCAAGAACGAACCGCGCAGGTGGCGAAATCCATCTCCTTTGTCACCGCGTCGAGACCACGTCGGGTTTGGTCTGATCACGGTGGAGGAGTTGGTGGTTCGGGTATTGACTAGGGTTGGAAACCCCCTTTTTATCATTATGTTTGTTTGGAGTAATTTAGTATTTACATTATCTTGTGCACTCATGTAGTGAGAGTGAGCCACACGCTCCGTCGGATGCGGGTATGTTGTGTGGTTTTTGCTAACGCGGACTGGAACATGGGTAGTATGTGGTTGGACTTTGGATGGATCTGGTCCGTTTATGTCTCGTGGTGTGCATTAAATGTGTTTGCAGGCTAACATTCATTTAATGCTATGTTTTTTTCCCTGTTGTCCGTGGCTTCTTCCTTTGCATGATGGGAGTTTACGTATTCCGCCATTTTTGTTCAGCCACGTCAGACCATGACAGACTGGTGCAAAAACCGGACGTTATGGCGTCGTTTTCTCCATTAGGTTGTGTGTTGTTGCTTTAAAAAAGTAAACAAGGAATTGACGGTGTCAAATTTTGTCACAAAAAAGTTGTCAGAATCTCTATTCTTATGGCCCTTTTAATAAGTCAATGGACTGTTCTACCAGTTCGTTTTACAAATTAATAAGGCCCAATATAAGGTAAAAGGTTACCCATTATATGTTTTGAGCCTTTTGATAAGGCCCAAGTGTACAGTATTGATAAATTTAAAAGGCTCACCACTTCGCAAGGTATCTATCTGCCCAAGCAGTTGGAGTTGTGTCAAACAGCTAGGAGCACTCCCTAATTTAAGTTAGAGACTAGATAAAGGAAGCACCTAGTGTTATTTATTTTATTTATGGCAATCGAATAGTTAAAATTTGTAACTATTGTTAAACTCCTGTTAAAGCCATAAACACATCAAATGGTTAAAGCCCTCTTATGTCTCTTTTCTCCAATTCAACATGCGGCAAAGTAAGATAACGCGTAGAGTAGATAGAGTTAAATTTTTTTTTTGTCAAAGATAGAGTTAAATTTTATTTTGAAGTTTGAACACATAAAATGAGTAAAAAACAGTAATAGAAGCAACAATAAAAATGATTAATTATGGGAAAGAAAGGAGTCAAAGCTGGTCAAATGATCCAGACCGCATATTCCGCGTGCCTGCCTAGATGCAATCAGTTCATTTTTTACCCATCAATCAATATCCGTAAATAAGATAGAAAGATAAGGGTATTATAGTAAACAAAAGTAATCGAAATCAGGCGGGTTTATCTTAAACCGTAGGATGAGTAGCTGGGATGAATCAACGGTGAGGAGTCAAGGTTTGACCAAAAGAAAAAAAAAAGAGAGGAGAGGAGAGGGTGGCATGATTGGGTTTGGCCACGAGAGAAGAAGCAGAAGATTCCCCACCTGGGTTGCGTCGTGGAGAGAGAAAGCACAACAGAGAGAAAGTTTGAACAAGGACTCCTCGATTTTTTGAAGATTCGCTCTGTTCTTCTTCTTCTTCTTCTTCTTCTTCTTCGAGAGAGAGAGAGAGAGAGATTCGAATTTGAATTTCTGAATCTATTAATTTCGATTTTTTTTAATCGGGGGGGGGGGGAAATTAGGGTTTCGAGTTGGTTTTGGGGGAAGAAGCGAAGATGAACGTGATGCGTCGTCTCAAGAGCATTGCTTCGGGTCGGACCTCCGTCTCTTCGGATCCTGTGAGTATGCATTTGGTTGATCAATTTTAATTATTTTCTTAATTGAGATTTGAATTTGATAGAATTTACAAAAAGTCAAAATTAGGGGTTTTTGAGATCTTAATCTTAGAGATGCTAATCATAGTGAAGTCTTTATCTATACAATATGTTGACCTGACCTGACCTGAACCAAAAGTTGTGATCTTTTTTTTTGTTATAGGGTGGAGACTATGGGCCCAAGAGAGCCAAGCTGGATCAAGACAACGATAACTTATGTACCGGCGGTGATGATCCGATGCAGGTTGACCAAACTTCTTCTTCTACTTCTCGTGATATGAGAAATACAGACATGGTTTCACAAGAAAGTGTTGCCGGAACCTCCTCTAATGTGGCTGTTCCTGCTGCTGCTGCCACCGTGGATGATCATCATCAGCTTCCGGAAATAATGATCGATATGAGAATTAGAGACGAGCGTAATTCCAACCGCGATGACAAAGTGAGTTGCTTGCTTTCTTTGTTATATAAATTATCCATTAGCTCAAATATGTCCATTGTCCATGGAACAGGATATGGAACCATCTGTTGTAAATGGCAGTGGTACTGAAACGGGTCAAGTTATTACAACCACTGTCGGAGGTCGAGATGGAAAGCCAAAGCAGGTAAATATCTATATCATCATGATACATACTTTTGAATAAATGTGTTCTGTTCTTTATTTTTTTCGTTATTTGTTGGTTTCAGACGATCTCATACATGGCCCAGAGAGTGGTTGGAACAGGTTCATTCGGAGTTGTGTTCCAGGTAGGTGTGGAATATTCTTAGCATCAGCAAAATATTAATCCTTTTTTAATTTGTTGACTGACCTACTGTCTGTTTTTGTTTTGGGATAGGCCAAGTGTCTGGAAACGGGTGAGCAAGTTGCAATTAAGAAGGTTCTGCAGGATAAAAGATACAAGAACAGAGAACTTCAGATCATGCGCTTGCAAGACCATCCCAATGTTGTCCGGCTAAGGCATTCTTTCTTTTCAACAACCGAGAAGGATGAGCTGTATCTTAACCTTGTCCTTGAGTTTGTTCCCGAAACTGTATACAGAGCATCAAAGCATTTTACTAAGATGAATCAGCATATGCCAATTATCCTTGTTCAGCTCTACACCTATCAGGTGATCTATTTATGCTACTCCAATTAATTATTTTTTTTAGTTATCTGCGTAGAAGCATGAAATTTCACTTACGGTTGTGTTGCCTTTTGTCATATCAGATCTGCCGTGCGCTGAACTACTTGCATCGTGTGGTTGGGGTATGTCATCGTGACATCAAGCCACAAAATCTACTGGTATAGTGTGAATTTCTTTTGACTAGGCATCTATACTCATTTTTTTTTAAATAGTGCTCAAAGTAAAAACCATATGTAATACCCTGATTCTCTTATGATGTGTTCGTTTAGGTCAATTCACAAACCCATCAACTAAAAATATGCGATTTTGGAAGCGCAAAGATGTTGGTATGTTCTTTCTTGTTTATAGTGTGATCTTTGGAGGTGGGGTTGGCATTTGAAAAATGGTGGCTAACACAATGGTGCTTCTTCAGGTGCCAGGTGAACCGAACATATCCTATATATGCTCCCGGTACTACAGGGCCCCAGAACTTATATTCGGGGCAACAGAGTATACCAATGCCATTGACATGTGGTCTGGTGGTTGTGTGATGGCAGAGCTTTTACTCGGCCAAGTGAGTAATTATATATTTTAAAGTTTGG
Source organism: Raphanus raphanistrum subsp. raphanistrum (assembly GCA_019706035.1). Classification (NCBI taxonomy): domain Eukaryota; kingdom Viridiplantae; phylum Streptophyta; class Magnoliopsida; order Brassicales; family Brassicaceae; genus Raphanus; species Raphanus raphanistrum. The sequence goes on along the minus strand of CM033988.1, from coordinate 11,623,590 downwards.
ATTATGATTGCTTGATAAGTTACATCTTGTAACTTCCAACTCACATTCAATCCGATATTTAACTGTTGGTGTTCTACATGTAGCCACTGTTTCCTGGGGAAAGTGGCATTGATCAGCTGGTGGAGATTATCAAGGTACTTATTATGATCCCTCTTCGTCTCTTTCTATAATTCCATTTTTGTTTCTTACTCATCTGTACGTCTACCAGATTCTTGGCACGCCGACAAGAGAAGAAATAAGGTGTATGAATCCCAATTACACAGAGTTCAAGTTCCCTCAAATTAAAGCTCACCCGTGGCACAAGGTTTGTAAACTTAGGTGCCTTCTATGGTGCATATTGAAGTGAAATCTAATGTGTAGCACAAAAATTATGCAGATTTTCCAAAAGCGAATGCCACCTGAAGCAGTAGACCTCGTCTCAAGACTCCTCCAGTATTCACCAAACCTTCGTTGCACTGCAGTAAGACTGAATCCTTCTGGACAGAAGAAAACTATATAACCTATCCAACCTCCTCGTCTGGCTGATTTTGTTTTTTTTTTCTTCTAATTCAAACCAAAACCTTTCTCCCATTTTGTATAGTTGGAAGCTTGTGCACACCCCTTCTTCGATGACTTGCGGGACCCAAATGTTTCACTGCCAAATGGAAGAGCACTGCCTCCATTGTTTAACTTCACTCCCCAAGGTCAGAGCCGTAATTATCTTGTACCTCGTCTTTCTCCTTACAAGAATTGTGAAGTAAACATTATTAGACTACATTCCGATTATGTCTCACTAATATGTTTGCCTTATGTTGTTTTAAACTGTACAGAACTTGCGGGTGCATCAACAGAGCTGAGACAGCGTCTAATTCCAGCGCATTGCCAGGGAACCGGAAGTAGCTCTTAGGATCATTCATTGTGTTTTCCAGATTCAGCTTCCCCTCTCTCTCTCGCTATTTACGCAGTGTGTACATCAATTTTGAACCACTTTGTGCTTCCAAGCTTTGTCGTCAGGGGAGAGTCTGGAAAATGTGAACGCCAGGGAACCGTGGGGATGTGAAATAATTGGGTTCAAAGGAGCTTCTTCTGACTGATCTTTCTCTCAGTTTGCTGTCTCCATCTCCACTTTCATTTTTTTTTTTGTTTTTTGTTTTCCCACAAATCTGACCCCCTTAAAATGTTTGATGTATCATTTTTTTAATGTTTGTAATCCATCATGATTATGTCCTTAAAATCTGACCCCCTAATATCGTAAGCTTGTGTTCAAATAAGATTCTGTTCTCTGTTCCAACCTCAATTGGTTTATTTCGGGTGAAAAAAACTCTAGAGCATTTGATATTAGTGAGGAACCTTTCCTGTCAAGGCCAATAAAAAAAGTTGACGTCGGAAAATTTCATTATAAGGTAATTTTATTTTTTATTTTATTTTGACAGATAACTTGATTTTATGATTTCAATAAAAAAATTCAATTTGGTGAAAAAATCATTTTTAGTATTTTGATGGGAAAATCAAATTTTATAATTTGAGAGGAAAATTTGATTTTCATTTTCACGAGAGAGCACAATTTTAATTTTTTGGTAAAAAAGCTAATTTTGTAAAATTCCTATTTTTTTTTTCGTGACAAAAAAAAAAGTAAAATTCCTATTTTTCCATATTTGATTTAACTAAAAACATTATCTAACCATGTCCACTTAGTCCCAACCACTCTAGTCAGTGGATAAATTGGTCTATATTCTATTTTAGCCCACATTGTTAATAGATTTGACCAAAACCGACCCATTTGATATGGACACGGATGGCTCATGGTCAGCCTGTCCATTTGACAGCCCAGTCCGTACAGCCTTCTTTGCCAACTATGCACGTTGTGTGTTTTCCTCTCAACTACTAGTGGCTATATTCCAGAGATTATGAAGCTTTGCAAAACTTAAAAGCATTTTTTGTAAGTAGGACGGTAACAAAAGTTGTTTTTACCATTCAAAATTTGCAGACATTGTAAAGCTTTGCAAAACTCTTGAACATTTAGTGACAACCATCCATATTATATATGGGGTGATGATGTGATAAATGATTCAAAAGAAAAGAATCTCTTTTGGTTAACTTCAAAATACAAGGAAGGGTTTCTTATAGCACATTGTTCAACATAAAAGAAAAGTTTTCAAGGAATTGGATTTCAAAGGAAGTGATTCCTTCAATGCCTATAAAAACAGGCAAAAGAAGAGCAAAACACCACAAACCCATCACTCGGTCTCTAGTTTTGCAAATCGTTCTCAGAGTGTTTTCCTCATCTTTTGTGCTCAAAGATTTAATCAATCCCTTAGACTGGTTAAGATGTTCTTTCATCTTTACCAAAGGAAAAATGCCAATCTTAAACGGTATATGTATCTTACTTCAGTTGGGAAGTTGCGTTCCCCTTAGCTTCAAGGTTCGAGCCTTCTTTAAGTGCTATCTGTGATTCGTTCTCCATTCCAAGGAAGGAAAGGGAAGCAGACTGGAGATAAGAAGCCACATGCCACACGGGAGAGATCACCTGTGCTTGAATTGCATCATCTAATGCTTCTTTTGGCATGTCACTCATTAGGTAACACAGGCTACGCCGTGCGCACACTGTTGGAGAGATCATTCCTCCATCAATGAACTGTGCAAAAATTTGGGACATCATCCATGTTAATACTACTCTCTATGTTCCTATCCTACAAGTGTCTCTCTTTCGGTTAGAAAAATAAAAAAAACTAACCTGCGTGTAACACTCAATGGCATCTCTAAAGTCTTTTTGCCTGAAAGCAACATCACCCTTCTTCTTAGAGTTCAAAGACTCTTGCATCTGGTCTGTCCACATATGAAACGAGAGCTGCATTTCCATAAACAAAGAAAACACAAAATCAAGAACCATGAAAACCCTCATTTATTACATCTATACAAATCTTCCGGACATTAAATAACTGAGTAACAGAAATACCTCATTGGTGACACCCTCGTCGTCTTTGTATCCAAGTTTATCCAAGATCTCAAGCATAGCGGTGAGGTCCTTTCTTGAACAAGCCTCACCAAGAGGGGAGAGAGGAGACACCGAACCACTGTGAGGCAGACCCATTAGAACATGTGATGGGACCTAATACAAAAAGGGAAACAATCATCCGAGTCAAACAACACACACAGAGACTCGGTCCCTTTGTTTTTTCATTAATGGCTCTTAATAGTAATATGAAAATGAGGGAACCTCAGTGTCCTTCTGAAGAGGGGTCAGGGCAGTGACCAAAGATTTTGGGTTAGGCCTCTCACGAGCTTCGTACTGAAGACAACGAGAAGCGAGGCGTACTAGCTCTGTGCCATCGCTGTCAGAGAATTGCCCATCTAGGCAAGAATCAGTCAGCGTCTGGAGATTTCTGTCTCTAATCAGATCAAGGGCCTACATACATAACAGATTAAAATAGAATCAATCTTCACCTCTGTGTCTATATGCAAACAAACAATACTTACATGGCTGGGAGGTATATGTTTTCCGCTGAGAAGATCAAGCAGAAGAGTGCCAAAGCTGTATATCACACTCTCTGGAGTAACCCTCCCTGTTAAACACACACAAAAGGTGGAACGAACTTAGTCTCAAGTACCATATATCAATAATATTGGTTTAAAAAAAAAAAAACAATTGATGAAGTAAGTGTACCAGTTCTGAGATATTCAGGAGGGGTGAAAGCAAGATTTGTGCTGTAACTTTTTCCATCACGACTATTCTTCATCAACCCAAAAGTAGAAAGCCTTGGATTGCATTCCTCATCAAATAAAACACGGTAGGCATTGAGGTCGTGGTAAAGAGAACGCTCTTGGTTGGTGCAGTAGTCAAGAGCTTGTGCTAGATACAAAACAACTCGTAGCCTCATTGTCCATTTCATAGGTTGTGTTTCCCCTGTGGTTGCAATTAAATAAAAAAGGACACTTAAAGTTGTTTCTAGGTGACATAACATCTATTATATAAGGGCAGAGTAGGTGTTACAGTGGAAAAGATGTTTGGCAAGGGTTTCATTGGGCATAAACTCAGCGACAAGCAACCTCTCGTCACCTTCGCAACAACAGCCGAGCAAATTAGCCATTCTCTCACTCCGCAGCTGACCGACGGACCTAGCTTCCTCGAGGAACTGGCGAGGGTCAGGCCAGGCCATTCTAGTGAAACGCTTGACAGCAATCTTCTTCTGGTTCTCGAGTTTGCCTCTGTAGACGACGTTAGGAGCCTTTTCACCGTGCTCAGATACGATGTACTCGACGGCGAAACCACAAGTGGCTGACTTGAGCTGGTCTAGTGTGAACTCGCGGAAAGCTGGCACATCATCGGTGATGTTGTCACTGTTCTCTCCTCCATTCTCTGCAATTTTACAAGAAGAAAGAAAGAGCAATCAGATAATAATAATGTCTAATAGAGAGATCCAAAAAAAATAAAATAAGAAAAAACTAACGAAGATGAGGAGGAGGTTGAAGAAGAGCAGTCTTGTGTGATGATGATTTGCGACAACAACCGAGGTTTGAGCATCGACCTCCCATCTCTATTCACAACACTAAACAAAACTGTCTTCTCTTTATTTCTTTCCAAATTGAGAGAGAGAGACAGAGAGGTTTGTTTACAATCAGAGGGTCTGCAATTATAAATGACATCTTTCGTTAAAAGCCAAACAATCAGAGCCAAAATAAAAGAAAGGTCGTTACCTTTTTCAACTCGCTGTGACTCTCTCTAGTTGAGTCAACTCAACTCGAGTGAGGGGGAAGAAAAAAAAGAATTAAAAAAACCTCTAATTAGAGCCAATAAACCTATGATTCGGAACTCAACACAGAAAAAATGTATTCGGGATCGAACAAACTTTAATCTGTATCTCTAGGGTTTGGTCTTTAAGGAGAAGGAGAAGAAGAACCAAGGACATAAGGCAAAATCGGGAGAGACAGTATCTCTCTCTCTCTCTCAATCGAATCGACATGAACGTATGTGATTCATGTGATACTAAAAGCTTAAACAATCCGAATATAATGATTTCGATTTTTTTTTTAAATAAAGTAGATCAGATCACAAGTTTAGTTTATATATATATGTACTAGTAGTACTCTAGTACTAACATACAGACACAACAGTGGTGTGTGTGTATACGTGCATCTACTCTATACACATCTGTAAATTTACAGTTGATTTTTATTTTTTTTAGTTCTGAAAGAACAACAAGACAGAGAAAGAAATATAGAATAAGCCAACGAAAATTAATTTACCGACAAGTTGATTAATTATTTTAATGCTGAGTGAGACAACTATTTTACCAAAAACCCTGTCATAAAAGAAAAAAACAATTAATAAATTGTTGTCGCACAGATTTGAAGATTTTTTTTAATAAAAAAAAACATTCTGAAAATGATGAGGAAAACGCAAAAACAAGAAGCACCGCCTGTTAAAGCAAGTGGTCGATGTTGTTCGTAGTCCTCTTTCCCGTTGGCCGTAATCAGTGATCACTACTCTTTCTAACGGACCTTTTCTTATAATTAGAGGGAAACGCACTAATCAGTGTGTTAATTGACGATGTGTCAAAGCCCATTGGCTTTTATGGGCCTCATGGATCTGGTTCAGTTTAAACTAAACCGGGTTTAGATTAGTTTGTCAATCTTTTAATGGGCCGTATAAATCAATATACAGCATAGAGACTTAAGGTCAATGATCCACCAAAAACAAAAGCCTGAGGAGAGACCAGACCAACCATGCCAGAAGAGGAGAGAGAGGGTCCAAACTTGAAGGGGAAAACAAATAAACAAATAAAACATTGGTACATCATGTAGACCTCAACGCTCCAATGTTCTCCTGACCAAAACTTCAGCTCACCACAAAGTAATAAAGATATAGACATGATGTATTAGTAAGAATGAGTAAAACATATAAAAACATTTGAATATATATATAAATACGGGTACAACGTGACAGCAACAAAAGTCGTCTGTTTTGAAGACGTGGTCGCAGGCTAAAAGAGACCCAAGAAATAAGATCAAAACAACGCCTCCTTTGTGTTTTCTCTTCAACCCTCCTCTCCACTTTTCCTCCATTCCTTTCATTGTTTTGATCCAACCATCAATCCCGGGTTAGGATTTCCATCTCAACAAAGAAGACATGGTAAGTTCCTACTCATTTTAGTCTATAGATGATGCATGGCTTACCTTTATAAGTGTTTCTGATTTTTCATCCACCAACAGTTTGGTTATGTGAAATGAATTCCCATTTTGATGTTGTTGTTGGATACAGTATGTGGTGACATGTTAGGATTCTATATCATTTTTTTTTTAAATCTATCAATTAATAATAAAGAAAACAAGAATAAATCCGCATTCTTCCATACAAATACCAAATAAAAAAAGACAATAACTATAGGAAAGTTTTGTGGTATTTGGGTGGAACTTGGAAGTATATATAACATGAAGAGAGTTCATATCTGAATTGACTTTGTGTGGAAAAGCCTTGTGATATGTTATGGTCCATATTCAGTTTTTAAAATTTATATGGTTTTTTAGTTGATCATATCCAGTTCATTGTTATTTTTACTTCTATAATATTATTTATGGATAAAATTGCTCTAATTCACTTTTTTTTCTTTTTCTATAATAGAAATTGTTATTTTTCAAATAGAAGAAAAAATAACATTTTTCTATTTTTTACTCTGTATTTAAAAATTGATATTTTAGAGAAAATACATTAGAATATATCACGCTTCTATAGTATAGCAAAATGCATTGGAGATATTCATGTATGATGACTAGTTAATGATTATGTTGTGACAGGCTAACTCGGCATCTGGGATGCACGTAAGTGATGAATGCAAGGTCAAATTTTTGGAGTTGAAAGCAAAGAGGACTTACAGGTATATCGTATTCAAGATTGATGAGAAGGCTCAGCAAGTTGGAATAGAAAAGTTTGGGAATCCACAAGAGACCTACGATGATTTCACAAACTCTATCCCTGAAAATGAGTGCCGATATGCAATCTATGATTTTGATTTCACCACCGAGGATAACTGCCAGAAGAGCAAGATCTTTTTCATTGCATGGTAAACACATTTGTGTATTTTCATGATCTGAAATTGTTATATGAGCTTTTGATTGATTCATTCATATTGAACAGGTCACCTGATACAGCAAGAGTACGGAGTAAGATGTTGTATGCAAGCTCAAAGGATAGGTTCAAGAGAGAAATGGATGGAATCCAAGTTGAACTACAAGCAACTGATCCTAGCGAGATGAGCCTCGACATCATCAAAGACCGAGCTCTCTGAACAAAACCAATCAATCATTATTCTAAATGAACCACTGCATCTTTATTCATTACTATTTCGTATGTTAAGCTTTCTTAATTTGTTTCAGTGACATCTCCCATTTCCCTTTGGGTATTTCTGCTCTTTGGAAACAGTTTGTGTGGATTTAAAGTTGTTTTGTTCTTGAGCTTTCTTTCTTTTAAAGAACTCTAAAAGTGAAAACCTTTCAGCTCGAACCAAAGGATATAATAGCATATTAGCATCTGCCACCTTAATTTATATATAATTTTCCTAGAAAATAGAAGAATTCATTTTCGAACTGAATTAGCTTTAATGTATAGCTTACATTGGAGTAAAACACTCCTTCAAAATAGGAAAACAGATGCAACTACTTGTGCTTTAGAATCGTTAGCCATGCAATGACTTCCAGTTTTTATGTAGACGAAGCCCACTTCTTGTTATGTCTTTTTACTACAGTTATGATGAAGACCATCCAACATGAAAACAGAACTCGTGTTATTTATCTAGGTAACAAGAAAAGAACAAAACAAAACACTTTGTAAAACAATTTAGTGGACTTAGTATGGAATGCTTTAGCATATACCATCCAAACATTTCTCCTTTTTTGTCTTTTTTTTTTATAAGATAGATTCCATTCTTTGATTACAAACAAATATGATAAAAGAAATTAGGGACGAGAAGCAGATGATAAAAAACAAATATATACGTCTAATAGAAATTCGGGTTTTAATTTCAAAAATTGTAAACGGAAACAGCAAAATTATATTAGTTATATGTAACGTCATTTACTTCAAATTCCACCTTTTTTTTTTTGAGGAAACCGATTTCCACATTTATGTTTTAACAATTGACAAAATTCTTTTAAGAGCTTCATAAATCATGACGAAAATACGAGCAATTGGAAAACACGTGATGCTTGCCATTTTTTTCAATATTCGTTTATTTTGCAAGCTGTAATATATATTCCTTGAGACAGGCCGAATAAATAAAAAATAAACAATGAAAAGACTCATTTGATAAAAAAAACAATGAAAAGACTCAAACAGACGGATAGAAAACCATTAGAATCATTTTTAATATTCTCACAAGAATAAGAAAAAATGACACCATTACACTTATATAATTGAAACTTTTTCCGATCGAACATATCATATATCTTCTATAAATAGAACTAAATGATCTTTTAACCTTCAATTAGAACCTAAAGCTCGAAGCTCTTTTCCTTTTCTAGAATGGAGACAGGTATCACAAATTTACATTATTGTCATCACCTTGTGAGAATGGCTATGTGGATCCAAAAGCAATTTGTGTTTTTTTTTGGTTAACATATAAACACTTATGAAGTAGGAAAAGCGCAGTTATCGGTCATCAAGGCATGGAAGGAACAGAAGATAACAAAGGTCACTAGCAAGTAAGAAACAACACAACCCCCCTTTTTCTGAGGTTCTGCGTTTACAATTGCAGTTTCTATACGACGCTGTGACAGTTTTTCCAAAATTGCAGGACTCAGAAGAAGCTCCATGAGATTTCAGGATGGGAGAATAAGAAAACAAGAAAGATCGAATCTGAACTCGCTAGTCTCCAGGTAAGTCCCACAAAAGGCATCTCTTGTTCTACTTAAATTTTATGACCCTTCTCTATTTCTTAAGTAAAAATTGATGCTCAAACTACCGAAACAAGAAGCAAGTCCGCTACTAAAGACGGCTGCATCTAAAGACATTATTTTTTTACTGCAGCGGAAGATGGACAGTAAGAAAATGGAGGAAGCAGAGAGACTAAGGAGCAAGAAAGCAGCAGTTCATGCAAAAGCACAAGAGAAGAAAGCAAAGGTTCAAACTAGACGCGCTCAAGAGATTCTCCATGCCGAAGAAGAAGCTGCTAGGTTTGAAGCCACTGGAGAGGTTCCCAACAAGGCATCTTGCAGCTGCTTCTGATATCAACCGTAACTTGTGTTGAAACGTATTATCACCCTTCTCCCCCTCTCCTTTGCTCATACTTAAAACATTTTACGTGTGTGTGTGTGTGTTTGCTTGTGTTTATCAAGGAACAAGTGTGTGCTGAAATAATTGTCCACATACCAAAACCCTAAAACTGGTCAACCTTACTGATAAAAAGAAACAATGCTCGAATCAAACATGAAACGTAACATCTTAAGGTTGCAAAGACTTAATATTGAAGTTGAAAAGCCCAAAACAGGACACTAAAGAGTCACCAAAGCACAGCTTCTTGAAAACGCATCACAACATTTAAACCACTGACCAGTCTACGACAAAGAAAGACACGTAATAGCATCAAACGATTTGTGAAAACTACATTAAAAAAACTTCACTTCCACAACTACCCGGAATTTCAAACCTTCTAGGCCTTGTTTATATGTAGTTGAATCTTATAAATAAGGGAAACTCAAAAGACGCACACATAATATTATTTTGGTGGTAGAGGCAGAATGAGAAGACTTTTTGGGTTGTCGCTGTCCTGCCATGGCTAGATAAGACAACTTTCTACCCATTGCTTCAACCAACCTGAAAAATCACACAAATCCGAATAACGTTTTAGGGATCTCACGCAAATGGGGGGAGCAACACTAACTCGATAGATATTTTGTAGTGTAAAAGGACGATAATTTTGTCTCTTAATGATGTACATTGGCGTCTTATATCTTTCATGAACACTATGTAGTAAAAGGACCCAAAAGTAGGAACAATTCAAGTCTGTCCGTAAGTTGATACTACTTACCACTTATTACTGAGACACCTAACAGCAGACCAAGGGGGGTCAAACCCTTGGTTATTGGCAATAAATTGCCTGATCGATATGCGGAGGAATTTGCTTGATCTCCGTTCCAAGCTCTTGCTCAATCCGGTAACTAGGAAAATGTAAGACTTAGGTTAAACAATAAAGTAGGCAGCATGAGTAGTTGAGTACAACGCAAGTTACGAGAGAAATACATACAGGTTAAAGCGGTCCTCATAGGTGATGAGATTCACAGCTAAACCAAGATGGCCAAACCTTCCTGATCGACCAACCTGGACAGTAACCGGGAATTAAAATCAAATAACCATCAATCAAATATGTAGGAATCAGTTACAATGTAGACATCTGACTTTCAGCTTACCCTATGTAGATAAGTTTCTGCAGTCTTTGGGAAATCAAAGTTTATCACCACATTGACTGCTTGAATGTCAATACCACGTGTGAACAGGTCTGCATCAATCATTATCAAACCATAAACTATTCAGGTGAACGACTTGACTCATTTAACAAGGACAAAATAGTAAAGCCAGTGTCACTTAATTCCCCTAAGGCAAGTCACTCTTGAGTTACAAATAAGAAAATTGAATGAGCACTTTATTTCATTGTAATCATGTAAAAAGAGTATTAAAACAGTTAGGCATTACCAGTACACACAAGATTGCGGCATGCACCATTGCGGAAGTCATGGAACACTCTGTTTCGGTGGTCTTGAAGCATCTTTGCATGGATGTAGAAGCACGAATACCCAAGTTCTGTTATTTTCTTAGCTAAGAGCTCCACACGGTTCACAGAATTGCAGAAAATGATCGATTGGTTAATTTGCAGCTGCAGAAGAAGAAGAAGAAGAAGAAGAAGAAGAAGAAGAGAGTCAATGCCAGCTGAGAAAAGAAGAGAAAAAGAATCAATTCTTAAAGTTCAGATCTAACCTTGGAGAATAGTGTATTCAAGCAATGAATTTTCTGTCGTTCTTCAACGAAAGCATAGAACTGCGTAATACCCTTGAGCGTAAGCTCATCCATGAGATTGATGATGTAAGGATTCGTCAGAAATCTATCCTTAAAATCCTTGACAGTGACAGGAAACGTGGCTGAGAACATCAGTATCTGACGGTTTTGCGGTAGAAAGCTGATCAGATGCTCCACTGAAGGTTGGAACTCTTGAGATAAAAGCTTATCAGCCTGATAAAAACAGATTCATATTTAAATTAGATTCGGGGAAACCATGGCAGTCTTGTATAAAAATATAGGTAAAATAAAAGAAATTTTGCTAGCAAGCAACCATTTACCTCATCCATAACAAACACGGAACAATCTTTCAAAACACAAACACCTTTCTTGGTAAGATCCAGAATCCTCCCAGGGGTTCCTACCAGTAAATGGACAGGCTGATACAAACGCATGATGTCATCTTTTAGACTGGTGCCTCCAGTGGTCACCATGACTTGAATCTTCAAATGCTTCCCCATCTCCTTACACACCTGTGATGTCTGAAGGGCTAACTCTCGAGTTGGAACAATTATCACAGCTGCAAACAAGACAGGCATCAGAGATAAACATTCAAGAGAAAACATGAAAAATCAATAGCTAGTATATAGATAGCAGAACTTCAAACCGACAATAGGATTCTATTCTATTCAACTGAGAGCATATGGTCAAGGGAAGCGTTACCTTGAATAACGTTGTTATCTTGGTCAATTTTTTCCAAGACAGGAATACAAAAGGCGGCAGTTTTGCCAGTGCCGTTTTTAGCTCGGGCAAGGATGTCTCTACCAGTTAAGGCGATAGGGATACTCTCTTCCTGGATTGGAGAAGGTCTTTCGAAACCCTTCTCATAGATTCCCATTAGAAGATCTCGCTTCAGGAAATAGTCTTCAAACTCGTTTCCCTTTGTGGCTGTCACATCCTGAACATGATTAACAAGTCAGGAGTTATACAAATGTCATCGCTTGCAAAAAGAAAAAAAAAAGCCTATCGGTTGCCCAAATAGATTCTCACACAGTTATGTATTAAGAACATAAAACAAGAGCTTCCTTGTATTAAGCTATGGATAAAATGTGGGAAAGTATCATTTATCAATACTTGGTTTATGTATTGAGCTATCTAACAAACGAAACACATTTATGCAGAAGACAGGTGAAACAACCAGTCTATGTACGCTTACTTTACGTTCAAGGAAAACAAAAGAAAGGGAAATCTTAATTTATTATACCCTTTCTTCCAAGCATAGAATCGTACCTCTGTTCTGTAGCGAGTATCAGGTGCAGGTAGTTTTAGCCTCGCCTTCCAATCTTCCGAACTGGATAGAAGAACACACAATGAATATAAGCACGCCTCCAACATAACTACTAAGAGAGATTGATGAAAGTTATTACACACACACACAAAAAATGAAACCAAAACTAAACAGTTCAACCAGATAAAAACGAAAACAATCACATCCAAACTTGAACCAAGCAGAGTGAAAAGAAGACAAAGGTACTAACTTTGTGTCGATGGCTTCGGACAGAACAGTCTTCTCGACTTCCACAACAGCATCACCGTTACTGTTACCGGGAGAGATCTGGGGTGGTGGTCTTCGAAGCCACTGCTGTTGCTGTTGCTGTTGGTATCGATGCGGCTGCTGCTGCTGGGACGTGGCTTGCTGAAACTGTTGTTGGTGATTCTGATGGGCGTAACCGCCGCCGCCGCGCTGAACGTACTGTGGCGGCGGCTGCTGCTGATGTTGGTAACCAGGGCGGGACTGGAAATTAGGGTTAGGGTTGTTGATAGCACCACGGCCAGCGCCAATCCCTGGAGGATACCTTCCTCCTCCTCCTCCTCCTCCTCGGTTGTTGTTGTTGTTCATCATCACAAGCTTGATCGATGTCTAAATCGCTAATCTAAACCAAAAGACTCTGCCCTACGGATAAAGATCTGTACAGCAAGAAACGACAACGTCTAGGGTTTTCCTACGGTCAATGTCACACAATCGCGATTTAATAACAAAAAGGAAACTTGCGGAGAAATCTAGGGTTAAGCGAGAGAGATAAATAGAAAGCAGATCTGGAAAAATTAAAAGACTCCAAAATCAAAAGCGAGATTCGAGGACAGTAACGAGAAATAGGTCCACGCGAGAGGAAGGAAGGAGAGAGAGAGCAATCAAAGAAAAGGTTTGAGATACAGACGGACTACTACAGGTAGACAAATCTCTCTGTAATATTATTATTTTGTAATGTTTTCTTTTTTGTCTGATTTGGTTTTGATATTTTGGTAGGATATGCAGATGGGCCTATAGATAACACGGGAAGGTGTTGAACGGACTTTTAAAGTTTCTTAAATTTACAAAATGTAACTTGTGTTTCCTTTTATTTACCAATTTACCGACCACTTCTTTTCTCACAGATTCAACCGTTACTTCCTTTAATTTTATTAACACATCTTTTATCAAACAAATATTGACTGTACATTGAATTTCAATATAAGCGGTTCTCTCAAATAGCTATTTTTAAGTTTTTATCATAAAATAACCCTCAAAAATAAAATGACCAAAATACATTTTTTTCGTTTTGCAAATTTTAATATTTATTCTTTTATTTTTAAAATTTTGAACGCATTCCTAAAATCTCACCCATTAACTCTAAACCCTAAGTATTAGATTAGTTAACCCAAAAGTTATAAATATATATTTACTCTTTAATAAAATCACTTTTGGTTATTTTCTTCACTGAGAAGCTATTTTGTAATAATAAACTAAAAGTGGCTATCTAAGGGAATTTATCTTTCAATATATCTAGGGGTAAAATTTTAGATTCGAATATGTGGTTTTCAGATATTCAGATTTTAGAGATCTTTCTAGATATTATGCTATTTATAAATATCTTGATCCGTATCTATATAAAAATAAAAAATATATATATTTATAAAATACTATAAAATATTAAATATTTATACAATATTTATAATAAGATATATACTACTATAAAGTTTAGAAATATTATATTATAAGACTATATATAAGTACAAATATAATTATTAATAAAATTAAAAATCGAATATATTTTAAAAATATGAATCAAAATCAATATATATGAATTTATATTCAGATATACTTTCTACAAATTCAATATTTTAAGCATTCCAAATATTTCATTTTTAGAACCTATCTCAAATTGTATCCTAGTCCCTGAAAATAAATTTCACCCCTAAATAAAACCACAAAGTTGAATTAAATCAAAGCATGGACTTCTTCCTTTTTTCTAAGAGCATCATTAACGCGAGAAACCCATTATGTTTTTAAAATTTTTTTTTTAGTTTTTATTTTTTCGGATTAAAAAAAAAGTGCACCAATTGCGGGATGCCACGTGTCGTGGGACCCGCGAAATAGTGAAAGAAACGGAGAGAACAAGTTTCTCTGTTCGCAACTTTTTTCCTCCTTTTCTTCCTTTTGGTGGACTCTCCCTCCCTTAAAAACCTTTCTAGAACACCATCAACGCGAGAAACCCATTAGGTTTCTTTAAGTTTTTTTTTTTGGATTTAAAGAAAAAAAAAGCGCATCAATTGCGAGCTGCCACGTATCGTGGGGCCCGCGAAATAGTAAAAGAAAAGAAGAGAACAAGTTTCTCTGTTCGCAACTTTCTTCCTCCTTTTCTTCCTTTTAGTGTACCCTCCCCCTCCCCTAAAAACCCCTTTAGATCCTGCAATAAAGATGCTCTAAGACTATTATATTAAAGAGATTGAGTTAAAGATCTCGACATGTCGACATCATAATGGAAATTCAAGCCAATCAGAAAGTTTGAAATTGACATGTCACTGCTGTAGAGTGCAACATGTTTCGCCTTCAAGCATTGACAGTTTTTTCCCGGACTCTTCCACTTCATCTTTTAATTGTTTTTTTAGGTTTATGTACAAAATTAAGAAAACATTTAATTTGCATATTTCTAAAATAAAAACATCATTACCTCTACACAAAACAATATTTCAACTAATAGAAAATAAGTTGGAGAATATTCTTAATAAATTTTGCATTAAAATTCTAAAAGTACATTCATTTTGAAACGAAACTTTTATTCTACAACGACAGTTACACTGAAACAAAATAAGTAATTGGCATTGATGTATTTATATTTAAATTATAATCAAAACTTATAAATAGTATAAAATTTTAATAGTATTTGTAAATGAATCAAGACACATGCAATCTAATCTATATTGTACACCAGCTCACACACCTCTTGAACAAAATCACCAACTTACTAAAGCAGAGGGACCGGAATTTGCTGATCCAAGGAAGTATAGATGGCTTGTTGGTAGGCTGATTTACCTTCTGGATACTCGGGCAGAGTTGTGTTACTCAGTTCATATTCTTTCGCAAATTATGAAACTTCCAAAAGAAGCTCATTTGCTTGCTTCTCTCAGTGTTGTGCAATTTCTGGAAGGAACACTAGGTCAAGGAATCTTGCTCCAGTCCTACCTGATCTCACACTCTCTGTCTATTGTGATGCTGATTGGTCATTTTGTCCTCTTACCTGAAGATCACTCAGTGCATTCGTGGTTATGCTTGATGGATCACCAATTGCATGGGAGACTAAGAAGCATTGGATCACATTCATCTACCAAAGCAGACTACAGGTCTATGGCGACTGCCTTGCAAGAGACTAAATGGATTCTTAAGCTTTTGAAAGAACTGGGTCTTGAACAGTTTACTGCTACTCAATTTTATGTGATAGTAAAGATGTGATTCAGCTGCAAACTTGGTATTTCATGAAAGAACAAAATATATTGATAATGATTTGTCACTCAGTGAATAACATATACGTACAGACTCGCAAATCGCAGTAGATATATTGACTAAAGCATTTGTACTAGTTCCATTTCAAAAGTTAGTGTCTAAATTAGATATGCAAGATTCTCATGCTTCAACTTAAGGAAGAGTTGGAGATATTAACATATACTAGATTCTGACCCGCCTTTCGAGAGGACGGGTATATTTTTTGTTTAAATTTTTTGAGAAATTTAATTTTTAAATTTATGTTATTTTTTAATCATATCTGCGTTTAATATTAATTTAATTTAGTAAATTTTTGGTAAATATATTAAATATGTCAAGTTGTATAACTATACATTTGTGCCATATGCATATAAGAGATTATTTTTAAACTTTATTCTTAAAGTTTTGCAACATATTATATTTATAATAGTTTCCAAACATAATTAGTTAAGAATATTTCGTACCTAAAATACCCGATTCAGAATCAACTCGAAAATCAAAGTCTCGTACTCTGTTAGACTTGACCTATATACTCGAACGGTTTTTAAAGTGTTATATCCGACAACCAATATCAAATCTAACCCGCACCGAAAACTGAATTTTGTTTTTTGAAAAATGTCTTAAGAAAATAATTTTTAATATATATTCTATTAAAACAGCAAACTGACTTATTGATATAAGTGTGGTCAAACTATTTTAATACAATTATTATATTCTGACCCGCCTTTAAAAGGGTGTGTTTATTTTTTGTTTTACATTTTTGAATTTTTTATTAAGGATGAATATATTTTTTGTTTTATGTTTTAGAAAATTAATTTTTATATTTGTGTTTTAGTTATATTTGTGTTTTTCTTTGTATTATATTTTTATTAAATGATTATTAAAAGGATTTAATAGTTATATTAAAATAGTTAGACCACACTTATATCAATAGGTCATGTTCATGTTTTAATACAATAGATTAAAACCTCTTATTAATTATTTAAGAAAATATTTTACACAAATATGATAACAAAAAAAACACGAATATGATTTAGAAACACAAATATGAAATTAACTTTTTTTTAAAACGTAAAACAAAAATATACAGTGTTCACAATGATGTGATGTCACATGATTATAATTTGTTTTTGCTAATTGATAAAGGCTACAAATATGAAATTAACTTTTTTTTAAAACGTAAAACAAAAAATATGCATTACGTTAGAATTAGAATTATAGTTGGCGTGATAAATAAATAAAAATACCGTAGGTTTTTAAATATTCTAATAGCAGAGATCCGTAAATATTATTGAAACAAAAAGATATCTCCAAAAAGGGTCTTCTGTTTGAAATTTTGATTTGGCGCTTCATGTATACTTCGTTTGTATATTATAGTAAATTTATATTAAGATGCCTAATACTTTGAAAGCGTGGAATTTGTCTTCTATAAATTTTGCATATCACTCCATGTATACTTCTCTTTTATATATTAATATATAAGAAGATTTCCCTATACATATAATAAAGATTGTTTTCTTATACGACAAAGCAAGGAAATATGTTACACTGTTTTTGTCTTTGTATAACTAACAGATCTTCAACCTCTCTCTCTAAAACTTCCATCTTCTTTCTAAAACTTCTCGTTCTTGTGGAAGATTTCCGGTCACCGACTCTGGCCGCTTCCACAGGGCTGGAGTCGGGTTTCGATTTTGTGTTCACATGTTCTTTGGTGTTTCATCTGCTAGTTTGCATGTTGATTTTGAAGGTTTTAATCTGAAATTCGAGATCTATTATAGATCTGTTTGGATTAAGATGGCTTCAAGGTAAAAAAAAAAAAAAAAAAAAAAAAAAAAAAAAAAAAAAAAAAAAAAAGATGGCTTCAAGGTTGGAGTTTCCAGATCGCAAGATCAATGGGTTGGAGATGGGTTTCTCTGCTGCATGCTCCTCTACTCTATTAATGGTGTCTTTGACTTTACTCTGTCTCGATCACGATTCCGTCTTGTTCTCAAGTCGGATTTTGGCCGGAGTAGAGTGATTCGCTCCCTGTCTTTACCCCAGAGGTATGATCGAATCCTCAACCCTTGCATGCTTCTCAGTTGGCGTTCTCTGTCGTTCTCGTGATGGATCGATCTCGCCGCTTCCGGTTGAATGTAAAAGAACGAAGTGTTCTGTTCACCGGGTCCTGAAGCTTAGGTTTTCTGCTCTAATCTGTTTGCACTTATTCACTATGGGAGGTTTCCGGTTTCGCTGTCTCTTCTTCAAAGACCCGATTGGAGTGTTGGTGTGGTGTTGCTTAGGAGCTTTTCTTCATCTTCGCTTTTGGTGGTAGCTCTTAATCTTGTGTGTTTTTAATTTCTACCTCATAATCATCATGTAACTAGTAAGTTTGTGTTAGTCTGCTTCCCTTGTTAGGGCAATACCTCCGAAGAACTTTGGTTCTGTCGGCTTCGTTTCCGGGTTAGTCCGGCACATGTATCAGATATGTATCCCTCTGTGTAATATTACTGGTTTAATATAATTATCTTTAAGGGTGAAAAAAAAAAAAAACTAACAGATCTTATGATTTTAATAAGATTAAAAGTCAGTTGAATATCAAAATCTACGGTATACGTGCTTTCAAAAATTCAAAGTTTTCAATACATCCATCTTCGTTCATTTAATTAAAAGCTAGGCTATATGTGTTCTTAATTTATTTTTTATCCCGTGATTTCTTTGAAGAAATCAGACGATTTATCATCTATTCACTAAAATTGAAGTATAAAACAATATGTGTCTATTTTAAAATGAGCTCTTACAGATTTTCATTGCATTTTTAGTTAATTCTGACCACTTGTCTTTCTAAATAATTTGACATGATTTATTATATAAGTACAAAATATAATTTACTTATTTTGAAGTGTTTTAATATATCTTGTACATCAATTTTTCACTCTTTATAAATACTTCATTAATTATCTTTACTATAAAATTTTAATAACATTTGTATAGATATTAATCATAATAATCATAATAATTTGACATATTTAATGAAATGACTCTATTTGTGATAAGAATTCAAAATGTTTAACAACAAGTTTTTATTTGTTTATGGTGTGAATTAGATAAAGACATCCGGGTATCCATTTAGATACAAGTTATTTTTCGTGGGTATCAATTTTCTGGGTTTTGAAATTAAGCTTCATTCGCATATTACAAAATTTTTGGTGGATTTCGAGTTAGATCATCTCAAAATCCGGATGAATTCGGTTTTGATGTATAAAAATCTAAAAATATCCAAAACTAATATATCTGAAACATATTCAGATATTTATATAAAATAATCATGTTAATTGTTTCCGTTCGGGTATTTTAAATCCAAAAATAACCTAACACAAAACCAAATAAAAAGTAATCATATTATCCAATTTGATTCAGATTTGATTCTGATGTAGAAGAACATAAAAGTATTAAAATATATAACAGTAATCATGGAAAAAAAATATCAATTTATAAGAAGATAAAAATTAATATCTGCGTTGGTGTGCAGTCAATCTCTAATTTGGTTTAAAAAAAAGACATAGTAAACATCCAGAAAAAGAAAATAACAGAAAGCTGATGAAGGATCATATGGTATCATGAGTTCATGACCCTCCATTATTGAATCACATACACAAAACAAACAATAACACCAGTGGTACTGGGTAAAGGTCTTGGGGACCAATTGTCATGCCCCCGGATTCGACGCCAGGCGGGAAACTACTCTTCCGTGTCACCAGTGATACTGGGTGTTGGGCCTTGTCCTCAGCCCTGGTAATACTTTCTCGGGTGAAATGGACCGCTATCTAACCGGACCCTGGGAAATGACCCACGAAGTGGGGAACCCCAGAATTATCAAAAAAAAAAAAACAATAACAAACGGTTATGATCAAATTCATGGCGTTTAAGCAGAGTCATAATTGAACCATGATCCCGAACAGTACGTACTAGTACTATGTTAGTATGTGGGGATTCATTTTGTATAATGTAGGGTCCACACTATCCATTTATTGTCCAATCAGTTAGATTTGTTCAGATTGGACCAATTGTATCTAAATCTAGAACCCCAGATTATGATTGATGTCACTTTCGTATATTAAACTGATTTTATTTATGAATCATGATGCAGCCCTCTAAAATCTAAAGCTATGGCCCTGCATGTGTTCTTAATTTGGTGATTCATATCTAGAAAACAAGCCGGCTCTCCTAATTGCTTATGTCGATAAGCACATACGCAACCGCATCAATTGAGTAAGGGGCAGAACTAAAGCTACATTCCTCAAGCCATGAGTATATGGTTTGCTTCCCGATCGTTAGATGGATTTTCTTTCACAAAACAAAGTAACACAAGTTTCTTTTTTATCTGAATAAATTAGATTCTGACCAGCTCTTAACGGGGGTATATTTATCAATAGGTCATGGACTCATGTGCATGTTTTAGTATAATAGACTCAGAAAAGAAAACAAGCCATTTATTCATTAAAAAGGAAAACATAACAAACATAGAGAAATTGTGTTCAAAAGAAAAAAAACAAACAAACATATAGAAAAGGAAACGGAAAGCAAATGAAGGATCGTACATATCGCGAACCTTCCCTTATTGAATCACACACAACGCAGACATACTGAAAAAAAAAGATAATGGAAAGCTGATGAAAGATCACATGGTATCATGGCCCTCCCTTACTGAAACTCGTAAAAGTAGAGATCATCAAAACGGTCATTGGTCTGAGCTTTGCCACCATGCATCAAGAGCCCTTTCTTACCATTAACTGTCGCACTCGTGGAAGCTGTCCATCCCCTGATCTCCGGAGTCTCCGGCTTCTCTTCTTTCTTTTTCTCGCGGCCTCCAAAAGGGTTTCCGATCGAAACATCTACATCTAATAGGATCGGGATCCCAAGATGTATTGATAGTCCTGATGACCCACCCGTTGTCTCCTCCACCTCTTTCTCTTCACCCAGCTTATCCAACCTCTCCCACTTACACGTCTCCGTATCTAACGCAAAAGTCCCATCCACCAATTGTCCCGGACCCACGTGAGCTTGTGGGTCCATATCAACCTCACCTCCAAAAATCACAATGCGTTTCCCAACAACTGCACTAGCGAAAACACTCCTTCCAGAAGGCTTCTCACCGAATGTTTCCACTTCTGTCCACTTGTTCTGAACAGGATCGTAGTAATAAACATTATCAATTTCATAGTTGTTGAATCCATATACCACCCAAACCTTCCCATTCACCACTTCGAGTCCGGATCCTCCTCTTATGCTAAAAGATTCCCCTGGGGTGGCACACTGCTTCCACTTCTTATCAGCGATGTTGTAGGCGTCCAGGGTCTTGATCCGCTCCGTAGGAGTCACTCCACCGAAAACATAAACTTTTTTATCATCGGCTGCCATAGAGTGGAAGCTACGAGGAGTGGGTCCTTCTTCGACCGGAGTTAGTAGTTTCCACACGTTTTTGGTTGTGTCATAAGAGTAGAAACCGTTGTATTTGCGGGAAGCGTCTCGGCCACCAAAGACATAGAGGGTTGTTCCAACTGACACCATTCGGACGCCTAAGCATGCGAGGTGTGGAATGTCTCCCGTGGCTGGAGCAATGGACCATTTCCCGGTCTTGAGGTCACAGACGTAAAGGTCTTTGTCAATAGGCACATTTGGTGTGAACTCTCCACCAAAGGAGTAAATCTTGTTTCCTACTTGTGCTATGGCATGCGAGCATCTTAGCCCTGGGGCCTTTCCTTTTTGCTCCACCTTGAAATTTACCAACATTTGTTAACAAAATTTTAATAGTTTTACAATCTGATTAATGATATCAAGGTTTAGACATTCTTTTAGTTATTTCAAGTTTACTACCGTTACTAGATTTTGATCCTCCTTAAAAAAAAACATGTATATTTTCTATTTTAATTTTTTATGAAAATTTTAATTTATACATTTGAATTTTTTTTGGTAACACATATATTTATGTTTAATATTAATTTAATTTGATATAATAATTTCTTAAATAAATGAACTACATAATTAGATATAACATTTAGGTCATGTTTCTATTTTAATAGAATAGATATACTATAATCATTATTACGTTTATTTTCAAATTTAGTCAAGCTTCTTGTCACTTAGTCGACTATATATATGATGTATATGTGTTTTTTAAGAAATCGTTTTTATGTCGATCTAAGAGATTTCTACCTTTGTCCACTTTCCATGCAATTGAGAAGTGGATATTGGGTCACAAACATAGGCTCCAAGGGCGTGTAGAACATTTGTCGAACGCCCGTGAAACCCAACGATTTTGCCACCTTGGAGAACAAACTTTACCCCCGGACCCTCCTTGAAGTTTCTATTGGTTTTGCCTTTGCTAGTCTCGAACTTAAGATCCACAATGGTTTCTTGAGTTACTGTCTCACGGAAAGCTTCTACGTAAACGATGTAATCATCTACGTCAACCACAAACTACATATAGAAAGAAAATACAACTCTCAGTACGAAACCAATATTGAAGAATTAATATAGATCTTTTCAAGCTATAATTATATAGTATATATATTATTAGTACCTCCTCAACTTCTTGTGTTCGTTCTCCATGTTGATCTCCAATAACCACTTCAGAATCATCAACATACTCAAACTTGACAAAGGATATACAATCCTGGCCTTTCCCTAAATACACTTTTCTGACATTTTCGTGAACGTCATCATCCCATACATTTCCTTTCTTACCACCCTTTGCGTCCAGCTTTTGGGCCATCTCTTTTGCTTGCGCTTGATCGATCTTACGAATATTACAAACCTGTAGTTACGATATACGAATATAGCTAAGTCATATAGAAAACAATCTGTTAGATTCAGTTAATTATAGGCTTCCAACTTAAAATCAATTGGTAATTAGTAGATTGGTCCTAACCCTTTATATAGTAGTAGAATATTTCTTATATTTCCGATGTGGGATATTTCTCATCAATACCCTCCCTCACGCTCAGACATCTAGGTCTGAAGCGTGAATAATGTGGGAATAACATCCACAGAGGGCCCAACATCGGTGTAGTAGTAGTTGTAGTAAATTAGGTCAAAGGATCTTGTCGCTCTGATACCATGTTAGATTCAGGTTAATTATGGGCTTCCAACTTAAAACCAATTGGCAATTAGTGGATTGGCCCTAACCCTTTATATAGTAGTAGAATATTTCTTATATTTTCGATGTAGGATATTTCTCATCAATACAATCATATATATGGGATAGAGGGAGATAGATGTTGAGAGAACTGACCTGTTAGTGATTGGTGCAGTGATTAGTATTGGGAAATTGCATGGGTATTTATAGAACCATGGGAAGTTCACATCGACGAATTCTTCATATATTTTATATCTCGCGCCATACACGAGACACTAAATAATGAATGAATACATGTGATTGGCCGTTGACGTATCCCGCAAATAGTTAATCGGAATATATTTCGTACACCTAGTACACATGCTTAATGAATGAAACTAAAAGGGAAGTCAACGCATATGACTTCCTAACTAATTATTCTAGGAGCGTTGCCAGGAGAGGGGGCATGAATAAAGCTAGCTAAACGTGGCAAATGGGCCATTAATTTATTAACACGATAAAATTATAATTATTTATATTATGAGTTGAATGTAATCTTTTCTCAGGAGCTTATTTTGGCTTTTTTCATATGATGTACCATATCAACTATTATGATCTTTGACAGACGAAATAAAAGAAATCTTACACGAAAAAAAAGAATGTAAGATTTTCTTTATTGATATGATATAGACATATGGTTATGCAGTTTCCAGTTTTGATGAAGTAACACCTTAAAATTGATATTACCAATATTTTTATCAGTGTGTTGATGAAATATAGTCATTATTAATATATGTTTTTGGCACATTTTAACAATGTTTTTAAAGTGTTTTTGAGTTTTCATCGAGTCTTTCAAATCGTTTCCGAATTATTATAAGTCTGGAATTGTACTAGATGTGAGACGGACCAGTTGGAGCAAAATATACATAAAAAGTACAATTTGGTGATTTTCACGCAGAACAGCTTGATGATTATTCCCGATCGAGCAGAACACCCAAATGCATGTTCTAACCACATAGATTTTTTAAGCAAACTAAAAGTTATTTCAAAATTTTTCCTAATCATTCTAATTTTTTTTCTGGATCGGTCGCCAGAAACCTTTAAAAAATATTCTCTTCATCTTTTCTATTTTTTTTCTACGTTATTTTACATAATAAAACCAAACCCGACAGTTTTGTAGTTGGTGATTTGCTACTTGTTACAGAAAAGGCAACATGAAATACAACTGAATAAAAAGTGATAGGGTTCATGAATCCTTCTCCAAACGAGAGAGATGACTTAGTGGTTGGCTTACTTACTCTAGAGTGTTATACCCATGAGTTTAACATAAATAAGTATAAATAGATTGTCTTCATTCACGGTTGTTCTTAAGGCTTGCATTAAACTAATTACTTAGTGCATGAACCTAGGCTTAATCTATTCATCAAAAATGTTATAGGTTGCTAGACATAACTTGAATGAGCTTCATATCCCTAACCAGCGAAAGTATATGTTAGGGTGTTTTGTGAACAAATCAGACTTGATCTTAATGTTTGTTATCGCATCTCAGTCCAAACGACAGTTTAGGTATTGATATTGATTGACAAAAGTTGAAGCACCATGACAGTGGACTGATATATCTTAAGTGATCCGAGCTCTAGACTAGTGCTAAATTAAACTTGAATAATTATTTAGCTCACACTTGTTTAACACCCGATCAAACAACCCTAGGCTAGCATTTTCTTTAATCTGAAACCCAAATCAATTCGTGTTACTTGCTATTTACGTTACTTTTCTTTTTTTGGTTATTTATTTAGTTTAAGACCTCTAACTTGCTTTGCTTTTTTTTGTTGCAGCTAATGTTCGAGGTGCATGACCAATATACATACTCGGAGAAACGTACAAGGAGAACTAGTTACACTCAGTAACCAGAAGCTCGCAAGGTCAAAAAGACAGAACACCACCATGTATAATCACGACCATCAGGATGATCTCACTACTGCAATGATACTCATGCAACAGAAATTACAAAAAATGCAGCGGACCATCCAAGCACAATAGCAAGCTGCTCTACTTGCTACACATCAACATGAACAGTTGGAGCAAGCTATTCGGATTGGGCAGAGAAACCTTCCGCATAACTTCCATACTACGCACTCTGCCATTGTTGACGAGACTTTGAGATCAAGCCTTCTCTGATCACTCTAGTGCAGAGGGAAATGTTCACTGCTCTCTTGATAGAGATCCAAACGAAGTACATTGAGAGTTTCGAAAAAGTTTGTAGTTTTACTCGCGCGGATGGGGTATCACCTGACTACATTAAGTGCATGTTATTTCCATTCTCTCTTGATGGAAATGCTGCACAGTGGCTGAAATCTCTCCCCACCGACTCTCTTACTTCGTGGGAACAAGTCTAATCATCGTTCATAAGTCACTTCTACACAAAGGCTAAAACTGTAGCATTGAGGAACAAGATCACTTCTTTCAAACAGCTCAATGATGAGCCTTTTTGCGACGAATAGGAGTGTTTCATTGACTACCGCAGAGAATGCCCTCATCATGGATTTGATGATGATTATCTCCTGGGATTTTCTATGTTGAAGTAGAATGGAATACCGAGTTTTTTTCATTGTCATGTGTGCAGCTATGTGTAAAAAGGTTGGAGAAAACATGACTGACACAGCCTCTTACTCGTTAGTGTTACACACATTCAGAATGCAAGAGGAACAAGCAGACAACGGGAACAACTGCTCCGTATCTGTTACGTCTGCGTAGGAGCAATGGTGGAGAACCAGATTAAGTGTGAATCAAAACAATGAGAACCACCAGTGGCACTCTAAACATCACATGTTACCTCTTTCTTCGTCATCCTATCATCCCCTTCTCTATTTCAGTAAAAAAACAAATCTAGTTTGTTTCATTTTACAAATGGTGATGGAGAAGGAGATGGATTCGAGTAACATGAGCCACTGGGAAAGTCAAGCAAAGAGTTGGTATCAATTTTTGATGAGCATGTAGAGGAAGGTGACGATCTAAGCATCCTTACGGCTGGCCCCGAACGTAGAACAGTCGTTCCAGAGAGAGAGAGCAAAAACGAGTAGAGGTTGTGGACATCAATGGATTCGTTCTCTCTTACAGTTTTGCGCGATATCCTGTATCTTTTAAAAATGGAAGCCCCTAAACACTCTTAAACTCCACCACTAAAATTAGCATGTTCAACACCTAACCCGTCTACCCTGAATAATGCATGTGAAGAGAAGCTCACGCTGCTCTTAAATAAATATAGGGAGTTATGTCTCGATAGTGTTGTTTATTCAGGTTTGAGATGTAGAGTATGGAGCCGATTTTCGAATAGCAATCAGTGGGGTTCCGGTAAGGGTGTGTTTTCTTAGTTTACTTCTTGTATGGTTCAGAGATCCATAGTTAAAGTATGGCTGATAAGCATAAGAGAGTTCCTACACTTTCAAACATTTCTCCTTGTTCTTGATACTTGTCATTGTTTGAGGACAAACAAAGATCTAAGTCTGGGGGAATTGATATATGGGGTTTTTGGCACCTTTTAACAATGTTTTCTAAAGTGTTTTTGAGTCTTTATCGAGTCATTCTATTCGTTTTGAGTAATTACAGCTCTGAAGTTGCACTGGATGAGAAATGAACCAATTGGAGCAAAAGAGGTAAAAAGAGTAAAATTTGATGATTTTCATGCATATCAATCTGATGGCTTTTCTCGATCGAGCCAATGTTTCAGCGGTAGATATTTTTAAAAAACTACAAGTTATTTCGGAATTTGCCATAATCATCCTAATTTTCTCTTTGGGCCGTCAAAAACCTTTAGATACATTCTCTTCATCTTTACACAAGAAAACTAGACCCTACAGTTTTGTACTTGGCGATTTGCTACTTATTAGGGAGAAGGCATCATCTCTCTCGTTTGGAGAAGGATTCATGAACCCTATTAGTTTTTATTCAGTTGTATTTCTTGTTACTTTACATCTCTATCTCTGTGTTTATTTGTTTGATGGCTGAGTAGTTGGCTTGTTTAGTCTAGGGTGGTAGGGTGTTAGATTCGTGGGGATTGACATAAATAAGTTATAAATAGATTGTCTTCATTCACTGTTGTTCTTAAGGCTTGCATTAAATTAATTACTTAGTGCATGAACCTAGGATTAATCTATTCATCAAAAGTGTTATAGTTTGTTACACATAACTTGAATGAAAATCATATCCCTAACCAGCGAAAGTAAATGTTAGAGTATTTTGTGAACAGATCGGACATGATCTTAATGTTTGTCATTGCATCTCAGTCCAAGCGACAATTTAAATACTAAGATCAAATGACAAAAGGTGAAGCACCAAGATAGTTAGATGATCTATCCTAAATGATTAGAATTCTAGACTAGTGTTAAATTGAACTTGAATTATTTTTGTGGCTCATATTTATTTAACACCTGATCAAACCACCCTATGCTAGCATTTTCTTTAATCTGAAACCCAAATTAATCTGTATCTTAAAATCAAAACCCATCATTGTTGTAGCTTGATATTGATCCCATAAAGATAAATGTAACCGTTGGTCTCTGTAAATTTGATTTTAAAGTGTTATATCGACATATCATTCGATTGTAGTAGTGTGCACATTAGGTTAACTGGTGTGCGTATATACGTAAAATCAATTATATTTTCTTATATTTATTTTATTTGTATAAAGTGAAATAAATACTATTCTATATTAATTTTAAATATCCAATATAATATTTGAGAAGTTTCGGTAAAAAATATATTATCTTACTTTTATTTAAAATAAATATATAATTGTTTATAAGATATTTTAAAATTTTATTAGAAAATTGAGAATATTACTCTACCATATACGTAACATATATGTTGCATATTTTTGAAGGTTTAACTCGATTGTGTTCGAAGTTATATTTCAACTTTTAGACGTAAAATCATTTTTATGAATTTATTATATTTATTAATTTATAAACTGTCCATCCTAGTGTAGCCACATGATTATGTTCTTTAAAACCAGAACAAGTACTAGATGTAAACTGTCAAACACATGACAATACATAAAAGCACTATTTCAAGTTCTAATAATAATTTGATAAGCCTTATAGAACATATATTAGTGATTTGTGTGAGGTATCCTCAAATCTATTCTATTATTTGAGAATTTAATTTTCTGATTTGTCATATTCTCCCAACTTTTAGGATTAAATTATATTTTATATTCACTTATTTATTTTAATAATAATTTAGTACTTTAGTTGATATATTATTATATTAAAAAAAATTATAACGATAATATAATAGTTAAATTTATATTATAATTACTTTAGAATATTAATTAAATATATTTTTGTATTATATTTGGTTATTAATATTAAATTGATTCTACATATATATGTCACATAAGATAAAATAAATCATCTTTCTTTTAAAATAAATATTTTTGGAGAAAAACCATTTATTGTGATAATTTTTTAAAAATTTGGCAAAAAATTCAAAAGTATTATATTATTATTTGCGAAATGATTTTTTTCTCTATCAAGTTAAAAATTAGACTTTTGAAATATTTATTACTTTTAATAAAAAATTAGATTAGAAACTTATATAATGTAATATTTACATATGATAGAGGTTCCACTAATTAAAACCTCTTCAAAAACCGGGGCTTCTAGCTCAGTTGGTAAAGGGTTCACAGCTGTGAGTTCCGCCATCTGGGTTCGAATCCCGGCCACTGGGGAATTAACATTTCGGCATCGCCAGGGACAGAGGACCGACATGTGGCAACACATGACTAGTCTGGACCACTTTTGTGGGGCCAGGATACCTCTGTATAATTCAAAAAAAAAACCTCTTCAAAGTAATTGATGTATATTACATCTCATATAACAAATATGATTCTAAAGATTTGATCCAGAAAATATTTAGCATTTTATCATAAAAATTGTTTTTGCTCATTTAATAAAGTTTCAAATAATAATATAAATTAAATCGATTATATCGGTCAAAATCATTAAAATCATGAAAATAAGTAATATAACCTATAATTACGGAGAACGTAACAAATAAATAAAATCACTTTTAAGATTCAAAAAGTAAATTTCATTAATTTGATAATCGTCATTATCTAAAAAGACTATATATTGTGTTATTCAAAAAAAATTTGTATCATAATATTTTTAAAATAAATATAAATATTTGTATATAGTTACGTATATATGAATGCTTTTAAGTTTATTTTATATAATAAAAAACTTTAATATATAATTAATTATTAAATAATATTTCAAAAATAGGCCAGAGAGGAATCCGAATATCCGGGATATTTGGGGTATCCGGATCCGTATCCGTCAGATTTGTGTCTTCCAGGTATCAGATATCCGTCTAAAATCTGTGAGTATCCTGATCCACAAAATAAATTAAAAAATACAAAAATATAGCATAAATTAGATACTTTTTACAAAATTTGTGAATATATTTATTCATATATTATTATTAAAATTAAAATATAAAATATATGACTAATTTTATTAATAGATATTAATATATTAAATATAATTATTAATAAATTTTAAAAATTAATATATTTTAAAAATACAGATCCGAATCCAGATATCAGGACCCAAAAATTCGATATTCATATCCAGATTCGGTTTTAGTGGATCCGAGATTTTACTATTCGGATTTACATTCGGGTACCCCAGATATACATTTTCGGAGTGGATCTCAGATTGGATCCAAATCCTAGATAATAAGTCCTACGTCTATTCAAAAGTAGGGGTGGGCATTTCGGTTTAGTTTCGGGTTCGGTTTGGGTTCGGTTTGGTTTGGGTAATTTGGGTTTTACAAAACTCAAACCAATTAAAACCAAAGTAGCTTTGGTTTGGGTTCGGTTTGGGTTTAATTCGGTTCGGTTCAGTTCGGTTTGGTTTAAATTTAATTCGGTTTACATTATTATGGTGTAGTTTGGTTCGATGTAGTTCGGGTTGATTATAAAATATGAAGGCATCAGTTTTATACTTTTATTAAAAAATAATCAACTCATAAACGATAGAGTGAGAATATAAAAACTTATGCTACATGATTTTATATATAATAGTATTATTTGAATCGTATTTATAATTTTTTAAAGATATGGAAGTTATGAAAAAATGAAAAACGAAACTTTAACTAAAATTTACAATATATTAATACATATATATATATATATATATTGAATTATCGGTTTGGTTCGGTTTGGTTCGGTTTCAACCCAAACCAAACCAAACCATTCGGATTGAGTAAAACATGAACCAATTGGATTACATAAAGAGCACGGTTTGGTTTGGTTCGGTTTAATTTCGGTTTGGTTGGTTCGGTTCGGTTCGGTTTGGGTTTTTTGCCCACCCCTATTCAAAAGCATGAAAATAATTTATTCTAATAGTTTTTGAGTTGATAAAAGCTTACAAATGCAGTTATCACACCTAGTACTAACATAAAATACAAGTATTGATCTAGTTAAGTCATGTGGATAATAAAGAGCTGTTCGTTTCTCTATTGAGATGACTCATCTGGATGGAGACGTGAGTTTTGTTCGTTTAGGCATTGAAAGTACAAGTCATTTAGACGGCTCATTTGGATAAATTTTAAAAATTTAGACTTAATTTTGAAAATTTGGTGGCTGATTCAAATTGAACCATCTAGATGAAGATTGTTCTGTCAAAATGATATAATGTCTATTATGTCCTTATATAATTAACAAATTACTAATTTTAACATAATATCATTTTCATTCACGAAAATGACAAAACTACTAAAACACATTTTCCCACCAAAACTACAAAACATATTTTCCGCCAAAAACCACAATATACAGTTTTCTGCCAAAGACACAATTTTCTCGTCAGAAACACAAATTTTCACCAAAACACATTTTTCCGTTAAAACCACAAAAACACATTTTCCCGTCAAGACTGCCAAAATTGCACAACACACTTTCTCGCCAAAGACACAAAAATTCATTTTTTCCGCAAAAAACCGCAAAACTTATTTTTCTGCCAAAACAGTATAAATTTGTTTTCTTGTCATCATTGCACAACGCGTTTCTCGCTAAAAACAACAAAACACGTTTTCCCGCCGAACGCGTTTTCTTTCCAAACCCAAAAAACGCGTTTTCTCGCCAAAACTCATTTTGTCGCCAAAACTCGCTTTCTCGTCAAAACCGTAAATACATGTTTTTCGTCAAACATGTTTTCATGCCAAAACATGTTTTCCCGCCAAAATGATTTTCCCGTCAAAACCGCAAAATATGTTTTCTCGCCGAAACCACAAAAATGGTTTTCTCCCCGAAACCGCAAAACTGCATTTTCTCACCCCGTCAAAACCGCAAAAAAAAATTGTCGCGAAAACCGCAAAAATCGATTTTCTGCCAAAACCGAAAAATTTTATTTTCCCACCAAAACAATAATTTAAAATAATTATATTTTAGATAATTAATAAAAATTAATATAGTGAAACAAAATTAAAATATAATTAAATCAGAACCAAGTTTTATTAATATATTTTTAAAATAACTATACTGGTAGCTTTCACTTGTTTGAGAAACATTCAGGCACTTAACTTGAGTAGCCGAAGAACGGAGCTACTTGTTTACTGGTAGCTTTCACTTGTTACATGTCTCTTCGTTATTTGCTTTCACTTGTTTGTGAATGTTTAAAATAATTGTTTTTTTAATATTCTTACTCACACTTTCCTTATTGAAAATTTTCTGCCTGTTTGCTTTCTGAAATTTTAACTGATCACATTACAATATTGGCCAGTATCATCATCGTTGTAAGAAGATTACATGTGTCTCTGCCTCTAGTCTCATGGCGGAGGTAGGATTGTGTTTCACCAGGGTCAATACTCATATAATCAAGTGACCAAACTTTAAATTTTAGTGAACAGGTGCAAATAGAATGTTTAGACTTAGATCATGAGGGTCAATCTTATGTACATAATACTAAATTGTCTATCAGATGCAAACTTTATAAGCATAAAAACAAAATTTCTCAAGAATCACATGGGTCAGTTGACCCCCTCATAACAAGGTGGTCCGCCACTGGTGCGGCAAAGATGAAAAACTAAAAACTGCAAGGAAATTTTTAGAAGGAAAATATAAACACCAATGTAGTTCAGATCGACATTATATCCTTCCTCATACCTGTTCATACCAAAAAATGTATCAAATGGAAACATAGCTCCAATTCAGCTAAGCCATGGGGAGACGTCATTTAAAACTTGAGCAACACTTTCACAGTGGATTTCGCTGATATGGTCGCCATTGACTGATGAAATTTTTCAGGTAAATTTTGGAGGTTTCATGGTCGCCAAAGAATCCCCAAGAAGCATCAAACATTTTTCGTGCTGTCCAGCGCATTCCGAAGACCGCTTTCCTTTGTCATTTGACTATCTCTCCCCGGTGAGTTTTTGTGTGAAGTAGGGAATGGATATGAAAACCTGGATCACCAGTCAATAATTCAGGTTTAAGGGTGCTGGTTTAGAATACAATGGAATGGAAGTTGGAGATTACAACTCATACATGTTCATCGATGAGTAGGAGCTCTAAACCCAAGAAAGCCCCCAGCATTGGCTATATTTTTTGCCTTCCAAAAATGGATTACCTTGAATCGAAGCTGTGACTCAGATCGTCCGGGTGAGATGTCGCTGAAATACATGGCAACGGGAGATTTTCCGGTGGTAAGCTGAGACTTCGTGGTGGATTTCATAGACATGGATATAGTTTCTGCAGCGTAGTTTTTTTTTAGTTTAGGATGGATTTAGGTATAGATAGGAGGAGAATCAATGAGAGGTGGGGGAAAACTCTCCCCTTGATTAGATATATACTTACAAATTTTCAATTCTAGTTTTTTATTTTTATGAAAAGTATTAAATTAAATACAATTTTTAAATTAATATTATAAATTATAAAAATCAATATTTCATATTTGTAATCAAATATTAAATTATGCTCTTTTGTTTCATAGTTTTATTTATGGAATGTAGATTTTGGATCAAAATCTTTCATATAGTACTAATAAAATTAGAAAACTTGGATTTGAAACTAAACACTTGCTGTATTTGTGGAATGCAAAGAAATCGAGTGGCACTGAAATGATTATAAACAATTATAACCTATAAAAACATCAATAAAATAACAATAGCCAACCAACATTATGTATTCTCGATAAATTAGATTATAAAAATAGTGAGACAAAAAACAAAAATAATAATTAAAAAACATTATGTATGTATTCTCTTAGATTATTTTTATATTTTATTTTGCTATTTGTCAAAATTTTAGTGTTATTTTTATATTTTATATTTTTCATGCTTTTATATATTTGCTAATATTTTTAATTAATTTTTGTTTTGTCGTTTATATAATATTTACTATTGTCGTTTTAAATTATATCTTCTTATAACTTTTATGATTTTATAGATATATTAATTATTATCATAAATTCATCGGGAAAATCACATAAAAAGCTTGAATGTGGAACTTTCATTGTTTTTATGCGATTTTCCCTAAATTCATCTGTGATTTTGATGCTTGTTACAAATATAAATTAATTTATTTTAGTTGAGGAATAGGAATTTTTAATATTAAATATTTATAAAATATTTAACATAAGTATATAATTCATATATCACGAAATATTTTCAATGGTTATTTTCCTTTAATCTGAACTTTAATATTGTAATAATTTTTATTTGGATCATTATTTCCATTAAGAATTAGAAAAATTGGATATAATATTAGTTATTAGAATAATAAACTAAATATAGGATAAATTTAATTATAATGAGGTTTTTGCAGAAATGATACAAAACTCAAAGTCAAACACAAAACTATAATGAGAAGACTTATAAAATAGTCTTCTTGTCAATGTAGAGGTTAGTTTTACAATTGACTCTATTTTTGTTTTTAAATATGACTTTTCTAGAATTCTTCCAACTTTTCTTTTTTTTAACAAAAAATCTCGAAAATAATAAAGAATACTTACTTGTAAATTTTCTAGGATAAACATGTTAGTTTTGCGGTTGACCAAATTGTGTTAGAAATTTAAATTTTTTAAAAGATCTACATGGAAGTTTTCTTAACTTTCGGTGGAAATCTTTTTATTGTCGGTGAAAGTCGTCTCAAGTTATTTTTTTCAACTTAAAAATAAAACTTGAGAATTAATTTTGGGTTTTTTTGCTTAATAACCTAAAAAAAGGAAAATTAGATTTTGGGAGAGAGAGTAGAAAGAGATAGGAAGAGAAAGTAGGAGAGAGAA
The DNA here is from genome assembly GCA_019706035.1 of Raphanus raphanistrum subsp. raphanistrum. Classification (NCBI taxonomy): domain Eukaryota; kingdom Viridiplantae; phylum Streptophyta; class Magnoliopsida; order Brassicales; family Brassicaceae; genus Raphanus; species Raphanus raphanistrum. The sequence goes on along the minus strand of CM033988.1, from coordinate 11,589,451 downwards.
GAGAATTTTGGTTAGTAAAGTGAATTTCTGATTTTTGTGTGTATATAAAATTCGACGAGGTGGCTTTAGCAACCCTAGATATTTATTGTTACGGCCGGCCATGAAAAATAAAAATCTGAATTCAACAAAATAGTGCTCTCTCACTAGGTAAAACCCCCAAATCTTGTCCTCACCTCTAAAGCCCTAAAGCTAAGTTCGGGAGCCACGACGAGCAGACAAGTATTCTCTCTGGCCGGTAATAAAATGGCTTCAATGATGTTCACCGATTGCTCCTCCATGTCTTCAAGTCTCCTGCACGTAAACAGCCGCAGAAGCGCTATTCTCTTCCGTCAGTGCGTCGGCCAACTCCCCCTACGGAGCACTGCGTCGTCCGCCCGTGCCTGCTCTCTCTCCATTCGCTGCTCTTCCTCTCCCACTTTAGGTATTTCTTGTCTGAGAAAAAATGAATTTTGAATCTGTAACCAAAAACCATAAGATTTTGATTTTGATCCAACAGTTGATGGAAAGGCCGTGGCAAAGACTATTAGAGATGAGGTCACAGTCGAAGTATCGAGGATGAAGGAATCTATCGGCGTGGTTCCTGGGTTAGCTGTGATTCTGGTCGGGGACAGGAAAGATTCGGCGACTTATGTGAGGAACAAGAAGAAAGCTTGCGAATCCGTTGGAATCAAGTCGTTAGAAGTTAAGCTAGCCGAAGATTGCTCTGAAGAACAGGTGTTGAAATCCATCTCCTGCTTCAACGATGATCCATCTATCCACGGGATACTTGTTCAGTTACCTCTACCATCGGTATAACTTCCTTTTCGTATCTTTGTTTTACAGCAGAGTTTTGAATGTTTTTGTATATTATGTGCTGCAGCATATGGATGAGCAGAACATTTTGAATGCGGTTAGTATAGAGAAGGATGTTGATGGATTCCACCCGCTAAATATTGGACGACTCGCCATGCGTGGTAGAGAACCCTTGTTCGTTCCGTGTACTCCTAAGGGATGCATCGAGCTGTTGCATAGATACAACGTTGAGATCAAAGGGAAAAGAGCCGTTGTTATTGGAAGGAGTAACATTGTCGGTATGCCAGCTGCTCTCTTACTGCAGGTAATTAATAGTAGTGGCATTTGTTTTCATTTGGGACATTTGATAATTAATTGTCGCATTTTTTTGGTAAATGGTGTAGAGGGAGGATGCAACTGTTTCCATTATCCACTCAAGAACCAAGAACCCTGAAGAAATCACACGAGAAGCTGATATCATTATTGCAGCAGTTGGGCGACCAAACATGGTTAGAGGAAGCTGGATTAAACCTGGCGCAGTCATCATTGATGTTGGGATCAATCCGGTTGATGTAAGTGAACAATTAGTAATGGATTAAAACAAAATGAAGTGCTTGACGTTCGTATGATGTAAACTCGCAGGATCCAAATGCTCCACGTGGTTATCGTTTGGTTGGAGACGTATGTTACGAGGAGGCTTGCAAAATTGCATCAGCCATCACACCTGTTCCTGGTGGTGTTGGGCCAATGACCATAGCTATGCTTCTGTCCAATACCTTGATATCGGCCAAGAGAATTCACAACTTCGAGTGACCTTGTAGGAAGATTGATGATGGCTTTGGCTTTTGTTTTTTTTTTTTTTGAATTAGCAAGGCTTTTTCTCCGGATACAATAGTTTGCTATCTGAAATAAAATGTCTTTTTCGGTGTATGAAGCCAAACATTTTTTTTTCTAAATGGAAGAAAATTGCCTTTGGGATTTAACAAGCATCACTGCCTCCAAAACCAGACGCCTTCTTGCTTTCGTGTGTCTTGTCTTTGACATACATAATTTTCCAAAAGATTTATAATTTTTTTGGGTGGATGTCAACATACTGAAAGGGTGCTGTCCCCATGTTACAAATTCTTAAACTTTCCTCCACATTGTTCAGTTTTCCTACATAATCAGATTCCCGAGAGCATAAATTATATCAGCAACAGCTTGAACGGAGGTCAATCCCGGCTTCAAAATGATTTATTCTCCCTTCATTTTCCCCTCTCTTCTTCCTGAGAATTGAAATCTATTCAAGGAAACAACATAACCAATTGTCCGAAACTTAGATTTCAAACTCCGCAATTAACCATGACATGTTTTTGCTGGTACCAAAAAAGAAATGCAAACCTTTGGCTTCGTAATCGAGTTTCCATAGTATCCTATGCCAAACGACAGTGACGAGTATGCAGCTGCTATCTCGACAGCATTTAGCTCCGGCCTACCTCCAGGGACCTTGAGTGGAATCAGAACAAGCAAAAGTTAAGATTAACAATCAAAATAATGGGAAAAAACTGAGAAGGTTCTTCTAATTCTTGGGCTTACAGCTGCAGAAGCATCCGCTTGAACCACTAGAATTCCAGCAGTTTTGTCAGCAACTCCACTCTTGGAGCCCTCTTGTTGCATTACAGAACGTAAAACCTTCATGGCGGCAGATGCTGGACCAGCCTGTGAACTAAAAGCATAACAAAACCCTTCTTAGCTCTGATACAGAAGTTCAAAGCCACACCAAAAAAAGAGCATGACCATTATTAAGAAGGGTTTTAGGGAAATATAATACAGTGATAATGAAGTACAACATTCCTTAGCTGCAAATCCTCTCATAAGATACTCTCCAGCTCCAGACACACAACAACCAACTAGACAAGGAGCTCCAAATAGTCCTTTAGAGGATGCCCAACAACCAGAACCATAAGTTGCTGCTACACCTACACGCCCACTAATCTGAAATGCAAATACATGATAATCAATTTTTAATTCTTCTGAAGACAACTAGGAATTGATAGTTATTACCTTCATTGCAATGCCACCACTTGAGGATCCACAAGCAATGCGTCCTTCACTGTCAACACAAATAACGCCAACAGTATCCATGATCTTATCCTCATCTACTTCTGCGCACGGTGAAGGTCTTTCCTCACATATTCCATTCTTCTCAGATTCCCTTTGTCGTTGTTCAGAAGAAAGGTTATTCTTTGCCTCTACCGCTGATAGCATACTCTTGAACTTTCTCCATTGGTTTCTTGCTCTATCTGTAACCAGCCACTGTTGCAACATACGAATACTTAAAAGATAATTCTCAAGGAATAAAACAACCAGGTGAGGTGATTTAGAGTAAAGCAAAGAGAATGTGGAAACCTAAACCTGATCAGCTTCTGTGAGAGTTTCAGGCAAAATAACATGTTTGGATTTGGCCCAACGTCTAGCTCCTTCACCAACTAACATCCTGATTAGAAAGTTCAATGCTTGAGAGAAACGGATTCACAAAGGTGGGTTGACAGAACAAAGAAGGGTGGTGATTCTTTACATAGGAGGTATACGGCCTAATAGGCTTGAGCCACTCATCTGCTCCTTCACTAATGAAGTAGCAATCTTGATGGCATTTCTGACACCTGACCTACAGTTACATATTCCAAAATACTGTAACTTTGATACACAAGTTAACAAGAGTTATGTTAAGTACCTGGAACAGCTCCAACGGCACCAAAGACACCAGAATCACCATCCATAAGACTAGCATCACATTCCACATGACCATCTTCTGTCAGATTAGAGCCTCTACCAGCATTTGTGCTCGGATCATCCTAATTTTACATCGCTATTAAAATCAAGAAGCAGCTATTGCAGACATCAACAGAGTTATTTCTGCTATATGATCAAGAAGTACAAGTACCTCGAGGACTTCAATGGCGGCTGAAACAGCATCTATGCACCCACCAGAATCCTAAATTCAAACAAAGATCACACATCAGTCAAGGTATGCTATCATTCAGTCAATCACACATCAATCGAGACTGTGTAAAAGACAAGTGGAGTAGGACCTGGCGAAGAATAGTCGAGGCGGCTAGGCAAGCACGTCTAATGACGGATCTAAGAGCTTTCTCGTTAGCCGTCGCGTGGTATCCGGCACCGACGTGAACCGCCACGAAAAATCGCCGGCTTTTATCTGCTCCGTCGCAAGCCATCTCTTTCAGGCGAAACCTCTCGGAAGTTTGATACAAGAACCTTGATATACACTCCGTTCCTAAATTAACATCGTGGCGTTTCGAAGATCCAATAGGTTTGCTGCTATCCGTTCCAATGATATAGATGTAAACATCCTGCTGTTTTAAATACTACTTTCACGGGTAGTGAAAAGACAATATTACCCATTGGGACGCTGTAGAAAGAACACAATAGGATTCGAGGTAAGGGGGCAACAGACAGTCATTTGTGGTGTCTAAAGACGTAAAACACCCTGAGTAGTCAGATCAATTGCAGACAAAGGCCAAAACTCAATTTCATTCACCCTCTAGTCTCATCTTCTTCTTTGTTTGCGATCCTTCCGATATCGCTAAGGTAAGTATCGATCTCTGGTTAAAAGTACTCCGGAATCATGTTAATAGAATACTCAATTCGAAGAATCTGTCATCATTTTCGTTTGTAGTTTGCTTTTAGCGGGATATAGTTTAGGGTTTTGCTTTGATTTTACTAATGGATCTGGTCATCTTCTTTATCGAATTAGGAAAAAAAAGGAATCTGTATTTTAGTGGACTGATTCACCGGATCGAATCTAAGAAGAAATGGGAGGAGCTGGAGGAGGAGGAGGAGAAGGCGGCGATTTCAGAGCCAAAGTATGGAGCATGTCTGGTGGGCCTTACTGTAGGCCCAAGCACTGGCGTCGCAACACCGCCTTTGCAATGCTTGGCGTTTTCCTTGTCTGCATCCCCATTGCCATGAAGTCTGCCGAGCTCGAGGTTTATTCTTTGTCCGTGTATTAATATCTTCGTTGGATTGTTTAATGGTATGGTCTAGCATGATTTTGGGAACATGTATACTGATCGATAAACTTCTGTAGCTTATTAGTAGAGATTCAATACATGCAAGTTTGGATGTTTTCTCATCATCTTATACAGTACGTGTGAGAATCGAATCTATTGTAGCAGATAGCTTTGCGTTTATCTATTTCACAAGATCATTATAGTGTGTTGCAACTTGCAATTGCAAGTAAAATTAATAACCTTTATCTCCTGCCTAGTTCCGTTTGTTATCTATTGTAGAATTATCTGCAAAATGGTAACCTATTTGTCATGTTTGCTTGTGACCTTGTGCCTCATTGCCATGCTACTTTAAGTTATATGTTTATGTTTGGAGATTTTATTGGTTTCTTTCTCTTGCTGTAGCTCGTCTTTGAAATTTAATCTTCTTAAACTCTTGCAACTTAAGTTTTGCATAGTCTGAAAGAGTGGTTTGGCTGCAAATGATCGATGGCTATTTATTTTTTGGAAGCTTGATTCTTGATTCAAGTCAATTGTTACAATGATCTAGCACTTGTATATATGCCCATGCTACTCCATAGTTTTCACTTTCTTGTTTTGATGATTACGACTTAAAAGAATACTTGTTGTTTTGATCGATGGCTTTTTATTTTTTGGAAGCCTGATTCTTGATTCAAGTCAATTGTTACAAGGATCTAGCACTTGTATATATATATCCATGCTATTCCGTAGTTTCCACTTTCTTGTTTTGATGATCATGACCAAAACAAAACTTGTTTTTTTTTTATTACAGCAAAGGCCGCACATGCCCGTACGTCCAATTCCTTCACAGATTTGGTGCAAGAACTTTGGAACCAAGGACGATTACGAAAAAGAGCATTAAATCTTGTTTTACTTGCTGTTGAGACAACTCTCTTTGGCTTGGTCTCTTCTTATTTTGCAGACGACAATGTGAGCATGACAAAACCCCTTCTAGATTTTTCACAGTATTTGTGACCATAATAATCTGTCTTTGCCTTGCCATGTTGTTAGACCAAATGAAATCTTTCCAAATTAAGACATTTCATGTCTTTTTCAGAAACCCAATTTGATCAGGGTCAGGTTTTATCTAAGGTAGAATCCATCCAAGTTTTTTCTTTTTCTTTTTGAAACATTATTATGCGATTTTACCTTTAACCGATTTTCGGAATAATGCTTTAAGAATCTGCATTAAAAAGGTATGCGACTGGATTGATGATTATACCAGATTGCCGAATAGCTAGAATTTGCATTTTGATGGTGTCTGTGGATGGTCTTTATTCTTATGTTCTGTGGCAAATTGATTTAAGGCTATAAAAATTTGACGGCACACAATACATTTCTATCTGGAAAATGGGAAATTTAAATAATATACTAACTCTTTTCTTTTTGTTTGGACAAAAAAACAATAACTTTCTGTAAATATGTAAAATATATCAGAGAGAGTGCACATGTTTTTCCTGCTAGTTATACACGAATTTAAAATCTTCAAAATCGTGTTTTTGGTTGGTGAGCTTCTGATATGTATGTGGAAAATGTCGAGGGACTAACCTGTCAGTTACCTTTATAGATCTACCAAAATAATGTAGGAGTTATTCGATTCTAAGACAAGAACGGTAGAAAAAGAAAGTAAGAGAAGCAGTGGTTAGAGTTAAAAGCTGGCGGTCTCAAGCCGCCGCAGCGAATATTGTTTTAATGGATGGTTCTCTCTTAAAATGCTCGATTTATTCTTTCCTTTTTTTTCTTTTTTTTCTTTTCTTCTTTGATTTTTTTTTTTTATTTAGGGAGACGTAATATTTTGTTACCAGAGGTACACGCATGGGTAAAAGCGGAAATACGATGACACAGAAACACGTGTCAGTGATCTGACGGTGAGTTAGTCAAAGTCTTTTCACCTCTAATCGGCATTGTGAGGAAAATAATGCAGAACCGTGTTTCCGTTTATACCCTTCTTGCCCAATCCTCCTTCGGGCAACTTTAAATATTAAGTTCCCTTTTTTGACTTTACACTAATTTCTTTTTTAATGCTCCTTTTTGAGAAATTAAAAAGAGGGACAAAAGAAAGTAAACAAAAGAAATAAATGCGTTATATACTACTACTTTAATAGAGAGAGAAAGTGCGAGAGAGAGAGAAAGTAGATCTAATCGGTTCCGGCGGTCGGCCGGCGCGTGAGCGTGCGTGCCGCCGCCGGAGCTTTTCGTTTTCTTCCTTCTAAGCTGTCCTTCTTTCACCTCTTCCCAAACTCATCCTTCGTCGCTTTGTTCGAGCTCTGGTTCCTTTGTTGTCCTCGGCGACGCGGTGGTTTGGAGGGAGAACGCGGCCGTATGGATACTGGTGCGGTGAAGAGGGTAGTAGTGTTCAATTTTTCCGGGAGGTGGGGGCTAAGTTAGCTCCACCATCGCCGGCCCCAGTTAATTTATTTGCGGTTCTGATTTACTTTTGGTTCCGTCGGTGCACCGCCCTTTCGGTGGCCGGTCGGCTTAGCTCCCGTCGTCGCTCCTGTTTCGTCAAAGGGGGACGGTCGGCTCAGGTTCCTGCGCCGTGGCTCCTGTTTCGTCAAAGGGGGATGGTCGGTTTCTAGTTTCATGTTTTTTAGTTTCGGGTTTTTTAGTTTCGGGTCGGGTTTTCTTGGACGTTTGGAGGAGTTCCCGTCGTGGACGGTGGAGGCTCTCCGGTGAAAGGATGGTCGTGAGGTGGAAGCTTCATCTTGGGGGTTGGAACTGATGGATTGAGGGCGAAATCTCGCAAGGGCGATTGATTCTCGCCGACATTTGAGCCTCGATTTCATAATGATGATTGCGGTGGTGATTGACGGAATATGGGATCTCCGGTGTGTTCCGGCGGTCCGTAGGTCTGGTCATCGGAGAAGACAAGAAGTGGTGGTGATGTAGCGGCCAGACGACATGTGTACCCTCAACGGTGAGGATGTCAACACGTGTCCGTGCAGCTCTAGGGTCGTTCTTTGAGGCGGCTGCATCTTCCTTCCGCTTAGAATTTAGGGTTTCTCAAAGTGGGCCGTTTGTTTAAAGGCCCATTTGAGTTTCGAGTAAGCCTGGTTGTTTTTGGGCTTGTAAGTTTGTTGTAATGGGCTTGGCCCTTCTTTGAATATTAAAAACTTTGACGGGAAAGAAAAAGAAATAAATGCGTTATTAATTTGGCTGACCCCTTTCGCTCTTACTAATCCTCGGGCAGGTTCTCAGACATCTTCCCTCCTCCTCAGACAGCTCTCTCTCTCTCTTATATTCTTTCCACAGTGGAAGAGGTATAAGAAGGGATCAAAGCTAAATCTTTGTGTATAGTTAAAACTTTTTACTAATCTTACGGTTCAACTTGTCATACCATCGAATTCCGGTTTTCGAATTCGGTGTCTGTGAGGTTTTGAGTTGATCGGATCTCGAGAGTGAGAATGATGTGGAGGAACATTGCTGCCTTCTCCAAGGCTGCGGCTGCGGCAAGAACTCACGGATCTCGGCGGTGCTTGTCAACGGCGATTCCTGGTCCTTGCATCGTTCACAAGCGTGGTGCGGATATCCTCCACGATCCATGGTTCAACAAGGTTTCTCTCTTGTCTTTTCCTCTGATCTATTCCCTCAATTTGATTGCCTGATTGTTGAAACTTTAGGGAAGTGAGTTTATAACAACACTTTGAAATCTCTGTGATTTTTAGATTTGTCTTTCTCATTTTTGCTGCGTTCATGTTTGCTTGCAGGACACTGGTTTTCCATTGACTGAGAGAGATAGATTGGGGCTAAGAGGCTTGCTCCCTCCTCGTGTTATATCCTTTGAGCAGCAATACGCCCGTTTCAGTAAGTCTCATGATCTAATACCTTTGGATCCATCCTTATTCTCGTTTTCTGAGACTTGGTCCCTATGAATACAATTGGCAGTTGAGTCCTTTCGGTCGCTAGAGAGGAACACGCAAGGTCAGCCAGACAACGTTGTGTCATTAGCAAAGTGGAGGATTCTCAATAGGTTGCATGACCGTAACGAGACTTTGTACTACCGAGTGAGTTACAACGTTTTCTTTCTTTTTAACTATCCTGACATCATCCCTGAGACTCTTGTTCTCTGTAGGTCCTTATTGATAATATCAAAGATTTCGCCCCAATCATATACACACCCACGGTTGGACTGGTTTGTCAGAACTATTCGGGTTTGTATAGAAGGCCCCGAGGAATGTACTTCAGTGCCAAAGACAAGGGAGAGATGATGTCTATGATCTATAACTGGCCTGCTCATCAGGTTGATATGATTGTCATCACTGATGGTAGCCGTATCCTTGGCTTAGGAGACCTTGGAGTTCAGGGTATTGGGATTCCTATTGGTAAGCTTGACATGTATGTCGCTGCAGCAGGAATCAATCCACAGAGAGTATGTCCCATCTCTACATCATCTGTTTTGTGTGTTTTTTTTCTTTACAATACACAGGTTTCATTTTCCTTATTGTTCATCTTCAGGTTTTGCCAATTATGTTGGATGTGGGCACGAATAATCAAAAGCTCCTACAGAACCCTCTCTGTAAGCTACTTTTTATTAGTCTATATATGATGCACTTCTATGGATGTGTTTCATTTGATACTTCATGTTCATGTATCTACAGATTTAGGACTCAGACAACCTAGGTTGGAAGGAGAGGAGTACCTTGAGATTGTTGATGAATTTATGGAAGCTGCATTCACACGTTGGCCTAAGGCTGTCGTACAGGTATTTATATATATATATATATATATATATATATATATATATCTTAGTTTCTATCTTAGTTCAGGTATTACCTTTTGGTGGTGGTGAGGATAACTAAAATGGTTGTTATTATCATCATAAAATAGTTCGAAGATTTCCAAGCGAAATGGGCTTTTGAAACTTTGGAAAGATATAGGAAGAAGTTTTGCATGTTCAATGACGATGTCCAGGTAATGTTCTCATCAGCTGCTCTTACTTTTGTAGCTACTCTTTTTTTATTTTACTTTAATAACAAGGTTGGCCTATGATCTCTCAGGGAACTGCTGGTGTTGCTCTCGCTGGACTATTGGGAACTGTAAGAGCCCAAGGTCGGCCTTTGTCTGACTTTGTGAACCAAAAGATTGTTGTGGTGGGAGCTGGAAGGTACTTGGATTATCCAGTCTTTTACTATTATTGTGCTGTATATTTCTGCAGTAACTTTCATCTCATCTTCGTATTGTAATATATCTTCTTTTCCTCATAGTGCCGGGCTCGGTGTAACTAAGACGGCAGTACAGGCGGTTGCGAGAATGGCAGGCATCAGCTTCGCTGAAGCAACGAAAAACTTCTACTTGATAGATAAAGATGTAAGTCTCTGTTATCCCATACTCAACGGTGACGTCATCAGTTTGATACTATATAAATTAGCTTGTGTAGTTCCACGTGTGGAATTGACTTTGAAACTGTCAATACTATCTTTTTAAGAGCTTGCTTTTGGATGTTGTTTTAAGCTATCTACTAAGAGCTTACCTAGAAGGAGTCAAAAACATTTTTTAAAAGTTATCCATTTGCCATACTAGTTTTGTTTTGGTCAGCATATTGTTTTTTTATTTGATTGCCTCGTAAGATCTTGAATGATGTAATGAAAACGACTGATTGTGGGTTCAGGGTCTTGTCACCACGGAGAGGTCAAAACTTGACCCAGCAGTTGTACCTTTTGCCAAAAATCCAGCTGAGATACGTGAGGGAGCAAGTATCGTTGAAGTGGTAAAGCTTAAGCCTTATTTTATTCTTGACTTGGCCAATTTTTTGACTTCATCTTCTTTCTCTTCAGCTGTCCTTGAAAGTTTGAGACATTATAATATTGTCATGTGTTCCTTGTTTACAAATTTTTGTTCAGGTGAAGACAGTGAGGCCACATGTTCTTCTTGGTTTATCTGGAGTGGGTGGCATCTTCAATGAAGAAGTGGGTGAACCTAATTTCAACAAGTATATTAATTAACAGTTTTGCTGACTTGTATGGTTTACTGGTTTGAATTGTGCAAAAGGTTCTCAAGGCAATGCGAGAATCTGATTCATGCAAGCCCGCCATTTTTGCTATGTCGAATCCAACCTTGAATGGTTTGTGTTTTTGTCTTTCCAAAATGATGTAACATACTCCTTGAAAGAAGATCTAATTTGAACACCTTTTCTGTTTGTGACAGCCGAGTGCACCGCTGCTGATGCATTTAAGCACGCCGGAGAAAACATAGTCTTTGGAAGCGGAAGCCCATTTGAAAACGTTCAACTTGGTAATGTTATAGTGAGAGAGATTCATTTATGGATTTTGTAACTCTAATTGTTTAAAATCCGATATAAAATATTCATATAATTCTTTAAACTTGCAGAGAGTGGTAATGTTGGGCATGTGAATCAGGCCAACAACATGTACCTATTCCCCGGGTTCGTTTTCCTTCTTGATAACTGTTTCAATGAATCACATTTTAATCCATAGGTTGAGCTGAGCTCATTCAAATGTGCTTATTATGGTTTACAGGATAGGGTTAGGGACTCTTCTGTCTGGTGCACGTATTGTAACTGATGGGATGCTGCTAGCTGCTGCTGAATGGTAAGAAGATTGCATTTGGTTCTCTTCCATCGTATGATATAGTAGGTGAAGGCTGACGATTAATAATATTTTTTTCAAAATTATAACGCAGCCTTGCGTCCTACATGACTGACGAAGAAGTTCAAAAAGGCATCCTTTACCCTTCAATCAACAAGTATTATTCCCTTTCATTGACATCCGTTGATTAACATCTTTAAACGGCTGTATTAAGTGAATTGGTTTTTAACAAAAAAAAAATGCAGCATCCGACACATAACAGCTGAGGTAGGGGCGGCTGTTCTAAGAGCTGCGGTATCTGATGACATTGTAGAAGGACATGGGGATGTTGGTCCCAGAGATCTCAGTCACATGTCCAAGGTATCATAATTAAATGAGCTTTGTATTAAGCATGATAAGTAAGGTACTAGTAGAAGGCTGAATCTAATTGCATCTTTTGTTTTTGAAACAACAGGAGGAGACAGTGGATTACATCACAAGGAACATGTGGTTCCCAATTTACAGCCCTCTCGTGCACGAGAAGTAGACAGTAGTGGCTCTTTGAACACTCTCAGCTCTCATAATAAAAGCCAGAAATACAAAACATAACAAGTTCCTCCTTGTATTATTTGCGATCAACAACATTGTTTCTTCTTTTCTCAGTATGTGATGCTACAAAAGCCATGATGGCAAATGTTTAAAAAGACAGAGAACAAGAAACAGGGTTAGCTCTAGGTCACCTGTACCTTGTCCTTTTTCCGATATTTTTTCCAATTTCTTAAGATTATGTCTGAAAAGATTATATAACACTATACATTTTTTGGGACAATAACATTCCTTTGAATCTGTTGCTCTGCTTTTCGAATTTCGGTTTGATAAAGTCGAATTTGATTTGGGTAGACTGAAACGGTTCTGGTTCAATTTTTTTCCTGGTTCGGAGTTTCGTGATGGGATGGAAAATAAATTTGTAAATAGAGTAGGAAAGAAACGGAGCGAGTAAATTAGCCGTGAACAATTGGGCCAAGCCCATAAAACACAACAAGCCCGCCGGTTTTGACTTGAAGGGTGCAGAAACATAAACGCTAAGAAAACGGCACGTATTTTGGAACACGCAAGCATGTTGGTTGATTCCTTATTCTTCTTTCTTTCTCCCTTGACGTTGGCGGAAAAGAGGAATGGAATGTTAGAGAGAAAGGAGAAAGAGATTGGACAATTCAGCGACCAGCCTGGAATTGATTTAAGTTTTAAAGAATGACCTGAGGAAACCAACGAAGAGACGAATAAAGCTCCGCGGAATATTCTCCTTTTGTCACGCAAACCCTAATTAAATATATAATTTATTTCTCTCCTCTTACGTTCGCCCTTGCTCTTCCCCGACCCCCCAAGCTCGACGCGAACCAGCTTTTCCTAAAACGTGCTTGCGCTTGCTTTGATCAAACCAAAGATTCTCTTCTCGATTGGAATTCTCCAGGTATGGAATGGCTTCGGTTCGATTCAATTTCGAGATAAACTTTGTTGATGTTTGATGTTAATTACTCGCACGGGTTAACTTAAATTTGAAATTCACAGGAAGTAAGTAATATTTGTAGTCGGAAAGTACCAGATTAAATTAAAAGAATCATCCTTAGCTTAGATCCAATGATGTAATCACGTATCTTCATAGCTGTGTATCTCGTTTGATTTTTGGAATTAGGATATATATATATCTAAGTAATAGTTTTAATATTTAATTCGTTTACAGGATACATTGGTTGATAATGAAACAGCAGCAGCAGAAACAGCACATTGCAATATTTACAACAGCTAGTCTTCCGTGGATGACGGGAACTGCTGTAAATCCTCTCTTCCGTGCTGCCTACCTTGCCAAAGACGGTCAAAGACGTGTCACTTTGGTCATTCCTTGGCTCACTCTCAACCACCAGCTCCTTGTCTACCCCAATAACATCACTTTTACTTCCCCTTCCCACCATGAATCTTATGTTCGTCGTTGGCTTGAGGACAGAGTCTCATTCCCGTTAGGCTTTGAGATACGTTTCTATCCAGCAAAGGTATGACTATCCTTTCTCGTTAATCATTAATAACAAAATCTCTCTTTACTTTTTTTTTTTTTTTTTGGGTAACAATTATCTCTCTTTACTTTCGCTTCCAACTGTCCTTTTCAATTCAAATATTATCTTATTGCAGTTTGCTACAGACAAAAGAAGTATTCTTCCTGTAGGGGACATATCGGATGCCATCCCTGATGATGAGGCAGACATTGCTGTCCTTGAGGAGCCTGAGCATCTCACATGGTTTCATCATGGCAAAAAATGGAAAACCAAGTTCAACTTCGTCATAGGGATCGTCCACACTAACTACTTGGCATACGTTAAGAGAGAGAAACAAGGCCGTCTCAAAGCTTTTCTCCTCAAGTACTTAAACAGTTGGGTCGTTGGCATTTACTGCCACAAGGTAAAATCTTTCTTTACACCTACTAGTAGAAACATTTTGATGTGAATCAGGACTTGTGCTAATTATGTTACTGATACAGGTGATTAGATTATCGGATGCGACTCAAGAATACCCTAACTCTATAATCTGCAACGTTCACGGTGTCAACCCCAAGTTTCTAGAAATTGGTTTGAAAAAACTAGAACAGCAGAAGCTCCAGGAGCAGGCCTTCACTAAAGGGGCGTACTACATTGGTAAGATGGTCTGGAGCAAAGGGTACAAGGAGCTTCTTAAACTACTTAAGAAACACCAAAAGGAACTTGCTGGGTTAGAGGTTGATTTATACGGTAGTGGAGAGGACTCTGAAGAGATCAAAGAAGCAGCTCGAAAACTGGACTTGACGGTTAATGTTTACCCAGGACGTGATCACGCCGACCCTTTATTTCACAAGTACGTCTCTAGTTTCATTACCTCGGCTATACATCATGCTTGTAACATAGAATCGAAGCATTATCTTTGCAGTCTATTGGGTTCTGTTTATAGTGATTATTATGTCTTCTGTTTCAGCTATAAAGTGTTTCTCAACCCCAGCACAACAGACGTGGTCTGCACAACAACTGCAGAAGCCTTGGCGATGGGAAAAATAGTGGTATGCGCAGATCACACATCAAACGAGTTCTTCAAACAGTTTCCCAACTGCAGAGTCTATGACGATGGGAAAGGTTTCGTTAGAGCCACACTCAAGGCACTTGGGGAACAACCATCACAACTAACAGAGCAACAGAGGCATGAACTATCATGGGAAGCTGCTACACAGCGGTTTGTAAGCGCCTCAGATCTTAACCGGTTAGCAAGAGCTGATTCGAACTTGTCAAAAAGAAGTCTGTTTGCTTCATCTTCTATTAGTGTTGGGAAAAACTTGGAGGACATGTCTGCGTACATACATTTCTTGGCGTCTGGGTTTGAAACTTCAAGAACAGCTTTTGGTGCAATCCCTGGAAGCTTGCAGCCAGATGAAGAGTTGTGCAAAGATCTTGGGTTGACTCTCAAGACTCCTTCCCGGAATAGTCTCAAGCAAGATTGACTGTTGTATAAAAAATGTGTTGTATTTTACCTGAAAATACCTATGTGTCGTTTTCTCTCTCTCTCTCTGATGTATTTAACGAATCATTCTATAGCTTGGTGGAATGTTTTGATAGTGACATGACAATTAGGTTAAACATATCATATTTGTTTTGCTCTGATTTTGCTTTTGTTTTTATCAAGGTTTATGTTTAACTGGTGTGTAACTTTGTACTGGTGCTGATAGCTTTGCCATAAGTCGGATGCAAACTCGATTTAAGATGACAAGCGAAAAAACAACAACAAATTATTTATAACGAGGATGTAAATGCTAGTGTTAAGAGTAGATTCTTGTATACAAAAAAAACCGAAGAATGGTAGTTATTAAGTGATATCAGTAAAAGAGGACTTCAAACGGCATGTATTGTCAAATATCAAAACTTGGTTTCAAATGCAGACAAAGAGGAGATTGTCAAACAAGTGTTCAGTAATGCTGCTATTCAGTGCTCGAGTGAAGAGTATATATCTTTACCTATCATTGAACTGATGTTGCAACTACTTGAACGTGGTATTTTGCTGTCCACCATTCTGGTCTGCTTCCTCTCAGTAAGGATTTAGTGGAGCTTCTCATTCTGAAAATCTATAGAAACCAGTACACCACAATTCAATACAAATCATACTAGCGAGAAGGTACACTTTTCCAATTGATTTGGTGTCCATAGTCAGATTCGTAAGATTTCTTTGGATTGAGCTGAGTTCTACGGTAAGATCGAGAGCATGAACGTCTTCTATTGGTTCCAAAACCCACAAAGCTTAGCTAGAGAAAGACAAAAGCACCTATAAAATCTCCACCGTCGACTTTGATCATCGTCAAGACACAAACCTTTCTCTTACTCATCGACACGACCCACGTAAAGGTTATATATATATGATAGATGATGGAGCATGTTATTATTAATATTTTTACGAGTATAGTTTTATTGGTTATTCGAATATACATTTAATATATTATAAAATATAAACTATTTAAACAAATATATTAACATAATTATATCATAAACCATTACATTAACATAAATCAATGCAAGAAAATATGGGTCAATAGTTTAATTATTTCAATATATATATATATCAAACTGTACTTAGAAATTAGATATATAACAAAACTAAAATTAATAAATATTTAAATATCTAATGTGAATAATAAAATTAACTTATAAATTTAAAATAAATTAAAAATAAAACATCAGAAACATTCTAATAACATGTGAACAACAAATAAATAAATTAGTGATTTTATTTTTGGTTTCTTCATTTATATTGAGAACATTCTGAAGACAGAGATTTTAAACCCATAATGCCGCTGATTCTTAGGGTCACTGGGCAGATAAAAGCGAAGTTTCCTTTCCTTATTTTCTGTGGTTTCCATCTCTGATTTGGAGTTCTCTTGTACATCGAGTTATTGGCTATCACTGCAGATTCTTTTCACCAATGAATGGTGGTAAGTTGTTTCTTGTTAGATTTGTTACTTGATTCCTTTTTTGATGATTGTTTTTTTTCAGGGCCTAAAATAGTTTATGGTTTAAAGTTATGTGGAAGAAGTATTTGACTGATGCTGGCCAGAAATTACATAGCTCAGCTAGTACCACGACCTCTGGTGTCATAACTGTTTCTTTTTTTCTCGTTGGTGTCTTTGGGGATATACAAATTGAACAACAATGTTTATGATGTGACCAACGACATAAATAAGAAGAGAATGGTAGTGACTGAAAAGATATTAGTGTAAATGACGATGTATATGATCATTTGTAACGGCTGGTTCCCATTAGCCATTAATGGTTTATTTTTCTCTTTTTGAAATATTGTTTGCTTTAATAACTTTTTGGATTTGAACGATA
The DNA here is from genome assembly GCA_019706035.1 of Raphanus raphanistrum subsp. raphanistrum. NCBI lineage: Eukaryota > Viridiplantae > Streptophyta > Magnoliopsida > Brassicales > Brassicaceae > Raphanus > Raphanus raphanistrum. The sequence continues at coordinate 11,572,738 of CM033988.1, read as the reverse complement.
CTGCTGATAAATTGCATAGTTCAGCAAGTACCACAATCTTTCGTGCCCATTGAGAAACCCAAAAACATTTCAAGGTAAATCTTAATCTTAATCATGCCGTGAAATCTTAGTACAATCATTGTGCAGATAAATCAACAAATATCTTAGATTCCTTTCTCTGCTTTCCGTATTTGGTTGTGATTTCCATCTCTTATTCGAAATTTTCTTCCACAGCAAGTGATTGGCAAATTCTTTTCATCAACTAATACCACTACTGATAAGTTGTTTCCTTACTAGGTCTATTAAACTTATTACTTATTTCTTTTTCTAATACAATGTTTCACTCGATGACTGCTCTCTTGTCATAGCTAGCTCTTTATCAGTTTCAGATTTCGCTGACACAAAACTCTTTCATGTTTGACAATTTTTATTTCAAGTAAGTCCACTTTCTAATCTTTCGTCCTTAGGCTTCTCTATAAGTTGTGGTTGAATCACATTTTGATGTTTATTGAAACACAGAATTACTATGCAAAAAGACAAAATGTCGAAGGGAAGAAAGGAGAAGACGCTTCTCGAAGATTCTCAGTTTTGCTTCTTAATTCGGCCAAACATTAAAAAATGCATGCATCTTGATTTGTTAAGCATCTTGAACGTTATTTAATCATGTAAAAAAGAAGTAGGAATAATTAACCCCAAATATTATCATTTAGTGTTTGGCCGAATCATACAAGAAATTGCCTTCAAAGTATTCAAGAGAGGGAACTGAACAAGTCCTCTATAATCATGTTTGTGAGATTTTATGAGCTCGTCCAAACGAATACTGTACAGACTTATTCGTGGTAAGTTTTTTTTCTTCTAAATCTGGTTTTGGACATAGCCAGATGAAACATTTATATTGATTCTCAAATTTTAAAAGACCATTTTGTACGTGTATATATAGATTACTTGGTCCCCAATTTGTTTATTTTTAAAAGCTAATTAAGATTGTAACCTTAAATGTTTATTGTCTTCTGAATCTTAAATCCGTCCATGTTCTTATTAAGATCAACCAGCTCATCTAGAATCCATTTACCTAGTTGCTGAACTCCACAAATCAAGTACTGCCAAAGTCTTTTGAATGTTCGCTGACTAATACAATTCGCCCCATAACATTGGGCTCACTTACAATAAATTACGTAGACATCATATAAAGATTTTGCAGTTTTTTTAATCTTGTTATCAAATCGCTGATAAGCTGTTACAGAGGTTGGCCACTAATCCATCTCTTGAACATAACCGAGTCCTCCTCTTGTTTATGCGCTATCGAGTGCTCACCGCCCTATAAGACCAAACGCACAAACACTGAGAAACTCGCTCTCTCAAGTATAAATGTTTTCATTTATGTAATAAGAAAAATGTAGACTTGCTTTAACAGTGGCAAATGTCATCTTATTGGCATAAGTCCTTGTGTATCTGCAACCGAAAAGAAAAGATTGTTTGTTTAACATGTGTTTTATGTGATGAAAATGACAAAAAGAAGCCTAATACCCAGCAACTTGATTGTGAACCATCCATGGCCTCCAATCATCAACAATTGAATAGTTGAGCGATCTTATCCAGTCTTGAGTAGCAAAGAAAGGGACAATCATGTCGTGATCACCACTGTTCACCAGAAACATCATGCGAAGATTAAAAAGCTTTTGTCAAAACCCTCATAAAGCCTTAACATATGAATAAAGAAGTGTTGTTGTGGACGACCTGAAGATGAGAGATCGAAATCCTTGGATGCTGTTGTTCTTATGGTATGGTACACTGCTGTTAATGTCTGATTTGTAAGGCATTTTCCGAGGACATCGAGACCATTCTCCTATACTCCCCTGCAAATTCTCACGGTTTTATAACCATCAATCAAAAAGCCTTTCTATTATTACTAAACCATCTTATATTAATACTTTGTCATCAATCATCAATAGCATATACAACCTTCTCCACATGAAGGGCTCTGCGCACACTCTCCTCATTGGCCCAGCGGAATGACTGCACAGTCAAGCGATGCCCATCCGGGCTGGTGTCATAGGGGTTAGACGGGTTTTTGTACTGTGGTCCTAGAATATATGCCATATCTAATCCATTAACACACTGCATATAAATACAAAGCCTGAAAGTTTGTGATCTTCCTTTTATATGTGTAATATTTCAGAGTATGTGTGCAGTGTGCGTTTACCTTGTCAAACTCTTCAAGGAGATTCATGCATTCAGTGTTAAGAGGATCCACTTTAACATAATTTTCTCTGCAGCTTCTCCTTAGCGACTGCAAATAAGAATATTGAGTTAGCTTCTCAACTCGGCTGCTTCGTTATGATGTAGGGAAGAAAACATCAATGTAACTGTAAGTCTGTACCTCGTAGATTTCATTAGAGATCAAACCCATTCCATGAGCATATGGAATGCGCCAGTTCTTATCGCGATCTTCTTCTGTTACAGGATTTCCCAGCACGTAACCCTATAGAGAGGGTGTAACAAGTGTAGAAGACTCTCAGTTCTTGATGCTCTCGACAAGGTATACACATATAATGTAAGATGCAAGCATAAGCCCTATGATGTACCTGAAGGTTTATTTGAGGTTTACAGCCTAGACCATTTCCTGAGATAAAAGTGAGAACTTTTAGTGAATCGGAAGAAATCTCTCAATTAATTTTTCAATATTTTAAATCCTTAATTTACAAAACGTGTAACATTCCGTCTACAGTGTTGTTTTAGATAATAAATAGTCAAAATGAAGGAAAATGTATTGGTTGAGAGATTTCATCCTAACAGCTAAATAAAACTTAAGACATAAATTTGAAAATAGCATATCATATTTTAAATTTTGATAACTAATCTGATTTTTGTGGGGTGGCTGTGGCCTCTGGGAACAAAAAAGTATCCATTGGTTTTCGTGGGATAAGATTTGTACACATAACAAGGGAGGACTGAGTTTTAGAAATCTTCAATATTTCATCATGGCGGTTAATAGACAAATTAAATTGTTTGTCTCAAAGGTTTTTATTTTCAAAATACTGATCTCTTGGAGGATCAGAGATCTTATTCATCTTTTTATGGGTGGAGAAATATTTGTTCAGATTGATCCTTGGTTATTAAAAGGCTAATCAAAAGAGTGAGAACAGGGCAGTCCATCTTTGTATGGTTAATCCTTGGATCCCCGCTCCTCGCCTGAGGTCAGCAAAACCAAAAAATCTTACTCAATTTCTTAATTTGTCGCTACTGGTGGAACATCTTATCAATCCGGTTCATCATACCTGGAATGTAGATTTGCTTAATGCATACATACATCATGATGATGTTAAAATTATTAGAGGATTGGCGGTAGCAGGTGTCAGAGGTCTGCCTCTTATGGGTGGAGCTTCACGGAATCAGGCATATATTCGGTAAAATCAGGTTTTCGAACGGAATCGTTGTAAGCAGACATGGCTATCAAACCGACCCTCTTCGGAACAAATATTAAATTGTTATTGGCCTTTTCTTGGAAAATCAAGTGCTCTCTGAAATAGAGACATTTTTATGGCAAGTATTATCGACTATGCTACCAGTCTCCAAAAATCTAAAGACCCGTGGGATCGATTGCGGCACAAGTTGTAGTATTTTTGGGGCAGAGGAGGAATCTACTAATCATGTACTTTTTAAATATCCACCAACTCTTCAAACATGGGCTTTGTCCAGGGTCCCATCGCCTCCTGGAATATTTCCAGCCTCATCGGTGTATACCAATATAGATTATTTTTTGGAGATTTCCAAAAGAAGGGGATTTTAATTACTTCCCATAGATTATGTGCTATATTTGGAAGAATAGGAATAATAAGGTTTACTCAAATAGGAATGGGAATGCACAGAAAATACTTCGTATAACCGAAGTGGAGAGCACACTATGGGAAGAAGCACAAACATTGGTAGTCGGGCACCATGGACAATTACAACAAAATTCAGCTTGGAATTATTCGGATCATACCAGAATTTGTTTTATTGATGGATCATGGAAAGAGAAAGATACATATACTGGGCAAGGGTGGTTCTAAAGGATTTTCAACGGAAGTTATGATGGGAGCAATGAATCTTCGACGTAGCTTCTTTCCTCTATGTAGAGTGTGAAGCCTTGATCTGGGCGATGTAATGTATAAAGACCCTACAGTTCTTTAATGTAGTTTTCGCGACGGACTGTTCTCAATTAATGAAGATGGTGTCTAACACCTGAAGAATAACCATCTTTCTCAATATATATGGAAGAATTCGGACGGAATAAGATTTTCTTCTCTATTTTTCGAATCAGTCATATTCCAAGAGTACAAAATACTATGATAGATAAGCAAAGATCGAAAATAGACGGACATTAACAGTTTGTAAGACAAAGGTTTAGAACGTTAAAAAATTAAAAAAATTGAAATGGTAAATGTTTTATTGAATAATATGAAAAAAATTACCAATTGAGATTTCTTGAACAACAGCTGGAACCGTTTTACCGGAATAAGAATTCCCGGTGACATAGAAAGGATTGGAGAAATACTCAGGATGCTTGGCTAGCCACTGCACAAGAATCAACAACAACAATAACCAAACCACAAAAAAATGTCTATGCACAAAGACATTAAAAAAAACACTTGAAACAGTTTGAGTTTTTCTTTTACATTACGAACAAACTCATGGACCCGCTTAGCTGATCTTGTGTCACTTTGTATTTTAGCAAGTCGGTTTTTTGAGTAAGAGAAGCCAGTGCCAACTGGCTGATCCAAATAGATTATATTCGCCACCTGATAGCAAAGGAAGCAATCATCCAAAAACTTTGAAGATGACCAAAGAGTTTTCTGTCATATGAATGTATAGTGTGTTAACCTTAGTCCATGAATATGTAGTAGAGACCAATGATGGGGTGTTTCCACTGTCAGACTCAATACTGAAAGCCAGAGGTCCTGCATTTTTCTCAAATTGAAAACCAAGTCATCAAGATTTACATGGAGAGAATATTCTGTACATATATTACCATTTTCAAGAACAAGGCCAGAGATAGAAGAGCAGCCAGGTCCTCCGGCTAACCAGATAAGAAGAGGGTCTTCTTTTGGGTTTCTCTCAGATTTGATAAAGTAGTAGAAAAATTGTTCTTCATCTGCCTCACCAACACCAATGTACCTGAATGACATACGTCAAAAAAATCAGAACATAAGATTCATTCATTATTTTATAAGACTAGTTGAGGTGATGAAGAACAGAACCCAGTTTCAAGCTCGAAAGGAAGAGGGCCTTGGAAACCAGGAAGATATCTGACTGTAGATTCTCCTGAATAAGCATGCACAAGAGAAAGAAGCAGAAGCAACAACAACTTGTTCCCCATTGTTTTCTTTGTATTTTTGAGTTAACCTCGTGTAGGACGAACACAGTACCCAATTACTCATGTCTTATAATAATTGAGAACAAAGAAGAATTTTTTTTTTTTTTTTGTAAACTAACCAAGAAGAATATTTATAGTTTTTTTTAAAAGGACACCGCCAGAGGCAGATGCGGCTGGACTACCCAAATCCTTCTTGTGATCATATTTGCATTAACATTATTAGGTGTTTATCAAACGGTCTAATAATAAACCCTTGGGAACGTGAACCACGTAGAAGTGACAGAGTCGTGTTTAAAGTGCGTTGAAGTTTGCACATTGGATTTAAGCCACATTTATATTTTAAAAAAATCAGGGGGCACATGAATAATCATCGATAGTAAAACTTCTCGTCTGTCATCTCTAAGCTGTCTTTAGCTCAATTGAGTATCAGAGCATTTCCAATCTATTGCTATTTTCATTTATAATATTCCCTCAGTTTCTAAATAGATGATATTTTAGGGAATTTTTGATGTTTCAAAATAGTTGATGTTTTAGTATATCAATGTACTTTTTAACTTTATCAAAACTATGTAACTAATGATAAAATGTAATCTATTTTGTGATTGGTTAAACAATTTTTAATTTATATTTTAATTATACTTTTTAGATTAAAAAACAAGTTTCTTAATAATCGTGCACAATCCTAAAACTTCATCTATTTTGAAACAGAGGGAGTAACATTTAAAGGTAAAATTATTCTAATTCACCTCTATTTATTTCTCTATAATAGATATTTCTATTTTTTTATTTATAGAAAAAGAAATAGTATTTTCTATTTTTTATTCTACAAAAAAGAAATTGCTATTTTAGAAAAATACATTGGAGCATATCTCGTTTTTATTATAGAATTCCTCTTTTTAGAAGTGAAAATAGCAAAATACATTGGATATGATCTTAGAAAAACGTTTTATAAAAAATCAGGTGCATTTTAATTATCCATAATGAATTGACGTTGCCTTAAGAATGTAACTTGTACTCCCTCCGTTTTGATTTAAGTGTCGTTTTGGAGCAAAATTTTCGTTTCAAAATAAGTGTCATTTTAGGATTTCAATGCAAAATTTATTAATAAGATTCTCTAGTTCATTTTTCTATTGGTTGAAATATGGTTAAATGTATAGGTAATTGTGTTTTTATTTTGGGAATATACAAAATCATATGTTTTATTAATATGTGTGCATAATCTTAGAATGACAAATAAAATAAAACGGAGGGAGTATTTAAAACTATTTTTTGTCGAGTTTTTCATTTCATTAACCCACAAATAATAAAAGAGTACAGAAATACACACGTTGCATGAGATTACACGTGTATGTTTGACAAAGAAAGCTTTCCACGCTTCAGAAAAAGAGCATGCATTCCAGAAATTTTCTGCTCCGCCCGAAACGCCTCTCTGCGCGACTTCCCAGTTCCCACAGCCATCTGACAAACGACGAAGCTTGTCTTCCTTTTCTTAATATTATCACCTCCGCCTTAACCGTAACTCTAGACATATACTCCTACAATCTCTAGAGATTAAAACTGGGAAAACACAATTAACATTAGAATCACTACAAGAAAAACTGGTATTAATAGCAGAATATGATAGCAGTTTTCGTAAGTGCTATGAAAAACCCCCTGTTCTAAAACTCGCTAGACGTTATACGTACGTTGGGGTTGGGCCTAGCGCCTAACGTAAAAATCGGCGATTAAGCGGAAATTACGCGGGGTCTAGTTTTAAGTTTATTTTATATTTTTTAAATACATATATGTATAATAAGTAGCTTATGTGAAGAGTATGTAGAGAATCAATGTGGCCGAGTGTTCATAGTCGTGATAGTTTGCCTTAGGGTCATGGGTTCGAATGAGTTGTAGTGCATTTTGGACTATTTTTAATTTTAGGTTTAATGAATGCAAAATGACAAAACTGTCCCTATCTTCTACCTTCGTTCTGCAACTCAACAGCCGTTTTCTGAAGAAAAAAAAATGGGCGATTTCATTATTGTTGGTCATAATCTAATGAGTTATCACCCTAGTATATCAAATCTATAGCATAGCATGCAATTTTTAGTTTCAAAACTACAAAACAGTCGACTTTTTACTTCTGGCCGATTAATTGCCCGAATAAGTCTAATTCGCCTCGGTTGGTCAGCGAGTCACGTCTTTCCGGCGATTAAGCGGGCGCACAGAACGCGTTTTAGAACAGGGGAAAAACCAAAAAAAAAGTTTGGTAAACATTAATAGCATTTTATTAATGTTATTATGAAAAAAATTATGAGTGAGAAGAAAAATCAATAATACCGCTATATTTAGATGAAAATTACACGAGCGCCAAATATTCTCTCATTAAAAATAACAATTTCTTTACTTAAATTAAATGAAAAAAAAATCAATGTCACCACGAGACATAGAAAGGAGACACTAAAATTCTACTTTTGTCAATTTCCTTTGCTGATTGTGTTGTCCTTGTTCTTCGTTAAGTTTAAGTTCAGGAAAGCTTTAAAAATCACATCTTTGCGGTCTTACAAATTTTATATTCATTTGAACAGTTTGGTGAGTTTCTTTCTTGTGTAGGAAAAGCAACGGGTTATATAAGCCAAAATAAGGATGATGTAGAAATAAATACAAGATGATGAAAAGAAAATGCAGAAACGGTTGGAATCCTGATCATGTTTATGTTTCTTCATATAGAATTGTTGGACTACTTTAATCATAATATTATTTTATATTTTTTTATTTTAAATATAAATATATTAATTTAAAAATTCTAACAAGTCTGTTTGAAAAATATTTTAACAAGATCTTAATTTTTAAAATTATATTTAAATATTTCATTAATTTTTCAATTAGTTTTGAAATATTATTATACATTAATATATTAATTTATTGTTTATAAACTGAAAAAAGTAAAATTTAGCATATTTTTATCTACTTTATAATCATAATTGTGCACTGCTTCTTAGTTGAATTATGGTGCAGCCAAATAACATCGTTAAGACTCCAAACTTTCATGTCATTGAAACTTTCATCATTAACACTATGAAATGTTATATTATATAGTATTTCTATTGTAAACCATTAATTTATCAAATTACATTAATCAAATAATAAAATTTTTGATTTTTTGTATATGTTGTATTTTGATTTTTTTCAAAACGAGTTTAAATTGATAAAAATGTTAAAAGTCTCACATAAATTGTGTCCATAAACCCATGCATTCACTGATTTTGCCCTCTTTGACGCCTCCAGTTCATTTTATCTCCACAACCATGAGACAATTTTTTTCTGAAAATTTGTAACATTAAAACTTAGAGAAAGAAGTATCAAATTGCTCATTGGATGATGTTTTCAATCTATCTTTTGCTGTAAAACCTATTGTACAATCAAAGAAAAGTTCAGAAATATGATCTTTTTGTATTGAAAAGATGGGGAGGCATTACCGTTTATCAAAATCTCTTTTTCTATATATGCATTTGAATTTGTGTCTGTTTTGTCTTCTTTTTCGTTTTTGTACAGTAAGTATGAATTTAAATCTATGACACTGAAATAAATATTCTATGAGAAAAATTAATAACAGTTTAAATGTCGTGAGATGATGATGGAAGTAGTGGCAGAGATGTTATGTGTTTTTTATAAAACAAAAATAAATAAAAAGAATACATAATATGAGTTACGAAAGAAACAGTTTTCATCAAAGATTTTTTTTTCATTTGAAATATTTTTAAATTGTAAATTACATGTGTCAAAATTTTGTTGGATAGGTGACTTGTATTTTAATATATAGGGATAGTTTGATGGCTTGGGACACAAGAATATGTCAAGAAAATAACTATAAGAAAAAGGAAAATAAAATCACAAAAGATTAAAAAAAGGGGGTTACTAGAAAATACAAAATCAAAATAAGAAAGATGCAAGGAGAAAATAAACCCAAACAAATGGAAGAGTTAAAGGTAATTCTTTTCTTTTTCTGTTGATTAAATTAATTTGTCAGACTTCTACTGTAACAATGATAAGAAGACGACTCCACTGGGGTACGAACCCAAATTCTGTGGTTTCTAGAGCTCTTTTGTATCCTCAATGAGTCCATAGGCATGCATCTAGGTGCCTTATACGGAAGACAATCGATTTAAAGTATAGCAGTTGTATTATATGTTCATTAAACCAATTCAACATTACGCAAGCAACAGAACCCCTTAGTATCATCATATAACACTATCCATGAATGTTCTTTCATTCACACCACTAAGCAACAAGATTTCTCCTCAAACATTAACTTTAGTTCACTTACGTAGTAAGAATTGGGCAAACCGAGCCGCAACTTAAATTCGAGAAAGCAAGAGAGAGACACAAATTATAGCAGCAGTATTTGTTACGGCGATACTTGAAATGACTTCTGCAAGAGACCTCAAAATTTCCACATCTCCTGCCTCAGATCGACGATTTTCGATGACTCCCCATAAACATCCCTCACATACTGAAAAAAAACCAACGAGATGAAATTGAATAAGCAAATAAATGTTGAGAAAAAGAAGAAAAAAAAAGTGTCATTCAATTTCCTATTTGGTTTTTACACCACCTTTTGACGATCCTCCTCAACTTCTGCTACCTTATCTCCAAGTACAAAAACACCTGATACCAAAATAATATAAATTACAAGCCAGAGGAGAAACTAAAAAGGAATGAAATTTGTGTGTTTTCCATCATACCTAGGCCATATCCCACACCGAATGCTATAAGTCGACGTATGGTCCACGGAATCTGTCCTGCTCCATTCGAGCCTAAAATCACAGACCCCAGAGGGAAAAAAAATGTTGGTTTACATACATAAATTGACAAGAGTTTTAAATATCTGATGGTTAAACAGAGAAATTACCAGCACTATTACTTGATGAAGAGAATGTGCGGTTAGAGCCCATCCCTCCACGGTACTGTGGAAGTAAATTTCACAATCAGAGAGCATATAGAAAGGAAACAAGAACGAAAAAGGGGGAAAATTCAGAATCGGATAGTGGATTTACCTTGGCAAGTAGGGTTTTCATACTCGGCGGCATGCTTAGGGTTCGTCCTCTCTCTTCCTCAGAAAGGGGGAAATATCTACCGTCAATATTGTTTTATTTTGCAATGGTTTAGGTTGCAACCATCCTTCATGAATTTTACTAAATTTTTTTAAAAATACACGGACTAATTTTTATTTGTTAATAAAATACAAGAACTATTTTGGATCTTCATTTAATACACGAACTAATTTTGTTGTCTGTTAAATACACAAACTTTTAAAATTCGTAGGTTTTATACAAAAATGCTGTTAATTATATTTAAAAGAAGTGATAACGATGTTAGTTTTTAGTTAAACACATACATAAATTGTGGAAAAAAAATTCCTTAAAAATACACAATTTAGTTTTCATCTGTTATATTAAAACATAAGTCATCACTTCTAATTCATGTGTGATTTTTTAAAAAATGGACTATTTACTAGACTTGGTCACACTACATTTTCATCTAATATCTCCATTTTTATTTAAGATAAAATAAATATTAATTTAAAAAAATTCTAACAAAATCTTTGAAGAATCTTTTCAGAATCCTTATAAAATTTATTTTCGAAAATTGATTAATTTAAATTTTAGTTGTATTAAAATATAACCAGAAATTTAAATTTAATTTAGTTTTGATTTATAAACAAAAAAATAAAATTATATAAAATATTGTAATGATAATAATAGCTACTTAAAATGATTACTTTTCAAAAATACATTTTACAAAGATTTTAAAAAGATTTTGTTGGAAAGCAATATCCATTTCTGTTTAATTATATAACATGTATAAAAATTAACTTATATTAAAATTCTATATATACAATGAACTATTATATAAACTGAATAAACAAAACAAATTACTAAAAAAAATCTAGCACTTTGAATTATGGGTTGGGATTATAGTAAATTAAATACAAAATAATTCTGAAGTATGCCATTTCTAACAAATCAAACATTTTAATTAAAATTACTATATTGAACTAAATATGAAAAAAATATTTTAAATTTATAAGTTAGTATATTTTATTTTCATAAATATAAAAAAATTATTCTAAAAATATAATATGTTGGTAGATGGTTTAACATTAATAAACTATATAATACATGTATAAAAAGTTAACTTTCCTTAAACTTTTACATATACAATAATTTATTATATAAACTGAATAAACAAAACAAAATTTTCAAGGAAATCTAGCACTTTGAATTACGGATCGGGATCATAATAAATTAAATATAAAATACATACATAATAAGAAGCAACATATATATCTATATATCTATATATATATATATATATATATTTATATGTGATCATTTGAAATAGTTAGTTAATTAACAGCATGCAAACTATAAAATTATTGTAGTTGAAATAATGATTTAACATTTAAATATATAAATAATCTTAAAATATATGTGATCATTTGAAATAGTTAGTTAATTAACAGCATGCAAACTATAAAATTATTGTAGTTGAAATAATGATTTAACATTTAAATATATAAATAATCTTAAAATATATACTAATTAAATAAACCAAATATATATATATAAACATGAAAATAAATATCCGCACGGTTGTGCGGGTCAAAATCTAGTTTGGTATTAAAATACATAACCTATTTTGGATACTCGTTTAACACACAAACTAAATTTTGTTTTCCATTAAATACACAAACTTTTGAAATTTGCAGATTTTCGATTTAAACGACATCAACTATGCTTAACATGATTTAGATGATGTCAAAAATGTTTAACATAAGAGCATCTCCAACTCATCTCTATAATGGAGATCTCTAAAATAGAGGAAAAAATAGAGATGGTGTTTTTGCTCCAATGTGTTCGTCTATAATAGAGGAATGCTATATTTGTCTATATAAATAGAGGAATGCTATATTTGTCTCTATAAATAGAGGAATGCTATATTTGTCTCTATAAATATGGGGAAAAAAATAGCATTCCTCTATTTATAGAGGCAAATATAGCATTCCTCTATTATAAAAGAATACACTGGAGCAAAAACATCATCTCTATTTTTTCCTCTATTTTAGAGATCTCTGTTATAAAGATGGGTTGGAGATGCTCTAAGTTGTTGACAATGTTTAACATAAGTAAAGACGATATTAGTGTTTAGTTAAACATATGGTTAAACTGTAAAAGAAAAATTTCTTAAAAATCCTCCTAATAGATTATATTGTTAGCTTTCTTCTCCATTACGCTTCCATAGTGTAAAATTATTTTCGAAAAAATTTCATATTTATTTATCATAGTATAAAGAATATATATACAGCCTAATTCATAACACTAAACTTATTTATCAGGTGTAAATTAACTTTGAGTGAACCATTATCACTATAATCAAATCGGATAATAATAATAAGAAATACATAACACTAAACTAATTCTAAAAGCAGAAACTTGTTTTAAATTACCTAGTTTAATTTTATTTTTTCACGACAGTGAAATCGACTCCACTTTAAAGCAATATAAAAGAAAATTAAAGCGAAAAGAAGAAGAAAAGGAACAGAGTTTGAATAAAAGAGGTCGGAACAGATTAGGATGCCAAACTCGAATTGAAACTATCTTGAATTAGGGATCAATCGATTTGAGAGGTTTTGGGTGAGAGTGAGTGTACTTTTCACAGTTTAACCAAGTGTTTAATTAAAACTAATGTCATCTTCTGTTAAATATAGTCGGCGTCATCTAAATCGATGTATAAAATATGCAAATTTCAAAAATTTGTGTATTTAATGGAAAACAGAAATTAGTTTGTGTGTTAAACTATGATCCAAAATAGTTCGTGTATTTTATTAACAAATGAAAACTAGTTCGTGCATTTTTAAAGAATATTCTTTTCACAATTTAGACACGTGTTTAAATAAACAATAATTTCATTAAGACTTCCGTTAAATATAGTTAACGCCATCTAAAACGATGTGCAAAATCTACAAATTTCAAAAGTTTGTGTATTTTTAAAGAATTTTCCCATTATACTGGTAACTAATCTATTAATTTAGAATTTTATTTTTTATATATGATTGACAAGTCATAGCACAAACCACTTAATTAATTAATTAATGTAATATATTTGAATAGTTATATGAAATATTAATAATCAATAAAGATATTAAAAATAATTCAGTTTTAACAATAATTTAAAATTTTACATTTAGTTATAACAAATTCTACTCATAAAAAATCTAACAAAATCTTACCGAACATTTTATTTTTTTATAAAATAATATATTAATTAATTTCTTAACTAATAATATAATATTACTATAAAGTGTTAATTAAAATTTTATCACAAAATAAAATAAAATTATGTTATTTTTATAAAATAGAGGTATTCTATGAACTAAATATGAAAGATATATTAGATTGGTAGATTAACTTATTTTTTAAAAATGCTTTCAATTAAATAATTTCATCATCCATCGTTAAAACATCATAAACTATTAATATTTTATTCAAAAAATAAATATATTAACATATATTAAACGTTTATTTACAGCTATATATTATCTTTTTGTTTATTTTGAAACTCAAAGCAATATATTATCTAAAAATAATTATATACAAAATATAATAGTACATAACTAACATTTAGTTCATGTATTATTTACAAAATATGTTACTAGAAATTTTGAAATTTAGTAATTAAATATTTTTTTATGAGTTATATATTAATCATGATGAATATGAATCATAAAAATAAAATTATAGAGCTATACAATATATAACACTAAATGTAAATGATATATTTAAAACATTTATGATGATATCAAAGTTAACTTTTGTAAAATAAAAAGTATATGCACGAACGTGCTGGTCAAAACTCTAGTTTATTTTTATTAAAGTTTTATTAAAAACATTTTGCAAATTTTTTTTACTTTTCTACAAACGCATTAAAAACGTTAAAATTTAAAATATTTTTTTAATAAAAATAAGAAAATGTTTTTAATAAGGTAAATCTACATATACACGTTTTAAGGGAAGTTAGAATATACAAATATTTTAAAAATATTTTCTTAACAAAAATTTCTATAACTCTCGCCCAAATCATGTTTTATTTTCCGTAGAATCCACTTTCTACACAACGTAGAACTAAGATAAAAATCTCATAATCAGAATCTATCTCATGTAGCTGATTGAGAAGTGTCTAAATTTTACATTTTTATAATTTCAGAATACCTCGTAAAAGTAGAAACTGCTCTCGAATAACAGAAGATGTATGTATTGTGAAAATGTTTTTTAAATCACGTTAGGAAGAGTCATAACTGTCTTGACTGATTGTACATGTCAACTTAATTGATTTATGAGTATAATGTTTAATTTTAACTGCTTCTTGGTTAACTTTCTAAATACTATTATTACTATACTAAAGATTATGAAGATATTGAATATAAGGATTTAAACTTGGTTAACAAGATTTTCAAAAATATATAGATTTTTTGAAAATTTAATCAGCTAAAATAGTTAGGAATATGTTCTAAATTTGTAATAAATATTTATTTGTATAAGTGATAATACATATATTTTAAATTTACTGATTAACTAATTGTTTAATATAAATTTATAAACACAATAATTATAATTTATATTTCTTTTTCTTGTAAACATTAATTGTATCATCCATACTTTTTAGAATATAATTCGTATATTAGCACAAATGTACTTTAATCTTTTATGGATCAAAAATTTATGATAATATATAATGAAATTATTGTATATGTTTTTAAAAATATAAAGTGCTATATATTTTATATTTTCAACATTTATCATACTGAACTTACATTGGGGTATTAATTATATGAAAATATATGTAACATAATATATTTATATATTATATAAATGATTCTTTTTATGTGACTTTGTTTTTTAGTTATTACTAATAAATAATAAAATATAATTACATAGTTAATTATTTAAAGCTAGTTATTTGTTAATTATTTAAAGCTAGTTTTATTAGTTATTTCCAAACATACATATATCTAAAATAGAAAAGGACAAATAATATTAAAAGCTTATTAATTTTTGTTTCCATGATTTTTTAGTTAAGATTTAATTTTGGAAATATATTAATTAAATAAGAAGAGACAAAAAAATCCTAAAAGGTAGATTACTTAATAACTCCAGTGGGGTAAATAAGTTGAAAAACTAATGTGTATTTTTTTGGTACTTTTTTAATAATATAAATAGTTAATTACAAATTACTATCTTTAAGAGTCTGACTAATTCAAACGCAGCGATTGTGTTTGCGGGTGCGGGAGTTTGCAGATGCGAATGGTTGCGGTTTCAAGTGTTGTTTAGCGTTTTGTATGAATGACATAACGTTTAAAAATTGTTGCGTTTGTGAAATATTTGTGACTGTTTGATTATGAGATATTGTAGCGGTTTAATAATAAATTACCAATATAAGTATATTATAACATTATAAGATATAAAAACATACTATTGTGATAAAATATAATAATTATTAATATAATATGAATAATAATAATATATGTTTATTTTTATAGTTTTTAAATTAGTTGAAAGTTATAATTTTAATAATTTTCTGAAGAATTATATTAAAAAAATTAAAAGAATATTTTGTTTGGTTTATATATGTTTAATCTTTATATATTTATATAATAGTTTTTTAAAAAAATTCTAAAGAATAGCTAATTTAAAGTTTTTTATAAAACAAATTATGATAGTGTTTGTGAATTTAAATTAATATATAAAATGTGTATATATTTATATTTATAATATTTTCATTTTTAAATTTTAATCTTTTTAATTATATTTTCTATCTATATGTAACTACCCGCAACCACAAACGCTAGCAATAATCAGTTTTTAGTTTTAAGAAATTCGGAGCAGTTTAAAACGACTTGTGAAATCCCATCAAATACTGTCAACCGCAAAAGCTGCGTTTACGGTTCGTAGAGGGGAAATCAGTGAGGCCCTAAATAAAGAGGAGGACAATATTCTAGCTTTACTTAACAAGGGTATAAATTAGTTTAGTTGCAAACTAATATTGGGCCAAACTAACCTCTCTCTACATTTAGAGCTTCCGATCAGTTTTCGCGTCCGGTGACCGGCAGCGGCTTCGTTGTCGGTCACCACAACCTTTTGTTTTTTATGTATATACTCGATCTTCTGGTCGACTTTTTACTTCCGTTGCGGATAATATATATCGCTAGGCGAATTTTGTTGTGTTCTTCAATCTTAAATCGGGTGAATCTTCAAGGTTTCCATGGTGTTTCCGATTTCAGATTGAGTAAATAAAGGTTCCGATTTTATTCGGAGAGTTTGTGTTTATGCTTCTCTTTCGTAAGCATCATTGAGATTCCGGCCAGCATCTTATTGGAGAAGTCAAAGATGAAGATGGATTAATTTGCGATTGATTCAGAAGGGTATCAGTAGAGTTGGCGTTTCATTGTAAACGGTCCGGCAAAGATTCCTCAGAAGAATCAGTTGGATTGTCTCATAGTTATAATCCAAAGGTGTTAGAAGCTCCATCTAGTGGCGGCGGTGGAAGACGAAAGAGAATCCCGGTGGAGTTTGATAAACCCGGCGACGGCAACCTTTCGGAGGCAGAAGCGTCGTGTTAGAATTTCCTTTCTCGTGAAGCAACATAGCGTACGCGTGTCATTACTCATGAAAGAAGTGGGACGTGTGGTAGTTAAACCGACCATTATACTGAATCGATTTGGTGGATTTAGTTACAGTTGTAAACGGGTTTGGATTGGTTTATTTTAAACTTCCCCTTGTAATAGCCCATTGGGTCTTTCCTTTAATGGAAAATGTTGACAGAAAAAAAAAAAACTAATATTGGGCCAGTGGAAAAGGCCGGGGGTCGGGCAAGGTCCAAACTCAAAACTACAAGCCGATAAAAAAGACGCGGACCAATATATTCGCCTGTCTGAGACAGAAGGAAAGAGAGGACGAACCCTAATCCCAATCATGCCACCGAATCTGAGAACCCTAGTTGCCAAGGTAAATCCCTGATCCGATTCTGAATTTCCTTTTTACGTTGTTGTTTCGTTTTCTTTGTTTATGAGATTTTGTTTCACAGTGCCGTGGAGGGATGGACTCTCTCCTCAGATTCTCTTCAAGCACTGGTAATTTCTACTCATCAAATCTATGTAATAGCTGTGTTATTTTTCTGTCTTCTCAAAACAGCTGTTTCGTCTTTTCTATTCGATTTTCTGATCAAAGTTTGTTTTTTTTTCCACATTGATTGAATCAAATTCGAAAACTGAAACAGCTTTCTCGCTTTGATTAACAGATTGTCAGATTAACAGATTGTTAGATTGATTAACAGATTGTTAGATTTTTAAAGTATCTTCTCTTCTTTCCTTTTGCAGCTTCGAACGCTCCTGAGATTAAGACTTTGCTGTTGGCGGAGATTACGAACCCTAATCTGTTCACATGTGCAGGGCTTGGATATGGCTGTTACACCACTTGGCGTATTATTTTGATTTCATTCTCATTTTATTTGTTGTTTGTTTTTCTTTCTCGATATCAAAAGTAAAAATTTGTATTTGCTCTTTTTTTTCTTTTCAACAGAACTCATTCAACTCTATGAATATCGCCGCACGCTGTGGAGAAATATGGTAGAGGAAGTCCTGGATGCTTGGTCTTCGCAAACCAAAAACTAAAAATACTAATTTCTCTAGTTTCATGTTAATCTCTGTAGTGATGATGCTCTTCTTGCTTTTGAAAAATTAAAAAGAAGGTTAAATTAATGTATGGTTTGCAATTGCTTAGTTTTTGTTTGGTGCTGTTTTGGTGATAATTAGGAATCGTGTCCCCTTTTTAACGGTTCGATCTCGGATCCGATTAAACCTCCATCAGATGATGCATGCATGTTGCTACTTCTAAGATCGAATTCAAACTGGTACAGGTAGCAGCATTTCTCATTAGTCCCAAAAAGAATAACGTTGATTCAACTTTCTTTTTCGCTGGCTTTGATCATGACCGAACGAGTAAAAAACACTTGATGCAACCCGACTCGATCTGCCGGGAGCAATTTTTGACACATTTTCTTTGACTCCATCATCCGGGAGCAATGTTTGGCACATTTCTTTCACTCTGTTTTATTAGTAAGGCTTTGACGATACAACACATAACAAATTCAAATCTATTTGGGGTAAATAAATGGGGTTTTGCTAATTAAACTCATCAACTAAAAACGAATTGTAAAAATATCTCTCAACTAAAAATCTTACAAAACAAACCTTGAACTTTAGTTTCGTTAATGTATGTTACTCTCCGTCAAAATATTTTGAACAAAGGGTAACAAACATTAACGGCATTAAAAAGTTGAGGGTTTGCTTTATAGAACTTTTAGTTAAAGGATTCTTTTACAATTTATCTTTAATTTAGGAGTTATTAATCACTAAAACCATTATTAATATAACCCTTTTAAATTCTAAAGTAGTAATTATGAACACTATTTAAAACAGAAACATTAAATTATTTGATATATGACAATAGTGATATAAGAAAATTTGTGTGTTCATTGTCAAATTTCAAATAATTAAATATTTCTAAGTTACATTAAGTTTTGAGTTTTGTTGAAGATAACTAATTCATGAAGTTAATTTTCCTAGGATGCTAGTCTTTTTTTCACAAGTTTCTATCTTCGGTTCATACTTTCTTTTTATACCCAAAAAATAAATGCAAGGTTTCCCTACTAATCAATAAAACAATGTCTTTGATTTATTGTTCTTGATTTATTTTATTACTTCATTTTTCAAATAATATCATGGATAATTTTTGTATTATTTTATCCTAACAAGTAACAATAGTTATAGAAACTTATAAAATCATTGTGAAACCTTATTAAACATTTGTAAAAATATTAAATATTTATAAAATTTTATAAATCGATTATAACATTGATAAAGTAATGTATACAAATTTATAAATTAATTTCAAATGTTTATAAATCAATTTTAAACAATGCATAAATGATAACAAAACTTTTAAAACAATTAATGAGTTTTAGTGATTAAAACCATCAACAAAAGATGAATCATAACAAAATTTCTTTAACTGAAAATCCTACAAAATAAATCCTCAATTATAATTCTCTTTAAGTCTATTATCCTCCATCATGATCTTTTAGACGAAGGATAACATAGGTTAACAGAACCAAAGTTGAAGGTTTGTTTGTAAGATATATAATTAAGAGTTTTTATAATTACTAATCTTTAGTCGAGATGTTTAATTAATAATTACTAAAAATCCGAAATAAATCTACAATGTCCTACAATTAGTAAGGACTCGGCATCACTGTGTTCGTAAATTGGGTTATTTTGAAATAGGGAAAATTACAGCTTCTGGAAGAAACTAACTATTTACCAAACACTAAAAAATGATTCATTTAAACTAAAACCAGATTACCGGCGGATGAAGCCCATGTTTTTCCGGTAAAGCTGATTATTTACGTGTTAGGTGGCATATAATTATCTACATCCTGTCTATTAAGAAAACTTCGTGAATAGAGAAAAGGAATTGATTTTCGTTCAGGCACAAGAGATTAAGGCAATAACTGGGCTGAGATCGATTACCAAGCTCTTCTCTGGAAGGCTTATATATATATATATAACTTTTTCAATAGATTTGATCACCTTTTGTCTGATTTTGAGTAATCACGCAGACGGAGAATAATATTAGTAACTACTGGAATTGCTCATTTATGAAGAGGATTCTGCCACAATCAGTGACAGAGCCACATTGTGTGAGAGGGAGGGGGGGGGGAGCATATGTCTCTCCAACAACTTCTCAAAATTTAATGTAAAAACATTGAACAAGTTCAATATGTCCCTATTGTTTATAGACAATATACTCCTAATTCATTGGCAATTTTACTTATGACTCCGATAAAATGATTCTCTGCATCTGCCACTGGCCACAACTTCTTAGTAGCACATTCTCTGGTTCTGATCAGTTGTGTTCTGATCAATCTATAGCAACATGCATGATCCCTAAAAATACCAAACCATTTGAAAACAAGGAAGCTGCCAAGAGTCCTCACAAGGGATTCAATAGAGTTAAAATTTAGAGCCATTAACACTCTTTCATCCACATGCTTTTTTAGGAAAGTGATTTGCACAAGAAAAAATAGAAACAAGGCAGCATATAACCCAAAACCAAAGCAATCATAGTATCAAGACCAACATGATAGCTTGATTCCTACCCTGCTAGTATCAAAGGTATATATGTATGCAACAACTTAGATCATTTTATGATTTCTCTTTTTTTCGTTTTTAGTTTAAGTGTAGACAGAGCCGGCTCAATAGAAATATGGGCCTATGGAAAAAATTTGTTAAGCATTAATATATTCATTCCTTGATTCATTACCAATCTACCCATGATCAAAAATTTCTCTTGTTATTTTAGGAAGTCTTAAGTGAATTAGTTTAAGGCTTTTATTGAGAATGATAATTAAGTTTAAATAGTCCAAAATCTCCACGCAAATCCATGGTCGCATTGGCAAACAATTCCGTGAGTTCAAGGTTTGTTCTTGTTTACATGTTAGGTGGCATATATAATTAGTTATCTAGATCCGACTATTAAGAAACTTGGGGATTAGAGAAGCGGAATTGATTTTCGTTCAGGCACAAAGGGATCAAGGCAGTAAGTGGGCCGAAATCGATTGCCAAGCTCTTGCCAGCAAGGCTGCTCCTTCGAACTCATATTAAGAATTAGTGGAATTGCTCACTTATGAGAGGAGAATGCCACAACTTCTTAGTAGCATATTCCCTGGTTATAAACATTTGGGTTCTGATCAGTCATAGCAACTTGCATGATCCCTGAAAGTTACAAACCATTTCAAAATAAGGAAGCTTGCCAAGATTACTCAAAGGGGATTCAGTGGATTTAACTTTAGATCCTATTAAGTATTAACACACCTTCATCCAAATGCTCTCTTTAGAAAAGTGATTCGCACAAAGATAAAAGAGAAACAAGCTAGGCAGCATATAACCCAAAACCAAAGCAATCATACCAACTCACCAAAACAACATGATAGCTTGATCCCTACTTATGCAATTTACATCTTTTAATGATTTCCCTCTTTTTCGTTTTTAATTTAAGTTTCGGAAAACATTCCACCATCATGTTTTCCCAACTATAAAGTCGTGATTTTTTTTAACAATATCTACTACCCATATAAAACGAAAACCCATAAGTAGGCATATACAGTGAAACCTCTATAAATTAATAATGTTGGGACTACACTCAAACTATAGTTTTTATTAATTACTAGAGATTATTATTTTATCGATATACTAATTGAACAAAAAATTCAATTTGGGACAATAAAATTATATAAATATATAGAGATTTTTAGTGTATATTAATTTATCGAGTATTAATTTAAAGAGATTATATTGTATATCTTTATGAAATCTTTCACAACAAAAACAATTAATATGCATATATATCCGATAAAAATTAGGAGGAAGGGTCGAAGCAATTTTTGATCGGGTCTTGTCGAGTCCAGATCAGTTCGGATCTATAATTCTAATACTTGTAAAATACCCGTAATTTTCAAATCCATATCGGGTCAGGATCGTATTTGGGTATTTAGGATTTGAAAAAGACATGACATACTATATTTAGTCAATATTTATCATATATATCTAAAATTTTGAAAAATAATTTAAATTAAACTATTAATAGCTAAGATAAAACATTTTAAACTCTAAATTTTAAAACCTCATATTACTTAAAAATGTTATAAAATAATAACGCAAAAGATATTGCAAATAAATCATAAAATAATATATATATAGAATAAAAACATAGTTTTTGAATATACTTGTTTTTAGGTCGGGTACAAATCAGTTCTTATCGGTTTGGGTCTATTTGGGTCGGAGTTTTCCGGGTTTGGGTCTCTTGAGGTCGGTTCATTTCGGTTCTTTCGGATTAAATAAATTTAGATCCCAAAGGTACTTGTAAATACATGTTTTTAAGTCGGGTACAAAACAGTTCATACCGGGTCAGATCTATTTGGATCAATTCTTACCGGTTCAGATTTATATGGTAGTGGAGAGGACTCTGAAGAGATCAAAGAAGCAGCCCGAAAACTCGACCTGACGGTTAATGTTTACCCTGGACGTGATCACGCCGACCCTTTATTTCACAAGTACTTCTCTAGTTTCATAACCTCGGCTATGCATCATGCTTGTAACATAGAATCGAAGCATTATCTTTGCAGTCTATTGGGTTCTGTTTATAGTGATTATTCTGTCTTCTGTTTCAGCTATGAAGTGTTTCTCAACCCCAGCACAACAGACATTGTCTGCACAACCACTGCAGAAGCCTTGGCGATGGGGAAAATAGTAGTATGCGCAGATCACACATCAAACGAGTTCTTCAAACAGTTTCCCAACTGCAGAGTCTATGACGATGGGACAGGTTTCGTTAGAGCCACACTCAAGGCACTTGGGGAACAACCATCACAACTAACAGAGCAACAGAGGCATGAACTATCATGGGAAGCTGCTACACAACGGTTTATAAGCGCCTCAGATCTTAACAGGTTAGCAAGAGCTGATTCGAACTTGTCAAAGAGAAGTCTGTTTGCGGCATCTTCTATTAGTGTTGGGAAAAACTTGGAGGACATGTCTGCGTATATACATTTCTTGGCGTCTGGGTTTGAAACTTCAAGAACAGCTTTTGGTGCAATCCCTGGAAGCTTGCAGCCAGATGAAGAGTTGTGCAAAGATCTTGGCTTGACTCTCAAGACTCCTTCCCGGAATAGTCTCAAGCAAGATTGACTGTTGTATAAAAAATGTGTTGTATTTTACCTGAAAATTCCTGTGTCTTTTTCTCTCTCTCTCTGATGTATTTAACGAATCATTCTATAGCTTGGTGGAATGTTTTGATAGTGACATGACAATTAGGTTAAACATATCATATTGGTTTGCTCTGATTTTGCTTTTGTTTTTTTAATCTTGTTACGTAGACATCATATAAAGATTTTGTAGTTTTTTTAATCTTGTTATCAAATCGCTGATAAGCTGTTACAGAGGTTGGCCACTAATCCATCTCTTGAACATAACCGAGTCCTCCTCTTGTTTATGCGCTATCGAGTGCTCACCGCCCTATAAAACCAAACGCACAAACACTGAGAAACTCGCTCTCTCAAGTATAAATGTTTTCATTTATGTAATAAGAAAAATGTAGACTTTCTTTAACAGTGGCAAATGTCATCTTATTGGCATAAGTCCTTGTGTATCTGCAACCGAAAAGAAAAGATTGTTTGTTTAACATGTGTTTTATGTGATGAAAATGACAAAAAGAAGCCTAATACCCAGCAACTTGATTGTGAACCATCCATGGCCTCCAATCATCAACAATTGAATAGTTGAGCGATCTTATCCAGTCTTGAGTTGCAAAGAAAGGGACAATCATGTCGTGATCACCACTGTTCACCAGAAACATCATGCGAAGATTAAAAAGCTTTTGTCAAAACCCTCATAAAGCCTTAACATATGAATAAAGAAGTGTTGTTGTGGACGACCTGAAGATGAGAGATCGAAATCCTTGGATGCTGTTGTTCTTATGGTATGGTACACTGCTGTTAATGTCTGATTTGTAAGGCATTTTCCGAGGACATCGAGACCATTCTCCTATACTCCCCTGCAAATTCTCACGGTTTTATAACCATCAATCAAAAAGCCTTTCTATTATTACTAAACCATCTTATATTAATACTTTGTCATCAATCATCAATAGCATATACAACCTTCTCCACATGAAGGGCTCTGCGCACACTCTCCTCATTGGCCCAGCGGAATGACTGCACAGTCAAGCGATGCCCATCCGGGCTGGTGTCATAGGGGTTAGACGGGTTTATGTACTGTGGTCCTAGAATATATGCCATATCTAATCCATTAACACACTGCATATAAATACAAAGCCTGAAAGTTTGTGATCTTCCTTTTATATGTGTCTAATATTTCAGAGTATGTGTGCAGTGTGTGTTTACCTTGTCAAACTCTTCAAGGAGATTCATGCATTCTGTGTTAAGAGGATCCACTTTAACATAATTTTCTCTGCAGCTTATCCTTAGCGACTGCAAATAAGAATATTGAGTTAGCTTCTCAACTCGGCTGCTTCGTTATGATGTAGGGAAGAAAACATCAAAGTAACTGTAAGTCTGTACCTCGTAGATTTCATTAGAGATCAAACCCATTCCATGAGCATATGGAATGCGCCAGTTCTTATCGCGATCTTCTTCTGTTACAGGATTTCCCAGCACGTAACCCTATAGAGAGGGTGTAACAAGTGTACAAGACTCTCAGTTCTTGATGCTCTCGACAAGGTATACACATATAATGTAAGATGCAAGCATAAGCCTTATGATGTACCTGAAGGTTTATTTGAGGTTTACAGCCTAGACCATTTCCTGAGATAAAAGTGAGAACTTTTAGTGAATCCGAAGAAATCTCTCAATTAATTTTTCAATATTTTAAATCCTTAATTTACAAAATGTGTCACATTCAGTCTACAGTGTTGTTTTAGATAATAATAAATAGTCAAAATGAAGGAAAATGTATTGGTTGAGAGATTTCATCCTAACAGCTATATAAAACTTAAGAACATAAATTTGAAAATAGCATATCATATTTTCAATTTTGATAACTAATCTGATTTTCGTGGGGTGGCTGTGGCCTGAGGGAACAAAAAGATATCCATTGGTTTTCGTGGGATAAGATTTGTACACATAACGAGGGAGGACTGAGTTTTAGAAATCTTCAAGATTTCATCATGGCGGTTAATAGACAAATTAAATTGTTTGTCTCAAAGGTTTTTATTTTCAAAATACTGATCCCTTGGAGGATCAGAGATCTTATTCATCTTTTTATGGGTGGAGAAATATTTGTTCAAATAGATCCTTGGTTATTAAAAGGCTAATCAAAAGAGTGAGAATAGGGCAGTCCATATCTGTATGGTTAATCCTTGGATCCCCGCTCCTCGCCTGAGGTCAGCAAAACCAAAAAATCTTACTCAATTTCTTATTCCATCGCTACTGGTGGAACATCTTATCAATCTGGTTGATCATTCCTGGAATGTAGATTTGCTTAATGCATACATACATCATGATGATGTTAAAATTATTAGAGGATTGGCAGTAGCAGATGTAAGAGGTCTGCCTCTTATGGGTGGAGTTTCACGGAATCAGGCATATATTCGGTAAAATCAGGTTTTCGAACAAATATTAAATTGTTATTGGCCTTTTCTTGGAAAATCAAGTGCTCTCCGAAATGAGACATTTTTATGGCAAGTATTATCGACTATGCTACCAGTCTCCAAAAATCTAAAGACCCGTGGGATCGATTGCGGCACAAGTTGTTGTATTTTTGGGGCAGAGGAGGAATCTACTAACCATGTACTTTTTAAATATTCACCAACTCTTCAAACATGGGCTTTGTCCAGGATCCCATTGCCTCCTAGAATATTTTCAGCCTCATCGGTGTATACCAATATAGATTATCTTTTCTGGAGATTTCCAAAAGAAGGAGATTTTAATTACTTTCCATAGATTATGTTTTATATTTGGTAGAATAGGAATAATAAGGTTTACTCAAATAGGAATGGGAATGCACAGAAGATACTTCGTATAGCCGAAGTGGAGAGCACGCTATGGGAAGAAGCACAAACATTGGTAGTCGGGCACCATGGACAATTACAACAAAATTCAGCTTGGAATTATTCGGATCATACCAGAATTTGTTTTATTGACGGATCATGGAAAGAGGAATATACATATACTGGGCAAGGGTGGTTCTAAAGGATTTTCAACGGAAGTTATGATGGGAGCAATGAATCTTCGACGTAGCCTCTCTCCTTTATATGTAGAGGATGAAGCCTTGATCTGGGCAATGTAATGTATAAAAACCCTACAATTCTTTAATATAGTTTTCGCGACGGACTGTTCTCAATTAATGAAGATGATGTCAACACCTAAAGATTTTCTTCCCTATTTTTTGAATCAGTCATATCCCAAGAGTACAAAATACTATAACAGATAAGCAAGCAAAGTTCGAAAATAGACGGACATTAACATTTTGTAAGACAAAGGTTTAGAACGTTAAAAAATTAAAAAAATTGAAATGGTAAATGTTTTGTTGAAATAATATGAAAAAATTTACCAATTGAGATTTCTTGAACAACAGCTGGAACCGTTTTACCGGAATAAGAATTTCCGGTGATATAGAAAGGATTGGAGAAATACTCAGGATGCTTGGCTAGCCACTGCACAAGAATCAACAACAACAATAACCAAACCACAAAAAAATGTCTATGCACAAAGACATTAAAAAAAACACTTGAAACAGTTTGAGTTTTTCTTTTACATTACGAACAAACTCATGGACCCGCTTAGCTGATCTTGTGTCACTTTGTATTTTAGCAAGTCGGTTTTTTGAGTAAGAGAAGCCAGTGCCAACTGGCTGATCCAAATAGATTATATTCGCCACCTGATAGCAAAGGAAGCAATCATCCAAAAACTTTGAAGATGACCAAAGAGTTTTCTGTCATATGAATGTCTAGTGTGTTAACCTTAGTCCATGAATATGTAGTAGAGACCAATGATGGGGTGTTTCCACTGTCAGACTCAATACTGAAAGCCAGAGGTCCTGCATTTTTCTCAAATTGAAAACCAAGTCATCAAGATTTACGTGGAGAGAATATTGTGTACATATATTACCATTTTCAAGAACAAGGCCAGAGATAGAAGAGCAGCCAGGTCCTCCGGCTAACCAGATAAGAAGAGGGTCTTCTTTTGGGTTTCTCTCAGATTTGATAAAGTAGTAGAAAAATTGTTCTTCATCTGCCTCACCAACACCAATGTACCTGAATGACATACGTCAAAAAAATCAGAACATAAGATTCATTCATTATTTTATAAGACTAGTTGAGCTGATGAAGAACAGAACCCAGTTTCAAGCTCGAAAGGAAGAGGGCCTTGGAAACCAGGAAGATATCTGACTGTAGATTCTCCTGAATAAGCATGCACAAGAGAAAGAAGCAGAAGCAACAACAACTTGTTCCCCATTGTTTTCTTTGTATTTTTGAGTTAACCTCGTGTAGGACGAACACATTTATAGATTTAAATGAATGAAGATGCTTATTGAGTATAGTACCCAATTGCTCATGTCTCATAATAATTGAGAACCAAGAAGAATATTTATAGTTTTTTTTAAAAAGGACACCACCAGAGGCAGATGCGGCTGGACTACCCAAATCCTTCTTGTATATTTGCATTAACATTATTAGGTGTTTATCAAACGGTCCAATAATAAACCCTTGGGAACGTGAACCACGTAGAAGTGACAGAGTCGTGCTTAAAGTGCGTCGAAGTTTGCACATTGGATTTAAGCCACATTTATATTTTAAAAAATTGAGGGGGCAGATAACAAAAAAAAAAAAAAAATCAGGGGGCACATGAATAATCATCGATAGTAAAACTTCTTGTCTGTGATCTCTAGGCTGTCTTTAGCTCAATGGAGTACTAGAGCATTTCCAACCCATTGGTATTTTCATATTTTTGTGATCATATTTGCATTAAAATAGAAATTACTCCAACTCACTTCTATTTATTTTTCTATAATAGATATTTCTAATTTTTTCTTTTATTTTATAGAGAAAAAAATAGCATTTTCTATTTTTTATTCTACAAAATAGAAATTGCTATTTTAGAGAAATACATTATAACATATGTCGTTTTTATTATAGAGTTCCTCTATTTTAGAGGTGAAAATAGCAAAATACATATTCATTGGATATGATCTTAGAAAAACGTTTTATAAAAAATCAGGTGCATTTAATTATCCATAATGAATTGGCGTTGCCTTAAGAATGTAACTTGTATTTAAAACTATTTTTTGTCGAGTTTTTCATTTCATTAACCCACAAATAATAAAAGAGTACAGAAATACACACGTTGCATGAGATTACACGTGTATGTTTGACAAAGAAAGCTTTCCACGCTTCAGAAAAAGAGCATGCATTCCAGAAATTTTCTGCTCCGCTCGAAACGCCTCTCTGCGCGACTTCCCACAGCCATCTGACAAACGACGAAGCTTGTCTTCCTTTTCTTAATATTATCACCTCCGCCTTAACCGTAACTCTAGACATATACTCCTACAATCTCTAGAGATTAAAACTGGGAAAACACAATTAACATTAGAATCACTACAAAAAAAATTGGCATTAATAGCAGAATATGATAGCGGTTTTCGTAAGTGCTATGAAAGACCAAAAAAAAATTTGGTTAACATTAATAGCATTTTATTAATGTTATTGTGAAAAAAATTATGAGTGGGAAGAAAAATCAATAATACCGCTATATTTAGATGAAAATTACACGAGCGCCAAATATTCTCTCGTTAAAATAACAATTTCTTTACTTAAGTTAAATGAAAAAAAATCAGTGTCACCACGAGACGTAGAAAAAAGGAGACACTAAAACCCTACTTTTGTCAATTTCGTTTGCTGATTGTGTTGTCCTTGTTCTTCGTTAAGTTTAAGTTCAGGAAAGCGTTAAAAATCACATCTTTGCGGCCTTACAAATTTTATATTCATTTTGAGCAGTTTGGTGAGTTTCTTTCTTGTGTAGGAAGAGCAACGGGTTATATAAGCCAAAATAAGGATGATGTAGAAATAAATACAGGATGATGAAAAGAAAATGAAGAAACAGTTGGAATCCTGATCAGGTTTATGTTTCTTCATATAGAATTGTTGAACTACTTTAATTATAATATTATTTTATATTTTTCATTTTAAATATAAATATATTAATTTAAAAATTCTAACAAGTCTGTTTGAAAAGATTTTAACAAGATTTTAATTTTCAAAATTATATTTAAATATTTCATTAATTTTTCAATTAATTTTGAAATATTATTATGCATTAATATATTAATTTATTGTTTATAAACTGGAAAAGGTAAAATTTATCATATTTTTTTCTACTTTATAATCATAATTGTGCACTGCCTCTTAGTTGAATTATGGTGCAGCCAAATCAATACTATTAAAACAGAAGGTCTTTTTTTTAGGTGCCTTCCTGTTTCAATATTATTTACCATTTTCTGCCATTTGTTTTTTAATGCTATGATTTTTATTAAATATTTTTGTTATTATTGTTTTTTTTTAAATCACAGATTACATCTCCTGATTTCATGTAATCTTTTTCCGATTCTTTTGTTAATTAATCATGTACAATTATACTTTTAATATATCTTTGTTATCGTGCATATACAAACTAAACGTTTAAAACCATCTTCAATTGCTATAATACTCTTTTTCATTGCTTAAATACTATATGGCACAAAAAAATATTGTAGATTTAAATTTAGATCATCAAGTTCCATCTACGATTCTTTGCAAACTTCAACATTACAACTATACATTCTTCTATATCAATATTTCAACCATTCATAACTTCCACCACACATGATGTTCCACTGAAAATAACTAATATCTAACATAACACTGTTCTTATTCCTGTTTATATGGGATACCAACTAACCCCTAAGCCCCAAACAATTTTTAATTCATTAATTTTTTATTAATATTAAAAAGTGTTAATCATACAAATAACAACTCGGTTTAAAAGCAGCATCAATGGAATAAACTTATATATACAAAATACCCATATCTTGAGAAAATAACGGTATAGATTTCTTCTTCACTTATATGTATACAAAATA
Organism: Raphanus raphanistrum subsp. raphanistrum; assembly: GCA_019706035.1. Taxonomy (NCBI): domain Eukaryota; kingdom Viridiplantae; phylum Streptophyta; class Magnoliopsida; order Brassicales; family Brassicaceae; genus Raphanus; species Raphanus raphanistrum. The sequence continues at coordinate 11,542,619 of CM033988.1, read as the reverse complement.
TTTATATGTATACAAAATATCCAAATTATTGTATTTTAAATATTTTCAAATTCAATAACTAAAATAAATCTCAGTATACGTAATCAAAACCAAAAAAAGCAACAAAACTAACTCATTTTGAGGAAGTGTAGATATACATAACAATAGGGAATATACTAAAGCATAAATACCCGGCCAATCATTACATTTGCAATCTTCAACATACCAATAAGAAAAAATCAAAACAAGAAATCGCAGAGATATTATTAACTCAAATATCTATTATAAAATACTGAAAAATCGAATTTCTATTAATTGAGAAAAATTGATTGTGAAGATATGTTGTTTTACATAACTGACGGCCTATATTCTCTAACTATATTCAATAAAAAATCCTAAACCCACGACCTTTACTTTTCTTATATATACTACGTTTTAACCTCAAAACAAACACAATTTTCTCACAATGTTTTCCAAACCAAAGATGGTTTACCCTGATGAAATTAGGCCATAGAAGCTGCACTGGTTGATCGAAGCCAAAGTGATTCACACCTGAAACCATAAAATGTCGGGTTTGGTGAGAGTTTGGGAATCATACTAGCAGACAAAAAGGTAATAAAACTGCAAGCTACTCATAAATATATTATTGTATGCAAACGACTCAAACCATGATTAATATTTCTGCTAATAAGTTTAGATGGTATTTAGTAAAACACTTATCTTCCAGCTGAATGGTTATAGTCCATAGACTGGATGACATCATCTGTAATTCCTGAAAATGGTCACACTATAATGGTCAATGTGTATGTTTTGAATACTTATAAAAGAAAATCTATATTATATATATACTATTTGCAATCAATCAAAAATTATTATTTTGCAATTATATTAAAGAGTATTTAGTATAATTCAATTCTTAGCCTTTTTGAAAATTTTGTTTTCCTAAATATTTGCACCATATATTTCCAAAAAAATCTTTCACATTATTAATTATTTAAAAGTATTTATTAAATGAAACCTCAAATAATTAAAATAACAAATGATTAAATCGACAAAATAATAATACGGGTCTAAATTATCTTACCTCTTTAAAAAACCGTTCAATTTAAAATAAAAACTAAATCATATAAACTGAATTTAATAAAATTATAGAAATTTTTTTGAAACGCACAAATGAATTTTTCAATATAGAGAATGTTGAAGATATAAAATATTTTATTTAAATTAGAAAAAAATCTGTGTAGAATAAGTTTAATTTCGGGTTAAATGAATAAAATCATATTACGGGTTAGAATTATTTAGAGTCTTCAAAAATTTAGTCATATTTAAAATAACAAAAATACGTCATATAAGTAAATTTAAGATAAAGTTCATAAAAAGTTAAAATACATAATATATCAAAAATCATAATTTTATTACGTAAAGTAAGTTTTCCAACAAAAAAATATACCCGTCATTTTAAGCACAGGTCAAAATCTAGATTTACAGGAGTTCTCACAATGGATATTAAACATTTTGAATATATTATATTTTCCAGTATCCACTTAAAAGCCTGATTATGAATATAGTGGATCATATCAATAGCCATTATTAATCTAAATAATATTACAATTCATTTCGACTTTTGTATAATTTTACAAGTTAATGTACAAATTAATTTTACTGAAAATAATTTTAAGTTTAATTTTTTTTAATGTAGTTTCCAATAAAAAATTATTATTTCATAATACTAACATTTTGTATAGATGAAAACGAACATAAACCTAAAAATTAACTTCTAACAAAAATCATTAAGACACTTGATACACATTTTATATTGAAACACATTTGTTACAAAGAAAATTTGTCAAAAGAAAGATACCCGCCCTTTAAAAGGGCGGGTCAAGATCTAGTAACATCATTAAGACTCCAAACTTTCATGTCATTGAAACTTTCATCATTAACACTATGGAATGTTATATTATATAGTATGTCCATTGTAGACTATTAATTTATCAAATTACATTAATCATATAATAAAATTTTGATTTTTTGTATATGTTGTATTTTGATTTTTTTTCAAAACGAGTTTAAATTGATAAAAATGTTAAAAGTCTCACATAAATTTTTGTGGTCAAGGTTTAAATTTCTTTATGTGATAAGATACAATGACTATAAAACCATATGAATAAATAATTTTATTTTAATTGGTGTTTATGTTAATATATAAATATTTCATATGGTTTAAATTAAACTATATATCATATCAAATACATATTTATATTTTGATATTTTCATTGAACATTTATTGAAAAGGTAATATTTTAATTTTGAAATCTTCATTTTTTTTTAATAATTATAAATTATTGAAACCACTAAGCATCCCACATTAAAAAGCAATTCATTGGTGTAAATTTTTGTTTCACAAATATGCTAATCATAAAATCATATGTAGAAACCTCATTTAATAAATATTCATATTAAAAAAATATTATATACTATGTTAATATCATTTAAATTTAATTATATATCATATACATAGATAAGATTGATTGTTTTGATATATTTACCTTAAAATGATTGCGAACAAACAAGAGCAATCATTTAATTTATATGCGCACGCCAATTTATTACATAATACTAAGTGATTTCTTAGTTATTTAATATATAATTATTATTTTATTATTTTATTATTTCATAATATGCAGAAAAATATAAAATAAGTAATAAATATAAAATATTTATTCTGCATAAGACGTAAATCTTAACATAAGTTTGTATCTCTTTAATAATTTTAAATTTTAAACATTTCTAAATATCATACCAAAACAAAAGAACAAAGTGAAAATAAATTCCAAAATCAATATATATATATATATATATATATATATATATATATAAAATATATATATCAAGGAATAACCAAAATGAAAAAAAATGACATAAAAAAAGAAAAATATTGAAGATAGATAGGATTCGCACGACAACTTAAACTTCTTATAACCATAATTAACTTTTAAATTGCTAAATCATGATAAAAACCAAGCTGACATAGTTTCATTTGTAACCAAATAGTAGGCCACAAATTCTTCGGCCTAAACGTTAAGTTCTTATGCGATAAGTGATTTTTTTACCTAACATATTTTTAAAAATGGGATCAACTCATCATTAAACAAATTATGTAATTAACAAAAAAGTTTTTAAAAATTGTTTAAGAGCCAAAATAGTAATTCTATCAAGAATATAAATTTTACTTTCATACAATATTTATTAAATAATTTTCATATAAATTTACCATGCGCAAAACAGTATAAGTACATACAAAACAGTATATGTAAATATATAATCTATTCATGTTCATGTAAGCACACCCTCAATTTATTCATGTTCATTTTGGGACTTTATAGAAAATCAACATTAATTATACTCTAATCTATTCATGTTCCACTAATTTCTATCTACAGACCCATCAATAAACAAACTATTTAGTCATTCAAATTTGAACAGAATGTTAAGTTTGGGATAAAGATATTTTGTATGCTCGAATATAAAGTTTATATTTCAATAAAATATTCTTTAAATATTTTTTGAATTTTAATATTCTTAAAATATTGTTCATGTAAACACACCATATGCAAGGCAAATGTCTTAGTTTCTGGTATTCCACAAGTCTTTCTTTAACTAACTGAACTAGAACCTAACCCAAATAGGTTCGTTACTATATGGTTCATAAGTTTCGATATTCAAACTATATGATATCCAAACTATCTGAACCGATTTAAATATCCAAACATATTATAAATATTCAGAAAGTTGTGTTTTTATGTTTGTAGAATAGACATGTGCATTCAGATCCTCGAGTGAGGTTCGGTTGGATCTTTTTGATTTCAAATCCTAGACATTTGGACCTAATTGGATATTAGAAAATTTCTAGTCGGATTCAGGTCTTAGTTTATTCGGGCAGACAATTTCTATACATGAAAAACAACTGCAATCGGATACAAACGGTTTCATATTGGCTTCGGGGTCTTATGAGTAATTTTCAGGTTTTTTCATGTTTTTTTCTGAACGTGTGAATCGATTATTATCGATTAATTATGCTATTACAACGATGAGAATATTACAAAGACGATTCTACAGTCGACAATTCTACCAATTTTGTGAGTAGGCCTGAGCATTTCGGATATCGGTTCGGTTCGGGTATTTCGGGTTTCGGGTTTTTCGGATCTAGGAGTTTAGAACTCGATAGAGTAATTTCAAATTTTCGGTTTCGGGTTGGTTCGGATCATACCGGGTCCGGGTCGGGCCGGGTCTTAGATAGTTGGACCCATTCGGGTAACTAGAATTTATCGGTTCGATTTTGGGTCGGATTCAGGTCGGTTTGGTTCGGATTTGACCTAAAAATACCTAAAGATACAAAAAATTATCTGAAAATATTAATATATCCGAAACTATTTGAAATTTTATTTAAAATTTGTGTTTTTACTATATTAAAATATGTACATATATTAAAATATGCGAGATACAGCAATAATTGGTTGCTTCTAGTGGTTGACCCTCTTGCTCTATAGACAAATAATCCATCTTCGACTCCCCTTCGATTCATTTTATTTAATTTACATTATTAATTCGGGTACCCGTCGGGTTTCGGGTTTGGGTCGGGTCGGGTCCAAGACCCGCGGGTTCGCTACAACAAGACCCGATAGGATAATTTGATCGGGTCAGTTCCTACCCGGGCCGGGTTTTTCGGGTCGGTTTCGGGTCGGGTCTTCGGGTCCGGGTAAAATGTTCAGGCTTACCTGTGAGAATACACGCCTGACTGCACCACTCTGAGCCGTCTATGAGATCCATGTTCGATGGTACGCCCTGCACCAAACTGAAGATCTCATGTAACATGTTTCTCCATAATCTGCATAATTTGGTATTTTATCAAACCCCAGACCTCCGGATGTAGAAGAAATTGAACCCTTAGTCAAACCACTGGACCAAGGGGGCTTCCACATTTTTTTTTCATGTTTTTAGATTGGGTTCTTTGTTATTTTTGGATCATTTGGATATGTTTGGGTGCTTTTCATATTTTGAGGTTGGTTTCTATGTAATTTTTGGATCTTTTTTTTTTGTTTTTGGCTTGGTTAATTGTAATTTTCGGATATAATTCGGGTCTATTTTATTCTATATCAGAAATTTTATCAAATAGATATTATGTTAGGGTTATTAGTAGTAAAAGTAAATAAATACTAAGTTTATTTGAATTTGGACCCATCAGTACTAGAGTTTGGTTTGGGGCGGACTCAAAATCCACGAGTCATCTTCTATAACAAAATTCAACTAGATTTTGATCCGCCTTCAAAAGGCCGAAAATACGTTATATTTTTGTTTTCTTTTGTAAAATTAATTTTTATATTTATTTTTTTATTATAATCATATTTATATTTAATATTAATTTAATTTGATAGAATAATTATTTAAATAAATAAAATACATATTCGGACATAATATTTAATAATATATCATGTTCTTATATTTAACATTAATTAATGTATTATTTTGCGGTTCATATTCGTTCGTTCTTGGTCGATCCAATAACATGATCACTTGAAAAGTGTTGGATAGTGTCCGCGTAGTGTTTAAAATCATGCACTCTACATGATTTTTTTTAAACATATAAAATGTGATTAATTTTATGCTTGAACCAACAATACAAAAAGGGGTTATAAATAATTTATATTTAACATTTTGACCAAAAATAAATAAAATAATTTATATTGGATCTACAGGAGGCATGCATAATATTTATAAGATTGGTATTGCAAAGTCTATTTATAAAGTGACCCAACTCTATTATCAAAGAGTCCAATCATTCTCAAGAATAAATAAGTTGTTAATACTATTATTATTATGATCCTCTTAAACTGTCAAAGCAACTCTTTAATAAAAAACAAATTAGTAGCAAAAGATTATATATGAATTAATAAAAGGGGAATACAGTGCAACCACGTTCGTTTTATAAAGTGTGAAAAATGCATTGACAATAATCTAACTGTTTTTTAGTGAAGAGAACCGTAGCTGATTATTTGATAGAAGAAGATTAGAAAATTTTTAGTTAGAATAGATTAATTAGAGAGAATTATGTAAAAGTTGGTACTAACTTTAATTAACTTTAGTTATGTAAAAGTTGGAGGGTTTTGACGGTTTAATGGGTGCAAGGAACACGAGAGCAAGTCTTTCTCCTTTACATTCAGAGATTAAGGTTTTTATTTGTTCAATGGAATGCATGAGGAATTTAAGATAGTATAATGTTACTTTTGCAACGGATTGTTCGAAGATAATGAAGATGGTTTCAGAACCAGATGAATGGCCAGCATTTACAAGTTATTTGGAAGACATAAGAAGTCTGAGAAGAAGTTTTACTTTTTTGGAGATGATCCATGTACCTAGGACAAAGAATACAAAGGCGGACTATCTAGCACGAAGTGCAAGAAAGCAATTATCTTACGTTGTCCACATGGATACAGATCCTCTAGTTTGGTTAACAGAGTCAATATGAATTTGTATTATTGCTGACAAAAAAAAATAAGAACTAGGTGTTTGGCCCACATCTAAATAATTTATAATTACTTATTAATATATTTATTACTAAATAAATTTTATAATATTATTATTTATGTTTTCATCTAAAAAAATTAATGTCTTGTAAATTTACTTTTACAATAATATATATTTATAAATTGTATTTTTTTATTTTAAAATTTATTCTCTTTTCAATGATCTAAAGATTAATAATTTTACTTGATTAATATTTATTTATGTGTTTTGTCATCTAAAATATTTTTTGTCTTGTAAATTTATTTGTACACTAAAATATATTTAAAAATTATAGTTTATTTTAAAATTTATTTCACTTTCAATTATATAAAATTAAAAGTTTACTTGATTAATATTTAGTTATGTTTTTTGTTATCTAAAATATTTTTTGTCTTTTAAATTTAGTTGTACACTAAAGTATATTTATAAATTATCATTTTTATGTAAACTTTTATTTCCTTTTCAATTATATAAAAATTAAAAATTTTACTTGATTAATATTTAGTTATGTGGTTTGTGTTTTTTTTTTTAACTTTTAACTCTTTTATTATAATATTTTTACAGAAAACAACGCAATATGAATAAGAACTATTTTTATTTTAATATATTTTTAGATTTTAAATAATCCTTAATATTATTAGTTTTAATAATTTATCTAATCAAAAGAGTTAAAATTCGTTTTTTATTTTGTGGCTAATTTATATGTTGTATTCATTAAGAATATAAATGATATTAACCACTCTAACTTTTTTATTTTAAAATTATTTCTATATTTGAATAATCCTATCATTATTAATTTTAATCACTTATCTAACAAATAATTAAAATTTGTTTTTATTTAATGGATAATTTATATTTTTATTCATTAAGGGTTTAAACGATATTAACCGCCCTTATTTTCAATGTGAAAACTCATTTGCGAAAAATCACTTCGCAAATAATAGTATAGATATTTAGTTATATGGTTTGTGTTTTTTTTTTAATTTTTAACTATTTTATTATAAGATTTTTACAGAAAACAACACAATATGTATAAGAACTATTTTATTTTTATATATATATTTATATTTAAGATAATTATTTATATTATTAGTTTTAATAATTTATCTAATCAAAAGAATTAATTTTTTATTTTATTTTGTGACTAATTTATATGTTGTATTCATTAAAAATATGAATGATATTAACCAGCTTAATTTTTTATTTTAAAATATATTTATAGATTTTGGATAATCCTTATCAGTATTAATTTTACTCACTTATCTAATCAAATAACTAAAATTCGTTTTTATTTTATGGATAATTTATATTTTTATTTATTATGGATAGTATCTTAACCACTCTAACTTTTAACCGTGATAGCTCCGTTGCGAAAAATCACTTCGTAAATAATAGTATAGATATATATATATATATATATATATATATAGATTAGGCAAACCGAGCCGCAACTTGAATTCGAGAAAGCAAGAGAGATTCAAAATTTATCTATAGTGGGACTTACAGAGATAAAAGTTAACGCAATAATTTGTTACGGCGATACTTGAAATGGCTTATGCAACGGACCTCAAAATTTCCACATCTCCTGCCTCAGATCGACGATTTTCGAAGACTCCCATAAACATCCCTCACAAACTGACAAAACCAACGAGATGAAATTGATAAGCAAATAATGTTAAGAAAAGAAAAAAGTGTCATTCAACTTCCTATTTGATTTTTCTTTTTTTGGTTTTACACCTTTTGACGATCATCATCAGTTTCCAAATGATAGATACCAAGTATCTTACTATTTACTTGGAAGTGAGGAAGCTGACAGTGACGTGGTTAAGTGAAGTGAAGGGTGTAAAGCAAAGCCTTGGTTGCAGCTATCGAGAGGTGGTGACTTTATAAGCAAGCATCTTTGCCAGTCGCATAGTAGCTAATCGTGTGTGTGACTGACACATATCACACCACGAGTCTCAGTGGTGGTAACAAGAGCAAAACTACTTGATTCGATTACATCAAAGCAGTCTGTCTGACTAGTTGCTCTAAAGGACTGATGTTGACATCCTGACCCAATTAGACAACTTGTCAAACCGTATGCCTTCATACACTTTGATCCCCCAGGCACCGACTGCACTTTAATCTTCTCGTTTCCATCATATCCATTTTACAAAATAATTTGAGTTTGTCAAAATGAAAACGTCTGATCAACCCCCAATTCATCCAATAGTGTGAAAACCCTAATGCAACTACTACCCAAACACATCCGAATTGGCGAGATATATATCATTCAGTTGCATATCAAACATATGGTAGGAAACGGAGAGATTCAATTCAACTCGAATTTTGCTAATAATGTTTTTTTATATCTCTATTATCACAATCTAGCACTGATCGATCATTAACTACACATATCAATTACTCATTGAGCTATAGCCATCATACAGAATCTCATAGATTAATCAAATTAGCTAGGTAACTAACTTCTAGCGGGAACACACTGTGTTACCTAACGTCAATTTAAATATTTTACTCATTAAAATAATAAGACATGTCTCAGTCTCCTTCTGTCGCTTGATCCGAAAGGAGGAGGTCAAACATGTTATATTACAAAACTTATATATCACACTCTAATAAGACATGTCTCAGTCTCCTTGACATAAAGTTTCGGATTTAGTGTGCTTTAGGATTATTACGACTACTGTAGACAAAAAGGCGAAGCTCGAACGAAAGGGATGAAAATTTTATGGTAAAAGGAAGTGACAGAAAAATCAAGATGTAAGAAATCAATATATATATATAATAACGATTTGTTACGTTTGAGGTGGTACAGATTCTGACTGACTAGAGTCACAAAAATATAAGTTCAAGAAGATTGCAATTTAAAAAGTTATAATCTTTGTAAAAAGAAGTTAACCATATAACTTATGATATTGATATAATACGTTTGATGGCTTGGGACACAAGAATATGTCAAGAAAATAACTACAAGAAAAAAGGAAAATAAAATCACAAAAGATTAAAAAAAGGGGGTTACTAGAAAATACAAAATAAGTAAGATGCAAGGAGAAAATAAACCCAAACAAATGGAAGAGTTAAAGGTAATTCTTTTTTTGATGATTAAATTAATTTGTCAGACTTCTACTGTAACAATGATAAGAAGACGACTCCACTGGGGTACGAACCCAAATTCTGTGGTTTCTAGAGCTCTTTTGTATCCTCAATGAGTCCATAGGCATGCATCTAGGTACCTTATTATACGGAAGACAATCGATTTAAAGTATAGCAGTTGTATTATATGTTCATTAAACCAATTCAACATTACGCAAGCAACAGAACCCCTTAGTATCATCATATAACACTATCCATGAATGTTCTTTCATTCACACCACTAAGCAACAAGATTTCTCCTCAAACATTAACTTTAGTTCACTTACGTAGTAAGAATTGGGCAAACCGAGCCGCAACTTAAATTCGAGAAAGCAAGAGAGATACACAAATTATCTAGTGGGACATATGGAGAAAAAAAGTTAAGGCAATAATTTACAATAATAGCAGCAGTATTTGTTACGGCGATACTTGAAATGACTTCTGCAAGAGACCTCAAAATTTCCACATCTTCTGCCTCAGATCGACGATTTTCGATGATTCCCCATAAACATCCCTCACATACTGAAAAAAATCAACGAGATGAAATTGAATAAGCAAATAAATGTTAAAAAAATTAAAAAAAAGTGTCATTCAATTTCCTATTTGGTTTTTACTACACCTTTTGACGATCCTCCTCAACTTCTGCTACCTTATCTCCAAGTACAAAAACACCTGATACCAAAATTAAATAAATTACAAGCCAGAGGAGAAACTAGAAAGGAATGAAATTTGTGTGTTTTCCATCATACCTAGGCCATATCCCACACCGAATGCTATAAGTCGACGTATGGTCCACGGAATCTGTCCTGCTCCATTCGAGCCTAAAATCACAGACCCCAGAGGGAAAAAAATGTTGGTTTACATACATAAATTGACAAGAGTTTTAAATATCTGATGATTAAACAGAGAAATTACCAGCACTATTACTTGATGAAGAGAATGTGCGGTTAGAGCCCATCCCTCCACGGTACTGTGGAAGTAAATTTCACAATAAGAGAGCAAATAGAAAGGAAACAAGAACGAAAAAAGGGGGAAAATTCAGAATCGGATAGTGGATTTACCTTGGCAAGTAGGGTTTTCATACTCGGCGGCATGCTTGGGATATTAGGGTTCGTCCTCTCTCTCTTTCTCATAAAGGGAGAAATAGGTTCAACCACTAATAGGAGTTCATCATTTTATATTCAATATCTTTTAAAAAAGGAAATAAAATATTATCATATTTTAAAGGGATAATTTGTAAAATACCCTATTTAGGATTTGAAATTTGAAAACTGCATTTTCTATTTTATTTTTTAAAAAATACACTTCTTTAATTATGAAATGACTTGTTTGCCCAAGATATTTCAATAACTAATATATTAATTCGAAATTAACATATAAATTCGTAATTAATAAATATAATATCATTAAAATTATTTTGTTTAAGATAAATATGTGTGTTGAGATAAATATGTTATTTTATCATTTATATTTTATAATAACAAAAATAAATATGTGAATTATGATTTGTTTTAACTTTATCATGAAGTTTATACATATTTCCCTTTGTTTTATTTTCCTCAACTTATAAAAACAAGAAAGGAATTAAGTTGTTAAAAAAAAAAGTTAGGTTTGTCACTTGTTGTAAGAGTGACGTTGATCATAAACGGGTTGGCCCGGGTGTTTCCGGGTTTGGATAATGGGGACGTCGTGAAGTCGGAGACGGTGACTTTTGTGGGATCTTTGCAAAGATCTCCGTTGAGGAAGATATGTTGGTGAGGTGAATGAGGAGGAGAAATGCAGTCGTCTCGAAACGGGTCTAGGTTGGACTTAACCTAACCCATTAGATGTATGAACGCGAGTAGTAAGTTTAGAAGCATTAGGATTTAGGATTAGTTCTTATTGTTGGGTTTTACATCTGGAGATGTGAGTTAAAGGGGTGAGTAAGAGTGACGTTCTAATTAGAGAAATATTGAAAATGGACAATTATGTAAATTTATATCTATATAAGTGTATTTTTCCAAAAAATTAAATAAAGATGTAATTTTAAAATTATTTTCTTATTTGAGTGTATTTCTCCAAATTTTCCCTATTTTAAATGAAATAAAATATGATAATATTTTTTAAAAGATAAGAATAAATAAAAAATAATATTAGTTAGAAAAAAAAAAACTTAAAAAAAATAATTTTAATGCCATCGACAAAATACTAAACCCTAAATACTAAACCCTAAACCCTAAACCCTTGGGTAAATCTTAAACCCTTGGGTAAATCTTAAACCCTTGGGTAAATCTTAAACTCTTGGATAAATCTTAAACCCTTGGATAAATCTTAAATTCTAAGGTTTATGATTTATCCAAGGGTTTAAGATTTATCCAAGGGTTTAGGGTATAGTATTTAAGGTTTAGTGTTTTGCTGACGATACTAAAATTACTTTTGAAAAATCAAGAATTTATAATTTGTCCAAGGATTTAAGGTTTACCCAATGGTTTAGGGTTTAGCATTTTGCTGATGGTATTAAAGTTTTTTTTAAAGATATTTTTAACTACTATTATTTTTTATTTTAATTCTTGAGCTTTTTATTTTTTAATTTTTTAAAAAACATAATATAACTTGACAATATTTTATTTACTTTTTTAAAAGATATTAAATTTAAAATGGTGAACTCCTATTGGTGGGTGAACCTCTAAGTTCCCTAGAGAGTGAACCCAAGAATTACTCCTGTCAATATTGTTTTATTTTTGCAATGGTTTAGGTTGCAACCATCCTTCATGAATTTTACTAAATTCTTTAAAAATACACGGACTGATTTTTATTTGTTAATAAAATACAAAAATTATTTTGGATCTTCATTTAATACACGAACTAATTTTGTTGTCTGTTAATATACAAACTTTTAAAATTCGTAGGTTTTACACAAAAATGATGTTAATTATATTTAAAGGAAGTGATGACGATGTTAGTTTTTAGTTAAACACATACTTAAATTTTGAAAATAAAATTCCTTAAAAATACACGATTTAGTTTTCATTTGGTATTAAAATACATAACCTATTTTGGATACTCGTTTAACACACAAACTAAATTTTGTTTTCTATTAAATACACAAACTTTTGAAATTTGCAGATTTAAACGACATCAACTATGCTTAACATGATTTAGATGATGTCAAAAATGTTTAACATAAGAGCATCTCCAACCCATCTCTATAATGGAAATCTCTAAAATAGAGAAAAAAAATAGAGATGGTGTTTTTGCTCCATTGTGTTCGTCTATAATAGAGGAATGCTATAGAGGAACACACTAGAGCAAAAACACTATCTCTATTTTTCCTCTATTTTAGAGATCTCTATTATAAAGATGGGTTGGAGATGCTCTAAGTTATGTTAAACATAAGTAAAGACGATATTAGTGTTTAGTTAAACTGTAAAAGAAAAATTTCTTAAAAATCCTCCTAATAGATTATATTGTTAGCTTTCTTCTCCATTACGCTTCCATAGTGTAAAATTATTTTCGAAAAATTTCATATTTATTTATCATAGTATAAAGAATATATATACAGCCTAATTCATAACACTAAACTTATTTATCAGGTGTAAATTAACTTTGAGTGAATCATTATCACTATAATCAAATCGGATAATAATAAGAAATACATAACACCAAACTAATTCTAAAAGCAGAAACTTGTTTTAAAATTACCTAGTTTAATTTTATTTTTTCACGACATTGAAATCGAATCCACTTCAAAGCAATATAAAAGAAAATTAAAGCGAAAAGAAGAAGAAAAGGAGCAGAGTTTGGAGAATAAAAGAGGTCGGAACAGATTAGGATGCCAAACTCGAATTGAAACTAACTTGAATTAGGGATCAATCGATTTGAGAGGTTTTGGGTGAGAGTGAGTGTACTTTTCACAGTTTAACCAAGTGTTTAATTAAAACTAATGTCATCTTCTGTTAAATATAGTCGGCGTCATCTAAATCGATGTATAAAATATGCAAATTTCAAAAGTTTGTGTATTTAATGGAAAACAGAAATTAGTTTGTGTGTTAAACTGGGATCCAAAATAGTTCGTGTATTTTATTAACAAATGAAAACTAGTTCGTGCATTTTTAAAGAATATTATTTTCACAATTTAGATACATGTTTAAATAAACAATAATTTCATTAAGACTTCCGTTAAATATAGTTAACGCCGTCTAAAATGATGTGTAAAATCCACAAATTTTAAAAGTTTGTGTATTTTTAAAGAATTTTCCCATTATACTGGTAACTAATCTATTAATTTAGAGTTCTATTTTTTATCTACGATTGACAAGTCATGGCACAAACCACTTAATTAATTAATTAATGTAATATATTTGAATAGTTATATGAAATATTAATAATCAATAAAGATATTAAAAATATTTCAATTTTAACAATAATTTAAAATTTTACTTTTTGTTATAACAAATTCTACTCATAAAAATCTAACAAAATCTTACCAAACATTTTATTTTCTTATAAAATAATATATTAATTAATTTCTTAACTAATAATATAATATTATTATAAAGTGTTAATTAAAATTTTATCACAAAATAAAATAAAATTATGTTATTTTTATAAAATAGAGGTATTCTATGAACTAAATATGAAAGATATATTAGATTGGTAGATTAACTTATTTTTTAAAAATGCTTTCAATTAAATAATTTCATCATCCATCGTTAAAACATCATAAACAACTAATATTTTATTCAAAAATTAAATATATCAACATATATTAAACATTTATTTACAGCTATATATTATCTTTTTGTTTATTTTGAAACTCAAAAAAATATATTATCTAAAAATAATTATATACAAAATATAATAGTACATAACTAACATTTAGTTCATGTATTATTTACAAAATAGGTTACTAGAAATTTTGAAATTTAGTAATTAAATATTTTTTATGATTTATATATTAATCATGATGAATATGAAACATAAAAATAAAATTATAGAGCTATACAATATATAACACTAAATGTAAATGATATATTTAAAACATTTATGATGATATCAAAGTTAACTTTTGTAAAATAAAAAAGTATATGCACGACGTGCTGGTCAAAATTCTAGCTTATTTTTATTAAAGTTTTATTGAAAACGTTTTGCAAATTTTTTTTACTTTTCTACAAACGCTTTAAAAATGTTAAAATTAAAAATATTTTTTTAATAAAAATAAGAAAACGTTTTTAATAAGGTAAATCTACATATACACGTTTTAGGGAAAGTTAGAATATACAAATATTTTTAAAATATTTTCTTAACAAAAATTTCTATAACTCTCGCCAAAATCAGGTTTTATTTTCCGTAGAATCCACTTTCTACACAACGTAGAACTAAGATAAAAATCTCATAATCAGAATCTATCTCATGTAGCTGATTGAGAAGTGTCTAAATTTTACATTTTTATAATTTCAGAATACCTCGTAAAAGTAGAAACTGCTCTCGAATAACAGAAGGTGTATGTATTGTGAAAATATTTTTTAAATCACGTTAGGAAGAATCATAACTGTCTTGACTGATTGTACATGTCAACTTAATTAATTTATGAGTATAATGTTTAATTTTAACTGCTTCTTGGTTAACTTTCTAAATACTATTATTGCTATACTAAAGATTATGAAGATATTGAATATAAGGATTTAAACTTGGTTAACAAGATTTTCAAAAATATAAAGATTTTTTGAAAATTTAATTAGCTAAAATAGTTAGGAATATGTTCTAAATTTGTAATAAACATTTATTTGTATAAGTGATAATACATATATTTTAAATTTACTGATTAACTTATTTTTTAATATAAATTTATAAACACAATAATTATAGTTTATATTTCTTTTTCTTGTAAACATTAATTGTATCATCCATACTTTTTAGAATATAATTCGTATATTAGCACAAATGTACTTTAATCTTTTATGGATCAAAATTTTATGATAATATATAATAAAATTGTTGTATATGTTTTTTAAAATATAAAGTACTATATATTTTATATTTTCAACATTTATCTTACTGAACTTACATTGGGGTATTAATTATATGAAAATATATGTAACATAATATATTTATATATTATATAAATGATTCTTTTTATGTGACTTTGTTTTTTAGTTATTACTAATAAATAATAAAAATATAATTACATAAATTTATAAAAATATTATTTGTTAATTATTTACAGCTAGTTTTATTAGTTATTTCCAAACATACTTATATCTAAAATAGAAAAGGACAAATAATATTAAAAGCTTATTAATTTTTGTTTCTATGATTTTTTAGTTAAGATTTAATTTTGGAAATATATTAATTAAGTAAGTAAAGACAAAAAGAATCCTAAAAGGTAGATTACTTAATAACTCCAGTGGGGTAAATAAGTTGAAAAACTAATGTGTATTTTATTTTGGTAACTTTTTAATAATATAAATAGTTAATTACAAATTACTATCTTTAAGAGTCTGACTGGTTCAAACGCAGCGATTGTGTTTGCGGGTGCGGGAGTTTTGCAGATGCGGGTGGTTGCGGTTTCAAGTGTTGTTTAGCGTTTTGTATGACTGACATAACGTTTAAAAATTGTTGCGTTTGTGGGATATTTGTGACTGTTTGATCATGAGATATTGTAGCGGTTTAATAATAAATTACCAATATAAGTATATTATAACATTATAAGATATAAAAACATACTATTGTGATAAAATATAATAATTATTAATATAATATGAATAATAATAATATATGTTTATTTTATAGTTTTTTAATTAGTTGAAAGTTATAATTTTAATAATTTTCTGAAGAATTATATTAAAAATTTAAAAGAATATTTTGTTTGGTTTATATATGTTTAATCTTTATATATTTATGTATTAGTTTTTAAAAAAAATTCTAATGAATAGCTAATTTAAAGTTTTTTATAAAACAAATTATGATAGTGTTTGTGAATTTAAATTAATATATAAAACTAGGTGATTCTCCCGTGCTCATGCACGGAAATAAATATTTACAAATAAGTACTTTATTTTGTTTGTTTATATGTTTTAAGTAATATTTTATTTGTATGTATAAAAAATTGTATTAAATATCTTTATGTTTTAAGTATGATAGACGGTTAAATTAATGATGATTTTTCTCATTAGGTTAAAATTATCGTATTAGTAGGTAATTTCAGTTTATCCTCTTATATTTGTAAATATATTTCATAAAATTTTGTATAATTTCAAATATCTTATTTAAAAAAATAGAAAAAAGTAAATCAGATATTCATTAATAAACATAACTTGTAAAATATTGAAAATTTATTCAAGTATATGAATATATGCAAAATAGATACGTCATAATAATTGGTTGATTTAATTGTTCATATTTTGATTGATTTCATTACTTGCATTTGGTATATTGGGCTATATCATTTTTAATCATAATGTTTTGGTTATAAATAGACTAAAATAAAACGATTTTGCTAATTACATTTTTTAGTTTACCTTAGGTTCATAAATATATTTATGTATAATTTATATATGTTTTTGATAAAATATATAAGTCTATATTTTAAAATTTGATAGATATTTTTTTTTTATGTTTTTGGAAAAATATGAAAAAATACAAATAAATTTCGTTTATGTATAATCAATCTTTTATATTCTATAAATATTATTATCTTATAGAAAAATGTCTAAATTATTTTATTAATATTATAAATTTCCTTTTTCTTATCAATATTTTAATACAAATTTGATTTAACTGAACATTAAAATTAAGATAAAAACAATTTTGTTTATTTTGAATTATATTTAAGAATGTGCATGTATATATTTAAAATTATAATCTTAGGTAGATTTTTCTATCCATTTATTTTAATTAAATATATTAAATAAATATGTAAAATTGCATAATTGTCAAAAACTAAAATTAAATAATATTTATAAAATCTGTAGATATATATAAGAAACTAACGATTTTACGATTTAATTTGATTTTATGATTTAATTTTTTATAATTTTCTAAAATATGTATATATTTTTGAAATATTTTTGAAATGCCGTAATTGAATATATTTATTTTAATGATGATTTATGAGTTATTACCATATTTTTAAAAAAGTCAAAAATATAAATCGACAATAAATGTAATATATGATTTATTACCATATTTTAAAAAGTTTACCAAAAATATAAATTAACATTAAATATAATTTTTCATGTCATATTAATCTTTAAAACATGTCATCAATTTTAGTAGCCATGTCACAATTATTAATCTAGGTGTTTTCCTGCACCATGTGTAGTGATGAATTTTTTGAAAGTTAAATTTTATATTTTAAAATGTAATTTATTAATATTATATATTTTATTATTTTTACCAATAATTAATATAAATATCATTAATTAAGCATAAAATTAAGAGAAAATATTTTTTTTTATTTTAAATTATATTTGAGAATATATATGTATATATATATAAAGTTAAAATCTTAGATAAAAAAATTATTTATTTCATTTGGTTAAATGTATTAAATCAACTTGTACTAATTTACTAAAAATCATATAAAATTGTATAGTTATCAAAAATTAAAACTAAATAATATTTACATAATTTATAGATATCTAACAGAAACTAATGATATTACGATTTAATTTTTTTTTTAAATTCAGAAAATTTAGAAACTTTTAGATAATAAAAATTTTATAATTATAAAAGTAAAATTATATAATATTTCGAAATTCTAAATGTCAAATTTGAATATATTTATTTTAGTGATGATTTATGAGTTATTACCATATTCTACAAAGTTTACCAAAATATAAATCAATATTAAATGTAATATATGAGTTATTGCCATATTCTACAAAGATTTCCAAAAATATATATCAGCATTAAATGTAATTGTCCTTGTCATATTTAACCATATGACATGTCATCAATCTTAATAGCCACGTCACAATTTTTTTTTGTGAAAACGATTGTAGAAAAGACATGTGGCAAATCACTTCGCAAATAATATCTAGATTATATTTAAGAATATATATGTATATATATAAAGTTAAAATCTTAGATAAAAAATTATTTATTTCATTTGGTTAAATGTATTAAAACAACTTGTACTAAATTACTAAAAATCATATAAAATTGTATAGTTATCAAAAATTAAAACTAAATAATATTTACATAATTTATAGATATCTAAAAGAAACTAATGAAAAATCAATCCTCACCAGATCGATTACATGCAAGACGGATGCAGCTTGGGATCGAAACCGCAACGTGGCAGGGCTAGCTTGGAACTTCACAGATCAATCATCACAGGAACCAATCGAAGGCTCCATGGCTCAGCCGTATGTTGCCTCCCCCTGATAGCGGAAGGATTGGCAATCGTGGCGGCTCTGGTATCGGCAAAGGATCGTGGTTACACTAACATCAAAGTCTTCTCAGACTGTTCAACGCTCATCGGAGCAATCAAAGGTTCAACCCAGAGGAAAGAGTTGATCGGAATCATCTCGGACATCCGATCAATCTCATCTGGCTTCACCGCAATCTCTTTTTCTCATTTTTCTAGGAACCAAAACTCTCTCTCTGATCGTTTGGCCAAGTCGGCTCTTCATGTTTCTGTAGCGAGACCCTTTGTGGGCTGAACTTCTGTTTATTTTTCTTGTACTTCCTGTTTCTTGGGCCAGGCCCATATTGAATGAATTTCATGACAAAAAAAGGATATCTAAACTATTAAAACTGAAGTACAAATTTAAATTCACCCTTAGTTTTCCTCAATAATTACAATCTTATGCCACTGATTTAATAAACAGTAATTTTCTATAAAAAAAATCTCGGTTTCCAAATAATAATAAAAATAGTTTATAGGTCGTTTACAAAAAATTGCTGCCATATTAATAACTACTTTACATATCTACACCTAAAATCTAGCATATATTTTTAGTGTGATACGCTCTATTTTTAACATTCCTTCTTCATAAATTTTATAAATATCTTTCCAATTACGAACTTTAAAAAAGAATATACCAAGGTATAAAATCCCTGCAATCAATGAAAAATCTAATTATTAAATACGAAAAATGATTAGCTCACTGATAAGAAATCGCCAATGTACTTATATATATACATCTCTTACCTTTATTTTCTTTGCATCCAAAACAAGCAATAAAAAATGGCCACTGATCGAGGTTTACTTTTTTTTTATTTTTCTGTATCTGTTGAACTTGAGAATCTATATTATTAAAATTGAAGTACAAAATAGGTTTGTTTAGAAAAATATTGATAGTAATCTTTAAAAATAAATTTGTTTGGAAATATGGATAGCAGATTAAAAATAGGTTTGTTTGAAAATATAAATATTAGTTTTTTAAATAGGTTTATTTGGAAACATGAATATTAGTTTTTTTTTTTAAAAGAGTTTTGTTTAGAAACATGGATAACAAATTAAAAAAGAATTTTGTTTGGAAATATTAATAGCAGTTAAAAAGGTTTATTTGGAAACATTAATAACAATATAAAAAAATATATAATGTTGTTTGGAAACATGTATATCATTATATTAAGAAAAATATTATTTATATTATAAAGAAATTTTAAAAATCTATTATATTATGAAAAACTATCTATTTGGGACAGCTTTAAAATATACAAAAATGAATTAATCTAATTATCTAGAAACAATTTTTATTTAAAATAATCATAAAATAAAATTTAAACTTTATATACATATTTCAAATCAAAATAATAATCTAAAATTGATTTATATCAAAAACTGAAAGTATTGTTTATGTAAATATTCCCAACAATATATATTTTTACATAAACAATACTTTTAGTATTGCATAATTGTCTATATTTGAGAAGTGATTTGCCACATGTCTTCTCTACAATCGTTTTCACAAAAAAATTGTGACGTGGCTATTAAAATTGATGACATGTTATATGGTTAAATATGACATGGACAATTATAAATAATGTTGATATATATTTTTGGAAATCTTTTTAAAATATGGCAATAACTCATATATTACATCTAATATTGATTTATATTTTTGGTAAACTTTGTAGAATATGGTAATAACTCATAAATCATTACTAAAATAAATATATATTCAAATATGACATTTTTAATTTCGAAATATTATATAATTTTACTTTTATAATTATAAAAAAAATATTATCTAAAATTTTCTGATTTTTTTTTAAAAAATTTAAATCGTAATATCATTAGTTTCTTTTAGATGTCTGCAAATTATATAAATATTATTTAGTTTTAATTTTTGATAACTATACAATTTTATATGTTTTTTAGTAATTTTGTACAAGTTGATTTAATACATTTAACCAAATAATTTTTTTATCTAAGATTTTAACTTTACATATATCTACATATATATTCTTAAAAATACTTTAAAAAATATTTTCTCTTAAATTTATGCTTAATTAATGATATTTATATTAATTACTGGTCAAAATAATAAAATATATAATATTAATAAATTACATTTTAAAATATAAAATTTAACTTTTAAAAAATTCATCACTATACATGGTGCACGAAAACATTTAGATTAATAATTGTGACATAGCTACAAAAATTGATGACATGTCTTATAGATTAATATGACATGGACAATTATATTTAATGTTAATTTATATTTTTGGTAAACTTTTTAAAATATGGTAATAAATCATATATTACATTTATTATCGATATATATTTTTGGACTTTTTAAAAACATGGTAATAACTCATAAAGCATCATTAAAATAAATATATTCAATTATGACATTTCAAATTATAAAAGTAAAATTATATAATATTTCGAAATTCTAAATGTCAAATTTGAATATATTTATTTTAGTGATGATTTATGAGTTATTACCATATTCTACAAAGTTTACCAAAATATAAATCAATATTAAATGTAATATATGAGTTATTGCCATATTCTACAAAGATTTCCAAAATATATATCAGCATTAAATGTAATTGTCCTTGTCATATTTAACCATATGACATGTCATCAATCTTAATAGCCACGTCACAATTTTTTTTTTGTGAAAACGATTATAGAAAAGACATGTGGCAAATCACTTCGCAAATAATATCTAGATTATATTTAAGAATATATATGTATATATATAAAGTTAAAATCTTAGATAAAAAATTATTTATTTCATTTGGTTAAATGTATTAAAACAACTTGTACTAAATTACTAAAAATCATATAAAATTGTATAGTTATCAAAAATTAAAACTAAATAATATTTACATAATTTATAGATATCTAAAAGAAACTAATGATATTACGATTTTTTTTTAATTCAGAAAATTTAGAAACTTTTAGATAATAAAAATTTTATAATTATAAAAGTAAAATTATATAATATTTTGAAATTCTAAATGTCATATTTGAATATATTTATTTTAGTGATGATTTATGAGTTATTACCATATTCTACAAAGTTTACCAAAATATAAATCAATATTAAATGTAATATATGAGTTATTATCATATTCTACAAAAATTTCTAAAAACATATATCAGCATTAAATGTAATTGTCCATGTCATATTTAACCATATGACATGTCATCAATCTTAATAGCCACGTCACAATTTTTTTTGTGAAAACGATTGTAGGGAAGACATGTGGCAAATCACTTCTCAAATAATGTCTAGGGGATGTGTATATATTTATATTTATAATATTTTCATTTTAAAATTTTAAATTTTAATCTTTTTTAGTTATATTTTTTATCCATCCGTAACTATCCGCAACCCCAAACGCTAGCAATAATCAGTTTTTAAATTTAAGAAATTCGGAGCGATTTAAAATGACTTGTATAATTACTGTGAAATTCCATCAAATGATGTCAACCGCAAAAGCTGCGTTTACGGTTCGCAGAAAGGAAATCAGTGAGGCCCTAAATAAATAAATAGGAGGACAATATTCCAACTTTACTTAACAAGGGTATAAATTAGTTTAGTTGCAAAATAAACTAATATTGGGCCAGTGGAAAAGGCCGGGGGTCGGGCAAGGTCCAAACTCAAAACTACAAGCCGATAAAAAAGACGCGGACCAATATATTCGCCTGTCTGAGACAGAAGGAAAGAGAGGACGAACCCTAATCCCAATCATGCCACCGAATCTGAGAACCCTAGTTGCCAAGGTAAATCCCTGATCCGATTCTGAATTTCCTTTTTACGTTGTTGTTTCGTTTTCTTTGTTTATGAGATTTTGTTTCACAGTGCCGTGGAGGGATGGACTCTCTCCTCAGATTCTCTTCAAGCACTGGTAATTTCTACTCATCAAATCTATGTAATAGCTGTGTTATTTTTCTGTCTTCTCAAAACAGCTGTTTCGTCTTTTCTATTCGATTTTCTGATCAAAGTTTGTTTTTTTTTCCACATTGATTGAATCAAATTCGAAAACTGAAACAGCTTTCTCGCTTTGATTAACAGATTGTCAGATTAACAGATTGTTAGATTGATTAACAGATTGTTAGATTTTTAAAGTATCTTCTCTTCTTTCCTTTTGCAGCTTCGAACGCTCCTGAGATTAAGACTTTGCTGTTGGCGGAGATTACGAACCCTAATCTGTTCACATGTGCAGGGCTTGGATATGGCTGTTACACCACTTGGCGTATTATTTTGATTTCATTCTCATTTTATTTGTTGTTTGTTTTTCTTTCTCGATATCAAAAGTAAAAATTTGTATTTGCTCTTTTTTTTCTTTTCAACAGAACTCATTCAACTCTATGAATATCGCCGCACGCTGTGGAGAAATATGGTAGAGGAAGTCCTGGATGCTTGGTCTTCGCAAACCAAAAACTAAAAATACTAATTTCTCTAGTTTCATGTTAATCTCTGTAGTGATGATGCTCTTCTTGCTTTTGAAAAATTAAAAAGAAGGTTAAATTAATGTATGGTTTGCAATTGCTTAGTTTTTGTTTGGTGCTGTTTTGGTGATAATTAGGAATCGTGTCCCCTTTTTAACGGTTCGATCTCGGATCCGATTAAACCTCCATCAGATGATGCATGCATGTTGCTACTTCTAAGATCGAATTCAAACTGGTACAGGTAGCAGCATTTCTCATTAGTCCCAAAAAGAATAACGTTGATTCAACTTTCTTTTTCGCTGGCTTTGATCATGACCGAACGAGTAAAAAACACTTGATGCAACCCGACTCGATCTGCCGGGAGCAATTTTTGACACATTTTCTTTGACTCCATCATCCGGGAGCAATGTTTGGCACATTTCTTTCACTCTGTTTTATTAGTAAGGCTTTGACGATACAACACATAACAAATTCAAATCTATTTGGGGTAAATAAATGGGGTTTTGCTAATTAAACTCATCAACTAAAAACGAATTGTAAAAATATCTCTCAACTAAAAATCTTACAAAACAAACCTTGAACTTTAGTTTCTTAATGTATGTTACTCTCCGTCAAAATATTTTGAACAAAGGGTAACAAACATTAACGGCATTAAAAAGTTGAGGGTTTGCTTTATAGAACTTTTAGTTAAAGGATTCTTTTACAATTTATCTTTAATTTAGGAGTTATTAATCACTAAAACCATTATTAATATAACCCTTTTAAATTCTAAAGTAGTAATTATGAACACTATTTAAAACAGAAACATTAAATTATTTGATATATGACAATAGTGATATAAGAAAATTTGTGTGTTCATTGTCAAATTTCAAATAATTAAATATTTCTAAGTTACATTAAGTTTTGAGTTTTGTTGAAGATAACTAATTCATGAAGTTAATTTTCCTAGGATGCTAGTCTTTTTTTCACAAGTTTCTATCTTCGGTTCATACTTTCTTTTTATACCCAAAAAATAAATGCAAGGTTTCCCTACTAATCAATAAAACAATGTCTTTGATTTATTGTTCTTGATTTATTTTATTACTTCATTTTTCAAATAATATCATGGATAATTTTTGTATTATTTTATCCTAACAAGTAACAATAGTTATAGAAACTTATAAAATCATTGTGAAACCTTATTAAACATTTGTAAAAATATTAAATATTTATAAAATTTTATAAATCGATTATAACATTGATAAAGTAATGTATACAAATTTATAAATTAATTTCAAATGTTTATAAATCAATTTTAAACAATGCATAAATGATAACAAAACTTTTAAAACAATTAATGAGTTTTAGTGATTAAAACCATCAACAAAAGATGAATCATAACAAAATTTCTTTAACTGAAAATCCTACAAAATAAATCCTCAATTATAATTCTCTTTAAGTCTATTATTCTCCATCATGATCTTTTAGACGAAGGATAACATAGGTTAACAGAACCAAAGTTGAAGGTTTGTTTGTAAGATATATAATTAAGAGTTTTTATCATTACTAATCTTTAGTCGAGATGTTTAATTAATAATTACTAAAAATCCGAAATAAATCTACAGTGTCCTACAATTAGTAAGGACTCGGCATCACTGTGTTCGTAAATTGGGTTATTTTGAAATAGGGAAAATTACAGCTTCTGGAAGAAACTAACTATTTACCAAACACTAAAAAATGATTCATTTAAACTAAAACCAGATTACCGGCGGATGAAGCCCATGTTTTTCCGGTAAAGCTGATTATTTACGTGTTAGGTGGCATATAATTATCTACATCCTGTCTATTAAGAAAACTTCGTGAATAGAGAAAAGGAATTGATTTTCGTTCAGGCACAAGAGATTAAGGCAATAACTGGGCTGAGATCGATTACCAAGCTCTTCTCTGGAAGGCTTATATATATATATATATATATATATATATATATATATATATATATATATATAACTTTTTCAATAGATTTGATCACCTTTTGTCAGATTTTGAGTAAACACGCAGACGGAGAATAATATTAGTAACTACTGGAATTGCTCATTTATGAAGAGGATTCTGCCACAATCAGTGACAGAGCCACATTGTGTGAGAGGGAGGGGGGGGGGAGCATATGTCTCTCCAACAACTTTTCAAAATTTAATGTAAAAACATTGAACACGTTCAATATGTCCCTATTGTTTGTAGACAATATACTCCTAATTCATTGGCAATTTTACTTATGACTCCGATAAAATGATTCTCTGCATCTGCCACTGGCCACAACTTCTTAGTAGCACATTCTCTGGTTCTGATCAGTTGGGTTCTGATCAATCTATAGCAACATGCATGATCCCTAAAAATACCAAACCATTTGAAAACAAATAAGCTGCCAAGAGTCCTCACAAGGGATTCAATAGAGTTAAAATTTAGAGCCCATTAATACTCTTTCATCCACATGCTTTTTTTAGGAAAGTGATTCGCACAAGAAAAAATAGAAACAAGGCAGCATATAACCCAAAACCAAAGCAATCATAGTATCAAGACCAACATGATAGCTTGATTCCTACCCTGCTAGTATCAAAGGTATATATGTATGCAACAACTTACATCATTTTATGATTTCTCTTTTTTCGTTTTTAGTTTAAGTGTAGACAGAGCCGGCTCAATAGAAATATGGACCTATGGAAAAAATTTGTTAAGCATTAATATATTCATTTCCTTGATTCATTACCCATGCTCAAAAATTTCTCTTGTTATTTTAGGAAGTCTTAAGTGAATTAGTTTAAGGCTTTTTATTGAGAATGATAATTAAGTTTAAATAGTCCAAAATCTCCACGCAAATCCATGGTCGCATTGGCAAACAATTCCGTGAGTTCAAGGTTTGTTCTTGTTTACATGTTAGGTGGCGTATATAATTAGTTATCTAGATCCGACTATTAAGAAACTTGGGGATTAGAGAAGCGGAATTGATTTTCGTTCAGGCACAAAGGGATCAAGGCAGTAAGTGGGCCGAAATCGATTGCCAAGCTCTTGCCAGGAAGGCTGCTCCTTAGAACTCATATTAAGAATTAGTGGAATTGCTCACTTATGAGAGGAGAATGCCACAACTTCTTAGTAGCATATTCCCTGGTTATAAACATTTGGGTTCTGATCAGTCATAGCAACTTGCATGATCCCTGAAAGTTACAAACCATTTCAAAATAAGGAAGCTGCCAAGATTACTCAAAGGGGATTCAGTGGATTTAACTTTAGAGCCTATTAACACACCTTCATCCAAATGCTCTCTTTAGAAAAGTGATTCGCACAAAGATAAAAGAGAAACAAGCTAGGCAGCATATAACCCAAAACCAAAGCAATCATACCAACTCACCAAAACAACATGATAGCTTGATCCCTACTTATGCAATTTACATCTTTTAATGATTTCCCTCTTTTTCGTTTTTAATTTAAGTTTCGGAAAACATTCCACCATCATGTTTTCCCAACTATAAAGTCGTGATTTTTTTTTTAACAATATCTACTACCCATATAAAACGAAAACCCATAAGTAGGCATATACAATGAAACCGCTATAAATTAATAATGTTGGGACTACAGCCAAACTACAATTTTTATTAATTTATAGAGATTATTAATTTATCGATATACTAATTGAACCAAAAATTCAATTTGGTACAATAAAATTATATAAATTTATAGGGATTTTTAGTGTATATTAATTTATCGAGTATTAATTTAAAGAGATTATATAGTATATCTTTATGAAATCTTTCACAACAAAAACAATTAATATGCATATATATCCGATAAAAAAATTAGGAGGAAGGGTCGAAGCAATTTTTGATCGGGTCTTGTCGAGTCCAGATCAGTTCGGATCTATAATTCTAATACTTGTAAAATACCCGTAATTTTCAAGTCCATATCGGGTCAGGATCGTATTTGGGTATTTAAGATTTGAAAAAGACATGACATACTATATTTAGTCAATATTTATCATATATCTAAAATTTTGAAAAATAATTTAAATTAAACTATTAATAGCTAAGATAAAACATTTTAAACTCTAAATTTTAAAACCTCATATTACTTAAAAATGCTATAAAATAATAACGCAAAAGATATTGCAAATAAATCATAAAATAATTTATATATATATATACATATAAATAGAATAAAAACATAGTTTTTGAATATACTTGTTTTTAGGTCGGGTACAAATCAGTTATTATCGGTTTGGGTCTATTTGGGTCGGAGTTTTCTGGGTTTGGGTCTCTTGGGGTCGGTTCATTTCGGTTCCGGTTCTTTCGGATTAAATAAATTTAGATCCCAAAAGTACTTGTAAATACATATTTTTAAGTCGGGTACAAAACAGTTCTTACCGGATCAGATCTATTTGGATCAGTTCTTACCGGGTCAGATTTATATGGTAGTGGAGAGGACTCTGAAGAGATCAAAGAAGCAGCCCGAAAACTCGACCTGACGGTTAATGTTTACCCTGGACGTGATCACGCCGACCCTTTATTTCACAAGTACGTCTTTAAGTTTAATAACCTCGACTGTGCATCATGCTTGTAACATAGAATCGAAGCATTATCATTGCAGTCTATTGGGTTCTGTTTATAGTGATTATTATGTCTTCTGTTACTTACTTTCAGCTATAAAGTGTTTCTCAACCCCAGCACAACAGACGTGGTCTGCACAACAACCGCAGAAGCCTTGGCGATGGGAAAAATAGTAGTATGCGCAGATCACACATCAAACGAGTTCTTCAAACAGTTTCCCAACTGCGAGTCTATGACGATGGAAAAGGTTTCGTTAGAGCCACACTCAAGGCACTTGGGGAACAACCATCACAACTAACAGAGCAACAGAGGCATGAACTATCATGGGAAGCTGCTACGCAACGGTTTATAAGAGCCTCTTCTAAACAGAAGTCTGTTTGCGGCATCTTCTATTAGTGTTGGGAAAAACTTGGAGGACATGTCTGCGTACATACATTTCTTGGCGTCTGGGTTTGAAACTTCAAGAACAGCGTTTGGTGCTATCCCTGGAAGCTTGCAGCCAGATGAAGAGCGGTGCAAAGATCTTGGCTTGACTCTCAAGACGCCTTCCCGGAATAGTCTCAAGCAAGATTGACTGTTGTATAAAAAATGTGTTGTATTTTATCTGAAAATACCTATGTGTCTTTTTCTCTCTCTCTCTGATGTATTTAACGAATCATTCTAAAGCTTGGTGGAATGTTTTGATAGTGACATGGCAATTAGGTTACACATATCATATTGGTTTTGCTATGATTTTGCTTTTGTTTTTATCAAGGTTTATGCTTAACTGGTGTGTAACTTTGTACTGGTGCTGATAGCTTTGTCATAAGTCGGATGCAAACTTGATTTAAGATGACAAAAGGCGTAAAAACGACAACAAATTATTTATAACGAGGACTTAAATGGTAGTGTTAGAGTAAATTCTTGTCGACAAAAAAAAAACAAAGAATGGTAGTCATGAAGTGATATCAGTAGAAGAGGACTGCAAACGGCACGTATTGTCAAATATCAAAACTTGGTTTCAAATACAGACAAAGAGGAGATTGTCAAAAAAGTGTTCAGTAATGCTGCTATTCAGTGCTCGAGTGAAGAGTATATATCTTTACCTTTCAATGAACTGATGTTGCAACTACTAAAACGTGGTATTGCTGTCCACCATTCTGGTCTGCTTTCTCTCAGTAAGGATTTAGTGGAGCTTCTTTTTTCAATTTTTAAGAAGGACTTGTGAAAGCACTTTTTGGTCACAGATACTGTAAGATATTTTGAAATTAGCTTGTTCTGTTGAGCTAGTTTATGATTATTTTTTTAAATGCCGCTCTGTATAAGTTTGCTGTCGGTCTGAACATGTCTTCAAAAACTGTAGTGTTTACTATTGTTTTTGTTTAAAAGTGGGATTGTGATAGTCACGATAGCCATCTTTACATTGGGTCTGGTGAATCTATATCCAGGTGGGTCGTAGTTTGTTGATGCTAGTAGTGAATGCGACGAAGTGGCACCAAATGACAATTTTGAATTCTATTCTGAAAGACAGTTTACAGCTGAGCATGTTATAAAGCCCTCATTCCACCAATTCCAATATGATAAGGTAGCTGTTGGGTGTTCTTCCATTCTTTCTCGACTCAATACCACTTTAAATTTCACGATTTCAAACACAGGTCTGATTCTAATGCAAATGTACATATATACCTACTAAAAGCAATGATTTAGTACCAAATACCCAAAAATATATTTATTTACCAAAACTGATATACCTGAAATATATTCAAACACAGGTCTGATATTTTTATGAGTATAGTTTTAAGGGGTAAAAAAAAAGTTTTATGGGTTATTCGAACATGCAATTAATATATTTATAAAATATAAACTATTTAAACAAATATATTAACATAGTTATATCATAAACCATTACATTAACATAAATCAATGCAAGAAAATATGGGGCAATAGTTTAATTATTTCAATATATATATATATATATATATAGATATATATATATATATATCAAACTGTAATTAGAAATTAGATATATAACAAAAATATATAACAAAACTAAAATTAATAAATAATTAAATATCTAATGTGAATAATAAAATTAACTTATAAATTTAAAATAAATCAAAAATAAAATATCAAAAACATTCTAATAACATGTGAACAACAAATAAATAAATAAATGATTTTATTTTTGGTGTCTTCATTTATATTGAGAACACTCCGAAGACGGAGATTTCAAACCATAATGCCGCTGATTCTTAGTGTCACTAAGCAGGTAAAATCGAAGTTTCCTTTCCTTATTTTTTGTGGTTTCCATATCTGATTTGGAGTTTTCTTGTACATCGAGTTATTGGCTATCACTGCAGATTCTTTTCATCGACGAATGGTAATGGTAAGTTGTTTCTTATTAGATTTGTTACTTGATTCATTTTTTGATGAATGTTTTTCTTCGGAGGCTAAAAATGGTTTAGTGTTTAAGGTTATGTGGAAGAAGTATTTGACTGATACTGACCAAAAATTACATAGCTCAGCTAGTACCACATCCTTTGGTGTCATAAAAAAGAAGAGAATAGTAGTGATTGAATTAATATTAGTGTAAACGACGATGTATGATCATTTGTAATGGATGGTTCCCTTAGCCATATTGTTTATTTTTCTATTTTTGAAATATTGTTTGTTTTAGAAACTTTTTGGATTTGAATAATACTGCTGATAAATTGCATAGTTCAGCCAGTACCACGACCTCGTGCCCATTGAGAAACCCAAAAACATTTCAAGGAAATCATAATCTTAATCATACCGCCAAATCTTAGTGCAGTCATTGTGCAGAGACAAACATCTTATTTTCCTTTCTCTACTTTCCGTATTTGATTGTGATTTCCATCTATGATTCAAAATTTTCTTCCACAGCGAGTGATTGACAAATTCTTTTCATCAACTAATATCACTGCTAATAAGTTGTTTCCTTACTAGATCTATCAAACTTATTATTTGTTTCCATTTCTAATACAATGTTTCACTCGATGACTTCTCTTGTGTCATAGCTAGTTCTTTATCAATTTCAGATTTCGCTGACAAATTTTTTTCATGTTTGACAATTTTAATTTCAAGTAATTCTACTTTCTAATCTTTCCTCCTTAGGCTTCTCTATAAGTTGTGGATGAATCACAATTTTGATGTTTATTGAAACACAAAATTACAATATAAAAACAGACAAAATGTCGGAGGGAGAAGGCACTTCTCGAAGATCCTCGGTTTTACCTTTTAATTGAGAAATATGCTTGATCATATATATATATATATAATATTTGAATAGCTTTGTCACTGATTCTATTTTATCTCAGGATAACGATGTTTTCCTCAAAGACTATGTTGAAGCCCATCTGAAGTTATCTGAACTCGGGTAAGTAACACATAATTATCTCATTTTTTTCTTCTTATGTAAAATCTTTGGTTGTTTTGATCTAATTGTCAGGTTTGCTAGCAAGGAGTGATGAACTGGAATCTGGTGCTCAAGTTTATTTGAATATAGCTTTGGTTCATGGTTACTATTTGACTTGGTTAGTTCGATGTGTTTAAGCTGAAAGCCTGAAACTCTTCCCCATTTTACGTTTAATGAATCAAAAGTAAACTAATGTTTATTATTATAGCTTCTTCCAAAATTCAATCTTTTAAGCATTACCAGTTCATTTGAAAGATTTCATAAGTAAGAATTTTTGCAGTATTTTAAAAGATTTGAGAGGATTTATGTTTCTTTTTTAATTATGAATGATAATTAAGCCTAAATGGTCCAAAATCTCCAACATGATAGCTTGAATGATTCCTAGTTATCAAAGGCATGTATGCAACTTGCATCTTTTTATGATTAACAATATGGCTAAGGGAACCATCCATTACAAATGATCATACATCGTCGTTTACACTAATATTAATTCAATCACTACTATTCTCTTCTTTTTATGACACCAAAGGATGTGGTACTAGCTGAGCTATGTAATTTTTGGTCAGTATCAGTCAAATACTTCTTCCACATAACCTTAAACACTAAACCATTTTTAGCCTTCGAAGAAAAACATTCATCAAAAAATGAATCAAGTAACAAATCTAATAAGAAACAACTTACCATTACCATTCGTCGATGAAAAGAATCTGCAGTGATAGCCAATAACTCGATGTACAAGAAAACTCCAAATCAGATATGGAAACCACAAAAAATGTCGGAGGGAGAAGGCACTTCTCGAAGATCCTCGGTTTTACCTTTTAATTGAGAAATATGCTTGATCATATATATATATATAATATTTGAATAGCTTTGTCACTGATTCTATTTTATCTCAGGATAACGATATTTTCCTCAAAGACTATGTTGAAGCCCATCTGAAGTTATCTGAACTCGGGTAAGTAACACATAATTATCTCGTTTTTTTTCTTCTTATGTAAAATATTTGGTTGTTTTGATCTAATTGTCAGGTTTGCTAGCAAGGAGTGATGAACCGGAATCTGGTGCTAACGTTTATTTGAATATAGCTTTGGTTCATGGTTACTATTTGACTTGGTTAGTTCGATGTGTTTAAGCTGAAAGCCTGAAACTCTTCCCCATTTTACGTTTAATGAATCAAAAGTAAACTAATGTTAATTATTATAGCTTATTCCAAAATTCAATCTTTTAAGCATTACCAGTTCATTTGAAAGATTTCATAAGTAAGAATTTTTGCAGTATCTTAAAAGATTTGAGAGGATTTATGTTTCTTTTTTAATTATGAATGATAATTAAGCCTAAATGGTCCAAAATCTCCAACATGATAGCTTGAATGATTCCTAGTTATCAAAGGCATGTATGCAACTTGCATCTTTTTATGATTTTTGTCTTTTCGTTTCTAATTTAAGTTTCGTAAACTTTAACGTCGTGATTTTTTTTTCTTTTTACAGCCTTACAGGATATCAATCCATATAAAACTATAACCCATAGTAGGCATATATATCATTATGAAATATTTCCCAACAAAAACAATTAATACGCATATATATCCGATAAAAATAAATAAATAAATAAAAATTAGGAGGAAGGGTGGAAGCAATTCCTCCTATCTAGGTACGTAATTTCTCATCAATTTCCTAATTTCCTAATCCTTGCTAACTTACAAAGTTCAAAAGGAAAAACTTTTTTTCTCTATTGATGCCCTCTCTCTATATATATACACACTACTACCACATGCTCCTTGTTATTTTTTTTATATATTTGTGCACCAAACAAACTAACACGTATGTCTCGTGAAAGCTTTCTTGATTCTTCCGCTGAGAAACCAAAGCCTCCTCGAGAAAGTCTCGTCTCCTCTTCTTCAGCTTCAGCGTCAGGGGAAAAGGCAATGCCGCCAACTCGCAAACTCGAAATCACATCCATATCGGCGGAGGCTCTCCTCGACGGTAGAAAACCGGTGAAGAAGAACGCCTTCGTGGCCTTCGAAATCGCTGGGGATCACTGCAGCGGGGGAGGGATTATGAGAACGAGGGCGGACGAGGTCGGTGGGGATTATCCGGTGTGGGAAGATAAGCTAGAGACGGAGTTTTCGTTGCCGGCGGAGAAGAAAGAGAGTTTCATGTACGTCGGTGTTTATCGCCAGGTCTCCGGCGGTGGGATGGATAAGAAGGTGGGAACGGCACGTGTGCCGTTGAAGGATTTTACGGGAGGAGGATATGCGCCGGAGGGGTTTCTGCATTGTTTGAGTTACAGGTTGTGGGACGAGTACGGGAAGAGGAACGGTATTGTCAATTTCTCGGCCAGGATCGTGCCGGATAATAAGAGCGCCGGTACGCGTTCGTTTTGGTTAATGTAGTTTTTAGGGTTTAGGAATAATAATCATCTAGTATGGATCCCGATTGGTTTGTTTTGGTTTCTTCATGTGGTTTGTAACGATCGATCGGTCTAACTGAAACTAATTAGATTGGTCTAGAAACATATTCCTAGTGAAATCGAGACTAGTAATAATAATATATCTAGAATTGGTTTGCAGTCGCTAACAAAGTTCTTCAACATTGTGTATGATAATGATACCTAGCCTAATTGATATTTGTGTTATTGCAAATTAAGAGGAAGATGATAATATTTGTTTGTAGCTCAAGATCATAATGTGAATACTCAACTCAAACCTCAGAGTCTCTCGGTTAGAGTTAAGTAGAAATCAATGTAGATGCGAAAACCCAATCTTGGATTACATGTTAAGATATCAACCTTGAGAAAAATAGAATGTAGAGAGTGAGCGGGGGCTAAACCTCAAATGAAAAAAAAGATAGCAGTCAGGGGATGATTCTGGGCTGCTTTTAGTCAGGGGATGATTCTGGGCTGCTTTTTTCTGAAAGCAGGGGGAATGGTTCTTCTGTTGAGAGAATCGAGTTTGTGAATCCCTTCTACACACTCTCGCATTCTCTTCACAAGTATAGGTATGTTAGCAGCGTTCCTCGACACCATTTCCTGGAGCTGGATCATTCTCTGCCCACACTCTTGCTCTTCAGTTCCCAACAACACAAGAGGTACTTCTGATTCTGCAGAATTAAAAAAAAAGACATGGCAGATTGGTCGAAATAGCATAAAGATTAGATATAACAGAGGAGGAAGGTAGTTTTTGATAGCTCAATCATCAAAGCCAAGCTCTTCTTGTGAGTAATTGATTGCTCAAAACTTATCAAAACAAACCAATTACGCACACTCTTACAAAAAGACTAATCAATTAATTTTTTCAACCAACAACAAGTCATAAGACATGTGAATAGGATCTGACCAGGAAGTAACCAAACATCCAACTTTACAAAAAGAGAGAGAGAGACGGAACCTGCTGAGATAGTGAGGGGTTTCGACGAGGGAAGAGGATCCGGTAGGGTTGTTTGCCTGTACTCTGATATCTTCTTGCACATCTCCCTCACATCTGACTCCAACTTCTCCACTTCTCCTTCCTCTTCCACCTCCCACTCAGCATCTCCGGCCATTCAATTTTTAAATCCTCCGTTGAGATTTGATTCCTCTTTATTTAGGTTTCAAAAAATGAGAAGAGCGTTTAACGAAAACCTTTTCCACTGTGAGTGGCTAACATAACGGTACTTTTTGACCATAATACGGCGCCGTTTTGAGTGTTTTTTTTTGCTTTTTCTTTGTTATTGTTTAGCAAATATCACCATCCCCTTGGTGTCCCCTCTCCTTCAAGGGAGTGAGAAGAAACTGGAATCAATTCATACATTATCCTCTTCTTTTGCTTGCTACTCATTCTTTTTTTTATGGACATAACATTTATACTGTTGTGTACACTATTATTCATTTTACAACAAGCTCACTTATTTTTGGATACAACTGAAAACTTTGTTTCGACTCCCTCCACCCAACGGCTTCACTCCAGTTTGGTCTCTTTGACCCTTGGAAGCAAACCAAGATCCGAAACAGCTTCACCTACAAGTTTTTACAGTAACACAACGTTACAAAGATACCACCTTTAGGAGTGCAATTATAAAGCGAAAGAAGTTATACCATGCATTCGTTTGACGAATCTCTCGAACTCTATAAAGTTTTGAGACTCCAGCAGAGTACGGTTGAGCCTTAGGTAAGTGAAACACGATAGGTGGCGACCATCAGGGTCGTTGAGTGGCTTTGCGTTTTCAAGAATCTTGTTGTAACCTTCTCTGTCATAACAAGGAAGAGCATTCTCACTAGCTACAGGTATATTCGCATCCCACGCTGCATTCAGCACCTGAAACCCAATAATGGGAACTTGGAGATTTTGCACTTAAACCAACCAGTTAATAAGAGCCAAATCACTAATGTACCTGCCAAACTAGACCTTCTGGGTCAGCCAGTGCCTCTGGAAAATCCTCATGTTGTGCAAGTGTTCGTAACTCCACGCATGTGAAGTTGAGAGCAGCTTCGTGTTTCTTCAGCATCGCTGCTATTGGACCGTATCCATCACGGTTTGAGGAGTTGTAGAATCCAGCAGTGAGTTCAGCTGCATGACTAGCTGTTTTATACCACCAGTGTATACCTGAGAGCTACTCTCCAGAAATGAAAAACGATTTTATTCAGACAAGGCCGGAAAAGAAAATAAACATACTTTATGGATAGAGCTATGTTTTGTTTTCACCTTTGCAGCGATGCAGTTTCCTTCGAAGGCCAGGTTAGCCATAGAAAGAACGCGATCACCGTGGTCAATGAGAACTCTGGAGTACCAATTAAGAAAGAATCTGCCGTAGTAGCTGTCATAGTCACCTCCATCGCGAAAGAAACCAGTCCCGTGTGGTGTTGAGTTATAAGACTCAGTGTTGTCAGGTCCTCTGCCCCAAAAGCTGTGCCCTCTTACCTCTGCAGCCTCCTTTAAGCTCTTCATCAAATATTTATCATAACACTGCCCAGAGACAGTACGTGAGTAAACTAACAAGTTAATGAAATGATTTTGAATTAAAAAAAGAGAGAGAGAGAGAGTACCTGGAATTCACCAATACCAGGATAGTTCCAGCCATGCTGAGCAGGGTAGGAAGGATACCTGAGCTCCCCACATGGACCTAGTCCAACTTCAATCTCAGTGATGATTTTATCCTCAAAGAATTCATCAAACTCCACACGAAAGCTTCGCATGTAATCAAAGTAAACCTACACAAGGATACCCTCAATCATGAGAAAGAAAGTGATTTTATCAAATGGAATAAGAGTAGAGAAAAGGACATTAATACCTCGAGAGCAGTCCTTCCTCTTAAAACACGTTGCTTGTCAATTCCCCAAGTAAGACACTCAGAGTTACGCAAGCCTGCCCTGTCAGTGAAGTATATGTCAGGATTGGTTTGACCGATCTCTCTTACCCACTCGGGGAGTTGTATATGCACATCGTCTCCAACATTGCCTCCACATTCATGAAACGACATAACAACCTCAAGAAGAACATTGGAAACACTATTTTTAATCACTAAAATACTTAAAAAGAGAGAGGATATTGATGAGAGATGAGAATACCTGAATCTTAAGTCCAAGGTGGCGTATCATGTGAAAGAGTTTCTTATAACCGCTCCAGTTATAGACCTGAGGGGTATGAGACTCCACAATGCCCCACCAGCAGTCAACCATAACACCATCAACATTAACCGACTTGAGGGTTCTTAACTGATCCAAAAGCTCTTCCGGTTCAACCACTTCCGATTTCATATCAATCACTCCCAACTACATCAATTATTCATTCAAAATTGGACTCACTCAACCAAAAACACACACATCCATCTGAAAAATCAAGAAGAGTGACTTACTGGTAGCATAACATAGACGGGAACAGACGCTGTGCCGGCAAAATCACGCTCTTCAAAACGCACAAATGGCTCCTCATCATTATCATCATCATCAGCCTAAGCATATGAAAATGTAAAAGTCAAGTTACGATCACTAAAAACGAGTGAACGAACTCTAAATGTTACTTACGAGGTGCTGATGATGATCTTCGATACGAGCTCGATCCTCCTCCTGCTCCCCAACACTCTCTCCTCTCTGTTTCGCCTTGGCAAAAAAAACCAAAGGCCTAGCACCAGAGGAGACACCACGCCATTCTCCAACGCGCGATCTCCGAGCAGAAGATACTACTCTCGCCGGAGCACCGAGCTTCACGGTCACTGGACATGGAACAACAAGACTATGAATCAACCTCATCGCCATAACTAACAGACTCAGAGAGATGACTTGACTGACTACATATGGGGGCAAATCAACTGAAAGCACGTGAATGCTTTTTCATGGATCCAATTTTGAAACACACAAATACATAAAAAGAGTGTTTGGGGATTCACTCAGATCCGTCCGTTGAGTAACTTGTTCTTTTTTTTGTCTTTTTAATCATACACGTGGCGCTATGTCGGTCAAATTTCCTACGTAGGACAACTCGCGCGTGTCAAATTTATCAATGGGCTTTGGAGATATAAACTTATTGGGCCCTTTAAATCAATCTCTCAGCTCTCAGCTCTCTGTATTAAAAAGGCCTAATGCGCTCGTCAAACACATGCTTCGTCATTCTACATTATTTTGAGTTTTTCTTTGGTCCATGCAGTTTTATAATTCTGCTGTGTTTTATAATTGTTTGACTGTACTACTCTTTTTTTTTTTGACTAAAGGCTTATTGACTGTACTATTTGCACCAGTTTATATCAATTTTCAAGTTTTATTTTTCAAAGAAAAATATGATTTATATAAACGATGTAAAAAAAATTATCTTATCCCTGAAGATAGTGCATTATCGTGGAAAAGAATAGTGCAAAAACAAATACTGTATGTCAGTTGTGTCGCCCGTCATCAATGCTCCCTATGTTGCTGCATTTTAAACAAAATCAGTGTCCTTTGATTTTTTTTTGAATTTCACTGTTTTCGCTTTGGCACCAGCACTCAGTTACTATGCTTTCGTTTTTTTTTTACCTTTCTCCTTTTTGTCGCTTTCCTTGAATACAATCTGATGAAGGATCCCATTTGTATCATACAGTTTCAGAGTCTGATTTTTATCAGTCAATAATAATATAGACACTGACCATGTTCTTCAAATCTATTAAGCACCTATTCAAATATTTTTTTTTTAAAACACAAAAGAATATATATGTGGTTGTGTTATGTTGGAAAGAGACAATTTAATAGGTGTAGAATTAAACACAAAGTTTTGTCGTTACGTAAATGAATATGCATGCAACCACAAAGTGGTGCATTACTGCTAATTAATGTGGGATTCGTGGACAGAGATGGCTCAATAATACTAGCCTTCATTTCAGCTTTCTCTTTCTCAACTGGTCTTTCATTGCCTTCTTTATTTTTCTATGCTACCTTTTACTTTCTTCCAAAATACTAGTACCGTGAAGGTATAAACAAATAACACTAGATGTATAAATAAAGCATTGTTATTTGAGGTTTCATAAACTTGCACAGTTGTGTATTCGTTTCTAATTTTTTTAATTCGACGTCTTAGTACCTAGGAGTATCTAATTATGGAATTATTCGGATCAAATGCGCATTTATATCTATCATAGAAATTGGAATCTTAATTATCCAATAGTATATTCCACTTTTTGCA
This sequence comes from Raphanus raphanistrum subsp. raphanistrum, assembly GCA_019706035.1. Taxonomy (NCBI): domain Eukaryota; kingdom Viridiplantae; phylum Streptophyta; class Magnoliopsida; order Brassicales; family Brassicaceae; genus Raphanus; species Raphanus raphanistrum. The sequence goes on along the minus strand of CM033988.1, from coordinate 11,503,488 downwards.
ACTACGTGTAAGCACATTCTGTTTGTCATATAGTATTTGAGAACGAGTAATGGATTTTTTTTTAATTATCTACATTGATGAAAAACAAACCAAGAGGTTCCATCTTTTTGAGGTTAACGTATGTTCAATTCCCACATAACAAGATCATAAAACTTGACTTGTACTCCCTCCGTTTCAAATTATATGTCGTTCTAGAGCAAAATTTTTGTTTTAAAATAAGTGTCGTTTTCGGTTTTCAATGCAAAATTTATTGAAAATATTCTCTATTCTATTTTTATATTGGTTGATGTGTATTGGTAATAGTATTTTTATTTTGGAAATATGTAAAATTAAATGTTTTCTTAATCTGTGTGCAAAGACTTAGAACGACAAATAATATGAAACGGAGGGAGTAGTATTTACTAGCTAACACACACACACACAAAAACCTAGAGATGCGTATTAATAATTAGTAACTTATGGAGTATAACTTTTAATAGTTCAAAAATTTTAAGCGGAAATCCATACATTCCCGGCCCCTCGACCTAAAATGAAATGATTAACAATACCATAATAGTACAACGTACGTAAATAAAACATCATTCAAAAATCTAAAACACATTATGGTACTACGTTAGTAATAGTAGCATAGGTTGAATATAGTTTTTTCTACTAAAAAAAGAGAGATTAAAGTAGTGTTCTGTTGCGTAGGTTGAATATACCTCCTAGAAGTTTTTTTTGGTCACTGAATATTAGAAACTATGCAATTTCCTTGATATGTTTCAAAGACTTCTTAAGATCCGTCTTCTGGCTAAGAAGAGGTGACGAGATTTATTTCTGGTGGAATTTATGTATTCCATTGCTCCACTGATTTATTTTCTAGGACCACCTGTTGATTTGAGAATCCCTCCACTGGCATTATAAATAAGCTTCTATCATGTTTGGATGGGTGCTCGCCACCTGTAGATTCGAGCTTTATATCTTCATTTCATCAATCGATCCTGCTAATTGCCAATTGGTGAGAAGGTATAGTACTCTCGGTTTAGTTCAAGATCAGTTTGCTATTTTACATGTATGTTAAAACCTCTAGTTGGCATTTTTTTGTTGGAACAGCCTGCATGGTTGTTCACTTGTTCATACTAAATGTCAATCCCATTCTTGTTAGGGTGAATTCTCGGTAAAACTGATCGATGTTGAGCCCACTTGTCTGCTATGTGGCCTCGATCTTTCCCGAATCAAGGAATCATCCTTTTTTTTTAACAGGCTAGCATTTATGACATATGAAATGAACAAGGCAATCTCTACCATTATGGTCTCTCTGGTTCCAAAATCCCACTCATTACCTTTCAAAATGTTTTGAGAGTGGGTGCAAAATAAATCTATCTTACTTTAAAATAGTGGACCCAAATTTGGTTAAGATTTGGGAAGCTTTCGGTCAGAGTGTTAGTTGTTTCTGTCTTGCTTCCGTTTCGACGGGGCTGATTTATGCTTCTTCCGTGATCAATTATTGTCCTATATATTGCTTCTCCTGTTTTTAGTGACCCTTTCTTTCTATGTGTGTTTTCTTGTAACCGATATTTTTGATATATAAGCCTTTAAAATGTGTATAAACAGATATATAGACTGCACACATACTAAAACATCTATAAGTTAATATTTGTTGAGGTTCTGATTTTTTATTTATTTATAAAGATATTAACTAATAGATAATTAATATTTATTGATTTGTGAATAAACTTAAAATAATTTTTATATGATGTTAAATTTTATAGAAATTTATCGATACAAGTACATATACAAACATAAAATCAGAATTATACTATAACATTATAAATTACTTATTGATATATTTACTAAGCTTTCATAGCATAAATAAATTATTTGATCTAACTAATAAAGTATCATAGTCCCAATATTTCTAATTTACAGTTCTTACTATAGTAATTGTGAATCAAAATATAATAGATGTTCCATGGATGATTACAAACATATTAGAATATCCAGATGAAATTATACATATTCATATGTTAACTAAAATTATGTATTTAATATCCTTAGTTTTAATGTTCAAGATTCAAAAATACATATGCAAGAAATTACACATAAAAGCTCAATCATCATGTTTAGAATACTTCACAAGTTTTGGATACAAATTGAATGACACTACAACTATTGATACACTGAGTTAAAAGAAAAATGAATTCTAAAATTTTGAACTTTAAATAAAATAATATTTAGTATATTATATTAGTTACAGTATAATATAAACCTATATAATTTATGATATTATAGGGAGTAATATATATTTAAATAGATTTTTTTAAATGATTGCTTAATATCTTATAAAAATATAAATTTTACACAGATCTGATACATAACTGATAAAAATATTGTTTTGTATACTTATAAATTAACCAAATATTAGTTTATAGATCTTTTATTGCGTATATGTACGTAGCAAGAAAATCATATTAGTAATAACCATTTTTAAACGAATAACTTTACATTTCATTTTGCATTTTTCTCAGCATCACTTTATATATAGAATATTACCTTGGGTTTCACCAAATAGAATCTACCAACACGATTACCATATGTATTGTATAAAGATGAGTCGCTCCAAAAACCAAGATCATGACCCAAGTCAACCTCTCTCTCTCTTTCTCTCTCAGACACAGTACTCAACTTTAAAGACAGTAAGTACTCTACATTGAGTCTATTTCCTTCACGACCAAGCTGAGAAAGAGAAAGCAATAAAGAGAAAGAAAAAAAAGAAGATAAAGCTTCAATACCAAACTTCTTTAATAAAATTTGGCCTTTTGGTTGTCTCCTTCTTTTTATATATTAACCTGTATTTCTAAGTTCTAGAGTTTTAAACTCAGTTCTTTTAGACATTTACAATATGCCCCTCACAATAATGGCTGATGGTGTCGAAGCAGCAAGAGGAGGAAGTAAAAGAAAAAACAGCTTATTAAGAAAACAACTTGCTGTAGCTCTGAGAAGTGTTCAGTGGAGCTATGCAATCTTCTGGTCCTCTTCACCTACTCAATCTGGGTAAGTATAAATCTAACAAAGTAAGTTATTTTGGTCTTGATGATGTTTGCATTGTAACCAAAATAAGCTATTTTGGTCTTGATCTTTGCATTATAACCAAAGTAAAGTTATTTTGGTCATATACGCAAAAATAGATCTTGATCTTTCTCTTTGCATTTCCCTTTTGCTTGTTATAGATAATGTGTTAATTAAAAAGTGTACATATCTATTATTATTTGAGTACTATATTATATATTTAGGGTTTTGGAGTGGGAAGAAGGATGTTACAATGGGGATATAAAGAAGAGGAAGAAGAGATACGAAGCTGCTCATTATAAATATGCGTTGCAGAGAAGCAACCAACTTAGGAAACTTTATCTTTGTATGCTGGAAGGAGACAGTAATACTACTATTAGTACTACTCATGATGTTAATGACCATGGTGATGATGAGGAACATAATTGTAACGGTACTACAAGTATGATGTTGTCACCAGATGATCTCTCTGATGAAGAGTGGTATTATTTAGTCTCCATGTCCTATGTCTTCTCTCCTTCTCAATGGTTTGTTCTCTCTCATCCACTATTAAATATTAAATTAATATATATATAAATAGCTCTTTTTCGAACTATTCATATAGGAAAAGTACTAATCTGGGAATGAAAGTGAATTGAACTATGTCCCTTCATTGTCGTCTTAAGACCATGAATCTTTAAAGATTCCACACTTTTGGTCAAATCTCACCTCGAGATTTCATGTACTTGTTTGGTCAAGGGGTTTGGTTAATTACCTGACAGTTCACGGGTTTCCATTTTCATTACAAGAGTGACTCTTACGTACTGTTTATGTACTAGGGACCCCTTTTGGTTACTATTTCAATTTATTTTCATTTGAAGTATTATATTGCTGCGTTTTTTTCTTTCTTTCTCTAGGGTCCAAGACTAAAATGATTTTATTTCTGGTTGGTTGTTTAGTTTGCCAGGAAGATCTTTGGCGACGGGTGAGACCATATGGCTTTGCAACGCTCAGTTCGCAGATAACAAACTCTTCTCTCGTTCTTTATTAGCAAGAGTAAGTCTTCTACAACCTTTTCATTTCTTCTTATTGAATCTTGATCTCTTAAAGAATAGTCTAAATTTTAGTTTTCTTTCCACATGCCTTGCTCTTCATGACTGTTCATATGGCTTCTTTTCTTTAGAGTGCATCAATTCAGGTATGTTCTCCTTAATGAGTCTTTAACTAGGCTTACTCTTGTTAATTGTCAGCAAATAAATTTTTAGTGCCTAATTGTTATATTAAGATTTGTACTTCAGTTAGAACTAAAGTAGAATGTATGTCTTATATATATGTGATATATGTGGGACTTCTCCAGACTGTTGTGTGTTTCCCTTACTTGGGCGGTGTCATTGAGCTTGGTGTCACAGAACTGGTAACTCGTATCTTAATATCAAAATATTAACTTTAGTTTCTTGCTTCACAAGGAACTCATTTAAACTTAATTTATTTTTCCTTCATTAACAATAAAAGATTTCAGAAGATCATAGCCTGCTTCAACACATCAAATTTTGCTTGTTGGAAACTTCTAAACCGGATTGCGTTCCAATAAATTTCTCTGCTCACCAAGACAGCGATGATGAGAAGAATCAAATGAAAATTAAGATCAGTGATGCAAACTCAAACTCATTGCTCCAAGAGAACCATCAGATTCAGTTTGGTACGTCTGATGAAGACGTTCATTACAAAAGAACTGTCTCAACACTACTCAAATACGCTGCTGATAAGGATGTTCATCATCTCCAACCGGATCAAGGTTCTTCTAATACTGGCTCAAGTTTCTTGCGGTGGAAGCAACGTGAGCAGCCAAACTCAATTCTGCTTCAAGAACAAAGCAATTTGCAGCCGTCGTCACAGAATGTGCTGAGGAAGATACTGCAAGACGTACCTTTGATGCATTCTTTAGACACAAAGAGAATGCCCCCAAGTAAGATGTTAGGTCTGAATCAAGATGATCCTTGGGATAGAAGTAAAGAGAACGAAAAGTTCAGTGTCCTTAGAGCTATGGTTCCCACTGTCAACGAGGTAATAATAATGAACCTATACTATGTTTCCCAAGCTTCATGCTCTATATCAGAAACCAAGAATCGGTTTGGAATATCTCTGCAGGTTGATAAAGAATCAATACTGAACAACACAATCAAGTACTTGCAAGAACTAGAGGGAAGAGTAGAAGAGCTAGAATCTTGTATGGGCTCAGTTAATTTCGTAGAGAGACAAAGAAAGAGCGTTAACGACTCTGTGTTGATCGAGGAGACATCAGGGAACTATGATGACAGCACGAAGGTCGATGGAAGCTCAGGAGAAACCGAAAAAGTCACTATTTTCAGAGATGAGACACATTTGAGAGTTAAACTGAAAGAAACAGAAGTTGTGATGGAAGTAAGATGTTCTTACAGAGACTACATAGTTGCAGACATCATGGAAACTCTTAGCAAACTTCACATGGATGCTTTCTCTGTTAGATCTCACACACTTAATGGGTTCCTCACACTTAATCTCAAGGCAAAGGTAAGTTCTAGGAAAAACAATCTTCTCCATGTCTGGAAGAGACACATTTCGGTTTTCTTGACCTACACGTAATACTTTTGATGTCATGCAGTTTCGTGGGGCTGCAGTTGCGTCGGTAGGGATGATTAAGAGAGAGCTGAGGAGAATCATTGGTGCGATTATATGAAAAATCACTTAAGGATCTCTTAATGATTTTTGTAAAAGTAGTATTATAGTATTTCCTAAACTTTTGATGAAGCGTTATATTGTGTTTTTTGGACTTTGGTGGATTAGTTACATCGAGTTTTGCGAGTTTCTATCTATGTAATTGTAATCTTTGCCAAGACTGGTTGCATGGAATCTTAGACATTGTCATCTTCTGTTTTATAAATTAAGATACGTACCTATATATTGTTCTTGATTAGTTATATATGTCGAACTAATCATCTTACATATCAATGGTTTGGATTCACTTTTATTCTGAAGATTCTCAGTTGATTTGGGTGTTTTTTTTTCAATGTAACGCTTCAGTTTCTTGCTGAGTCCTAATAAACGGATTGAATGTTACCAGCCGAAGAATGTAACTTAAAATGTAATTTATTCAGAACTGTTTATTATTTCTTAACTAAATTATTTGTGGTGCTCCTTTGTAACTCATATAGAGCCTGTAAAGAAGTAGTAAATGTTATGGAGCAATATAAAGTTACAGGTTTCACTTGCATTATCCCCAGTTCCTTTAAGCCCTTTTTAAAAAATTTCTTGGTTAAATTTGAATCTTGATGGCACCTAAGAAGAGAGGAAAACTGGAAGTACTTCTTGTTGATGCTCATGGAATCACACATACAAATTTTATTGGTGACTAAAAAAAAGATAAAAACGTTTTTCATATGTTTGTATATCTAATCAGTTATCAAACTTAGTAGCTCTTATTTTTCGAGTATTTGGTTGCAGGAAGTCCTGTGTATTATGTGTTTTTACAATGTGGGACAAAGGAATACCGAAGCAAAATGTCAAAAGGTTTAAGTTTTGTTTTAGTGACACACTTTTGTTGTTGATTTGAACCGAACGTACATTTAAAGATATTTGTGGTGAAAGCAGGTGATAATGACAACGCGTTGTGGAACCAAAAGTTTGTGTTCGATTTCCCAATGTCTCAATGGAAGAAGCTGACCCACATCAAGGTTAGAATCATGGACAAAGAGCTCTTCAAAGATGGTGGATTCGTCGGTGAAACCATGTAAGTTTTTGTTTTATAAGTAAGTGTGGTTTAGGATAGCAATATTAAGACAAAATACCACCCATATGTGACTGTGATTTGGTACAGAGTTCATCTTGGAGGGATAATAACCGAAGGACGTGACAAAGGATACATAGAAGTTAAACCAGCTCCATACAATGTTGTTCTTGAGGATGGTACATTTAAAGGCGGGCTAAAACTTGGATTTAGATTCACTGCAACGGTAACTCAGTAATTATCCTTAGACAACTTGAGTTCTGTAGAACAGAAATAACATAGATCTTTTAAATTTATTTTCTGTAGGATAAATTCCATATTAAGAAGGCATGGGAAGTGAAGATAGAGGGTAAAAACAGTGAAGAGCCAATGGTTTCTCCAGTTCTGAATCTGATGAAACTCCCTTTGTTAAGGTTTCTCATCTATTGCTTCCGGAAAACAACCAAATATCAACTAAAAGATAACTAAAATGACCAAAGGTTTTAGCATCAAAACTCTTCACTTCAGCTGTCTTTTTTTTCTTTATTTTGATGGTTCACTGTTCACATAAATCTTAATTAGTACTTCTTCCATTTGAAAAACAATCAGTGTTTTAAAATTTTCACACATATTGATAGAACTTATTAAGTTTTAGTTATAGATGCATACTTTTGTCATTATCTATTTCTATAATTCTAAACCAATAAAAATTTAATAAATACAATATATTTTGTAAAATTTACAATTAATTATTATTATTTAACAAAAAATGTATTTAAAAAAATATGCATCTTTATGAAAAGGAGTTAGTATCACATATCACTATTTGGATTAGCTGTCACTAGCGATGACACATTTCTTTAATTCCTGAGTTTGTGCAGACATTATAGGTTCACAGCTGCATGGTCAAGAGTGCAAGCTGGTACCATCAATGCAGAACTTCTTTACTGTTCTGTTTGGTCGTCTATAGCAATTTTCTACCCGTAGCTAGGGTTTCTCTATCAACCGTTCACGGTGGCGTAATGGGCAAGAATAAAATACTATTGATGACTTTTAATTTTTTCACCTTCAATCTCTATTAATAAATGGCGTGCAGTTATATCTTTCAATGTAACATTTTTCTTACTTTCATTTAATTTCCCAACCAATCTAAAAACCTAGCTAACACATATTCTGGGAATAAATTAAATTCTAAGATATTTTTTATTTACGTTGTTTGATAAAGTATTTTGCTACTGATCAATATCAATAATTTTATATAACAAAATATAGGTTTGTATTCATAAATCTGAAAGTTTGTGTTACCGTGTTACTCATATGTGATCATTGTCGTCATTGCTTTTAGTGTAAACTGAATTTTTCCTGAATATGTTTGATATATGTTGAATAATGACAACAAATAAACTATAGCAGTTATGTTCGAATTTGGCAGCCTCCGTAATAGGAAGTTTCTCCTTATTCTCCTCTCTGAATGTTGTTTATCATCAAAGTGATCCTTCTCCCCTTTCTTTTTAATTTGTAAAAGGCTGGCAGCCTTAGCCAGGCACATTAGTATTAATGAAAATCCTTTTATCAAAAAAAAAATGTTGAAACAAAAATGTGAAAGTAGTTTAGCATTATCTAAATGCCCTACTATATTTTAAATACTAGGTGGGCTTTGTTACAACGAGAATATGGGACGCACGTCTCTGTCTTACGCACGAACCATGCAATATATATTGTCTCCTCCATTACATTATGTTATCATGTGCTAAAGTATAAGTGCACATAATTTTACCAAAAAAAAAAATTGTAAGTACACATAATTCAAATCGATAAAACTAGTCACCTATTATGAGTTGCAGGTTGATCGTGTGGCCTACATGGGGACTAAGCTAAACTCCGGCCATGTGGGTAGTTGGTCTCATTTTAATAAACGGTTTGACACAAAGATAAACTAAAATTTCCAGTGGACGCGCTGCAAGACCGACCAAGAATAGTTTTTTTTTTACAAACCAACATTGAGTTTTAAAGAATAGTTATAAAGGTCAGCAGATATAATATCATATACGTTGAATATTCACTAAAACAAGATCTTTTCATAAGATAAAAAAAATTTCAACTAATTCAACAAAACTAATATTCACATTGGAGGTCTTTAAATTCGTAAAATTTGATCTATAAAGTTAATTGACAACGAAAAAATACAAGGAATTCATTGGTGAATGTGCAATCATTAGTTGGACAATCTAATAATCAAAGATTTGTTTGCATGTTTGAGTATTATACTCCATAATATATTAGCAAACAAGAAAGCCATAAAGTACTATAGTACTAGCAAATAGACGAATTGTTCAACACACATCACTTGTTGAAGCCAACTTCAACATCTGCACAGTTAGAGATCAATCAACATCTGCACTTCGTTTTTCCGATAAACGGCTTCTCCACCTGAAAACTTCCATAGGAGATAGAGGGTTTCGGATTCAGCCGGAGGCAATTGTATTTTCTTTTTAAAAACGTACGTTCGAATTTTTGCTTTAAACGTTTCAAAACTTCAAATCGATGCAGAAGTTTTAAAGGTAAATCAATATAGAGACCGTTGCTTTCATTTTACTTTAAACGTTCTTTTATTTGAATTACATATTCAGCGAAACACAAAGATAAAAATTGCATGCGTTCTTTTTTTATATCTGCTTTTTGCTTCTTTTCTTAAAATATATTACTGACTTTATAGTTCTTTGGTCCTAGAAATTTCGCTATCCATAAACAAATTCCTGGTTTCAAATTCATATTCTAAAGTCTTATCTTGATAAACACATCGAAAGCTTAAAAGCTATAATTACATTCGTTTCTGTGTTCCTTCTTCACAAGAAACAGATCAAGAACACAAAGAAAGAGAGAGTTTTTTTTTAAAGCTAGAAAAGAAGATGGAGAATGTATTGAATCCAGATGAAAACGAAGATAGAGTTTATCATCATCAATTATCCATTGACCCAAATGATCAATCAACATCAGAAACTCCGGTTTCCTTAACGATGAGCGTGGATTCTTTTGTTTATCCTCGAACTTGTTCAGAGAGTACTTCAGGCTTCTCAGACCAAATAGATGAAACCAACAGCTCCTGTAGTGAACCTTCTCCCTGTGATTGGCCTGTCCTCACTGAATCTAAGAGCTCCAAATATCTCACTACAGGTTTAGAGCTTCAAAGAGATGAAAATCTTGTAGCTCAAGAAATCTCAGAACCAGGTGCTGTGTACTTTCTCTCTCTCAGTCTCTGTGTGTTTCTCTTACTTTTTTTTTATTTTATTTAAAAAAAAAAGATAATAAAATGTGTTCTAGCTTTGTGCAGAACTTGAGACAATGAAGGAAAGATTTGCAAAGCTTCTACTTGGAGAAGATATGTCAGGAAGTGGTAAAGGAGTTTGCACTGCAGTGACCATCTCTAACGCTATTACCAATCTTTATGGTCAGTCACACAGCCAATTTTCTTGTCTCAGACCAAATCTAAATTATTTCTTCCATCTTTCGTTTTTGTAAAAAAAATAAAAAAATGTTTGATTTCAGCTACAGTGTTTGGCCAGAATCTGAGACTAGAGCCGTTAGAAACAGAGAAGAGAGCACTGTGGAAGAGGGAAATGAATTGTCTTTTATCTGTATGTGATTACATAGTTGAGTTCATTCCTAGATGTCAAAGTCTAAGCAATGGAACTACTGTTGAGGTAACAAAACTTCTAAAATTTATTAGTCTGAAAACTTGGGGGAAAAAGAAGTAAAAGATGGAGTGTTTTATCAGGTGATGGAGAGTAGACCAAGAGCAGATATCTATATCAACTTACCTGCATTGAGAAAGCTAGATTCTATGCTAATGGTACATTTAATTATCCAATGATTAATTCAAATGATTATGAATCAAAAAGATCTTCTTCTGATGATGATGGTTTTTGTTTGCAGGAAGTGCTGGATGGTTTTCAGAACACAGAGTTTTGGTATGCAGAAGAAGGAAGCCTGTCAATGAAATCTGCACGTTCTGCAACTGGATCGTTCAGGAAAGTTATAGTACAGAGGAAAGAAGAGAAATGGTGGTTACCAGTTCCTCTGGTTCCTCCGGAAGGTTTGTCAGATAAAGCAAGAAAACAACTCAAGAACAAGAGAGAGAGTACTAATCAGATACACAAAGCTGCAATGGCTATCAACAGTAGCATCCTCAGTGAAATGGAGATTCCAGAGTCTTACATGTCAACTCTCCCAAAGGTTTTGTTTTGTTTCACTCTTATTAATAGTTTGCTTAAAGATTCTTATTCTGAGCCCTTTGCTTATTAACCATTTGGATGTTTCAGTGTGGAAAAAGTAGTGTTGGTGATTCAATATACCGCCACATGAGTGCTTCGGGTCGGTTTTTCCCAGAGAAACTCTTAGATTGTCTGAACATAGCATCTGAGCACGAAGCTGTGCAGTTAGCAGATAGAGTAGAAGCTTCAATGTACACATGGAGACGCAAAGCTTGTCTAAGTAACTCCAAGAACTCATGGAACATGGTGAAAGATCTTATGTCAACTACAGAGAGAACAGACAAGAACTATGTAATGGCAGAGAGAGCAGAGACTCTGCTCTTCTGTTTGAAACAGCGTTACCCAGAGTTGTCCCAGACATCATTAGATATATGCAAGATTCAGTACAATAAGGTAAAACAAAACTGATGAAAGAAAAAGTCAGGATGTAAATAAGCAGTACCTGGTTAGTTGTTTTATTGAGACTAAAGTTGTCTTTCGTTTCTTTTTGGTTTGCAGGATGTTGGGAAAGCAGTGTTGGAGAGCTATTCAAGGGTACTTGAAGGGTTAGCTTTTAACATAGTTGCTTGGATTGATGATGTTCTCTATGTAGACAAAACCATGAGCGGCTGTGAATAAGTTGTCACTTTAACTTTTGACTTGAGTTTTTCTATGTTTCTTCTTGTCCTTCTGTTCTCATCTTCTGTAGATCAGATCAATGTAAAATCTACTTATAAGAAAGTTTCCCCTAAAAAAGAATAATTAGCTAAGTTTCCCACCACCAAACTCATAAGAAGAGAGCAAGTGATTCAAAAAGGAAAGCTACAGTATAAAAAGTTCCAAGGGGAATAAAATTTTCAGAAGATAGACAATACTAATAATAATAATGGAACAAGAAACTTGAGACGACTAATTATCGAATGATGAATCCCTATTTTATATACAACAGGGTTCCGAACCAACATTGGGTCCGGGTGGTGTAAGCAAAAAAAAAAAGGGTTAGTTAGTAGTGGTAGTTAAAATACAAAGAGCACTGAAGAACACAGACAGATAGACTCATAGAGATCTCTCTCAATAAGTATGGACTTTGCCTGCTTCAGTCTTCTTATGATGAGCCCCCTCAATAAAATGAGAGATACAGTCTTCTAAGGGCACCGAAGATCCAAAAGCTTCTTTACTTGTCACTACTTCCCAGAGCTCTCTCACTCTCTCTCTGATGATCATCAAAAGAAACTATATACTCATTCTCAGCTGTCGTCATCCACTGAACCAATGTATGTCAGATCAGTACGTCTGACCCTAACAGCACCTTTTAACCAACATGTGGCTCGAACATTGCCCATGTCACTGCTGTTTGAAGGATTGCTGCTTGATGGACCTGAGCTCGTCCCGTCTTCCAAAAGCGTCCATGGGTCAACAACCACATCCGTGTTTTCTGCTTCTTGCTGCTGAGACTGTGACAACATCGTCTGCTTCAACTTCCCTTGCGCTGCTGCTGTTACGGTTTTTGGTATGGCAGGGGAGTTTCTTTGATTGAGACCAGAAGATCCCAATGGTTGAACAAGTGTGAGAGCCGTTGGCGGAACCGAATGTGGCTGACACGAGAGAGAGCAACGCAGAGACGGAAGGAGGGTTGGCATCGCTGCTTGAATCCGCCATCTAATGGTTTCTGGTAACTGCATCCGCGCAAGCTCACTCTGCATTATTTGACATAAAAGAAACAGCAACTTCAAGAATCATTATTTTCAGTCTAAGACAGAAGACTTCAGGATTTTTTTATAATTTTGTTGACAAACCTGTAGGCTCTCTGCTGCATCACGATCAAAAAAGGTAAAGTCTTTGGATGATTCATTAGAGGAACAAGACCTTGGCTTTAGCCAATTTGGCTGGTGATTGCTTAACAGCCCATGGAGTACAAACAGTAAACGGTCAAATAAGATTTCATTAGAAAGATCTGCCATGAGAGATGGATCTGTTGTTGATTCTGTCTCCGACTTTGATAAGTCATTACGAGGAGAACACACAGCAGAATCTTCATATACTACCCTGCTTCCAAGCAGACGAACTATAGTAGACGCAAGTGTATGTCTCGTGTTCCTAAACGACGGTTCCCTGAAAAAAACGATTGCCAAATATAACTCAGCCTTTGATTAGGTAACATATTCCATATGACTTTTCCAACAAAATTCGGTTAAACTGAATGAGAAAACAAAACTATTGAGTACCTGCAGATGACAGGCAGTAATCTTAGCAGAAAATGCAACCGCAAAGACATAGAAGATCTCAAAGCAGCCGGGGAAGGTGGTGGCACGGTGTCAGTAGTATTTGTTGTTGCGGATCTTCTTGCTAAACTAGGGCTACCACCACGAAGGCCCTTCCGAGTACTTCCTTTACTTGATGAAACCTCAGACCCAGATGAAGCAGTTCCCATGTGTTTAGTGTTTGTTATACTACTGCGGTTGGTAACAGAACTTAACTGCTGCTCAATATTGCTAAACTGCCTTACCAACTCATTCACAAAGGTACTTCTAGATTCATCAGAGCTTTGATCTATGCATGGTAGCACTAGCTTAACAAAAGCCCTCTCCGTCGTAACCCCATAGCCAAAGCCAACACTGAGCCGATTCTTCTCATCTAATAATAACTTCTTTGAACCCAACCCTTCTTCGATCACTTCTCCTTCTTCCATAGAAGCAACAGTCTCCAACTTCCTTTTCTTCCCTCCTGCTGTCTTGTTTCCCATGATAGGATCAGAACTGGAGTTACTGCACCAACCCCAAGGTTTCCAAAACTGAGGTTTCGTCGGAAGTCCTTTGCTTTCACCTACTATAATCAGCTTTTGTCTGATTGTTTTCCGTCCAAAAAGAACATCGTGACCTGCTAGAAACCATTCAGCTTGCTTCAGCATTGACTCCTCAACCGATCGACCGAAGAGATGAACCACTTCCGAGAAAAGTGGAACCGCATCAGGTCTCACTAACAACCTTGTGAGGAGGATTTGAATGAAGTTTTTCTCATTCTCAGAGGCTTCAGACTTCTCAGAGGTAGGACATGAAGATCGTATTGCATCTGTCAACGGCATATCATGATTTTCAAGTTTCTCAGTAAGTGCTTGTTCGTTTAGAAGCAGCCTGAGTTCAACCCACTGCCAGTGAAACTTTGCAGGTTGAAGGGAGTCTAATAAAGATACGAGCTTGTCCACAAGACTTGTTCCATTTCCCTGGTGTCGGTTTTTTGCTTCACTAACTCCTTCGTGGGAGTAACCACAGGATGGCACCTTACAATCGATTAATGAATTTAGGAAAAGACGTGCACGAAGAGGAGCAAAGGCCACAGCTTTCAGGTGCATATCCAAACCATTCAACTCCAGTACCGATGCAAACTCAGCGTCTGTGGAATCAGCAACTATCAGTTCATAAAGTCCCTGAGTATCTCTCAAACACACATCTCGGAAAGGAAGGTGTTTGATCACATCATGGAAGGCCATTGTTAAAGACTGATAAAGGCGGTGAGTGTCATCATGGACGCCGGAGTTAGAGTTGCCATTCGAAACAAAAGGCCTCCACAGAACAAAAGCAAGAATAGAATACGCTGGTGGGAAGACCAATTTAAGCGGAAGCATGCGCTGCATACGCGATACAGCCACCACGGAAGATTCTCCCACAAGCTCCAAGACAAGCCCTTCCGAAACAGTTTTGCAATTACCAACAAGAAGTCTGAACCAATGAACATAAACTTCAACAGGGTTTTCCATTTTAGAGGCTCCCACGGACCTAGCACTGCCATTAGAACTCGATTTTGTACGCCTTACAAACTGAACAAAATCTAAGTACTCCCTTAGTCTCAGCAAACCAACGATCCTCTCAAGGGTTATAACGCCATGCGTGATAGCACCTATAACAAGTGCAGATACAGCTGCAGTAACTTTTGTTCCTCTGCTCAGCGGTATTTTTCCAGTACCATTCGACATATCACTTGTGGTAATGTTCGCATTTGAATCATAGGATTCAGGAGATAGCTGATGCTGACTTCGGGATCCCTTCACAGGGGCGAAGGCTCCAGAAAGAGCAGTGGAACTTTCTGTTGCAAGCGCTATTTCAAACACGCGGCTTTGACGCTCTCCAAGAGCTTCCTTCAAGAGGCACAGACAGGTTATATGGATTTGCAAAACATATCGTGCGATATTAGATGAACCTACGCCAGATGGATGATTCTGATGAACAGAGAGATCTGAATTCTTCGCCATGGAAATCCCTATACTGTTTATTATTGCAGAAACCGCAGAAGAAACCAAAGAGGGATCACCCTCTTGAGCTGCACCGCCAGTCTGTCTAATGCAGTCCATTAGCCCAACTACAATTTGTTGGGCCACCTGATACCCGTAATCATTCTTCTCAGCAGGTGGGGCTTTCATGGTACCAGTACCCATGAGTTTTCTGAGATACTGAGTTGCCTCTTCAACTTTGCGTTGCACACCTTCTCTCATAGTCAAGCCCACTCTTGAAGGACGAGTGATTTTTTTACGTAAATACTCATCTGGATTATCTACTCCTGCTGGAACCCCAAGGGGAATTCCATACTCACTGTTTCCTGGTCGCGTATGATCAAGTTCAGAAAGAAGTCTCTTTTCACATGTTGCTTTGAAACTGCTATGCCATTCCACCACACTGGGAAGGCTTCCATATCTTTTCAAAATATAGCGAGCATAAACTAAGGCAGCTGATCCAGAAATCTTTCCACTACTGGACATAAGTGACGCAGCACGTGCCATCAAAGCTGTCATGGTCTCAGGAATAAGATCTGCTGAAAGTAGAATATTTTCATACCTGAAAAAAGTGATCGCACACATGCACCAATAAAGTATTTAGAAATATATCGTCAAAACAAAAATGATTAGTGTCATTTATAGAACGGGAAGTAAAACACACCTCCTAAGTGATGATACTAGAATAGCTTCCCCTACTTCATACGTGTTGTTTTCAACATCCCTTGGCATAACCAGAAGGTTTCTCCCACCTTGAAAGGCAAAATTTGGACTACTGTTGCCCTTTGGCAATAACCAAAGAAGAAATTTAACCACTAAAACCAAATCCAGAGAGAGATCCATGAGAAATAATATGGCAGATAGCTCGTCTGCCCTAAGCTTCCACCTAGTTGTCCTACTCTCTTCAACTGGAGCAGCTTTGTTGAACTGCCCAACTCTCACACTGCTCTTTTCGGACTCTTCAACAAGTTGCCGAACCACAGTTGTAAGCCAAACCGCAATAGACCGCTTATCAACAAACTGTAGCTGCTTCAAAGAGTTTCCAACAGATACAATATCCACAGGGGTAGAAGTTCTAAACACATCAACCACCCAATGGTTTTCTCCTTCCACTCCAAGGCCATGATGAGGACAGCTTACTTTACTATCACAAACAAGACTCGTTGAAGTGCCCTGGCTACCTTCAATCCTAGTAGCTTGTAGTTGAGCCAGAGATTGTGTTTTACGCCCCATCTTCTGCCTACCCCTCGGTACTTGTTTAGTCAACTCTAGCGGAGGATCAACCTTCAGAGAAGGTTCCACTGTTTTCAATCCCTTTTTGATCCACCAGTTATCTTCTTCATCTGATATAATTGGTGAACTCCAAGAGCTCTTTTCATCATCCATTTTCGGCCTTTTTGATTTTCTACAGTCTTCACACCCTGGTGTAGCTTCTAGTTGATCCACCTTGCTATACACAGATCCACTTGATCCCTTAACACTACTTTGACATTCATCTGGCACTGGGTTTGTCACGCCGGAGGACATACGGGGAAACTGTAACACGGTTGCTATGCGCTCCTTCAGTTCTCTAATATCTACACTGCTCTTGGTATGTTTTCGAAGTCCTTCATTATCTCCCATGGCATCAAACGTCCTTGGCAAATCAACCAACGGAAATGAAGTGGATTTTTTCTTAGACTTCTGATCTGACAGGAAATGTTTACGTTTACCAACAAGCAATTCTCGCAGAAGAAGGCGCCGTTCATTTGAATATATTCTCACAGCCTCAGAAAGCTTATATCCTCCTAAAAGTTGTGCTTCCTCTAAGATGTCATGTACAAAAGAACCAGGTAGCTGTTTCAGTATGCGATGATGTCTCAATCTCCTTTCAGGATCAGCAGCAGGTTGAATCACATCAATCATGCCACTAAGTATGAGTTGTCTCACGTATGCTATGGGATTAAAGATTCCAGAACGTATAAGTTCAAAAACGAGTAACTGAAAGCGCTTTGCTCCACCCCTGTGTACCTCGTGCTGATCAATCCAACAGACTATGATATCATGTAACGCTCCCGGACTTTCAAATGGATCCATCGACCCGTTAGGTTTAGAAACACCAAGAAAATTGCTGTGATGGTTCTTTCCTCTGCGAGCTGCAAATTTCCCACCCAGACTTTTTTGCTTCAGAAGCTGAATGACTAAATGCACCTGAGAACAATCTTTTCTGCCAGAGAACTTGATATCTTTAGGCACACCATCCCGGAAGTCTCTAAAATCACATGTCGCCCATTCAATAAGGAAAAAGACAGAGCAAACAAAGGATGTGCTAATAGCCCCTATCCATCTAAGCGATGTTCTTAAGCATGGACTGACTTCAGCAATCCAGGTCTCCTCGACGGCTCCGTTGCAGAGGTCTTCAAAGAGATAACAGTAAGCAGCTCTGATATCTCCGTCCGATAAAGCTTTATCCAATGCCTGAACAGCTTTAGCCCCGTTATGTTGAGGATAACCAGCGCTAGCTATCTTTGCCAAATCATCTGCAGTTCTCTGAACCGTTGAAATGGTATAATCAAAAGAAAGAAACTCAAAACGAGAATCAACTCCTCTCCCTTGAAATTGGGTAGAAATCTCTGCAGAATTACTTCTCAGCTTTTCCAGATTCTCATATGCTTTTGATGCATAGCTCACGTCATTGGGTCCACATGCTGCTATGGAAGGAGGTAGTGGAAAGCAATCTGAAGCAACAAATGTGTCGGGTGCAGCCAATACCAAGTAGCGAACCATTTCAGTTAAAGCAGAGAGAGTATAGGCTCTTCGGGAGTTATCAACAAGATCGGATCCACCAGGAGCAGGTTCTTGGATGAAACGGACAGCAATAGCTACAAGATTCTGCACATATGTCTGAGAGAGAACAATGCTCTCTAAAACACCATATACAATGGGGAGTAGCAACTGCAAAGTTTCAAAGACCTCTTTTTCCTGCAATAAAAAGCAGAAGGGAAATCAAAAAGCTGAAGACTAGAATACCATTATCTTGGATCAATAAATTAATCTAGAACCATACCTGTAAGAGTCTGAGAACCCAATCAACAATGAGATTAGGAAGAAGAAGCCCCTCAGCAAGGTGCCACTGTAGAAGACGCACCATATACCACCACTTAAAATGCAGAGATGTTTCCTCACCGTAAAGACTTGCTGATGCTGGACTTATCTTTTGAACTGATCCTGTATAAAGCATCTGGGGCGACCTATCTCTAGTTTGCTGAGAAGGATATGAATTATTCCGTGACAAAAGTTCATTCAAAAGGTATTGCAGGTAGTCAATAACATCTTTTGTCCATTGCTCACACCGAGTAGTTTGTGTTTTGTCAGGTGTCCCTGAAAAAATAGACGCGGAACTAGGTCGCACCTGCAAGTTGAAAACAAAAATTGATATCCTCCAATGCCGAAAAGATTATTAATTACAGACAATCAAATTGTTCCCAACAACGTACCTGGTTAAGATAAGTCACTTTTATAAACCAAGTAGCTCTCGGTAACGGAACATTGTTCCTTATGAGGACTTCAAATAAGGTGTTTCTCTTAAATCCAGGAACGTTATCAGCCAAAGAGCGTAATCGCTTGTGCTGTTGTGATAAACTCTGAGGAAAAAAAATGAGAGCATGAATCAGTTAAATACTCTACTTCAGCGAGATTTAAAACATATGCTTTCAATTTATCAGAATTCCATAACAATTAACAACCAAGAAGACTTGAATATTCAGAAAAAAATTTCACAGAACCATTAAAATTAGGTAAATAGGTAAAGTGTGGCCATGACTATCTATTGGAAATTATACCAGATGTACAGCAACAAACGTGGGCCAAAAGAGTACTGCTAAGAAGTTTAGATAAAAGGATAGCGATATGTCAGAATACCTCAATCCATTTTTTCTTCGTCTCCTCCCCACATGATCTTTGTTCTGGGAATCCAGGCTTACATAGAAGCGAACCGGAGAGAGGCACCCCGTAAACCTGACCAGCCTGCCATATAAATCGGGAGATTAAAAAGTATTGGCAATGTGATTGGGTCTGCAACCCTAATATTCTGCACATAGAGCACACGCTTAATTGAAAAGGAAAGGAGTCAGAATCTCAGGTTTACCTTGCGCTTCAGTGCACGAGACTCATTGATAGCTCTAAAACACTTTCTGACAGCCTGCGGGATAGGATTGAATTTAATTTCACTATAACAAACAAATGAACTCGATAAGGGAGAAAACAGTGTCTATACTCTCTAACACCGTACCTCTTTGCACTTTATGACAACAGGCTTGGAAAAAGTATGGACATGAGTCAATATAATCTCTTCGGCTTCCTATAAGGACCAAAGGAACAGAACCTCAATTAGAGATCATCACTCCAATGCACATTCTGCCTGAGTAAAACCTTATTCCTACTTTAATTTCGAGCATCTATTGGGAAATAGCGTAGACATGGGTCGAAGGTGCTTTTCTACGTTTTTAAATTAGCAAACAACAAGGACGCATATTAAACTAATTCAGTCGATCGCACCTTAAGTCCATCAACAGTTTCCTTGTATCCAGACTGAGCATACTCTTTGGTTAGGTTCTCTTCGGGAGAAGTTGATGTTGGAGGATGAAAATCAGGCGGTCCAAGTCTGCAGATTTTTTTGGAGAAATATAAATTATCTGAGAAAGTAAATGAAGATGGAAAAGAGTCGCCAAGGGTTCAAAGGACTTAGCCTTGTGGAGACAAAATAGTGAAATCACAAGACAGAATCAAGTACCGGGAGTTGAGACCGTCCTTTTCACACTTCAACTTGTAGGGTGTCAACGGTGGTGGCCTCCTGCAGTAAACAAAAAAAAAGTATTTACACGTCTTCAAAGTGGTATCAACATATAAAAAGGGGGGTACGAAAAGAGTTGGACATACCTGGAGTTAAGGGAGTAGTTTCCAACAGAAGAGGAATCAGATCGTCCTGATGAACCACCACCACCTACAGCGCTATTATTGACTGCACTAGTGCAGTTTGCAGGATGATACCTTTGCATATCTCCAAACTATAACCGGTTTGCTGGTTCCGAGTCTGACATGAACAATCTGCACTCTAGAACCATAACATGGAACTTGCACTTGTTTATATTTTCCTGGCAATATCTCCTAACAGCATAAACTTAGCACTGACGTCAGTGCAACCCTGAAACATAAAAGCAAACATATATTCAATGATATTGCGTTTTCAAAAGAGCTCAACTCTAACTAGATACAGGTGGCTAGCTAATAGGTAACCGCATTCACTTCAAAGATGTAAGCTTTCTAAGTGGGTTTTAAAGATTAGATTCAAAGGACGCAAGAACAAAAGGTGATCTCAGAGCCCAAGATGAAGCAACAAACTAGACCACCCACATATGAAAGCCAAACTGTCTATAAGCAGACAGAAAGCTACAACCTTTGGCAAGAATATGAGCTCGAAAAAACCAAATCACCCTAATCAAAATCCAACTAATAACTTAGGGTTTCAAATCGAGAACTAACCGATAGAAGGAAAGTTAGGGTTTTGACAGAGAATTGGGCCCTGATTGAGAGAAAGCTCGAAGAAGCAACGAATCTACTGTAGACGAACACGAATTTTCTCCAGCTTTTTTTGACTCTCTTTTTTTTTGTTTTTGCAATTGACGAAGAGGAAATTAGCTTCTGTGTTGGATTCTGTGGATTGGGAATCGAAATTGGGACGAGGAAGAAGAAGAATCGAATAAACAAAACTCTTGTTGGGTTGAATCCGATCTCATCTAACACACACACACTCTTCTTCTGGTTAGGGACGACGAACACAACACCTTTTCTCCTCCTCTGCCCTCAAGCTTCTTCCTTTCTTTATGCTCCAAGGGCTTTACTGTCATTTTGTATTTTTATTTATTATTACAACTTTTAATCTTTTGATCCAACGACTTCTTTGATTTCTTTTGCCAAAAAAAAAAAACTTATATTCAACTCTTTAATTTTAGTTTTGTGATTTTTATTAAACAACTGTTTTCAAATTTTCAACACACATTTTACTGTTTCTTTTTAATCCTTGTGTTTTCTTCTCATCAACTGTTAGTTTTTGTTCTTAGTATTAAAAACTGATAGTTTTTGTTAGTCCATTAACATATAGTTAGTTGTATATTTATCTATTTTCTGCTTGATATTAGTAATACTAGATTAAAAAAGTCTAACAAATGTTTTTATTATTTAATAATATATCATTTTCAATTGTAAAACTATGATCCATCAAATTTTGCTTTTTGAACATAGGTCAAAGGACTTAATTAGAAATCCTTTATTCAGCTAGTCTTTTGTTTTTGTGATTTAAATTAGCTTTTTGTATCATTTAGAAGTTTTCAATATAATTAGTGTTTTTCAAGTTCTTAAAACTTGTAACACAATTATTTTATCTTTGTCTTTGTGTGTGTGTGTGTTTGTTGTTTTGTGTTCATTCTAATTTCTCGGTTTGTTAATTCATAGTATATGTTAATGGGTTAACTGAATATCGCATGAATTAAATCTAAAACTTCCTTTTAAAAGATTATGAAGAAATAAAGTTTCATGAGATACTAATTAGTTTGCATATAGAAAATTAGAAATCATATCTTTCATCAGGTGTACTATGATATTATCTAATGTCCACAACCATATCACATCAAACAACAAATGCTAGTATTCACTAAGGTAGGGCATAAAGTGCAACAACTCCAAACATTATCCAAAGCTTTTACTTACATATATTATGATGATCCATAAATTTTCATTTCTCCCATTGCATAAAATTATCTACAAATCTTTCGTTATGCCTGTTTCTTTCCCCTTACTAAAAAAAAAACTCCACTTTCTCGTCCGGTAAGTCAACTCGCCAATCTTAGACTACAATCTATAACAACACATTATCAACTTGTAATCTACTCTTCTTACCAACCACACTAATCTTTGCATATATCTTCAAATTTTCATTAATAAATAAAGTACTCTTTAAGATTGTCACCCCCAGATCATGTTCCTATAAATACATTGTTGTTATATGTCAAACTTCTGAAAATATTACACAAATAAATCAAACCCAGACACACTACATCACATCTCTCTCTCTCCATCTCAACACACAAACCCAAACACACTCATACTAAAATAAATCATATCCTATATACTAAAAGAAGGAAGAGACCCGTGGTCCTCCTGTCTTTGAAAGTGATTCTGCAATGACCCCACCACAAACTGTTTCTCATCTGGTCTTGAAAGGGTCTTATCTCTTCTATGTCTCTCTCAGCAGTCTGAAAGTTTATTGTCTTTTGAGTAATACACATTAATGGAAGTTAGCAATGGTGACAGTAGTGAGGCTATGTTCAGAGCTTGCAGCTGTCTCTCAACAATGGCTTTGTCTTTAAGAAGAGACGACCTTTTATAAAACAAGGGTGCTCTCATCGATCTTCGGTTCAGCTGGAACAAGAGAGTGCTGATCAGTGTTGTTGATGCAGATTAGAGCGAGCTCTTCAAGTAATTCCTCTAGAATCAATTCACTAGTTTCAAAGCCAATGCAGTCAATCTCACATCTGATGTCTAACCAGTTTCCAGCTTTAGCCATATCTTTCCTAACTATTTGATCCAACGCGTGAGGGAGTGGCAATGGCAAGAGGTGCCAGTAGACCGCTTCTTGAACCTCGTGAATGATGCTTTTGACGGTAGAGAAGACCCTGGTTCTCGGTGTGACAAACGAAGCCCATGGAGGGCAACAGCAGAGCTCCATGATAACTTCATTGATGCAGTCAAAGAGCAGCTCATGGTCATGGCAAAGCTGGTTTGGACAGAATGGTATATTGCTGATCAGTGCCGGTTCAAGAAGCTGATCAGAGAATTGCGCCTTCAGATAGAGCTCCTGAAAATCTGACTCTACTGCGTCCACCACAGCTTTCACATACTTAAACACCAATTCCTTGTCACTTGTGATGGATTTCACAGCATCCTCTCGGCTTTTAGCTGCAGAATCTTCTTTTTCATCGAAGTGGATACACCAAGGTTGCACCTGTGGTTCATCTGAGTCATAAAGATGAGTCAATGCTTGCCCATAATGATGAACTAACCAAGTTTAGTAATAGATGCTAGGATCTTTTTTCACTTACCAGACTGAGATTTTATTTTTGATGGGCTTATGTCATCTTCAATGAAGAGTGGCTCAAGAACTGATATTGGGCTTGACCATTCCGGAATATCATTAGCAGCTGATTCACTTTTAGCTAAACAGTGGGATGGTGAGGCCACAGAGGAAGCCAGTGGTGGTTGGTTCTCTTCATGAGAGGTCTGTGGCAAAACCGATTATAAGTCTTCCACTAATTCTTAATTTCATATTACATACACAATGATAAACAATATAGTGTTGAAGCAAAATGACTTGCCTGTTTTGAGATTATAGAGTCCATCTGTTCCTCCTGAGCTTCAAATTTGGATAAGTCACCAACCAAAGTCGAGCTTGCATCCTCTGTAACCATACCTATCTCATTGGTAATCATTACATCATCTGCAGAACCTGCAAGTGTGGCTGGTTATTAGATTAAACTCTGTATGCTAAATTAAAGAGTGAAGAAAATATTCTTACCTGCAGCAGAAATTTTATCTTCTTTAACAGTTCCATCCTCAATGTCCACACTTTTTTCAGAAGATTCACTTGCTGTTGGTTGGAGAGACTCAACAGCATTGTCAGGTTCTTTGCTTAGATCAGAATCCTGAGCATCAGAACTTTTTGTTACTTCATTCTCTGGTTGGCTCACAGGAGTTTCTTTCTTGATGTTGACAGCATTTATATAATCCGCTGAAACAGACTTCATGTGTGCAGTTGAGCTCTTCTCCCATCTTCTTCCTGGACTGCTTAGAGGAGACAAATACTCAGGAAGAGAGAGTATTCTTCCTAAGGTTCTTTGAACCTGTCTACTTGTTATATTCGAATCAAGATCTCCACTGTTCAACATCTCGGACAGATGTTTCTTGGCCTCTGTATAAATGTTAGACACCCTTTGCTTTCTATCTTCATCACTGTTCTTCTGAGATGTTGAAGGCCTTGCCATCCGCTCGAGGAAGAAATGATCTTTGGTTGGCACGTTTTTAGGAAACCCTCTCTCACGCTGGACTCCTCCAGGCTGCTCCTTTCTGATTGCTTGTTTCAGCTTCCTCTTGATCTCAGAGAGAAAGAAATGTGAACTGTTTCTCTCGTTGTGCAGTTTGTTTCTCATCAGACGAGAATCAGGTGACGAGCAACCTGTGTCTGGACTTGAAACGCTAGGCTTCAGAATGTAAATCCTGTCTAAAGAAGCTTCCGTTGCTCTGTCATCAGTCCCTTCTTGTGGCGTATCTTTCCTCCTGAACAAGCTGCTAGACCATCTCTTATCAGCGAGAGAAGATTGTTCTGATGATGCCCCTGTTGTTATCTCAGACAAGCTCAATCTTTCTTCTCCTTTCTGTCTTGGCACAAGTATCTCTGGATCTTGCAGAAGTTTGAGAAACAGTTCCTCATCTGATCCAAGAATCTGAAACACTTCCATCAAGTCCTTAGACGTAAGGATCTCACTGTTTTCCTTGGGACGGTTCCCATGTAAAAGCTTCTGACTAATCAAAAACTTGACCAGCTCCCTCAGTTTCTCTTTATAATCTTCTTGTTTGTGGTTCAACACCCCATCCTTTGCACGGCTTGTACTTCTGCGATGAATCTCGGAATAGAACTCTTCGATCATATTATCAATGTCAAGACTCCTTTCAGGGCCATGATGGCTCTTCTTATGTCTGCGGTGATGAACTTGAGGCTTTTCTTCAATGTCAGCTGTGTTGTTTATTATATGGCTAAAGTTACCACAGCTGTTCTTGCGGGTCTTGTTTTTCCTCCTATGGTTTTTCCTTCTTCTTCCTTCGAGCTCAGAGTCTGACAACTGTCCTGCTTCAGCATTCTCCCTCTGCTTCTTGATTTCCTTGTCATTGAACAACTCTTCCGCTATGAGTTTCTTCACACTTGGCTTTATAATCGTAATTGTGACATTTCGTTCTTCACCAACCTTTCAAGGAGAAACTATATTAATCCCCACAGACTTTTTAAGAGGGAGAGAAAAAAGAGACAAGGATGTTTTTCAGTAAGGTTAAAAAAAGCTTACAAGGGTGTCTTGAGCAGCCTTGTTGCTGCATTTGTTGGACTTGTCAAGCTCACTGTTCTTATGATTTCCAGCAGCTGAAACAGATAATATTACCAGTTATTATATACCAAAACAAGTCATTCACAATCACAGGTATAGAGAGAGGGAAGAGGGGTTGGTTACCATGATGATTTTGGTCAACAAGGAGCTTGGGAGAGAGTGGACCATGGCGGAAAGTAAACATATTCATAAAACCCCACATGCAGCCTAACTGATCCCGAGCAGCTGCACGTCGTTGAGTTTTCTTGGCCATGGCTTGTCTTTCTTATGGTAAATTCAGTTTTGAATGCTCCTTCACTAATAAGCTATTCTCTATAGATGTGCCTTAAGATAAGCAGAAGAAGAAGAAGAAGAAAAGTATTAATTAAACACCACATACAGAAAGAAGTCTAGGTAAATTGTACTTATAGATAAAGTAAATACTTGTAACAACCTCAGATCCTTGAGAAACAAACTAGCAATAACATAAAAGGAGTAAAGGATCGTCTATCAGTTCCTTGTACAATCTAATTAAATGGGTTAACTTGTTAAGCTAATGGAGTGTGGAATCATTGTAACCAAAGGCAAGTAAGAAGATTAATATATACAGAAACTAGTCCCATGACTTATGGAGCAAAAAATCAGATACCTTTCTTTCCCTTTCAAAGTACCTTAGATTCTGGTGAATTTGCTTAGATTCCAAACTCCCCTCAAGGGGAAACCATTAAAGAGTTGGCAAGTTGCAGGAGGAAGGAAGTAAACTTTCTTTGGGTGCCAAGATTCAGTCAGGGTTTCTCTTTTGATCGCCGGACTAAACGGTAGAATATATAGAGAAGAAGAGATATCTTTCAAGCCAAGGCTATGGAGAGAGAGAAGATATTGTTGTCAACTAAGCAAAAGGGATCTCAAGCTTGAGGCTTTAATAAACTCCAGGCAGGCAGCCACATTGTTTGATCTGACAACTTTTCTAGGTTCTGTCTGAGAAACCAAGAAGCTTCCGTAAATCTCATATAGATCAAACCAAAGAGAAAAACTTTTAAATATGAATCGGAAAATCTAAGCAGTTGATCAACAACCAAACAGAGGGAAAAAAAAACAAAACGATGTGCTTTTGCTTCTATTGTTCAACGTCTCGAATAAAAGAGAGAAGAAGATTTATTTTTCTTTCTTTCTCGCTTGGTGCGCATCTTTTGACAAAGGGAAAAAAAAAGAGAGATTAAGTTATGTTTCTTTACCGACAAAACCATTAGCTGTGAAAGAAAGAGAGAGAGAGAGAGAGAGAGGAGAATTAAGTAAAAAGTGGAACCTTTTACGACCCAAACAACGTCGTGTCCTTGAGCTCCACAGGAGAAAAGGAAGAAACACAGTTGGAAAAT
Source organism: Raphanus raphanistrum subsp. raphanistrum (assembly GCA_019706035.1). NCBI lineage: Eukaryota > Viridiplantae > Streptophyta > Magnoliopsida > Brassicales > Brassicaceae > Raphanus > Raphanus raphanistrum. The sequence continues at coordinate 11,476,663 of CM033988.1, read as the reverse complement.
AAGATTTCATATGGGCCCCATCTCCTCTCTACAGAGAGAGAGAGAGAGAGAGAGAGAGAGAGAGAGAGAGGCAAAAGCTTTAGATAGAAGAAAAGTATTTGCAGATTTTTTCAACAGCTCTCATCATTAACTCGCCTGCCCAGTAAAATAATTGATCTCTCTCTCTCTTTCCTCTTTCTTCTGCAAGCTCTGAATTTGAGATGTGGCAGTGAGGAAAGAATATTTACTGTCTGGAGAGATGACGTCTCCTTATGGGTTTAGTAGATAAATGTGAAAATATAGGGGTCATTTTCTAACGAATAAAGAGTTAGAGGTTGGGGAAAGAAATGCCAAAGAGTCTCGGCTGCTTACGGAAATGGAATGGAGAGGAGAACACGTATGTTTTGAGATATGATTAGTCTCCTAATTTCATTTCATTGACCAACCCTTTTTTATCTCGTTACGACGACGTTCCGATTCTATGTCTTTTCATTCTCCTAAAAGAGTTCTTAGAGCATCCTCATCAGGTTCACAACTTTATTTTTTTTTATTTTTTTTATTTTTTTTTTACTTTTTTCGTTTTTTTCTAAAAAAAAAAAAAAAAAAAAACCGACCATTAAAGGGCCGCCACATGGCGAACTCGTGACGACCCGGGTTCATCCCGACGAACTCCAACCAACCGAGTTCGTCACTGTTCAATATTTTAATAATTTTTTTTTTTTTTGGGAAACATGTGAACCCCCATGAACTTTTGATGGGGGTGCTCTTACATGTGTCAGAATCAGATCAGATCAGATCAAGTGCTTGTAATTGAAAAAAATTAATTAAGCAAAAGTTTTTTTGTGGGGTTTGCTGAAAAAGCCGAGCACTTTAAGGGAAAACATGGTCCAGCAGAAATAATTACCTCGCATTGTCTTCTGATACATCGGTGGCCTTAGCAAAATTCGAGACCATATGTTTTGACCATGATCAGTAACATTGAGTTCCTTTGAAGCAACTTAGGCATTCAGGTACGGGGACCATACCGTTATATGTGTTGCAGTATATGTGTGTGTTCATACCCATAAACACTTACACTCGCACATACCAATCAACTGACCCCGCAGACGATAATGCGCACGCGCACAAACGTAAATACATAAAAATATATATAATCAGAACATTGCTACAAACGTGACATTTTTTTTGAGGTGGGGAACTTATCGACCGACAATATAAGATATGGACACAAACTTGCTCCCATTAAGGAAGTTAGTGACCTGACAACGGCTAGGTTTTCATAATGCACCATACATGTATTTTGATGAACATCTTAGCAGTATTAATACCACATGCACCCACCTACAAATTATCTCTTGCTGGAGGTGGGTTTCATCGTACTCCAAACCCGATCCAAGAATCCAACTCAATGATCCAAAGGTCCGATAAGAGAACGATAGACCCAAAAAGAATGAAGACTCATTCTGAGCTCATAATAAAATTAGTGCCAATCTGACTGATCAAATACAAAACGTGAAAAAGTCAGATCATTAGACAGTTTTAAAGGAATCGGAGATCATGTCGTTGCTACGATCTTCATCTAAATAACTATAAAAGAACGGTAAAGAAGAAGAAAAGAGGGATCTCAGGTCTCGTACATATTTATGTGTTCACTTATATTACGATACTGTTTGTTCATCACAGTTGTATAATTTTAAAGATCAATAATGTAAACTTTTCATCTTAAAATCATCAAAAAAACAGTCTCTTCATTTATTACTTCTTCGATATGTTAGTACAAACCATAAACCCTAATTTGTGAGTGGATTTTAAGATCCATCAGATATTTTTCTACAATCTGATCGAATAAAGTTTGTTAAACGGTTTATACTATTTATTCAAATATATTTGGTTACCAATAATTTGGGATTATTATTAAATAAATAATTGTATTTGTTTCACATGACAAACATATATTTAGATTTTTTTTTGTAAAATTTACTGCATGTATGTTTAAAGTTATTTTCAACTCAATGCAAAAATATTATAGTTAATATCCACACCAAAATTTTCACTCCAAAATTATTAGTGTAATTTTCACACCAAAATTTTATGAACCCAACTTGAAAAGTCACATATATAGTTTAGTATAAAGTTATAGTATCATATCAAGTTTAGTGTGATATTATTTGTTACACTAAAAACTATTCACTTATTTTTTGATAAATATTGAACTAAATATCAATGATAAAAATAAAATAGTAAAATAAATTAATATAAAATAAAATAGTAAACTAAATAAATAAAATAATAAAATAGTAAAAATTTATTTAAAAGTTTCTGTAGTATATTTTTATATGATATACTTACAAAGTAAATTTATTTATTATATATTAAGTAAGAAAAAATTGTAAGTTAATAATATAAATACAAAGATATAATTTTAGTGTAAAATTAGGTGTTGTATTTGAAGAAGGTAAAATAGTGTTATGAATTGTTGATGCATAACAAGTGATTTGTCTGATCCTCTTTGAATTTAACATTTGGATGAAATCTAATAAAGTTAGAATAGGTAACTAGATTTTGACCCGCGCTTTCAAAGCGCGGGTTTACTTTTATTTTAAATATTTAAATATTTTATGTAATTTTTAAATTTGGGTCAATATGAGTTGAACAAAATTAATTTAAATTGATGTATAACTAACTGAAATTTAATTGTGTTTTGATTTTAGTGGTCATCGGAGATTCGGAAATATCACATATAGTATCAAGTTACTTGCCAAGTTTTAGTGTTTATTAGGGATGGTCATTCGGGTATCCATTCGGGTTCGATTCGGATCTATTCGGGTTTCGAATTTTCAGGATCAAATATTTCAGCTCTATTCGGGTATTTCTAAATTTCGGTTCGTGTTTGGTTCGAATCTTTGCGGGTTTGGTTCGGGTTTTGGGATAAACCATTTAAATTATTTTTTTTAAAAATTAAATTCATTATATGCTTTAAATTCCTCAAAATATATAAATAAAATAATATATTATAAATAAATTTGAATAACAAATGTCAATATACCTAAACTTAACATATAAATTAGTTTTGTTTGAACATTTGGATAGAGAATCAATAGATTGTTTAAGTGTTTTGGTGTTTTAATTATAGTTTAGCTATTTCAGACATTTACTTTTGACTATTTGTATATATTTTCAAATATTTTGGAAAAACAAAAAAATATCTTATATATTTTAGATATTTCTAATATACACTAAATCTAAAAATAATAATATATTTCGGTATATATATCTATTTCGGATACATTCAGGTACCCAAAATATTTCGGTTCGGGTCGGGTTCAGTTTTGGTTCTATGAATACCAAAATTTTGAACCCATTCGGATATTTAGTGATTTTCGGTTCGTGTTCGGTACTATTTTTTTGATCGGGTTCGGTTCCATTTTTCAGTTCCGGGTTTTTTGTCCAGCCCTACTGTTTATCATAAATATATAGAAAATTCTGATTTTGATTTTATTCTTAAAATTTGATTTCTCAAAGTGCTCTCTCATTTTTGTGGCTAGTATTGATTTTGTAAATATATTTTAAAAAATATTTCTAAAAACAAAACCAAGACTATTATATTTTAATATTACCACATTTTTATGCATCAACCATATATGTTTATGTGATGTCTAATACATTGTTTTCCTTCATAAAACAAACTTTAATACAGTGTTATAATAAAATCATGCAATATTGAAGTATAGCTAACCGGTTACTAATTTAGGGCCTGACTGGTTTAACCGCAGCGGTTGGGTTTGCGGTTGCGGGAGTTTACGGGTACGGGAGTTTACGGGTGCGGGTGGTTGCAGTTTCAAGCGTTTTCTAGAGATTTGTACGAATGGTATAGTGGTTAGTAATTGTTGCGTTTGCGGGACTCTTATAACTGGTAAACTACCAAATGCAACATCTGTTAAATAATAAATTAACAATATTTACATTTTATATAATTATAAAAAAATAAAAATTATATAAAAATATAATAAATATAAAATTTATATTTATAAAATCATATTATTAAATTTTAAAAATTTATAGTAAATATTTTGGTTTGAAATTTTTATAATATAAATTAAATATAATATGTATACATTTTACAATTTAAATTATTTCAATTTAAAAAATTTATTGGATATTCTTAGTATTATTTTTATTTATTTTGTTTTTAAAGAAAAATTATTTGTCCTCCCGCAACCGTCCGCAACCGCTAACGCTAGTTGGAACCCGTTTTTGATTTTAAGAGGTTCGGAGCGGTTTGAAGCGATTTGTAGTGTTTTCTATGATTGTTTCGAAACGCCCACACCCGCAACGAACCGCAAAAACTGCGTTTGCGGGTGGTAGCGGGGAAACCAGTCATGTCCTTAGACGGTCATATACCATACTATATTAACATGCACTAACACATTTTACGTAATAATAATATCTTTATTTTAAAAAATTAATTAATATTTCAAACCAAACCTGGAATTAGTTGATGGTTACATGGTTAAATCAGATAAAATTAAACCAGAAAAACGGAAGCAAAGGAAAACCTAGTTAACCGGATCCGTTGGTGCCTCCGCTAATCACAGCTGCTGGGATCTTTCGGGTCACCTCATTCCAGCCAATGTCGTGATTCATCCTCAACTCTTCTGTCTCAATGGCCACTCAGGCAGCAATTGATGCTTATTTTCGACGTCACCGGAGTTGTGGAATATTTTGGGGATTGCAAAACTAATTCGACTGTTTTTTGATTCTTCATGAAACCCATCGACGACGGAGCCAAAACAACTCACCTCCGCAAACTCTGTTCTAGCCCCCTCCTCACTTCACCATCACCAGCGAACATGATCCTTCTGAGAGTAAGAAAAAAATCAAATAGTCCGATACTTATTATGATTAACAGGACGGGAAAGGAAGATATTCTGCATTTAAAGTATAGGTGATATATTTTTGGATATTTATTTAAATAATTTTATTTTTTAAAAGAAATAGGTAGTGGCATATTATTGTAATTAACTTCAAAAATCAAGGACAAATACCTATTAGGTATTTTGCTTTAATAGTATAGACTAGATCATGACCCGCGCGACCGCGCGGGATTTAATATTTTTTTTTAACAAATAGCATATATTCTATAGTAGTTAATACAATTTAAAGTTTGTATTTTGCAGAGAGCGTAATTTATATAATTTTGAGAATTTTTTCTTATTCTATATTTGGTTTTGTTTTCTTTTGTGTTAGATTCTCAAAGTTTATCTCCGATTGTAGTGGTGATAGGTTTCATCGATTGTTTCTGATTTGTCTTTAAAACATAGCAACAAAGATTAATCGTGCGGACACATCAAATTATTATATTCATTAAATATTTTAAATGAAACTGTATTAATCGAAAAAATTATTACATTTTTTTTTTTTATTAATTTAAAAAGATATATAATTTGTATGGCAAAATCAAATTTAAAATAAAAAATGACAACTTTTTAAAATTTTGTATAAATTCAAGTGCCGTAAAATTATACAATCTCTACTAATGTTCTTATCATTTTCTATTTCTTTATATAATTTGTTGGTAAAAAAAATAGAATAATGAGTTTTATTTTAAATTTCATGTTTTCCAATGCTATTTGTTATAGAGGAAATATTATTTTAATATTTAAAAATAGGATTATATCTTATTTTGGAGTTAATGAAATGTACATGTTTTTTAAAGGAAATTATATAAGATAGGTGGATTGGTGATATATTATTAGAAAACAAAGTTATATGATTTTAACTTTTAGTTTTTTTTTTCCGTTATATTCAAATATGGATGTAAGCCCATCCGAAACTTAACCAAAGCCCACCCATTTGAAGTTCAATTTATTAAAGTAATATCCAATATTATACTTAGCATTTTATGTCGTTGTAATATAGATTTCATTCTAAATGTCCATGCCCATCTTCAATTAATAAGCCCATTAGTTTCGACATTTGTACAGCAAAGAAAAAAAAAGGATAAATCTTACTTTCGTGATCTTATCTTTATTTTCTTGTAAAGACAAAACAAAATATCTGTTTCTTCTAAACGTGTCCCTTCCTTTTCCAACTCACCGATTCAGATTGAAAAAAATACCAATGGCGATCCAAATTTCTTCCTTCGGATTAACCGAAGACTTCTTTCTTCATTATTGTTTACTTTGAATCCATCTATTGACACACTCTTGAAAGGTTAGATATGTATTATTGTTTGTTTTGAATATTCAATGGAGACTGATTTTTTTTTTATCTTATTCAGATTTGTTTGTAACATAATAGTTTAATCGATTCCTATATAAGATCATCTATGAATATGCTTTGTTAGCTCTGGATTTAGCTCTTTTAGTTTTTATCTGTTGTTTGTAAGTGTAGTTAAGACATCAGTTAGATAGATCCTCGACATGCAATTGAAAAAAAAAAATTGCAAATATTTGACATTTGTTTTGTTTCTATTTTCAGATCGCAAGTCACCTTCTTGTCAGATGATGAAGTTTCAAAATTCAAATATCCCTTTTCAGATAAAACAAAACCTGAAAACAGTATTCCTTTACTTTGTGCTTCCTCGGACAATAGCCAGATAGAAGATATTATACTCTCCAAAGGATACAAAGATAAGTTATAGCTTTTTTTGTGAATATTATAGAGTCAATGCAATTGAAATAATAACTATAAAATTAATTTCTCTCTGAAACAATTTCTTCTTTATATGTACGTCGAAGGAAATTAGATTATTTAAACAATTTATCCTTTTATTTTTGATTTCAGGTAAATTATTTCACGGGTTCTCTGGAGACCGGTGAGGACGAAAATATCATACTCTCCAAAGAAAGAAAGATAAGTTTTAGCTATTTTAGTGAATATTATTGAGTCAATAGAAATGCTTCTGTAATTATAAAATTTATTTCTCTCTTAGTAACGCATTGTTTCCTTATATGTACTTTTCAGATAAATTGATTATTTGTTATATTCAAGAAATCTGTTTTATGTTTTTATTTCAGGAATTTTATTTCAATGGTTCTCCCAAATAATGACATTTACTTCTCCTCGTGATACTTGATGAACAATAACTGAGTTACTCAATCTCAAAGGTTAGTATTTCATATGATAATAAGAGCTAAGTTGTAATTATAAAAACTAATACGTCTATTTACAGACCAAATTTTGAAATCATTCTAAAATAATTTTTTTTTGTATTTGTTTGGAGATGTCTGAAGATGTTGACATGTATGTAGCACTACATATGAGATGCCATAAAGACATTGGAATAAAGCAAAACCATAACCAGATAAGTATAACTCTCGAGAAAAGGATTGTAATGATCAGTTGAGGTTTCTAAATGGTCATGAACTACTATTATGTTCTTATGGTCATTTTTTTTATTCTGTAGTAGGTCAAATATAAAGCCAAAAGCAGCAAGTAGGAATACAAAAGCATATAAATAGCCCCCAATAGAGACCAATCCTTGCATCAATATAAAAAGTAAGTTGTTTTCTAACTAAGTATATGTGTTTTAGATGATTATTTCCTGGCTGTAATTGGTAGTTAGGCTTATCCCTGGAGTATTCTTGATGTGTTCTATTCTATTTCCTGTTTTGACTGAAAATAATTAAGCAAGTAACGCATTCTTCTGACATGTAAACATTGCTTGAAACACAATAGTATACTGTAGAAAACCATTGGTTCTAAAGTAAACAATGCTTCAAACACAATAGTATATTGTAGAAAACCATTGGTTCTAAAGTAAACATTTTAAAATGGATGTAAACATTGCTTCAAACACAATAGTATAATGTAGAAAACCAAAAACGAAACAACAAACTTAATTCATAGATTCTGGAATGCCTCACTCTCACGATGTCTTCCACAGCAAACGTCCACCGCTTTAGACATATAATCAAATACAAAAACACATAAATAAGACATAAAAGAAAAAGAGACAGTATAAAATTAAAAATAGCCTTCAGATAATTAATATTGCCTAACCTCCTCGCCTGCTGAACAGTAGTCTCAGAGATTGTTGAAAACCTGTTTGAAAACAACATTCATTGTTTTTCGCTGAGGTTTTCCATCTTTGTCGACAATCAGAATCTTTAGTCCCTTCTTAGATGTCACTCTAGAAATAGCTACATAAAGCTGTCCATGTGAAAACACTGGTCTTGGTAGAAAAATACCAACTTCCTTCAGTGATTGACCTTGGCTTTTGTTGATGGTTATCGCAAAAGCGACAGCCAAAGGAAGCTGCCTTCTACGCATTTTGAAGGGCAATTTGGTGTCTGATGGTTCTATCAATAACCTAGGAATGTTCACAGTTTCACCAACTTTTTCCCCTGTAAGAATCTTCGCTCCGACCATAAACGGCATCAGTTCAGTAATCACTAATCTTGTTCCGTTCATTAATCCTTCTGTAGGAGCAATATTCCTCAGTACCATCACTGGACATCCAATCTTCAGTCTTATACTATGATTTGGCAAACCAGACACCTTAATGCTGTTTAGAAAATCCGTACCCAATCCTTCATCGTTAACTGATCTTACATCAGACGGATCAATACTATCGGAGCTCAGATAAATCTTTTCTTCACCTGAGTATTTAAAACATGTTAGTTATAGGAATACATGATAGTATAGTACATTGAAGATGAAATTTGAGTATTTACCATCAAGTTTATCCAACATGTATTCGTTAATAGTATTGACATCTTCGTTTGTTGGACATAGAATAGCTCTCTCCTGGAAAAACTTTGGGTTTTTGTTTTCTTGTAACAAAGAGAACTCTCCATACACTGCCTTGCTTATTGCTTCTATAGGCTCATTAGCGTCTAATATGAGAAACTCTTCTGGTATATCAATTAAAGCCTCCCCATCATTAGGCTCAGATAGTTTACCATCTCCAACATCTAATATCCATTCAGAAAACTCCTTAATATCAGTAGCCTCTTCAGGAGATAGCCCAGCAGACAGCAATCGCATGTTCTTAGTCAATCTGAGAACTTTGCAATGCTCCCAAAGATACGACGAATTCAGAGCTGCCAAAACTATATCAGCCCGATTGCCACCATATATTACTGGAAGTACCTGTCTAAAGTCACCTCCAAAAACCACAACCTTTCCTCCAAAAGGCTTCTTGCTTTTAGTTCCAACAATATCAGTTAGACTTCTATCCAAAGACTCAAAACAATGCTTGCTCATCATAGGAGCTTCATCCCATATGATGAGAGAAGCTTCTTTCACTAAGTTCGCTTGATCTGTTCCATGAGTCATATTACATGTTGAAAACTCATCAGGACTTAAAGGTATACCAAACCTTGAATGGGCAGTTCGTCCACCTGGTAACAATAAAGATGCAATCCCACTTGATGCAACGTTAAGAACAATATCACCTCTTGATCGGATTGCTGCAGATAGTAATCTCCAAATAAAAGTTTTTCCCGTGCCACCAAATCCATAAACAAAGAACATTCCACCTTTATCTTCCTTGACAGCATCAGTGATCTCATCGTAAACTTTCCTCTGTTCGTCAGTCATTTTTGGAAGATCACTATGAAGAGTAGCTATCAGTTCTTCACGATTGTAGTTACGTTCGTCTACTATGAGGACATTGGAGTCGTGAATACTGCTACTACGAACTTTAGGCATAGAATCATACTGTGAAAGAGAACTCCCATTACGTCTCATAATCTTTTCAATCTCTTGGAGAGCAAACTGTTTTTTGTCATCATCACTTAATATGAGACCTACAAATACAACGTCAGGAACTGTTAAAATGAAAATAAACTACTATAAATTACTGACTGTTTAAAATATAGATATACATATAGTTTTTTAAATCCTTACCAGGCCTATTGAGAAGTTGTCGCCTGTTATACTCAATATCTTCAGCCAAATGCTCCCATGTTTTTTCCCAAACATTCTCTGGAGTGGACAAACTACCAGAAAGCAGCATCATGACGAAAACATGTCTAAGAGAACTTGCAAAACCGTCAAAACTTCTCCTTCTTATATCCTGGATATACTCTTCATCATCATCTAGCAACCCACGTGCAAAACATGCCTCTTTATAGCTAGGATATAAAACATCGTTAAATGTCTTCATACAATCATAACTGGTAGGCCCTCTAACTACGTTCAGCAACACTCGCAGATAATAAGATTTCTCTTGAGTCCGTGGAGCATAATTTATTCTGCCTATGCTGAATCCCTTTTTCCGCTTGCTGAACTTCTTATGTGTTTTATCATAAGTATAGAAGTTGGGAATCTGACCATAAGTAAGAGTTCTTGCAAATTCATCAACTTTACACAACTCAAACCATGCCAAAAACATGGTATGTGTGATAAGCTTACGATTCATGACATCCTTCATCTTATCTTTGCCTTTGAAAAAAACAGTCTGTTTTCCGGGAAGATGGAATTGAAGCTTCTCAACGGATGTAGATCGATAATGTATTGGGAATGCAAAAGTTCGCCATGAACCTTCACACGAAGAAACGTATCTGCAAAAAAAACAAAAGATTAGTTATAATAAGATAGAGCACAATTCTGTAAAACCGACCATAATTGAACATGAGACTGAATTCAGAAACCTGCAATCGAAAAAATCTCGGAATTCATTTTTTTCCTTCTCAACGTTTGCTTCCCCACTACTACCACCATTAGATTCAACACAACCTGGTGGCTCCACAACAACAGTGACACGATCACTACCCTTGTTGATGTACTTAAATAAGTATTTGATAGAACCTGCTTGGTTGCACCACTCCACATTAATATGAGCTCTGTATAATAGAGAGAGTTGCTTGTTGTATGGGATAACATATCTATTATCACATTTCACGCCATTCTTCATAACAAAATGATCAGACTGCTCTTTCCTTCTATAAATTGGAAAACCTTCTTTAGAAACTGTGGTCTTCTCGGCATAGGATTTGGGATACAACTTAGAGCATTTTCCATTCTCCATACATGGTGCATTCCTATTAGCGTGACCACAAGGTCCGTGAATCATCATATCAGAGACCACACCATAGAGCTCTGGTTCAGTGTCCTTATTAGGAATTTCCGCCTTTATGATCTTGTCAATATCATCAGTCGTGGGAAACTTGCATGTTGGATGCATGAAGAGCAGAATATGAGCATGTGGCAGCCCACGTTTTTGGAACTCGATTGTGTACATAGCTGAAACATTAAAAACAATTGAAAAAATGTTAAGTAATTGAATCATTGAGCTCAGATCAATCAATTTGAATTAATAAAGAGTGTTAAACTATAACTTACATGCAACCGTCTTTCCTAGCAGATTTTTCTTAGTCAAAGCATCCATCAAAGAGTCAAGTTTGATCTTAAACATCCTAGAAATAATTTCTGGTCTGTCCTCTGATGTTAACTTGCGCTCTTTTAGATGTCTTGTGATCTCTGGCCATTTAGGATTGCACGTGAATGTAATGAAAAGATCTGGAAAACCAAAATGCTTGCATATGGCCATTGCATCCAAGTAGTTATTCTTCATATACCTAGGACCTCCTGTAAACGTAGCTGGTATGAAATATTCTCTACCTTGCTCGTTCATATCGGTAGCCCCTGCACTCTCTGACTCTTTAATAGAATCAAAACTATCAGATCGCAAAGATGTCTGATTAAATTTCAAATACCGTAGACGATTGGACTCAATAGTAGTATATCCATCAACCACGAACTGCTGGAATAGGCGCCTAGAATGTAAAAGAGTGTGAGACTCGTTCTTTCGTTCATGGAGACGAAATGCAAAGAATTGTCTCATGGAAATGGTCTGCCTTTTTTGCTTTTTCGTAGCTTCTGTGACTCCTTTATTAATCCCCAGTCTATATCCATCCTCTCCATATATAAATATTAGAGGATATTGAAGTGCAAGATAGGCAGCATGAATCTCGCTGATCCTCATAAGCTTTCCTGAATGTTTCTGCAAAACGATATCTCTTTTATCCATGTCGAGATTGAAATCCCCTGGAATCAATGCTGCAATTTCAGATGCTGTGGGAGTGTTATACGTCCTTCCATCTGTAACACGATTACTAACAATCCTCATGTGAAAAGTCTCTTCCGGATGATCTCGAAATCTGTCTCTCGCAGATCTAAACTCCTTTACATAGGGATTGACTTGATTTAACACCTCAATCAAAGTCTCAATAATCTCCTTCTTCAACTTATCTTTCTTCTTGTGTTGGCCACTATTTTTACCTTTGCTGCGTACAGTTCCACATAAACAAAGAATGAGATTAACTATAAAACAATACAGTATTAGAAGATAGGATATTTTTAAATATTCCTACAACATACCTCAATGCATTTGCTCTGTTTTCAACCTCATTTTCAGTATCAACAATATACAATTGTCCAAACTTCGCATCTGTTCCATCATTTGGCTTTAAGCTACCCACTAAATGATAGTTTTCCCCATGAATCTGGAACATTTGTGGTCCATGACCTTTTTGAGCAGCTCTTTCACAGTTTCCACCAATCGATGTAAAAGAAAAAACCATGTTGTAAGCTCTTGTATTTTTCTGGAAATGCTTGCTCAGTGGGTCATCTCCAGTAAGCAATCTTGTAATTATTTCTGGGGGTTCCTTTAGTAGCGGCAACTGAACCTGTCCTTGCATACAACACAGCGTAAAGATGGGTTTGCGTGTCTTTCGAGTTTTGTTAATACGTTCTCCAAACCACATTATAGCTCCACAATGACTGCAAGTATATGTGCAATCACCATCATCTATATAACCTATAAAGGAAGATAAAAAATATATACAATGTCAATTAGACTGTAGGAAATCAGTAATCGTAACCTTTTAGAGTCAGCAAGAGATCTTGTACCTAGTTCTTTACAACTGGTTTGCTTAGCACGTGAGTTTGTACCACTAAAAGCCATCTGTAGTAAAGCTTCCATCCTGGTTAAAACTGAATGCTTCCGTTCAGCTTCAGTCTTCTTGGCATTGTGATCAACATAATTTTCAGTCTCAGAATCAACCTCAGACTCAGAATCAATGCTCTCGGAGGATGTACAGTCAAAGTAGTGGTCTTCGTTCACATAATGAGAGCCTTGATAAACATCAAAACAAAAGCCTAATGATTATATAGTTTAGAAAATATCAAATAGCTAGGTAATATTTGATGGAATTAACCAATTTCTGACCTTCAATATCAAAACTGTAATCTTCTTCTGATTCTTCTTCTTTGTCTGTCGTTTGACCATCCGATGGATTTGATATTTTCATGTGATGAACAACTTTTCTTGCTCTCTTATTGATAACCTGACTTCCACTTCCTTCTTGTAAATTAATATTGGTGATGTCATTGAAAACATTTCTGCTTCTCTTTCTAAGATTGATGGAATCAGCATGCTTTGCAGTAGTCAATCCTGATTGACAACTCTGGGTTTCTAGAGAATTCATCAAAAATATAATGTGTCAGTGAAAGAATTAAACTGTAATTTCCGAAATAAAGATTATACTAACTGGTACAGATAATTTCATATTAAACTTAACTCACCTACTGAACGGTTTAGGATTGTGAGTGGTGTAATAGGTATCATAGGGAGATTGGATACATCGTTGAGAACTCTATCAAAGATAGATCTAACTGGTACAAATAGGTTGCTTGTAGGAGTGAGGACATCTGTATCATGACTTGGATCTCGTTGCATGTGATTGTCCATTTGATTTGCTAGTATCAGCCCAACGTCAAAGGCAATAGAAAACGCATAGAGTAGTAAGTTTACTTTAAATTTGGTTGTAATAATTATACTCAAAATTCAATGACAATGTCATCTTACATGAGTTTGGATGTGAAAACTGAGTTCTCTTTGCCGGACGTGAGGAGTGAACATTTTCCTTTCCCATATCTTGAACCAAAAAAAAAAGCATGTTCTTCACTGATAATCATTGCTATATTCATTGGTTAGTAAACCAATTAGAAATCACTTACCAATGGCTCTTTTAAGATTATTGACTGGTGTTGTAGGTGTTGTAGGTTTTGTAGTCCTGTTCGTGAGAGGATTGAGAACTCTGTTGGAATCAGATCTAACTGGAAGTGTAGGTGAATTGCTGCGAACCGACAATTGAGCAGATGCAGTATATTCCTTTTTTCTCTTCATTAGGTCAGGCTAGGAGGATGAAAATAAATCTGTATTGAATTAAAGTTGCATAAGGTTTATGTTTACAATTTGAAAAGAGTATTAGTTGGATATGACCTTGATTTACCTTTTCAATGTGAATAAAAAAAATTTCACCTAACTGAAGGAATCCAGTTTTGTAAAGATAGCGCCTCACAATGGGAGCTTTTAGTTTTAGGTTTAGGTTACGTTCATGGCTGATTCATTAATGATAATTATTTTTCATTTTAAATGAATATTAATTTTATAACTAATTATTTGATATATTTTATTGTTTCTTAATTTGTTTCAGTTTGATTGAATATGAAGACAGTTAACGGAGAAACAACTTTAACATTTTTTGGATCCACCAATTACATTCCAATAATATGAGGTATGTTTCGAATAATCTTTATAATAGGTTTCTTTTTTACGCTGTGTTGCTTTTTTAGTTGGGGTTTGATTTAGATAGATTGGTAGGTTGTATGGAAAGATAAGTAGTATGTTTGATAATTAGCATAGATTGTTCTAACCACTATGATAAGAAGCAGTAAATGAAATTGCTGAAGCCCATTGTTTTATAGAAGAATAATATAAAAACCAAATTTATTTTTAAATAATAGGAGAAAAAACATTGAAACACCCAGAAATAAATATCACGCATGCAATATAAAAATAGAAAAAAATAAAGCAAGGAATTTTAAAAGAGAATAGTTCATCTACGTCATTAACTACTCATCAGTCTTTCTAGTCTCCATCTTGATCTTCTGAGTGCAAGGTTTCTTAGACGTAGATGTCATGTCCAATAGATCAGCATCTTCTTCTTTGCGCTTTGAGAATGGAGTTGAAAACCCATCAGATGAACTTTCTTTGTTTGGATCCACCATAGAAACCTAAGAATAAAAAGCACATGTTCAGAGTTTCACAGCGGGTAAACAAATTAGTGTTGTACTTGGTAATAAAGTAAAATGTCATAATAAACACTTTATAATTACCTCACCACCAGAAAGAGTTGACGAATAAGTTTCAATCAATGAACATGGTTCTACACCAGATTCGATTTTCTGAATTTTATCTCCAGACCAGACCTCAGACACTTTAAAAGTGGTGGAACCATTGTTTACATTGTCACTGGTTACCAAAATACCGAGACAAAAAGACTTTCCAACCAAACTTTCAATAGGCTGAGGTAGGATAGTTTCCTCTTCAATCTAAGACCAGAAACCAAAATTTTTTATTTTCCTATATATATTTAATACAAAATCTAAGTTATAACCATGTTAAAATACAAACCTCATCATAAGGTCGATCACAAAGCTCCGCCGCGGAATTGCCAATAATAGATTGAGCAACAGAGTCCAGCAAAATTACTGTGCATGAATCACTATCATCTTTAACAGCCAAATGAAGTTTGTACCTGAAACTCGAAAATATATTTTTAGAAACGATTCAATAAAAAATCTGACTACTGTTAATTAATTTTAAGAAGGGGACAAAATCATATATCCTTACTTTGGAGAGACATTAGAGATATTGCAACGACATATGTCACAATAGAAAAATGGTTTCTCATTAGGATTTGTCTTTCGAGAACCGGTAAGAGCAAGTTTAGGAGCTGGTTTAGTAACACGTCGGTTGTGTCGATTACAACCAAGATACCACCAACCCCAATCTGTGTCTATTGACTCAATAGAACAAATTATTTTGCAACTCTCAGCCTGAAAAATTATACACACAAGGAATTAGATTATAAAATTATGAGATATATTTAAAACAATTTAATACTATCAGCAAATTACCTCTGTAGCATCCAATATCTCAGAAATTGGTCTAACATGAATCTCATTCCAATCTTCCTTTTCTTTCTTCATAATTTGCTTATCTTCTCTTTTCTCAATAAGAGCCAGAGGAAGATCACTCGCCATAATCCTTACATCAATTGAAAAGATATATTTTTATATTATATAAGTACCAGTATAATGCGTAAAAAAGTAAATAATCTCCACTACTTACTTTTCTTTCAATTCAACTGCTTCATCCAATATTGGGTTTATATCCACGATTGAAGCATTATAAGCATTGTTGATTTGTAGTTCACCTTAATGTCCACGGCAAATGTGCAAGTCAGTTAAACCATTAAATCATCATGTACTTTTAAAAGTTAAATAATATAATGCATACCTCTGAAAAAGCTGATTTTAGCAAACCTTAATAAGCAAATAACAATTCCATTGTTTGCCTCTTCGATCACTGGTTCGAGTTGTTCTGCATATTTCCCCCACAAGCAGCACGCAACTTCATCACCACTGAATATTTAAAGGTTCAAACGCAGTCAAATACAAAGTTAATTAAAAATGTTTAAGTACATATGAAACTAAGGAGAAATATAACATTAACAACTGTGTATATGATTCTAATTTACCTGCAATCGCGTAAACGAAACTGAACTCTCTTCTCGTCTTTCCCCTTAGCTTGAACAGTTTGTATTTCACCTAGATCTACAACTTGTCCAATGACATCTGTCGAGATAAACAATCAAATGAAATAGAAATAAATCAACCAAGTAAACACATATATTTATAAATTTAATTGTAATAGGTTTGTCTTTAGAATATGTAAATCTTTTTAAAAGCATTCGTACCTTTAAGGAAAAAATTCTTCTTCTCGTCGATATCCCTTAGATCAGTGAAACTTGAAAGAGACAAACTTTGAAACTCAGATAGAGAATCACATTTTGTTATCATGGTTTCGCCTGAAAAAGCCAACTTGTATCGATGGGCTGTTGGCCGATATTGTCCAGAAGCAGCCACAACTGAAAACGTGTCGATAGTTTTCCATTCTCCAACTTTCAAATCTCGTTGAAGTCGAGATATCTGGTTCCTTTTGCACGATGCTGCAATCTTCACACCCTACAAAGCCGAAAACTTTAATTAGATCATGAATAGAAAATGGTTTTTAAAAGACAAACTTTATAAACAATATGTACAGTTTGATCAGCGAGGATGCACTCTAATGTGTCCCCTCCAAAAGGTGTGTTCTGTTTATAACAATGAAGCACTTTAACTCGAATTCGCCAATTGCTTCTCAATGGTTTCACACCATCTATTAGAACTAAACTGGAAGTTTTTGACATAATGGTTTTTGGGAGTTTTTTGTGAGTGTCCAATGATGAATAGAAACCAAGTATTTATAGAGACATTTTCGTGGGAGTCAATGAATATTCCCTTTCCTGTTAAATTAGATACAATTACTCCCAAATCCGAGATTTGATTGTGCGTAGATTTCTTGCCACAGAGATTTTTTTAAGTTTAAATTGATGTCTGTTATTGAAATCCCATAAATATGTCTACTTACCTATTAAGTTAGAAAAACATAAATACAAAATCAATGACCCCGAGATTTTAGGTCCAAGTAGACTAAATTTGGAGAAAGATGTTTCCCATATTTATGATATCTTCATACCGAGATTTTGGTATCTTTAATTTAAATTGATGTTTGATTTTAGCGATAACTTGGTGAAAGGGTTTTCCCATAATTATGATATCTTGTCACCGAGATTTTAGTGTATATTGAGTAACTTGGTGAAAGGGTTTTCCCATAATTGATTATTTCCAAAGAATCATTTAATATTTCTATTACTGAAATAAGAATTTAGGTGAAGTTATTATATTTCTATTAGTGTATATTCTGATATCGAATCAATTGTTATGGTTTTCTCATAATTGGACCAAGATATTATAATTCTACAATGACTCGTTTGGGACTCGTCACCGTAACTATAATTTGGATCGACCATTTATTTTATATATGTAATTGTTTTTTTTTTTTGAGAATTTATATATGTAATTGTTTGAAAGCAGTGGAGACATTTAGATCTCGATACATCATACTTTCATATTTAATAAAAGAATGGGATTTATATATTTCACTATATAAATATGATAATTTATATTTAATTTATAGAATAATGTTATTTAATTAATAGAATGCTGACTCGTTTTGGACTCGTCATTGGTAACATTTATTGGATCCACCAATTCTTTTATTTGCTCAATTTTACACTCTAGCGAAGTATCACATAACTTTGAATAGTTATAATATACGGGCTATTAAAAGTTTGGTCCATAACTTACGGGCTATCACATAACTTTGAATAGTTATAATAAACGGGCTATCACATAACTTTCAATAGTTATAATATACGGACTGTGATAGTAAACTATTTTAGGAAAATGTAAATGAAGGGTTAAACTATGAATAATAATGTGATGTCCAAATAAAAAATCCACCTAGAAGAAGTTAGAATGTTTCTGTTTTAATAAGATAGATAGATAGGATAAAAGTAGTTGTTAATCATGATAGCCATAACTAGTAGGGTCAATGGACTTTATCTAGTCACCTATAAATCCAAAACCAACTAAATATGTAAATATATATTAAGTGTAATAGAAATATTAAAGTTAGGCCAAAAGCAAATCTAACCATTGTTAAATTTTGTTTAACTACCGAAAAGAGGAAACATGTGTTTTAGCAGATGGATAAGCAACATCCCAGTAGCTTTTATCATAATGTTTGGCGCAATTTATATAATTTTATAAATGATTCTAATTTTTTGTATGTTTTGTGCTAGTTTTTCCAAAGATGAATATCTAATAGTTTAAATTTATATAATTAATTGTTATATTTTTAATTTTTAATTATTCATATTTATTATAAGTTACTTTTGGAAATAACAAATTTTTTTATACTATTATCTGAGAATTCATTTTTTTCTATGTGTTACGTTCACGTTAATTATTATGGTAGCTATTTCCAGAAGTATTCATAATTAATTTAAAATATTATATATTATTATTAAAAACTCTTTCATAATTTATGCATATTAACTTTAAAATTTTAGTTTTCCTTTTTATATTTTTCTGAATAGTATGTATAACAAAAAGGAAATATTTAGATAATAAAAACAAAAAAAAATTACAAAAAAGTTTAAAAAACATATTTTATGAAAATATATTTTTTATATAATATTATTTCATGGAAAGGAAAGTTCACATAAAACACTCAAAAATCTACATAGTTTTGATTAATTTGTTTTATTATCTTAAAACTTCATATATTTATACAACACAATTCACCTATAATAAGAATACATAAACCGATATGAATTTGATGCTTAAGATTATTAAAAATTTTAATTTAAATTGTATATATCTAAAGTATAACGTTACTTAAAAAATTTCAAAAAAAAATATTTTGTAAATATTGATATCCGTTCTTTTTAAAACTTCATATTTATCATCACACTACAAGAAAACGCGTCTATAACGACGACTGGTTACGAGGAAATTATTTCCTCGTAAATTTACATGGTGTTTACGACGATGTTACGAGTAAATAAATATTCGTCGTAAATTCGTTGTAAAGTTACAACGAAAACGTTTCGTCGTAAACCCAATGTAATTTTACAAGGCTTTTACGTGGAAAGCCCAATTCGTCGTAAACTCATTGTAAATATACAAGTCATTTACGACGAATCATGTAACCGTTACTTTTGGTGAAAACGTGCATATAGTGTGGTTTAAAGTAACTAACTTCGTTGTAAAATCATTGTAAATTTACGAGTGATTTACGTGGAAAGCCCAATTCGTCGTAAACTCATTGTAAATATACAAGCCATTTACGAGGAATCATGTAACCGTTATTTTTGGTGAAAACGTGCATATAGTGGAGTTCAAAATAAGCTAACTTCGTTGTAAATTCGTTGTAAATAATATGTAAAAACGATGTAAAAGCAAAGTAAAACTTTTCGTTGTAAAATCCATGTTATACCTTCACCTACCACTTACGAAAATCGTCTATATATATGATCATTTCTCAATTCAAATAACACACAAACGAAATCAAAGAAAAAAAACCAGAAAAAAGAAAAACAAATGGCTGATGGCTTCAATATTTACGAGTTACGAAGTTGGATGTATTCGCATAAAGATGATTCCGGTAGAGTGACGGATGCATTTCTAAGCGGGCTAGAGACATTCATGCACCAGGCGGGCTGTACACCGATCACACAGGAAAGCGGTAAGATGTTCTGCCCTTGTCGGAAATGCAAGAATTCAAAATTTGCTCGTAGTGAAACTGTATGGAAGCACTTACTAAACAGAGGATTTACACCACAATATTATATTTGGTATCAACATGGGGAGGGTTATGGTGGAAATGAAGCTAGTAGTAGTAATAATTTTGAAGCTGCTGGTAATAGTGAAGAACCGAATCATTTGCATAATGAATCTAGTTATCATCAGGAGGAGCAGATGGTAGATCATGATAGGGTTCAAGACATGATTACTGATGCATTTTTAGAAACAACTACTACAATAGCTCATGAAACTGGAAATGTAGAAGAACCTAATTTGGATGCAAAAAGGTTTTATGAAATGTTAGATGCTGCAAATCAACCAATCTACACTGGTTGTAGAGAAGGTCTCTCTAAATTGTCTCTAGCAGCTAGGATGATGAACATTAAAACGGATCATAATTTACCTGAGAATTGCATGGATGCTTGGGCGGAGTTGTTCAAAGAGTATTTGCCAGAAGACAACGTGTCAGCTGAATCTTATTATGAGATTCAGAAATTGGTTTATAGTCTTGGGTTGCCTTCGGAGATGATAGATGTTTGCATCGACAACTGCATGATCTACTGGAAGGATGATGAGAAGTTAGAAGAGTGTCGATTCTGCAAGAAACCACGATTCAAGCCGCAAGGACGTGGGAGGAATAGGGTACCGTACCAAAGGATGTGGTACCTACCCATTAAAGACAGGTTAAAAAGATTATACCAATCGGAGAGGACTGCTGCATGGATGAGGTGGCATGCTGAACATGTCCAGAAGGATGGCGAGGTCGCTCACCCATCAGATGCAAGGGCGTGGAAACATTTCAACAAGGTATACCCAGATTTCGCTGAAAATATTCGGAATGTCTATCTTGGGTTATGCACCGATGGATTTAGTCCATTTGGTATGTCTGGGAGACAGTATTTTTTGTGGCCAGTTATTCTTACGCCGTACAACCTGCCGCCGGATATGTGCATGGAACAAGAATTTCTATTCTTGACCATATTAATCCCTGGGCCGAAGCATCCAAAACGGTCGTTGGATGTATTTCTTCAACCACTGATACAGGAGCTAAAGGAGTTGTGGTCAGAAGGGGTAAGAACTTATGATTGTTCCACGAAAACCAATTTTACGATGCGAGCAGTTCTGCTGTGGACGATAAGTGACTTTCCTGCTTATGGAATGTTGTCTGGCTGGACAACTCATGGAAGGTTATCTTGTCCATATTGTCATGGATCTACGGATGCTTTTCAACTGAAGAATGGTAGAAAGAGTTGTTGGTTTGATTGTCATCGTCGATTTCTTCCTGTTGCCCATCCTTACAGAAGAAATAAGACATTGTTTAGGAAAAACAAAGTTGTCAGAGACAGTCCTCCTCCATATCTCACAGGCCAGCAGATCGAGGAGGACATTGATTATTACGGAGCTCAGAAAACTGTGAAGCAAGGAGGAAACTGGCATGTTCCTGGTAATATGGCTGATGGGTATGGGGTTTCTCACAATTGGCATAAGAAAAGTATATTTT
This sequence comes from Raphanus raphanistrum subsp. raphanistrum, assembly GCA_019706035.1. Taxonomy (NCBI): domain Eukaryota; kingdom Viridiplantae; phylum Streptophyta; class Magnoliopsida; order Brassicales; family Brassicaceae; genus Raphanus; species Raphanus raphanistrum. The sequence goes on along the minus strand of CM033988.1, from coordinate 11,454,909 downwards.
GGGAGCTACCTTACTGGAAAGATCTTCTTTTACGCCACAACCTGGATGTGATGCATATAGAGAAGAACTTTTTTGAAAACATCATGAATACAATACTGAACGTCCCAGGAAAGACAAAAGATAACAAAAAGTCAAGGATGGACTTACCCGATATTTGCTCAAGAAGTGAGTTACATATCAAGAGCAATGGAAATGTTCCTGTTCCCATCTTTCGATTGTCATCAGAAGCGAAGTCAACTTTGTTTGACTGGGTTGCATCAGAAGTGAAGTTTCCTGATGGTTACGTTTCAAATCTGTCAAGATGTGTTGAACGAGGTCAAAAGTTCTCAGGAATGAAGAGTCATGATTGTCATGTGTTTATGCAACGACTACTTCCATTCGCTTTTGCTGAGCTCCTTCCAACAAATGTACATGAAGCACTTGCAGGTAAATATTAATTAATAATATACATATATATATATATACACTATGAAATGTTACTAATTTGAGTTATATTTGCAATATGCAGCGATCGGAGCTTTCTTCAGAGACCTTAGCACACGTACGTTCAAGGAAGAAGTCATCGAACAACTTCATGAGAACATCCCGATCATAGTGTGCAACCTAGGGAAGATATTTCCTCCATCATTTTTTGACGTCATGGAACATCTAGTTGTCCACCTCCCGTACGAAGCATTACTTCGCGGACCTGTTCACAATGGATGGATGTATCCATATGAGCGCTCTATGAAACATTTGAAGGGGAAAGCAAGAAATCTTGCAAAGGTGGAAGGTTCGATTGTGGCTGGAAGTTTGACAGCAGAAACATCTAACTTCACATCATACTACTTTGCTTCAACGGTTCGTACGAGGAAAAGAGTTCCTAGAAGATATGATGATGGTGGAGTACCACAATCTTATGCAGTAGACGGTGTTCCTGACATTTTCTGCCAAATTGGACGGTTTGGTGGTAAACTGAGAGAAGTATGGTGGTCCAGTGAT